>CM053745.1:37880275-37961775 GCA_028658305.1 Pachyuromys duprasi | reverse complement strand
GATAAATCTAGCACACACAAAAAAACCAGATAGAGAGAGCCATAAAGTGAAAAAAGACACAAATTAACAACAAAACGACAGCTATGCTTGTGCTAATTCCTCAATTCTGTAGAATTCAGAGAGAAGTGTCACTTTTTCACATTGATGGAATGTCCAAAAGACATGCTATGCAATGCACACAGGCTTTCAACAGGAATAAAGATTTTAACAAGGTCATATTTTGCCAATAACTTTAACTTCCAGGATGTTTTTCATATTTAAAAACTGTTAACCTTTAAGAAATACTGTCTCTTTAGCTAGTAAGGAATTTTAGATAGCTCATTAGATAATGAGCTACATAGTACCTATCACAGCAATTGAACTTATGTTGCTTCAATAAACTAGTTTTACAATATGTGTCTTTAAAAACAATTTAACACTTGGAGCTATTTAAAGGGTTAAATTTTTACTTTCAATTTTACTGTTCATCAATGGATTTGTACCTTGACCTATGCATTAGCTGCTTTTAAAATTCTTTCTAAAGCATGACAAACATCCTAAACTAATTCAGTTTTAAATTTTCTTATGAGAATTCATGGTGCAAATGCTCAGAGAGGAGAGAAAAAGAGAGAATTCTTTAAAGTAAAAAAAACAAAGGATATAAATGTTCAATACTTCATTACTAGGTAATTAAGTCACCTCCACCATATTGTCAGACCCATGTGAACACTAACTTCATATTGTTCTAAAAACATTTGTGTTAAATTCATTAATCTGAATGAATAGCTATTTACACATGTTTAATCCATACAACACACATACACAAATAATTACAGAGTCACATTTAAACTCTTTAATTTCATTCCCTTTGGAATGATGCTTATTTTACTGCCAAAAGACAAAAATTTCGCAGTGAAGGATTTAAAGGTTATAATTATGAGATTAGTGTGCCACTCTTCCTGTGAGATGAGGGTGGTCATTGCGAATCTAGAGATCCAGTCCCCTTAACAGATGCCACTGCTGCTTTTGTGTGTAGTCAATGCCCCATTGACTGAACAGAAACACGCTAGGGCCATGTTATTACGCAGATTACCTCATCAGCTCTCCTGCACTGGGGTGTCTGAGAGCACTCATGGAAAGCCTGTGGTTCTCCCGCTCCATTTAGCCTCAGTGACCCATTGTTCTCAATGGGTTTCCACCAAAAATGAGCTCAGCTGGGAAAGGCATGGTTTTAGAACTCGCTGGGTACTCACACAAACACGGTATCTAGTTCGATGTAATTGCTGATGATTTCGTTCCTGGTATGTGCTCCTCCAACTCAAAAATTTTGATATATTAGAAAGCTATTGATGAGGTTAAAGGAACCTTCATTCAACATTTATTTCCATTCACCTTGAATTCTACTCTGTTTTAATGCAATCAATCATTGAGACTCAGGCATGAATTATGTCAATTCTAAGTGATTTTCACATAACCCAGTATTACCTACAATTTTTTAATGTACAATTGATTCAAGCCACAGCCATTACTTAAAGGTAGAATATTTGAATACCAGCATAAAAGGAAAGCAGTTCTGAAATATTGTCAAGATTGTATGTAATTGCTCAAACTATTTGAGGTCTTCTTTAACTAACATTTATAAACAAATAAGTTGGAAAACTTTTGAGTTTTAAATTTAATTTAAAAGACAAGCTGTTTTAGCAGAGGATAGACATATTTTAATTCTAAATATCCTCTGAGAATCACACTTAAGTTTTAATAAACACCCTTCTCATTCTGCTGGTGGTGTGAGTTTTGTTTTACATAAGGTGACCTTGGTTTAGGTTATGAGAGTTTATTATTAAACTTAAAATTTGCTATCAAGGTGGACATTAACACTTGAAAAGAATCGCTATTGTTTAATATTGATATATATCTCATTTGAGCAGCATGCCTTTTCAGTGATCATACTAATATCTAGGGCATCAAACAAGGACATATGCAAAACAGGTCTGTTGTTTCTTGCGCAAAGGAGATGCTTTATAATGGATTTGCTGTGTTGGGTCGTGGATTGCCAGCTACCCTCTCCAACACTTCACACCAGCTGCAGAGACCAAATGTCTTTACTTCAAACAATAGCACCGTTCCTTAGAGCTAACCACATGGAGATAAAGCTTGTTTATCTTACCACACATAAGGAAGATATATAAATAGCTGCCATCATTTGAACTCATGCTCATCTATTTAAAATATATGCATACTCACACATTTAGCACATGTAATTGCATGCCAGTCTTTATAGGCTCTCAGTTAATCCAAATAATCTGAAATTTAGAAGCCCAAATAAGGCTCAAATAAACAAACTGAATGGATCAGCTTAGAAAGCATCTCCAAGATGTTATTCTGTTCTGATTTAATTCATATTACGCTGTTCTCATGACCTTCATCTTGTGACACAGAAGACATAGTTTGGCTTTGTCCTCCTGTAGTAGCATTGCCACTGTTACTAGACGGGCTCACGGTTTCTGCTAGAATGTAATTCATCTTCATTGTTCCCGTGCAGACAGGATGGAACCTGCTTACAAATTTTACAGCTGGCAATACTTTTTATTGTTGTTCTGAAAGGGCTCCTGAGGGCTTTCTATTTTATTTTTAGGAACATTCAGAATTTTTTCCCCTTTATGCTATACTTTTCACTATTATGAGTGATGACCCTGGATATCTAGGGAAGAAAAAAAATAACCAACACCCACCAAACTCTGTGACTGTCGTAAGTGTTAATGCAATCTTCCAGTGCTTTGATTTATTGCAGGTGCTACATTTTAACTATGTTATAGTTAATGAAGAATATCAACAGCCCTGGTGGAATACTGACATTCCTTCAAACTAAAAGACCATCAGTGTGTCTCAAATGTCTTTCAGAAAGAAAGAAAAAAGAGAGAAAAATAAGAAACTATTGTTTTAGGTATTGAATTATAGAACTTTTGGATATTGAATTAGAACCTTAAGCAAATAAAATCAAGCCTGTTTTAATACACACGCCCCCCCCTCCCCGTTCCATTCAATGCTTTATTTTACTCTTTGGAATTCCTTAGGCTTGATTAAATTTGAAAGTATGGAAAAGAGAGGTACAAAGGGCAATATAAAGGTGAATGTGGGTTTCAATAACATTTTAAGAACTTCTAGTTATTATCTTTACATGAAAGATAACATAGACAATCCAACACATGTGCCCTTACAGGAGGGGAAAGTGCCACATCAAAGAGAGAAAAGCACAGGGTTGCTTGTAGAAGACAGATTATGACACTGCTAAAAATATAGCTGCCAGGAAGTTGTATTCCATTTGTTTATGACAGCAATTCAGTCTAAAGCAAAGATCATCCTGAGTGAGGTAACCCAGCAGCAGAAGAAACCCGTGGTGTATACTCATTTCTAAGAGGATATTAGCCATATAATATTGGATAAGCTTACTAAAATCCACAGAACTAAAGAAACTAAACAACAAGGAGGATGAACTAAACAACAAGTAAGGGTAGCAGGGGGCAGTCTCTAGACATGAACTTGGTTGCCTGCTTTTTGGTCACTTCCCTCTGGCAGGGTGACCTTACCAGCCCACAGAAGGAGAAGATACAGGCAGTCTTGATGAGACCTGATAGGCTAGGGTCAGACAGTAGGGGAGGAGAACTTCCTCTGTAAGTGGACTAGGGGAGGGCAGTAGGCAGTGAAGAGGGAGAGAAGGTGGGACCAGAAGGAGATGAGGGAGGAGGCTACAACAGGGATACAAAGTGAATAAAATGCAAAAATAAAATAAAATAAAATAAATGACTGAATAAATAGAGCAGCCTTTGCAAACTTGTCGCATACTCTGAAAAGCAGTTTTCCATATATGTTTATTGCTGTTTTTCAGATTAGTTTTTATAATTGCTGAGTACCAAAAAAAGTGTCTGTTTTAAAATAGCTTTTAAATTTGAAAAAAGACCCTTTCCAACAAAAATGCTGGTAATAGTTGGCTTCTATTACTCAATCCTGAGGTGTTTAGCTGTTGTTGTTACATCTCTGTAACAACAGCTACATAATGACAAGTAACCTAGGGCTAACATTTTAAGTAGTTTATTTCTAGAGAAAGGATCATAAAAATACAGAAAATAATTGCATTCTCTCCAGTGTGCTATACTGAAACAAAAATGATCATGATTTCAACATTTACTAAAACTGATATTTTTTTTGTAATTGGTTTTGTTTAAATTAAAATTATGAATAATTTACTGCTTACTGGATTAGAGATGTGATAAAGTTACGTCAAAGCATTATTCTATGATCATAAACCTAAACTGAATCCTGGTAAGGAATTTAATTGTGTTGCTTTCATTGTACCAAATTTAATTTCAATTAAAATTATAATTCTTGTTGTATTGCTCAGAGTATATTGCTGATTAACAATTTTATTCTAGATACAAAGACATCATGGTTATTCCATTTACTGCAACAATAAAATTTTAAAACTTCTGAGCTTTCTTTATTACTAAACTTATTGAAGGCTACTGAGAGATAGCATACAAAACATATATATATATGTATGTATATATATATATATACATGAAACACAAGTGCTAATATTCAAACAGAATATGTGTCCCATTCTGAGATCGTTTGAAGCTAAGTTTTCTGTTATCTGTTGTGAAAGATTGTTGTTATGAACATATGCAAAGAGGTCTTAATAAAAACATTTCTCCATGTCATAATAAACAGTGGTCATGAGAGAGCTGGTATTCTTCATGGGAGAGTGTTAGAAGTAGTTAGAAAAATTAATCCTATGAGGCTGAATCTATGTGCAATTTGGCAAATATGGTATTTAACTCATAGTCAGATGTTCTAAGAAATGTGTAATCCTGCTTTGTGGAGAAGGTGTAAGGGTGCTACAGGAGACATGAGATCCTGTTCTTATCACTGGCTAAAGAAAAGGGAATTATTTGATACATTATTTCATTCATTTGCTGTTGTCTACACCAGTGGGAAATAAACTTCCTGACAACTATGCCGGGAGTAGAGAGGGGAAAAAAATAGGGTTTCTCTTTTGTTTGTTTCTATTTGTCTGTCAGGTTTTTTTATTTTATTTTGTTGAAATTTTCTGGTTCAAAAACTTTAAAAAAACTTTTGTATTGTTGTGTGTGTGTGTGTGTGTGAATTTTACATCATGCACCTCAATCCCACTCACCTCCCCTTTCCTTTGTAAACACCCTCTGCCCTTGCAACCACCTTCCCTAAATAAATAAATAATAAATGAATGAATGAATAAATAAATAAGATAACAAAAAATATTGTCGTGGAATCTGCATATGCCAGTGTGTCATACAGTATAACACTTTTGTCCATATTTTTACTCGCTACTGTTCATTGCAATGAGTCATTGGTCTGTTTCAAGGCCTCTGGTTTCTCCCGAGCACTCCTCTCCGGTATACTGTTGTTGACCTGTACCATGAAGATCCTGCAGCTTTGGATCTGCAGGACTGCCCCTTTCATGTGCTCCAGCATTTCACAGATGGGGTAGGAGTTGGGGTTGGCCAGCTCGAAGCCAGAGGTGTGGGCCTGAGAAGAAGCTGAGCTAATCAGCGCTTCAGCTCTCCTGCACCTTCACCACTAGGAGGAGCTCTCCATCACTGTTCACCCAACTCTGCAGTCTGCAGGTCCGCCTTTTTGCTCTTCTGTCCTAGTAGCTCGCCCTTGCCTTCACCATCAGGGCCAGCTCTACTATGCTCCTCAGAAGTTCAAGGCCTGCTCTCCCAAGAGCTGCAGCCAATGAGGGCTGAGGCTACCTCTCTTTCTCTCATGACCTCAGGGCCAGCTTACCAGCCTGATGTAGGTAATGAGGGGTAAAAGAAAGAGAGGGTGTCCCTCCAATACCCATGCCACCCTATGGAAACTCATATTTCACCACCTCCGCAACTAGTCCTTGAACGCTTCTATATTTACATAGCTATTCACTTGCCTGACAGAAACACTGTCCATACTTTTCTTTACCTTTCACAATCTTAGCCATTCACCAAGACCATTATGAGCCATCATTTTAGTAAAAAGGTAAGAATTCTGGGTATATGCATCTTTTCATCCCCTCTGTAATCCTGGTCTTACATTGTATAGAATCCTAGTCACATTTTTTATCCCCCAAACAGCTTTTTTATTAAAAATACAGGTATCAAAGCAATCCTGAACCTATTTTTTGAGACCAGTAGTAGTCAGCACCCACACTGCTTCAAGAATTAGCACAATTTGTGATTATTCATTATACCTGTTACTTTAAACAATTCCAGCTGCAGCTCTACATATGTCAGATAAAGCATGCCATTTCTCTTCTTCCTTCTTGAGACTTGACTTTTCAGAACAACAAACGGGTCCATGGCCATCTGGCACTCCTTTGCCATGCTTCTGTCTTGAAAACCTGAATTCAGTTCGAATGCTTCAGGTTCATGCTTAAATGATCGTGTTTTACGCAGAGAAAGAAAAGCGGTGCTGCACTTCTGTTACCTGAAAACATAACAGGTATACATATATTATCTATATTCTTACAACTGTCTAGGTCGTGTTTACCAGCTGAAATTCTTTTACTTAATGTGTGGGTATTTTTGCATGGTGATACTTAATCAAAACATTACATGACTGAAAGGTTGATGTAAGACAAGTTTGAGATCCACTATTAATTGTTGTATGTCTGTCGTTCTGGTGGCTGTGGAAGCTTCATATTTTCTTTGGACATCATTAGGCGTCTTAGCTCTTGAAGTACAACTTCAATGCTCTAGGAGTTTTGCAATTTTGCAGATACTGCTTCGTGCATCCACCAATCCACTGGAATTATTGATTCCATTCCTAAGAACTTTTGTTACAAACCTAACTGATGGAGGTGCTTCTGGGTATTTAGACCCACATTCTACTTTCAGGCCATATATTCTGTTTTCATAGTTTGTCCTTGGTGGCCCAATAACCATGCCTGTCCACCTTGTAAGTGTCATGTCTTCATCATCTTCAAGGCCCCAGCTAACCATTCCACCGCCTACTCCTTTCTGTCCTTCTTCAAGTTCTTCCAACAAGCAAAAGTTACGAGGAACTTTAACTCCTTGAAATGTAACAACACCCACTCAACTTCAAGTGCATCGCCATTCTAGCATTCCAGCCCTACAGGACACTGAGCCAGGGATCTTCAGGGGGTTACCCAGTGTCTTTCGGCTTCCAGGAGTGTAAATGGTGCATAATAACAATAATATCTTCAGTGGACTGGGAGAGGGACACAGGTGGGGAAGAAGGAGGGTGAGGTTAGGAGGGGAGGAGAGAAGGAAGTACAGGGGGATACAAAGTGAATAAATGTAATTATTTGAAAAATAAAAATAATTATAATAAATAATGATATTGTCATCAGAGGAGTGCAAGGACAATTTTGTAGGAATACATAGTACTTGACAAACAAGAAACTTAATGTTGTATACTAGATGCTTAGTCTTTTTTTGTTCAAATGGAAAAATAGAACTCACTAGAAAAGTAATGGGCACTGTGTTGTTTAGTCTTTAATTTCCAGAGAATTAACTCGGTCTACGTGTTGTTATAGTCCCATTGAGTTTGAGTCTGTTCTAGCCTTGTCTTATCATTTTTCCCCTTGTCTTAACTTAAAAATTATTTTCAGATTGTAGGTCTATGAGTGTTCATGTGTGTGTGTGTGTGTGTGTGTTTCAAAGTGAAACAGACTGGAAATGTGAAATTGGTAGGATAAACAAGTCAAGGCACCATAATATAGAAAAAGAGGTCTGAGTCTAAGTACTATAGAATACAGATGAAGACAGCAAGTCCTGGAAATCCAATGTAGGATTTGGAAAAGGAAGTATATTCTATAAACTAATGACTTTGTCAAAGGCCTAAAGAAGTGGACTCTTAAAAGCATGGTTTTTAAGCTAACCTTTAAAGTACAAGGATTTTGCACAGGTGCTTCAGGGATTCTGGAAGGCTTAATTGGCATTTCGGTTTTAAATGTTTCATATAGTTTTAAGGCTTTAACTTTAAATGTACTCAGACATCAAAATTTCAAATCATCAATAAACTGGAAAGCTCTAAAAACCTTAACTTTTGTTCTGGTTTTACAGAATATTTTATTCCCTTTAATGCATAGAAAGCTTTTATTCTATCAAGTCAACTTTATCTATAGTATATTTTCATTTACCCCTTTTTATTTTATTTACTAGACATTTCTTTTTGCTACTTAAAATATCTGGAAATGTCTAATTTGAGAATGATGGTTTTACACACCAAAGGCTTGTTTCTAGTCAGAGACAACATGGGTTGGGAGTCTATGCATCTATTGACATTTTTCTCCAGGGAATAGGATAGGCGGTTCATAGTCAATTCTCATTATTTTCAATAGTTACATTCTATACACTCACAAAGAACACCAACTTCGCTAATGCTTACTCATTGCTTTCTCAGGAAATACAAGGTGAGGATCCTTTGAACCTTTACTAACATTATTTTTATCAAGCAATAAATATTCCAGCTTGTTTTATGTGTTTTGTGATGAAAGGCACCTTTTAAATATATGTATTTTGATTCATTAGCATTGAACTCAGAGGCAAACCGTATTATAGCTCAAGCCTGAACAAAGTTGTTCTAACACAACTTTTTTTTGTTCTGAAACACTCCACAGCATTCTTGTGAATGAGAACATTCCATAGTATTACAGCCCAACCTTCAGCAACCATTTTAAACAATAGTCCTAACAAAAAAACATAGGTATGCAAATAAACGATAAAGTAATAAAATGAAATTGTTAAAATCTGAGAAGCTCTTTTTTTTCTTTTTTATATTAGTTACACTTTATTCACTTTGTATCCCAGCTGTAGCTCCCTCCTTCATTCTCTTTCAGTTCCCTGTCCTCCCTCCCTCATCTCTTCCCATGCCCCTCTCCAAGTCCACTGAGAGGGGAAGTCCTCCTCCCCTTCCATCTGACCCTAGCCAATCAGGTCTCATCAGGGCTGGCTGCTTTGTCTTCCCAGTGGGAGGTGATCAATTGGCCAGCCACTGAGTTCATGTCAGAGAGTCCCTGTTCCCATTACTAGGGAACTTACTTGGACACTGGGCTGCCATGCACTACATCTATGCAGGTCCTTGGTTGGAGTATCAGTCTCACAAAAGACCCATGGGCCAAGATTTCTTTGAAATTCATTGTCAAACTTTGGGCAGAGTGCAGGGAATCTTATGAAAGAAGGGGGAGATAGAAAGACCTGGAGGGGATAGGAGCTCCACAAGGAGAAGGTTTTTTTTAAATTTGTTTTTTAATAGAATACAAAAGAAGCCATTTTAGAAATGCAGAACGTTGTTAACTTCTGTTATAAAAATACATTATTTTTTTGTGAATGGTCATGTCAATCAGTGTTTACAAAGTAAGAGTAGCTGCTATTTTTGTTATTATCATTATTCTTATATGGGTAAATTTGCAAATACAAAACCTGCGTGTAAAGCCAATTAGTTGCCATTGTTTTCAATCAACCACAGGCATTAAACACTAAGATAGTGTCTGCTTGGTCTCAAGTGTTACTCAAGTGAGAAGCTAAAAATCCTCATATCTGGACACAAGCTGCTACACTGGATGGTAAAATACGCTTCCACCTTGTAACACAGTCCTGTCACTGAGAGGATAGGAGGGGCTTGCTGGAAAGAGGAGCTTTCAGTCCCAGCCACCCTCTACCCTGCACCATCCTGACATCGCCCCACTTTGAGTTTTTAGACATGGTCTCTCATTAACACTAGAGATGGTCAATGAAGCTAGTCTGTCTGGCCAACAAACCTCTGTCTCCCCATGCATGCCATTGTACTTAGCTGTTTTCATTTTGGTGGTGAAATTTGATCTCAGGTCTTAAAGTTTGCCCAATAAGCCTTTTATGTGCTGAACCATTTCCTCAAACTAATGCCTTTGTAATTTGCTTTGCCTTTTAAAAAATGATTATCTCAGCTTCCTTAAGTACAACAAAAAGACTTTTGGAGTACAGAAAAAAATCTTCTGAAAATCAGAGAGAAACTGATACTTAACCTTATTCTTTACTGGGGTTTTGGGTAGAAGGATTAGTTAAAAACAAAAATGAAGACAATAAAATCCTCTGAGATCAGTGAGGCAATGACTATGAATGAAGTAAATGAGAGTGATAAAAAGAGCAATGAGATTTGGTGTCCTTAAAATACCACCCAGAATTACTGAAAGCATTTTTTTGTTTGTTTCTAGATTAACAAGGAGTGCTAACAAAAGGATTTTTTGTCTTACCAGAATGTTTAGCCACCCAGAGATTGAATTGTGCCAGGTGGAATTTTTCCAAGCATGCAATATTTACAATTCTCTGTTTACTAGTTCCTGGACACAGTCAGATAAAAGCACAGTGACAAATACTTCTATCTTCCACATAAAGAAACACAGACACATCAGAGATAAAAATTCAGACTCAGAATGTTTCTTGGCTCACAGACAAAAAGCATTGTATTCTGTTTGTACAAAAATTAAAATGTGTCTTTGCATTAAATAAATGTAAAATTTGTAACTTAATTTATATTATCAAATAAAAACTGAACAATTTACCAAGTATACAGGTAACAGAAAATATCGTTTAAAACAAAAAAGTGGAAGAAAATAAGGAATTATGTATATATACAATCCATTTTATGAAGACAAACACCGTATTTTAGGAAATAACCTAAGATTATGTTAAAACCAGACTTGAGTGAAAAGTGGTAGAGAACCTCTGCATCAATAGCATCATGTGTTGCTTTATTTTCCACACTCATCCATACGCTGTGGGAAGTTGTCAGAGTTGATGTATGTACTGTCTACCTCCCCCCAGCAATAAGCCTCTCTTAAATTCTGCTTTTTAAGTATGCTCTTGAAGTTCAGGCATTAATAATTTTATTTTCAACCATTCCTGCCTTCAAGGTTTTATAACACTATCGATTTCTGTGCCAGTGAGTCATTATGTTTTTTAAGGACCTCTCTCTTTCTACCAGTATGTAAGTGCCTAGGCTGAATATATATATATATATATATATATATATATATATATATATATATATATATATATATATATATATATAAAGGAAAGTCTGCTTAAGATCGCACTACACACATACACACAATCAAAAGAAAGGAAAAGATTCCATTGAATCTTGGATCAATAATATCTGACCTTATCCAGCATTTAATTGATTGGCTCTTCAAATCTGTAAAATGGAGGATTACACCCCTGGTTACAGAGGCTGTTTTACAGCCTGTATGTACATTTGTATTGATCATAGCTGTATTAGGTCATCGTTATCATTTAACAGATAGGTCAGAATTGAAGAATTGCTCACTTAGTTTTCCTCAGGGCTGTGGTCTGTCTGTAGGTTACCAGATGTTTGTGACAACAAATGTCATATTTTCGAATTGCGAGCTCTATTGAGCTATTTTTGCAACTTATTTGTGCCATGTATTATTGAGGACCAGTGACTAAGTTCTTTGTTTTCTAAACTAAACATTTGTATCTCCTTAGAAACACCATGTGAAGCTTTAACTATCTAACTACTGGTGTGGCTATAGTTGGAAAGATTAGTATTAAATTAAATTATTAGTATTAAAGAAAGAGTTAGTATTAAATCAGGTCATGAGAGCAAAGCAACAACTAAGAAGAGAGAGCAGAAAATCACTCTGTCTCTGCCAGTGAAGAAAAAGACTTTTCCTTGAGCACACAGAAAGGTAGGGGTTGTCCATAAGGCATGAAAACAATGTCAGAATGAGAATTCATCCTCATAGAGGAACCCCCAGCTTACAGTAATATCAGAGGTAAGCTTATGCTGCTTAAGGGCCCCATGTGTTAGGAATATAAGATTCAGATAATACACTTATTTGGAGTTTATAATAGGCCAAAAACATTCCAAATAAATCTCAAGATAACTACATGCAAACAAAGATGAGCTATTTATCTGTTGTTGAAGTGAAGAATCTCTCTTGAGATTGTTACAATATATAGAGCTAAGTATAATTTAAAGGAAAAAATATAAATGCAATGTAAGAAAAGAACGTATGATTCAGCTGCAGCTTCTGTCTAGATTTTGAAGTGATAATGTGTAGAACATTCATATTGAGACAGTGCAGCTTACAGTACTGTGCTATAGCTAGTTTTTGCCTTCAAACCTTATTTACATATATTAATCTTTTCAAAATTTAATTTTTCATATGAAATAGGAAAGAATTCATAGGAAATAATACTTAATGTGACAATGAAACAAAGCCACTAAGCCTAGTGCTGGAACAGAAATGTCATTCCAATGTGCCTGGAAATTTGAAGTTCTGTTACAGTTTGCATCATTTCACAAATATTCACCAAGTAGTCAATCAAAATATGGTATATTTTTCTTTAAAGATAAATAAAAGAGCTCTGTTTCCTTTTCTTCTCTAATTACTGGCACTAAATGG
This sequence comes from Pachyuromys duprasi, assembly GCA_028658305.1. Classification (NCBI taxonomy): domain Eukaryota; kingdom Metazoa; phylum Chordata; class Mammalia; order Rodentia; family Muridae; genus Pachyuromys; species Pachyuromys duprasi. The sequence continues at coordinate 37,949,348 of CM053745.1, read as the reverse complement.
ATCACAACTAAGTAATTTATGATAAATACAAAATTAGCTTCATGACTGTTGATGTTTGACATTTTTGCAAGGGGAGAATCCAAGTTCCTTTGCAGTATTAGCTTCCATCACAAGCCCATTATCTTCTAAATTTCTTTAAATGAACATACTCAAGGTACTCAGGGTCTGCTGGGCATATATATCAACTCTGACTTAAGTTGTCAATGAGAATAATTCTGACACCGAAATGATGAGGTTGTAGAGAGGATGTGGTGGAAGCACAGACCAGAGATTTTAGCATAGGGTCAGCGCCAATCAAGTTCCTGACAATGCATCAGTGCTGACAACGAAGTTGTTAATTTCCATCGTTATTAATATCAGAATGGCTGCCCTGTGGGTTACACAGTCTACCATCTTGGATATATCCAGCTGTCTCATTATCTTTGTAACAATGCACAAGAGGCAAGGCTAGTAATGCTGCTCGCCAAGAACTGCATCTTCTTTTACTTTGATAATTTCTCGAATCTCCAGAAAACTGTAAACATTCTTAAAGGCGCCATGATTAAAGTGCAGCTTTAAAGGAAGGCTATGCAGTGAAGAATGACATAATCTGAAAAGTACATGAAGATTCATTTCGAAGCAGCTGGAAACATGGGATAGAAAGCATGACTGGAGTAATACACTTCGGAGGTTCTTCCTTTTATTCAGACCGTGAATTATACACAGTGTAAATACAGAAAGATCTAGGACATATAATATTTTTAAATTAGGATGTTTTTCTGACTGTACTTTTCAGGATATAAAATCAAGTCAGTTGTCAGGAACAGTGATCTTCTTGCCAATACCTTTCCAACCACTTAAGATATTCAGCTTCTGTGAGCTTCTCTCTCCTAGCTTCTCTCTCCTAGCTCTCTATTTCTTTCCCTGATTGAGTTGGTCTATCTAATAACTGAATCTTACACCACTAACAAAGCAGATAAAGGTTACACCAGGAATTGGCTACTTCCATCAGAAACACTATCCCTGAAGGCTCCAGAAACCACTTGTGCTCTCATCAGCTATTTTGATGATACTAGCACTTCATACCAAAAGCACCTGGAAAGTTAAGAGGCCTTCCAGGACTGTAGGAACTCCCGCTGGCAAACTGCTCTCCAAATGCCAGACAGTGTGCCAAAGCTATGGTACATTTTCTGAATCTCCTAAAGCATAACTCCATAGTCAGATGCTAAGTAGGAGGAACATTCCTCTCACTCTCATGAACTGGACATAGCCATTTGTGCTTCGAATAGCAAAAATGTAGCAGTAGCAACAAGATGTACAAGATGAAAACCAACCAGATGAAATCTGAAAGAGAAAAAAGTGAAGAATTAGGCATTATACATACTGAAGTCATTCTTTCCCTATATCAGTCAAAGGCACAGTTTGATGAACTTAGTTGTGTAATTGTTACAGCTCTGAGGAGAAAGGCTTCTGCAATGGAAACTAGCAGGTCTGAAGGAGACAGTTCTCCGAATGGACAGGTTACAGCTCTGAGGGGAATGGCATCCTGGCAGTCAGGAGCCAAGAAATATCACAAAGTTACACAGCAGAACAAGTCTCACACACGAGATTTATTGATATAAACACAAGAGGGACAAGTGCCTCCACCTGGGTGAGAAGCAACAGTAAACTGAACAGAAGTTTTATAAAAGCCAGTTGAGGCAGGCTTTATAAAGGATTTTGGGGGGTAGGGAAGTACAGAACTGTCCAGGGAGGCATGAAATCGGTAAATTCTTGGGATCTAATCTTGAGACAAGCTCAGGGATTGCTGACGTTCTTTTCCTTGGCCCTCGTCTCAGGCTTGGAGTCAAGTCAGCTGCAGAGTGCTCTATTCTTGGCCCTTTTACCCTATACAGGCATTGGTTGAACTTCATGCTCAAGGATTGGTGGGTTTTTATGCTCAGGTATTGGTCGCTTTTGGTAGGTTTCCAAACCTGAAAGTTGGCATGAACCTTTCTCCCTACAGATCTCATTATGAGATCCACATAAGAACCAGCATGCTTCCCCCAGCACAAAGTACCTGCAGGCTGTTATAGGATGACTTTTTTTCTTTATATTTTTCTCTTTTTTTTTTGCCTTCATTTGATCTCACTCATATAGGCATGTAGCTCCTACCTTCTTAGAGTTTCTGTTTTCAGAATGGTGCCATTTGACCATTCTGAGCAAAGCATTCTGATGTTTTAAGCCAATACTGTAGATAGTTCTTATGTGCAGATGTATTTGTCATCTAATTTTGGGGTTTCACTTATGTTTAAATCTCATCTTATACCTCCTGATGAACAAGAGGAAAGTGAACAATATGACAGGAAGTGTGAGTACCACAGGAGGAGGAGAATACCTGAAAAGAAACGAAATGTAATTCTTGATGTTAGACAACAGGGCCTTGAGGGAATAACTCCAATCCGAGGGGGAGGTGCTGATTCACCAGTTAAAAGGATGATGTGGAAATAAGACTGATTAGGCATTTGGTTATTATTCAGTAGGGAAGTTTCGTATCAAAAGGCAAGGGAATTTATCAGTGTCTTAACACTGTGGAGATAAAATGCTAGGTTGAGGCAATTGCTACCTTTGCTGTTAAAGTTCATTTCCTAGGTTTTTGTTTTGACATGGGATACGTATTGAGCATTTCTACACTGGAACAAATCTATAGACGGAGACAACATTTACTATAGTATAATGTTAGAAGTGAAGTGGAGATTTCTGATGCTAAAGAAAAAGCAGCGATATGGCAAGCAAGAAAACCTTGATGAGCAAAAGCAAAGTTAAGAAAAAAAGGATAACAATTAGGGAAAGAACAGTAGGTAGTGTCTTTTTCTGAAGAAATAAGAAAGAAGTTGATATAAAGGAGAAAGATTTAAAAAGAGAGAGAAAAACAAACAACAACCAAGCAAAACCAAGGTTTTAAGATTCGCAATAAATGCCACGTAGCATTTGGCAACAATATAGTGATTGGAAATGGACTGAGGCCCAAGGAAAGCTAGCTACCATGTTGAAGTGTCCCATGAGTCAGTAAGTGAAGATTAAAGAAATTGTTAAACATTAGCCCAGGTCAAGTTGAGGTTGAACAGCACAGATTAGTAGAAGAACCTGTCCAGCAATATTTTGTAACTTACTTGTGGAGACCCCGCAGCTCAGAATAGAAAAAAAGAAAGGACAAGTGGAGAACATTTTGCACAGTGGAGAATTAGTAAGGTAGAAATAGCTGAAAGCCCATTATCAGGTCCTTGTCCTGCAAATATCTGGCCAGAGGGTAAACAGTGAACAGGAGGCAAATGGAGCCATAGAAGGGTTAATAACAAGGAAATAGGAAGTGACTGGGATACTACAGGTCTCAATTTTGTTGAAGAATATATACAGTGAACACAGGTAGAAAGGAATGATGAATTTACTTTCCAGGTGATTTCAGAAGCAAGTTTTAGGGGAGTGGTTCAATTCTGAGAGATTGATTCCCTTTTTTCTTATTCTGACACTTGTTTTGATTTCTAATTTGTAGTCTGTTCAATAGCTGAAGGCCTGAACCATTCCTCCATCTTAAGTGCACTAAATGATAAGGGAATTGTACTGCAAACGATATTTTTTTTCACCTAAACAGAGCAACTCAATGAAATGATTAAAATTCAAGAGGTAAATGCAGCTCACTCTTGCATTCTGTTTGTGCATTACATATGTTCAAAAAACACGAACACATTAACATGCACTTGGTAAGCAATTGAAAGTACGGTTTAATATATTTTTCTTCAGAGACATTCTTAAATTTTCTTTGCTAGGTAAATTTCATACCAGTATACAAAAGTTTTATAGCTGACTATAACTTATAATTGTAATACATGGTACATGTTTAGTTATAAAACTATAAAACATGTATACATTTGTTGCAAAGTCTCTCGAGGTTTGAGAGAATTAAAACATGCATGTAGTTCTAAATTTGATATAACAGAATGAGTTTATTTTGGTGAGAATAGCATATTTGTTTTCATTGTTGCTTTTTCTTTTCTTTTTTATAAAGGCTCTTTGACAGCATTCTTTAAAATTAATAAAAACATCACTGCATCTGTGATTTGTGCCTTTCTGCAGCTAGGGGAACAAGTGGAATCTACTGGGATTCATTTTACAGAGGTGTGAAATGCCAACTGGATTCCCTCTGACACAGCCAGTTACAGAAAGAACTGTGACTAGAATCAAAGACAAGAGACCTCATCATGTGCTTTCTGAAAACAAAAACATTTCTGGGAAAGGATTTCTTTTTTTTAATTTATTTATTTTTATATCAATCACAGGTTAGGTTTTTTGCATCCCATGCATAGCCCCCTCCCTCATTCCCTCCCACCCTCCCCAACCCTCCCTCATCTCCTCCCTGCCCCCTCCAAGTCCACCAACAGCGGAGGACCTCTTCCCCTTCCATCCAAGCCCAGCTCATCTTGTCTCCTCAGGGCTGGCTGCAATGTCCTCCCCTGGGATCTAGCCAGGCTGTTACTCCCTGGCATGTATGGGGGAGGGTCAAAGAGTCAGCCATCAAGTTCAAGACTGAAACAGTCCCTGTCTGCAAAAGGATTTCTATAGTGACACTTCTATTTCATGCATTTCCATAGGTACTCTCATGCATGTCCCCACTATGCCAATAGTAGGGGCCACTAAAGTGCCATTGCTTTCATTAAACTGCTATGCTTTGTGGATTTATGTAGTTGTGTGAAACTCCACTTTGGGTTAATAGGATGTCTGTATGTATATTATGGATGTGTTGTGCATGACATATGTGCCTGCAGGTGCATTCATGGCATGGTGAAAATGTGACAACCGGAAGACTGCCTTAGATATTTGTCCCAGCTCCCCACCCTGTTTGTTAACAATTAAGTATGACAACCTCACTATTCCATTAGCTCTCAGGGAGTCTCCTGTCTCCACTTCCCATGTTCTGAGGTAGGAGCACTACCTCAGCATTACAAATATATACCACTGCCTTTATGTGAATTGGCTGTATTTAAACTGTGCTTCTGGTTCTGACACTAACAAGGGAATACTTTCAACCAGGGGACCATCTTCCCAGCTCCAAAATATTTTCTTTCAGAGAAAACAATCTATCTTCATATTGCTTCCAAAATGAAGAAAAAAACTGAAAATGCACCATATTGGTCCATCTCAGCTTTTTCTGTAGCCATGTTTATAAGGTCTCCTTGTGTGAACACACCTGTAGCGGAAATTGTTTCTGTGGCCAGAAAATTTCTCATCAAGGAGGAATGTTTCTAATGGTTGGGTGCTAATCATAGAAGATAACAGAAGACAAATAATGGCAAGTGGATTATAATTCTTGCTGTTTGGGGTATTTTCCAGCAATCAAGAAATGCTTGCTGTTTTGTTCTTATTTCAAAGAAAAGAAAATGTGTCCTATTAATTAAATGCATTTGGCTTGGTTGTGTAAGTGTGACAAATAGAGATGTGCCAAACTGCCGGAAAATAATTTGGGTCATCAGCAAATCACTGTTTCTGCCAGTTTGCAGACAATTCCTAGTCTTTGTGGTCTGTCACATCTCTTTCCCATTAGCTGCTTACCATCTGATAAGTAGAGGATCACACTCATTTATTTCTTGCAAAAATGATGCCCCGTTTAATCAGTAGTTCTTTTCTTCCATGGTTTTTCTGGCAGGGAGTGTACTGTGTTGCAATTGTGGATTATCTTTGGGGAATTTTCCCCAAATAGACAGTGTCACAGTTAAAGAGAGGATATTTTTTTTCTTTTTTGTCTAGTCTGCTTCACCCTGCTGAAATGACAATTGTGTTTAGATTAGTGCAGGCTTAGGCTATATTTCAAGACACCTGAAGGAGTATTTACAACAGTGGACATTGCAATCTCTGTTGCTTTGACAGCAGGCAGCTTTCTTCCTCTCTGAATGCAGTCCAAGACAGCCTTATGCTCTTTAGTTTACAGGAAATTCAGGGTAAACCTTTTATTTACAAACAAGGAATACTTGCCAAGACAGGATAAATAAAGCAACTGATTAATCAGCATGCAGTCTTCATCTTGGAGGGCCTCCTTGCCTGGCCCTTTTGAATGTTCAGGAGATTGGCCTTGTATGAGAGGGATGTACTGTGGAAATATCTTTGATAGCTCAGTGATTGAGTCCATCATGCTTTGGGTAAGGACAGGACTTGGTTTAAACAACCTTGCCTGATAGAACACAGTGCATGGCTAGAAAAAAAAATTACCTCATTATAGCTCAGTGCTGTTGCCCTTTGGAGTAAAATGAGAGAAAAGCTTGCTCTGGTACTTCTGCTGATAAAATTCACTTCCTGGAATACAACCAAACCCCAGCATATATCATCTGAGAGAAATAAAGCAGTCAAAAAACTGTATTCCTAAAGAGGCCTGGAACATCTTGGCAACTGTTAAAGCAACACAAATAAGGAACAGTGCCCTACTAGCTCGACCCTTAAATTATGCAGCTGTTCATTACCCGAATTATACATTGCAGGCCGCCCTTTGGAAAAAGGCATGGAGCACAGAGCTGGAACAATCCCTGAATTATAGTACAATAAGAAAGACCTCCTAAAGTGTCACACGCTTGTAGTGGAAGATAAGAAAGGCCAGCTTAAGTTCTTGGCATTTTAAAGAAGGCAATCAAGAAAGCCTTTGAATCCCTTCCTTTCGTCCTGTGCAATTCATTTACATTTTTTGTGTTAGTTAGACAAAGCATTCCATTCATGTATCAGCAGGCCTGTGTCTGTCTTCTTCTCTGGAGATGTGCATGTGTGTTTGGGTTTAGGCTGCCCTGTATTTACAGATGGGACCCTTATGAAATTCTAATGACAGCAGCAGCTGGCTTACTGCTTTTCCAGAACTAAATATTTAGTATCTCAAAAATAAAGACATCATACAAACTTGGTCATCCTCGAGGTAAAGGGCAGCATTCTAAAGTTAATGTCACCGTTTTCATTGCATTTTCCACTTTTGAAAACTGTATTACAAACTCAACGATTAGCTCACGACTGACCTGTATTACATTCTGTTTCATTCTGTTCTGAGAGCATGGGCTCTCTTTGAGTGTACTCTGCTATCATTGTTAAAGTCACAGGTCACTTGGTTGTGCTAATATTTAGATGCAGTTTCAGTCGTTTATATGTATATAATTGAATTTTTTTTCTATCCAGTAATAACTTTTGAACAAAATTGATTTGACTACCAATACTTTTACTTTTCTGGTAGACAAGGTTAGATGTTCTACTGCAGCCTAACTAGATCCCAGAAGAGGACATTGCAGCCAGCCCTGAAGAGACATGATAAGCTAGGGTCAGATGGAAGGGGGAGGTCCTCCCCTATCAGTGGACTTGGAGGGGGCAGGGAGGAGATGAGGGAGGGATGGGGTGAGTGGGAGGGAATGAGGGAGGGGCTAAGGCTGGAATACAAAGTACATAACCTGTGATTAATATAAAAATAAATAAATTACTTAAAAAATAATAAATAGATGGAAGACAAAAAAAGATGTTCTACTGCTTAAAACAAAGATAATATTTGAGAGATGAGCAGTCTTAAACTAAATGAAAATGCTCTCCAAATTCATTTTTAATCCTTTAGCCTAGGACTTCTGACTTTCATACTATTTTCTCCCTCTAATCCTTATCCCCCAAATTAAGGAAAGTAGTATGGGAGCCAGTCATTCCTGTAGCTCATGAAGTTGCTAGGAAAAAGTGTGTGTTTGTGTGGGGTTGTGGGGAAGAAAAGAGACGATGGATTTGAACAAAATGTGTTATATTTATGGATGACATTCTCAAAGAACAATAACATCAGAATCAAAAGTGCAGTTTCTTCTAACGCTGAAGCATGTACTTAAATGATGTTGAGCTATCTTTGAAGTAAAGTTATTCAAATAACCCAAGGCTTCAAATCCTCAGAGTACTGTTTAGCAATTCCAAAAGACATAGCAGACTGTGTGTTTTCTAAGTAATCCCCTGCAGAGGCTGGCCAGAAGACAGAGGTCAACCCATGCCTACAAGCAAAGGTTATGTTTATGCATATGCAGAACAAAGAGAAACAGGGTCCCCCCCCTGCTCAGAACACCTCAAATTATTTTTGACTTTGTAATTTAATTACATTTCTCCCTTTACTTTCCTCCTTCCATACCCTCCAATATACACTTGCCTGCTCCTCTGTAAACACACCGCCTTTTTCAAATTAGTTACCGTTGCAAGCAAATGCTCATAATAAAATGTTCTGCTTGTCTCTCAGACCTCATCTTCTTCCTTGGTTCCAATATTTTCAAAGAAGCAAAGTAGTAAACCTTCTCCTATATGAGCTTTTTTCTCTAGAATCTGCAGAGAACTGGTCATGGTAAGATTAAAATGACCCACTCAGTTCCTAACACTTAAATGTTCCCCACAGATAGAGGGCATTATACACTGTGGATTCTTAAGCTTCTCTATGTTTTAAGATTCATTAAGATTAAGTTTCATTGCAGTTAGGTATGAATTTAACAGCTTTTAATAAAATGCATTTTCTTCATGAGAACTACGGCCAGCTTAGGTTTGAATGAATGAAGTCTGTATTAATTAAACTGCACAGTCCAGGACAAAAGGTTTTTTGTTCTTTTTTTTCCATTTTGCAGCTTTATTCGATCTAAGTGAGGTAGGCATTTGCTCTGTTATAGCTTGCAGCCAATACAGCAGCTAGCAAAGTGTATGTAAACATACACTTCCAGTGTGCATGTTTATGTCTCCCCTGAGCACACTGGAGTCACAAGCTCTCCTGCATTGTGCCTCTGTTCTGCCCAGACTGTGGCCTCATTCTGGAGATTTATGGCCATTGCTGTACAATAGTCCTATGCCTCTTTGTACAGGAGCAGTTCAGGAAAGCTAGTGTACTGCAAGATACATGCATTCCACAGCTGCAGATACCTAAGGTGTTTGTTTCTCTGTGTTGCTGATGCAGTAATAATAATAATAAAATCTGGACTCATTAGTTAGGGTGGTAGTTCTATCTCTTTCTTTTCCTTTAATCAGTGCTATTGGGTCCTTTGGAGTTGTATCTACAAGGACCTACTTGGCATGGATGATGAAAACTGAACTCAGGTCTTCTGAAAGAGGAATATGAGCTCTTCTTTGCTGAGCTATGTCTCCAGGCCATAGGCTGATCGTTTTTAATGTCTGCTGTAGATGGGATCACTAACTAGTTTCTTAAAGTCAGCATCAGGTTTAGGGAATCCCAGGTAAGACCTAGGCTCCAAGTTTGTAAAAATCTACTGGTATTAGAAGGTCATTGCTCCACATGCTTGTACCACACAGTGCTTCACAACAGTAAATAGAACGTAAAACTTTTCTTTTTCTAAATTAGTGGTTCTCATCTATGAATACCTGTTAATACAGGTAAGTAGGCACTGTAATCTTAGAATTTTCAAAACACTTGAATATTATAGTAGGAATGTAGACTCGGCATCTTCTTTTATGTAAGGGTAACTATAGCTGTGACAAACTATTAAATTTTCTTGGAATGAAAATTAAAAAACACCTCAAAGATCTGGTATATGAACTTTACTGTTAATACATGCAGAAAACATATTATCCAAACAATCTAGTAATTCACATTTTGTAAAAATAATATCTGTAAGCTTGTCAATAATTAGTCATAGTAACTAAACTAGCTACTCGTACTAGAGGTCTTGAGCAGGTTACCTAAATGCTTTGTATAATGAGGTATAAGGTCAGCATGACTAGAGTTTTACGTAAAAATTTTCATGGAAGTGTTGCCATAGACTGCTCATCTTTGAAGATACCTCCAAGTGTTCTGTTTGTTATTAGTCTCATCATGTGAATAGCATACATGTTTTAGAATGTACTGACAAAAACTATAATGGATATAGCACACACATAGGTAATAATCTTATGTTACAAGTAGTGCACAGAGGTCCATCTTGAACAAAACACTGTTAAATGGTGGTACATGTTTTTACTTTAGGAAGAATCCTCTTATAAAATTAAAGGGTCTTTATTTAGATTTATTCTAACTTTATGTTCTATCAATTAAAACAATTTGCAAACCACAAAATGTCACCATAAAAAATCCTTTCAAGACAAAACAAACAAAAACAACTACAATAAAAGCAAAACCACTTAAACAAACAAACAGCAGCAATAACAAAACATTGGATTTTTCGTGTCTCCAAATTCTGTATTTATTCTAGCTTAAACAATTTGCTAAGATCAAATTAGTTAAAAATTTAAAAAGAGAAAATAATTCAAACCTTTGGACTTATAAAACATGAATTGTACTTCAAAAAATGAATTTAATATCACATCTGAACAAATTAAAGATATTTGAATGTAGCATGACGTTGTCGTGATAATTCATCCCCTTATTTTTTCAGATGTTTGTAAACACCCTAGGTCTCTAATTAAAAAAGACAGCAGAGAAGTTCGTTTAAGGAAGTCTTCCTTTTCCCCTCAGGTGCTCTAAAGAGGGTAGTGAAGGAGGACCCTGGTGTCAGTGCATGGCTAATCTTAAGGAACAATAGGTTTTTAATAAGCATTGAAAAAAAACCACTTCAAAGAGAATTAAAATTATACACCCAAAGGCTAACAAAAGTGAATAAGAAAAACACTCTTATATGATAGAAGGAATAAAGGAAACCAAAGAATTAACTTGTAAAAGCCCCATGTTGCTGTAAAATTCTTTTTGAAACATCTCCAAATGTGGATAGAGCCCTCTATTTGCCATCCCGCTATTTGACTCAACTATAATTGTATGTTCAATAAGATTAAAATTACAGCAAAATGAATGGTTCTATTTTGTTTGTTTCTTAATGCAGAATAAAGCAAAGCATACAACTTAGAAGAAATACTATAACGGCTTACAAATTTGAGTGTCTCATTACGCTTTAGATAAATTATACTAATGAACACCAACACAATGTCTGTGATGTGAAAAGCAAGTAAAAAACAACTTTTAAAAAAATAAGAAAAAAAACCTAATAAGTTACATAGCCCACAAGCCAGAGGACTGTGGTTATTGCTTATCGAAGAGACAAGAGCTCACTAAGGGAATGCCAATATAGAAAGTTCACTATAACGTCACCCTTGTTGTCTTCTTTTCTTTCTTTTTTAATTTATCTATTTATTTAATTTTGGTTTGGTTTTTGGTTTTGGTTTTTCAAGACATGGTTTCTCTGTGTAACCTTGGCTGTCCTGGACTCACTGTGAAGATCAGGCTGCTCTAAAACTCACAAAGATCCAGAGATCTGCCTGCCTCTGCCTCCCCAAGTGCCAGGATTACATACCTGTGCCAGGCTCCTTCTGGCCTTCTTGTTCCCAGTACTATGGGAAATTGTAATGCATGCCTCCATGAGTCTGTTTCAACTCACAAGATCATAAAATATACAAGTTTGTCCTTACCAGGAACTGAATTTATGTTTTTCTCTTTCCCGCTGTTGTACTTCTATACTACTGTGTATGTGAAGAACTCAAGTCCCCTGAAAGCAAACGATATGCATGTTTGCAGTGAAAGTTTTCATTAATAGTCTCACATCATAAGCTGCCAAGAATCTGCCAGTGTTTCAAGTTACGGTTATTTGGAGTTGTTTTTCTGCCAATATGAAAATTGGTTTTGTGATATTGTTTATTGCTGCATCTTTGCAGTTTTTTTTCTTCTCCACCAAGGAATACTTCTCTTCTGCAGAAGCAATGGAAGCTAAAAAGATAGAATGTTTTCATGTCAGAAAAATTAAAGTCATAAAGGAGATAGATTTCCAGAATTAAATTAGAATTGAACAAGTCAGTTATGTGTGCATCCATCAGCCCAGTGGTCAGAATCTCATTTCCACTGAAGCAACTTAGCTTCAGGGCAGACAGAATTTCTAACAGAGAGAAACCCCTTCACACACCTTTCACAATAAATTATTCTGAGAAGACAAAGCACTCACATGCTATTGAGTATAATAGCTTGAAAAAGATACTCTTCTACTTGAGAGTGCTGTTGAGTTTTCAAAATAAGCCAGACAGGTATAAAACTAAACATTGCAACCTATCAGAACACATTGAGCTATTTTCCCAGCATATAACATTCGTGTTGTTTCATCTATTCTTTACCACGATGAAAATAGTGAAAACACTCATCTTAGTTATTCATTTTTTAAAAAATGTTTAAATTAGTGCTCATTAATATAGTATGACAAGTAATATCTTGATATGGTATCTCAGTGTTCAAATACATGTGATGTAAGAAGTGTTATGCTTTTGTCCCTTAACAAAGTTAAGAGAAATAAGACAGCAAAATAAGACATCAAGAAAAAAAATGAACCAACACATCAAGTGTTGGCTTTATAATTTTGGTACTAGATACAGAAGTTTCCCATGGAAAATATTGCTTTTCAGCGTCAGGAACATTTGAATCCGCTGGAAGATAAAGTTCATCACTAATTTCCTTCATTCCTACACTTTCGTTATTTATGTTTTTGAACTCCTTTGTCATATTCTTATCAGGACATTGAGCTTTGAAAGGCAGAATTTCTCTCAAAATGTTATGCCAAAGGTTTGTTTAATTAATTTAACATGATTTTGAAATAAATTTTCTAAAGTAGAGGCCACCCTGCTTTTTATTTATATTTTATAAAATATAAGTCTTATTAATGACCTTAATCTCAAAAAGGCATGTGACATTACAGATAACTAAGGAATTCTCTAATAACAAGGACTCAGAAGAGAAAATCATTACTAAAAATTAATCTCCAGCTCAAATTTACATTTTGTTTCTGTTGGAGATGCTGTTTTTAATATTCATGTACAAATGAGTTTCACTTAGTGGGAACAGTTGAACATATAGAAACAGAAGGTTACAATCTAATACTTCAGCTCTTGAAAAGATCTAGGGTCATAAGAGAGATTGCAGTCATGCTAGAGACCTGAAATGGTCCCTGAAGACCTCAGATAACCACATATACCTATAATGGAACCAAGAACTACAGCACAATATTGAATGGGAGATAAATTTTTCCCCCAAAAAAACATTATTCCTTTGTATTTGCACTGTCTTGAGGACCAAATTAACTTTCAGGAAACAATTTAGAGTCAAATTGAGAAAATTTAAATTTCTAAAAATACATACATTGAATGGAAAGGCATAATTACGACTGTGCCTACACTGCTTAGTTTTAACTGTCAACCTGATACCACTGAAAAATCACCAGGGATGGAGTAATTATCTAGGTTTGTCCTGTGGGCATGCCTACATGTAATTGTTTTGATTGTTAATTGATGTAGGAAGATCCAGCCCATGTGCATTGCACAATTTTCTAATCAGGGCATCTTGAGGAGCAGAAGGGGACGAGGCTAGCAGAGAGCAAGCAAGCAAGCAGGCAGGTTGAATGGTTGAATGGGATGAGTTGAATAGGAGGTGAGCAGCCTCAAGTTCGTGTCTTAAATGTCCCTCACTGACAGATTGTAACCTAGATTGTGAGCTAATTAACCCCTCTGTCAGCAGTGTTGCTGGAGCACAGTGTCAGATGCAAAACTAGGAAAAATCTGAGATTGACATCATACCATTTTAAGTGTTATAATGAAGTATTTCTATTTGGTGCTGTAAAGATTCTAAATATTGTGTTACTGCCCTTACATTTTAATATGATTTCACAACTGTACTTATTATCTTTTGTACTTATTATATTCTATTTAATATATTCAAACAATCTTCAAGGTTTTTTAATAAATTTTATTTTTTATATTAATCACAGGTTATTTACTTTGTATCCTAGCCATAGCCCCTCTCCCATTCCCTCCCAATCCCACCCTCCCCTCCTCAACTCCTCCCATGCCCCTTTCCAAGTCCATTTAATAGGGACGTCCTCCTCCCCTTTCATCTGACCCTTGCTTACCAGGTATCTTCAGGACTGGCTGCAATGTCCTCCTCTATGGCCTAGCAAGGCTGATCCTCTCTTGGGGGGTGGAGGTGTCAAAGAGCCAGCCATTGAATTCATGTCAGAAATAGTCCCTGTTCCCCTTACTAGGGAAACCCACTTCTATACTGAACTACCATGGGCTACATTTGAGCATGGGTTACAGGTTATATCCGTAAAACCACTTTCTCAGACAATTAGGAATAGTGCTTCCTCAAGATCCAGCTATACCACTCTTGGCATATATCCAAAAGATGCTCAAGTACACAACAAGGACATTTGCTCAACCATATTTGTAGCAGCTTTATTAGTAATAACCAGAACCTGGAAACAACCCAGATGTCCATCAACTCAGGAATGGATACAGAAATTTTGGTACATTTACACAATGGAATACTACTCAGCAATTAAAAACAAGGAAATCATGAAATTTGCAGGCAAATGGTGGGAACTAGAAAAGATCATCCTAAGTGAGGTATCCAAGGAGCAGAAAGACACACATGGTATATACTCACTTATATAGACCTATAAGGTAGGATAAACATACTGAATTCTATACACCTAAAGAAGATAAACAAGAAAGAGGACCTGGGGTGAAATTATCAATCCTCACTTATAATTTTTTTTAAGGAAGGGAAAGTTCCCTAAATGGACTAAGATGTATGTATAAACAAAAGCATTATATATTTATTTATTTCATTTTTTAAAATAGTTTCTATTTTTAAATGTAAATATATATTTATGTACTTAAAATTATGAAGAAAACAGTCCTTACATGATATAAGAGATACTATCTTGGGCTTCATTTAACAAAGTAATTGAAATATAGAACCTTTACTGAGTTCCCTATTAAAATAGAAAAGGCAAATAGGATTAGGAGATATGACCTTTTTGGAGAAGCTATGCAACTTAGGAGAGGCTTTGAGGTTTCTGCAGTATTATCAGTGTCACTCTTGCACAATTTTGGATCAATTTAAGTTCTCAGCTATATCTTTTTTCATGTCATACCTTAGCTCTGCCATGATGGACTCTTTGACTATAAGCCCAAATTATTCACTTACCTTTAAAAATTGCCTTACTCATTGTATCTTGTTACAGCAACAGAGAACAACCAACAAATCATGTGTCTGCTTTGGGAATTTGCTCTTAGCACCACCAAATCTCACCCCACTATCAGAAGTCCAAATTTAGCACTCTTTTAGCACCATGCCAAGGCCTTTATATGTCCATAACTTGAAGCCTTTGTTCAAGATACTAGAAAATATAATGAATTTACATGTGTATATATTTTAAGGGATGCTTTAGTTTTACAAATTAATACAAATTCAAATAATATTCTCATTCTTGTGAGGATGAAATCCATTCCTACTGAGGTCTGAGCTGGTATGTCTGACATCTTGGTTTATTTGGAAGAGTTCATTTAAGATGTATTCATTACCACACATGACTGCTTATCTTTAGAAGGGGCTGCAATCCAAAGGATATGGTTACGGAGTCCATTCTCTTAGGATTATAGAGCACGAGCTCTGCCAAAATTTAAATCTTTATGCATTACTCTTGTACTGCAAAAATCACAGAATTTCCCTTCATAAACCATGCTATCCAACTCAAGAAAATATTTGTAATTTATACTGTTTTCACTGCTTTATGAAGGGTAACGTTCTTATTTATTCTTAAGAGTCATTTTTAAAAAGCTAACAGAAAGAAAGGTTGTAGGGTCAAACCACATTTCACAGTCAGGCGGTATTTCTTCTTACCTACAATTATGGCTAAAGAATATGTTTTACCATCAAACAGCCTTAGCTTTGGATCCTGACCCAGATACTTACAAGTTTGAATATTTTGTGAAAATTAACGTTTTTTACTATTCTGCTTCTTTCTTGTTAAAATAAGAGTAAAATTCCAACTCAAATTTTTAATAGAAGTTAAATAATGCCCTTCATTTACTTAGGATAGAATCTACTCTGAAACACTGAAAACTGATCGTATTGTTCTTCATTTCTATTCTTCTTTTTTGTTACTGTGGCACATGTTATTATCCAGACAATCTAACATGCTAGATAATATTCAAATATTATATATATATATATCACTATCAATTCTATCAATTACGTACAAAAGTACAAAGCTAGGATGACAAACACTGGCAAATCTTTGCATCCTTTACATGGTTACTTGCTCACTGAAGTTGGCTTTTCCATGAGATGTTGAAAACCTGAATGCATGTCTTTGTACTTATACAGTAGGTACTTCACAGGATGAGTCATTTCCCATGTCCTACCATTACAAATATGAAAGTAAAAGACAATGAATTTGCTAACAGTTTAACAGTGACAATGATTTGTTTTGTTTGTTGTTTTTGTTTTTGTTTATTTTTAACCTAATATTGCAGGCCCAAGTCTTTAATTGCTAGCTGCCTAAAGAAAATGGTAACCATTTCCATTGTCTGTCCATGATTTTTACTTACTCTACTGTGATGAGCTCAAATAAAACAGAATATCAATGAAACAAAAGATGGGTTTGAAGTCCACCTAGATGTATTTGTCCTCACAACCAACATATTTTTATAAAGCCTTGAACAAGATTCTTTTATGCTCTTCCATCACTGATTAGACAGACAGAAATTCTTCTTTGGTGTAAAGAAGTCAGTTGTTTGAACTTAATGAACACAAATCTGCTGTGAAATATTAAATTAGTGTTTAGACAGTTTCTTGAAAACTAGGATAACCTTGACATTTACAAGCTCAAATCAGAATAGCTATGTCATCATCTCTTCTTTGTAAAACATGAATCAAAGGGGGGGGGAATGCAAAAATAATAGAAACTTGTGTCCCGTGGCATAATTGTTTCATGGAATGAACACAGAAAGTGAGTTACAAGAAATAATAGTTGAGTAGCATAATCAGATCCAGGATATTTTAACAGTGAAGACATAGGTTATCAAGCTTTGTGTGCTTCAGGAAAATAAAGATCATGTGGATATACATAAAATCATGAAGACAGAGACTTCTTTCAGGGAATTGGCCCAAAGATTTGTTGAAGTTACCAAGTCTAAATGCCACATAGAACAACAGACTTCAAGGACTCTTCTCTATGAAGACAGAATTTCTAGTCCTGTTTAGAACTGCCACCTTTCGTTCATCTTGTGATTTCACCTGATCAGACTTGGCTCACATATACTCTAGGAGAAATCTCTTTTACTTATAAATAATGGATTTGAATGTCAATCATATGTAATGAATAACTTCAAAGTAGCATTATGTTGGTGGGTGATCAAATGCCTGATTACTATGGAGAAGTCAAGTTAGCACATAAAATTGTCCATCAGAAAATGGATTGCCTGGGTTTTTTTTGCAAGCCTAACTTGAACTATTCCATTGTTATTCTGTAACCAATATGTATCCAAGCACCCCAGCAAAGAGCAAATTTTGTCTTGATGCTTATATTAATCTATAAAATATCCCTCACAGTCTTCCTGTTTGCATGTTCCCTGGTGCAGAACTTCCTTAGCCTGGGATTAAGTGTTCCAGAAAAAAAAAATTACAGCCTTTAAATTTGATACAAGACAGAGACAGAGACAGACAGAGACAGACAGAGACAGAGACAGAGACAGAGAAGTCTTGGTTTTTAGATCGTTCCACTTAAAGCTTTTATTTTCTTTCCAAAGCATCTCTATTTTCACACAGAA
The DNA here is from genome assembly GCA_028658305.1 of Pachyuromys duprasi. NCBI lineage: Eukaryota > Metazoa > Chordata > Mammalia > Rodentia > Muridae > Pachyuromys > Pachyuromys duprasi. Next base: position 37,931,774 of record CM053745.1, on the reverse strand, counting down.
CTGGTTGCTCTTAAGGGGGCCTACTGTTTACTTCAAGAGGAGAAAGAGCATTGTGAAGGGACAGGCTGCTTGTGGCTGTGCTATCAGAACATAGGAGTCCTACTGGCCAGAACGTCATGGGATTCCTAGTTCCTCACTCTACCTCAGGGCTCCTATTCTTGCAGTCACAGTAACTGCAGCTCTACCATGTCTCCTACAGATAATGTTCAGAAATGGATTAGAAGTAAAATCTACACCATACCATTCAGAAAACAGTGCTGAAGCGATTACGTGGTTCTCTTTCTTGAAAAATCTACATGGATTCATTTTTCCAACCGAACATAGCAGTTCCCTATTCTTGTCTCTATTTTATCTTGTATTTGGCATTTTATACAGAAGCACGTGTATGTCAGTCAGCCTTCCCTATTATGGAATCCTATAAGTTCTCAATTCCATCATCATTAAGAGTCTTTGCAGTTGTAAATGTCACCTTTAGGTTAAATATAAACCAAGCATCTGCCACTATCAATGTAAGAGAGAAAAATAATGCTCTGAGTGCTGAGAGCAAAGCCTGAACCGCATTGAAATGAGCTCGTCATCTCAGTGAACAGTGACAAACACATACTTGTTATGTATGTAAATGAAGAAAGCTAATAAGTACACATATTTTCATACGAATATATATGCTAAACGGCATGTGATTTTTTTTTTTGTGACTTGTCTCTCTAAATCCCTTCACCTCTTGTTCAATATCCTCTTCTTTTGGAAGAGATTTCAGCAGCTATCTCCCTTGAACAACCAGCCGGCCACCCCACCCCTCAGAGACTTACTCTCCCTGCTTTTTGACATGCCAGCAAAGTCTGCAACAGACAGTGTCATGCTGGCTCATGACTTTTATGCCTCACTTGTGAGACTTGTGTCTCTTGAAACTTTCCCAAAAACCTAGCCCTAGGGGTCTGTGCAGCAGACCCTTATTGAAAGAGACAATCAATGTCATAAGTCTCTAAACAACTCTGATTTGAAGGAGCAGATTCAAGAATTCTGACAGCACTCCATTGATAAAAATTAATTGTAAGAGGCCTGGGAAAATTCTCCTAACAAAATCAAGATTATCCTGTAGAAACGACTTCAGTGACTTAGGGGGAGTTTTATCTAAAGGTCTTCCTTTACCATGGTGTTCTCTCCCTTTCATGCACTTCACTTCTTTTTATTTCTAGACCCTGCCTCCCCTGAATGAGCACAGCAGCATCACTTCACAGGGGAAAGTTACTTAGCACTTCTAAATGCATCTGAAAGTTGGAAGGTACTTCTGTCCTGGGTGATCCAAGGAGCATGGAGAGCTTTTGAATCTTCTTAGTAGAAGCACTGAGTGCAGCCTTCTCTTTGCTTTTGAGAAAACACCTGCTGGCAACTTTGATTCTCTATTGTGCTCCCATAGTGCCCCTCTTACTTTGCTTTACAGCATTTATCAGAATCTGCAATTACTTTTAAGTGTTTGGTTATTTAACTACAGAGATCAGGAGTCAGTGGAGAATCCTCCTTCTTGCCCACACCCCTGCATTTTTCACTAAACCACCAAAAATAAAACTGTAGCATAAAACAGAGAAACTAAATGTATGTAGAGTAATATATGTAGTATCAATAGATTTCTTGTCAAGTAATCTGCTATTCCCAAGTTCCCATATGGAAATAATATGACTTGTTGAGTCATTTATTGCCACTAAAGTGCAGTGCTCATAGGAATGCTGCCATGTTCCTCAGGTTCCTAGGACCTCTCAGACTTGCTCAAATGCTTAGGGGATCAATAAGGATTTGCTGAACAATAAAGCTTCTAACAAATCATCTGGGACAGTCACTCTCTGAAAGGAGATTTTCATCAAGGCACAAAACATTTTAAACAATTTTATCTCACTTTTGAATTTTTATTTCAGCAAAATTTCACTGAGCCCTTAATCACATTTATGATAGATTCTTAGCTGTACTTAGTTAAAAGTTCCAGCAAATAAAGAAACTTATTATAAGCATTTAGTTTTCTTTTGGCACTTATGGAGTCTGAACCAAAGTCATTCCATAATAAGCAGTATTTCAATATGTGTTCCATCATTTTGTTAATAGATTTGCCTATATTGTGTTTTTTTCCAATGGCAATCTGATAGGATTCAAATTTGAAAAGTCTCTTAGATTGTCTGTAAATTGTAAATTTATTTTTACTTTATATTTACATTTTATATACTGTACCAAGTTTTGATTACAATAACTAAAAAACTGAAATATTTCAAGAAATACACATGTATCATATTCATGTACATACATACACATGTACACACGCACACACACAACCCTCTCTAAGCACGTTTTAATTCATTATTCAGTCTCTAAAACAGATTGAACCAATCCCTGCTCAGAATCCTTCCAAGTACAATTTTATTTTAAAAAGGAGTAGTCAATTTGTGAGACACTCCCCTGGTTTAAATAAATGATCCCATTGCTCAAATATGTTCTGCAAAACCTTAGCAGCCTTCAGCTGCATGCTTGACTGTTGTGTTTTGTTTTCTAAATAATAGGCCACCTGCTTAAAATATAATAGCCTTTCAGGAATGATCTTATACTAAGACTCAGTATGACGAATATGGGCCATTGTACTTGAACCCATAAGGCTGTGCAGACATTTGTTTAATACAGAACTTTTTGGTGACACGCAGTTTTCTCCTCCATAATAAATAAAATAACCTCCAACAGTCTTTCTAGTTTATTCTTTTCTGCCCCAGAGGAATCATGAGAGCTTATCCCTCGTTCCCCTGGAAGTTGTTCTGGCCTTCTTTCCTCTTAAGAAATGGCTTCTTGTATTTCAGTTGTCACTGTTTCTTTTGTTCTTAAAATATTTTTGCAGCATTTTATTTTATTTTTCAAAATCACATTTTCTTCTTTAGACTTAGTTGAGAAGTGGAACAGAAAACCACCCCAAGATCTTGTACCAAATCTCTCCAGTGGGCTAGACTTGAAGAGAAGTGGGAGTAGGTATTGGCAGGAAGGGTGAGTGTCTGAAGTAGGGTGAGTATGCGGTGCAGGCGAGAGCTTCCGGTGGGCTCTGATTCTTGCCGGCTGCAGGACATGCTGAGACAGACATTTTACAGATAAGTGCTACTAAATATGCAGCAGTATCAGCAGGAAACAGAAGATCTCCTCATGTCAAGTTTTGCTAGTTTGTATTTTGGAAAATGGGACCCTGTGAGCAATTACTTGGTGAATTAGCAAGCATCCTGGATAGACATCCAGATCCAAGCTATTGAACTAGAGGATGTTTCAAAGAACAAGGCATAACAGCGAGAAGGTTTCAAAGTAAACAGTGAGCAGGCTTCTGTGTGGTTCATTCTGTGTGCAAGGATCTTGTGCTGGAACTGGAACATGAAATGCAGTGTTTCTTAGGCAGCCCTGCCGTCGAGCACTTACAAAGTGTTTTAATCCTCTAATTGGGTTAAATTCATTTAATTAGCACTGAAAAGATGCAGTTTAAGTGTTTAATAAAATGTTTATATTCAGAACAGCTACCAGATGTTTTCATTATAGATGCTGTAAAGTTATGCATGCTTTTTTTCTTCTTAGAAATGTTCTAATTTCATAAGATAAAGAATATATATACCTGATTTGCTTCAGAAATCTTTTTAATTTCACACAGGAAAATCTTGGGTTTATTTTTTTGTTTATTTGTTTGTTTGATTCTCAAGACAGGGTTCCTCTGTGTAGCCTTGTCTGTCCTGGACTTGCTTTGTAGACAAGAATGGCCTTGAACTCACAGAGATTGGCCTGTGTCTGCCGGGGAGTGCTGCGATTGAAGGCCAGTTTGTTTTGTTTTGTTTTTAATGATTTCAATAAGCCCCCTCTTGTGATTCTCTCTTCAGCCTGCCTACTTACACTTGTTTCCCTACACAGCCTCCACATGTGTTTAAACATTATTTTGAGCTGAAGATCAGCAGGAGTTCTTTTGAATGATAAATTTGAAAAAGTGATCTTTGGACATTATATTAAAAGGCCACGGTTAGTGAGATAACTCAATGAGTGTAGGAGATTGCTGCCTAGCTTATGACCTAGTTTTGACACCCAAGTACTTATATGGTGAAGTAGACAACATAATCCTGCAAGCTGTCTCCTGATTTCACACACACACACACACACACACACACACACAAACGCCACATACGCATGCATAAGCATTAATAAATATAGAATACCATTCCTCACAAAGATATTATAGGATATAACTAATCATAGTGTATTTCATCAACTGAGGATATTGTCCTTTTTGTAATACTGTATCAAGAAATAAGGTGCAGAGGAATGCTAATTCAGAACATGGCTGTTCTGGCAAGAGATCACATCTAAAGGTCTTCTAGATCTGTGTGATCCAGCTGAAATACAAGCATGACTTTAATCCAGGAGACAGAGGCAAGCAGATATAAGTTCAAGGCCAGCCTGCTATAGAGCATGTTTCAGGTTAAGAAAAGCTTGGATCCAGGCATGGTCATAAGTGCCTTTTATCCCAAACAGTGCAGGTAAAGTTAGTTTGTAGAAGAAGCACGCAAGTTTGAAAGTGATGTCTAATTGAAACCGTGACAATTGGGAGAAAAACTTGACAGAATAGGATCTGTCCAGTGGGAATAAAGAGGAAAGGGAAGCTGCTTACGGGTCAATACAGAAAAAGAGAAGAGGTAGTTTTACAGAGAGGAGGCAGTTTTACTCGGACAGTAATAGAGGGCAGTTTGCAGAGAGAACTCAGGTGAAAGAGAACGAGAAGGAACCAGAAGACTAAAAGACTGCTGGACTTAGTATGAGGTCAAGCAGAGCAATTCAGAGGCCAAAAGAAAAGGCAGATTGAATAAGTTAGCAAGGAGAGGAGGTTGAACCAGAACAGCTGAGTTGAAACAGCCAGCCCAGAGCTCAGAAAGAACAGCAGTAAGTCTCAATAAGTAAGCAGTAAGTCTCAGAGGATGAAACCATTACAGACCTTGGGGAGATTGTAAGGAGGCTAGGAGCTTCCAGGAGTAGGCCTAGGTTCACAGAAGAAGCATTAAATCTCTAAGACAACAACTGAAACAGGCAAATAAAAGTTTCTTTTACAATAAGGAGCCTGAGAGACATTGAACATAGACAACCTTAGCTAGCATGGCATTAGATGGCATGGTAAAGGAATGTAGCATCACTAGCTGACATCATAAACTTCAAATAAATAGGAGCTTTTAATTACTGAGCATTACTGTATTTCAAGAAAGACATTTATTTTCAGCCTGTCCAATCTAGTTTTCTTGCACCTTCATTAAACTCATAATAACTGTTAGGAATTATTTAGAATAATTTGGAGTCAGCCCATCATTTAGTCACACAGACAACTGTGATAAAATTTTTGACTGAAAATTATAAATATAATATTACAATAACTAAACAATTTTCATCTGTAAAAAAACCTTTTACTATTTAATAAAGCCTTGTGATATACTCACAATTTTCTTTCTCCTTATAACTTAGCAAATTCCTACATTCTAATAGATAACATAAAGTTAAAATATAGACTTCTTCCCTTTTTTGCATGCATATGCATGAATGCATGTATGTATTCATGACTGCATCTGTGTGAACCCATGTGTGTGAATGCCAATTTATTCATAGAGATATCAAGAAAATGTTGGGTGTGTCCCCCTTAATTGGTGCCTACCACATAGGTGTGTATGTGTGTGTATGAGTGTTTCTGTGTGTAGGGGTATGTATATCTTCCTTGAACCCAGAGCTCAGTCATTTCACTAGTTTAAATAGCCAGCTTTCCAGGAATACCTGTCTCTATTTCCTGTGTGCTGAGATTCCAAGAGAAATCCAGTCTCTAAGAAAATGTTCTCTGAAGTTTGATTCAATACCTTTGCCTAAGGTAGAGAAAAAAATGTTATTTTGCTTGTGTCCTACAAAAACCCTAAAATGATTTTTTTTACTATTGCTATCAGTCATAATCATCACACCCAACAGCTGTCCTATATATAGTTTTAAAACCTTCTGTATTAAAAGGGATAAATTAAAAATAATTTAAGCCATGTCCTTGCCCTTAAAACATGGGCAATGCATGGAGAAGACCTAAAACCATGGTTCAGATGTAGCCCTTAGGTTCAGTCTCCAACTGGGGTCCCTAGTAAGGGGAACAGGGATTTTCTCTGGCATGAACTCAGAGGCTGGCTCTTTGATCACCTAGTCCTAGGGGGTGCAGCCTTGTTAAGCCACAGAGTAAAACAATGCAACCTGTCCTGATGAGACCTGATAGGCTAGGGTCAAATAGGGGAGAAGGACCTCCCCTATCAGTGGACAAGGGGAAGAGCATAGAGGGAGAAGAGGAAGAGAGGGTGGAATTGAGAGATGAGAGAGAGGGCCACAGACTGGATACAAATTGAATAAATTGTAATAAATGATAATAAAAATAAAAAAATATCTACACATTAATTCTCAAATAAGACATTTGAGCACTCAGTAAAATAAAAGGACAGGTCAGGAAAACTCTGAAACACAATAAGGTCAAGTAGCTGTAACTTCTATGTATGGAAAATTAAAAGAAAAAAGGTCCGAATATGGCATCCTAGTTTGCTACTGTAACTATTGGCTCATTTAGCTTATGTGGCACATGGGGCATTGCCATAGCTCTAAGAGACTTCCTACATTCATCATATTCGTCTTCCGATTAACAAGGTATGCATGAAATACTTTTCTTATGCGTGAAAAATAGCCTTGATCAATTTCTGTAATTTTTACAAAGCAGAGAATAAAGTAATAAATGATAATAATTCGGTCAAACATTTTATCCAATGCCTGAAAAATTATTTTACAAGGATGAAATATTTGCCTTTGATGAGAGCAAAACTAAGCAGATTAAAAAATGACTGATGGATTTTATTCAACAACTAATTATGAAGTACTCTACATCTATTTTTAATGCCTAATGGGATCTTTGAAGGGTCAAAGATATTTTATTTATGTTCGTGGCATTGATCTTTAATAAGTAACTAAAGGCTTATTAATTAGATGTCAGATGAGCCAAACCAGTTTCTGGAATTTCAGAAAAATACAAACCGTTTTGGTGAGATTAACGATAGGGATAAATAAAATTAAATTATTTTCTTTTTCGAGGTCGGAAAGATGGACTATTAAAATCTGGCTGCAATGGCTAATGTCTTGATTTTGGTAATGATCACCCACTTTTATCTAGTTTGTTTTGTGCTTCCAATAGTGTTATAATTATTTAGGTATCATATTTCACAATTATGGAGAAGGACAAGAAGAGATTATCAAAAGCCTTCAAAGTCTACTTCGTATTACCATACAGGTGTTTGAACTGGGTGGTCGAAATTATGTTTTCATGAGGCCATGCTTTATATTGCTACATTATAAAGTTGATTGTTTATTATGTTTGAAAAAAAAAGAAATTTTATTTCTCTAATAATTTGCTTTTTCTTAATCCTTTCTTTTGCTTCCCTAACTTTGTGACACTCTTAGAGAAGTGTGACATAGTTTGGTATGTATGGAGGAAAGAGGGAGAGATGCTTTCACTGTTCAAATTTCTGTAATGGGTCTATTCAGGGAAGTGAGCTTCTTCAAAGCCAAAAAAAAAAAAAAAAAATTAAACAACTTTAGAAATTGTTAACTGTTGGCTGCATTTCCACCAAGCACAAAATGTGGTACTGTACTTTTAAGTTTGCAGGGTAAGATATCTTCAGTAGCAAAAATATCAAGAGCATCATAAACCTAGACAATTTACCTATACAAATCTGGTCACAGGTTCAGGATGTTCTCCTTACCACCTGAACCAAACAGTTTCACATTTCATCTCCGAACTGTTGAGTTGGTGTTATCATTTCAAGTTTTTTTAAAAGGAGATTCTTGTAAGTGTTGGTGATTTATGACTCAGATACAGAGAGAAGTCCTAAGACTTAAAAGGTAGTAGATTAAGGAAGAATTTTGAAGAAAATGAATATATCTGAAGTTTCCTCACATGTCTGAGAGAGAAATGGCAGGTCTGAATGTGAGGCCCTTCACTCAGGCTGGGTGAAGGGGAGACATTTTGTCATATTATTTTAAGATTACTTTTACGCAAATTTAGTACACTTATTTCTAATCTGTAATGTTTTAGAATTGAATACATTTTCAAGATGTTTGCCATTAATTTCACCTGTAGGAGTCTAATTAGGAGTTAAGTGCATTTTGCATCTGTGAAATATAAATGTATGTTGTTATAATGAAGAAAGTAAGACTGTTATTCTCAAAGGATTATTAATTGAGAAAGTTGGAAGATGAGGGGCTATGCATGAAAAGCACACTTATAAGGTTACACCTGCATACAGACTCAATACTTGTAGAAGTTTTATTTGCATTTGCTTCTGAAACTACATGGAGACGTAATCAAGGAGATAAAGACCCTAATTGTATCGTCATTGTATTTCTCATAGAGTGGCTGGGACTATTGGTGGCAGCCAGGAGCTTTTGGAATTTTCAGAAAATGAAACCATCAAAAACTACTATGTATAAATGCAGATGCACAGTGATCGCTCTTAGTCACATTTTCTGTCGATTACCAAATAATGGAAATGAAGATTTTAAGCTACATTACTCTCTACACACACACACACACAAACACACACACACAAGTAATCAGAAATTTAACCTTGTTTGTTCTAATAGTGTGATAACCTGACAGAATTTAAATCAACACAAAAATCAGTTTTGTCCTGGAGATAGCTTGTGTCTCCAGGCCATGTCTCCACCTCACCTCATAGTTAAAGTTCATTATAACTTTATAGTAATATAATTGTGTGTGTGTGTGTGTGTGTGTGTCTGTGCATGGTTAAAATTCATTATATGTTCCAGAGGTTTCAGACCTGTATTTGAACCTCAGCCCATGGAAAAGGAAGCAGTCTGCTACAAATCTGAAGTCCTTGGCTAATCTTTATCTAGGGAAAAAATCTTTTTCTTGGAAAAAAAAAAAAACATTGACATCCGATGTAGAATTGAACTGACAAATATATCCTTCTTAAATGTTTGCATGTATATGTGTGAAGGCACAATTGTGTGTATGCATGGAAGACCAGAAGATAAAACTGAGGTACAATTCCTCAATAGCTCTGTATCTTGCTTTATTTATTGATGTCTTATATGTGTTTGGGGGGTTTGCTGTTATTGTTTTGATTTTGCTGTTATCTTTCAGAGAGTCTCGCATTGTTCTGGAGCTTGCTATGTAGGTAGTTTTGGCACCTGGCCTAGAGCCAGAGGAATTCACCAATCTCTGGCTCCATCCCAATACTGCAATTCAAACTGGAGTGTTTTATGTGGGTTCTTGGGCAGAAATACAGGTCCTCATGCTTGCCCTGCAAGCCCATTCACAGCTGAATCATCACCATGTTTTGTTTTGTTTTTTAATATAGAACTGAAAATTTCTAGGAAACATGAAATACTTTATATATTTATTACATATACCTACATGTTCTATTCAGTGTTTGAGTTGTGTGCTGTGCTTCTATGAAAGGCTCTGTTTATAGCATATTAAAAACCACAATCTTATGAGTTATAAAATACAATGTACTTTAAATTAATCAAATTGATGATATTACTGTTTATATCCCAGTCTTGGAATGAATGACCATGGGTTTTCTGGGCCTACTATGTATTCACATTATTTATCTGTTTGCTAGCTTATTCATTAATTTATTTATTTTTGGTGAGGTCACAGGTATTTTTATTTTCTTTAGCCACCTGCTGAGCTATAGTAACTGTTTTGGGTAATTCCAGCTTACAAACTCTGTATTTCTTTGTTGTAAAGTTGTTTACTATGTTTGTCAAGAAATTTTTATTTCTCTAATAATTTGCTTTTTCTTAATCCTTTCTTTTGCTTCCCTAACATTCCTGTTAATCTATTCCTGTTAATTGTTTTTGCTACATAGAATGACCAGTGTCAACCCTTGCCTATGAGACCAATACACATATTACTTGAGGGTGTGTTTTATTCTGGAAATGCTTATTTAAGCTTCCATTATTAAGCTAAAATTCATTTTATGTGCCTAACACAGAAATGTAGCCAGTATCTGTTTTGGAATAGGATTTCTACATCCTGGCCTTAACTAAGTAGGTGTGTGACCTTTGCCAAGTCCCTTTATCTCCCTGAACCCACCATCCCTAGTGAAATGAATAAGGTTAAGGGAGATGTTCTCTATTATCTTGGATATGTCAAACACATTTAGTTTTATCTGCAACAATCACCAATCTGCTGACACATTTCCCTCTTGTGAGAGAAGGGCCATGACAGACCAGTGGAATAGACTGCGCAGCCAGAGCCCTAGTGCTCTGTCATTTCAGATCACAAGGCACAATCAAGCCGAATAGCACTAGCAGGATCTTAGGAATTCATCTTCCTTTTTATGGTTCTTTGCTCACTTCTCTGTTCATTCTCCAGAGTCCTTCACTGAGAATCTAAAATGACAGGCACACAAGGATAATTCAGAATGGTGTGCAGAGAACACCCAGTCTTTCAAAGAGTGATGTATCAAAACTGTGGGGGAAAGAGGGATATTTAAAACAGTCAATGTGGGGAGCTGAGCAGATAGTTCACTGGGTAAAGTGCCTGTTGCACAGCATGAGGAACTGAGTTCAATCCCATCATCTGTGGAAAAACATGGTCATAGCATCACATGCTTATTTTACCAGCTCAAAAGAGGAAAAGAGAGGAAGAACCTTAGGACTCTCTTTCTCTGCCCTGCCAGCATTGGCTAATTATTCAGCCTGTGCCTCATTAAGAGAGCCTGTCATATAAAACTTAAAAAATGGCACTTTGGGTTGACTAACCAGCACTCACATACTTACATACATACACACACACACATGCACACGAACACCGAATGGAGTCGTGTGATTTTGCTGATCCTTTCTTATAGGAATAATGGGGTGTTCTTCCTGGAGGATATCTCTACAGTCAACATGAAAGCTTCTTGTCTTCCATATTTTAAAATGCAAGCATTTTGACATGCTGGTGAGTTAGAAGAGCAGGCTGACTATAACAGAGACTTACCTCAGGCACTCACTTCCAAACCTCCTTAAGACATGATGTCACCATAGGGTTAAGATAGTAAGTTCCAAAGCAGAACAAAACCAAGAAAAGAACGAAAGCTTCATTATTTTTTTATTATTATTATTATTATTATTATTATTATTATTACCACCACAAGTTATTCACTTTGTATCCTGGCTGTAGCCCCCTCCCTCATCTCCTCCTGGTTCTACCCTGCTTCCCTCTTCCCCACTAGATTCTCCTCCCCTACTATCTGACCCTAGCCTATCAGGTGTCATCAGTACTACTTGGATCATCTTTCTCTGCGGCCTAGTAAGGCCACCTTGCCAGGGGGAGGTGATCAAAGAGCAGGCAACCAACTTATGCCCCTGCCCCCATTACTAGAGAACACACATGCAGACTGAGCTGCCCATGGGCTACATCTGAGCAGGGGATCCAGAAGAAAAAAAAGATTCCTGGCACAAAGAACAGAAGTGTTTGAAGACCACTTTATCATAAGAAAATCCTCCATGTTTTCCATAACACCTGATTTTTAAAACTTTACTTCTAAATACAAAAGTGAAGCAAAAAAAAAAAAGTTCTCTTCACCTCCTTAGATGAAAATCAAGCAATTCTTGGCTTCCTCCATGATAATGTTTTGTTTCTTATCTCACTGCTGTGATACTTAAGGTGTCAAGGTACTACAAACATGTGCTTCAGGTCCCAGCTGCCTTCAAATGAGCCACTGTTCTGGAATTATTTGTTAACAACTTCATTCTCTGAGCGAAGGTGTCTGACTAAAACGCATCTGAAATTCTTATTTAACAAAAATGCTACATTAGTTCTGTCCCTAGATTCCACTTTTGAAGTACATGCAATTGTGGCTGGGACTGTGTGTGGAAGATTGGAATGTTCTTATTTGAAATAATTGTTCAAGATCCATTTCTTTGTTCTCCCACATGAGTTAGTCATGAAACCCAAGAAAGGACAGAGGATGCAGAACCCATGGACTTTCCGTATCTTGAAGGGTGCTTCTGTGTATCACAATTAACATCTGTATCGCCATTCTTGTCAAGAAAGGGAAACGCTGAATATCTTAATGCTAGGACATGGAGTCATTGTTTTCCCCCTCATCTTACTTTACAGTTCTGTTAGAACTGTATTTTTACTTTGAAAAGCAGAAAGAATGTAATACAATTTTAAAAACATTTTTTATCTGCTAACTTTGGTTGAGCACATTAACAAAGATGTTTTGCCATGAATCTAAACACAAAATGCATAGGGCTTTTTTCATATTTCTTGTTTTGTTAGGAAAGCTTAGAGTAAACAGGAATGTACCAATGAAATTAAAACATCTACACTTTGAAATCGTTGAATCTACTTCAGAAAAGGGGATTTTTTTTTTCCTAGACTACAATTTCCATGTCCACTTAGGTATCTGAACACACAGGTTTTTTAATTAATGCAGTCATCAATAAATATACAGCTAAGTAAACACAGGAAACAAGTGTGGTCTGTGCCTTGTTCTCTAATGATTTGAAGGGAGCAGATGGCTTGAGAAAAGAAGTGTCAGTACAAGGTGGTAAATCTTTAACAAGGATAGAGCGCTGGCTTACCTCAAATCCAGACTGCGATCCTGTCCCTGATGTTTTCTTAAGTGCTGCCACTCAAGTTCAACTTTACCATGTCCAATGTTTGATGAATGTGTTGATATACTTAGAGAGTAAATAGGTGGGAAACTGAGCTTTGGTCATTTCCACAATTGCAACTGATCATGTCAGCCAAAACAATCACAGGAGATTTTATATCTGTCACTGAGATAACCAGGGAAAAGGAGGTAGCTTGACTCACCTCCATTCATGTCCTGTAACTTGTTAAGGGTTTAAATACTGTGAACTCAGAATGTTTCCTTATAGCAGAAAATAACAGAATAAAAGAAACCCACAAGTATAAATCTTGTGTGTCTTTTAGGGAAACATCAAAACAGTATGATGTTATGTTGCCTTCATTTTCAAATGATAACAGGCATGCCTTTCTTGCTCTAACCTTCACTCACAGTTTAAGTTTCATGGAGTTAGTGAGATCTTTACAACACTGGCCTACAATATTTTTAGGCCATTGGTTCTGAAGCTAAGTTCAACAAGGCAGCTGCGCAAGTGAAAAAATAATCTGCAGGAAGCAAAACACAACTATTCCACATGAGCCATGATGAGAAAACCTTCAAGATGTCTGGAAAGAACACCAAAGAACAATTTCAAATTGTGGAATTAAAAAGCAAGCAAGCAAACAAACAAACAAAGAAACAAAACACCAATATGGCTAAATCTTTTGGGAGATTAACCACTGCAGAGAACTATAATATCTGCTTGTTTGTTTATTTTCAGACAAGTGTTGTATTTGTTAAAATCATAACCTATTCATCAACAGTTGAATGTAACACATGAGAACAAATTGTTGTTCTTGAACTGACCAAGTACAATATGTCTTCAATATGACTCTGGCTGTTAGGGCAGCTTCATACAGTTGTTCCTGAAAGCGCACTGGTAATCATGAGACAAAAATGTGTTTTGCATAAGCACAGAATTGTTTGGCATCACACTGATCTTTATCTGAATCTATCCACTCGATGACACCCAGGGGGGAAAAAACTGCCCTTAATATAATGAAAATATGATTTGCTGTTGTCATTTCATTTTAATTTTATAAAATGATTTAACATAATAGTGTTAATTTGATGAGCTGATTTTTAAATTTTTTTACAATTTATTCACTTTATATCCTGATTGTTGCCTCCTCCCTCTTCTCCCAGCTCCACACTTCCTCCCTCTTCTTCCTCTATCCCCCTCTCCTAGTCCACTGAAAAGGGAAGTCCTCCTCAACTGTGAGCTGACCCTAGCCTATCAAGATTAATCAGGAATCTGCCAGAGGGAAGTGATCAAAGAGCAGGCAAATTAATTCATATCAGAAACAGCCCCTGCTCTCCTTACTAGGGAACCCGTATGGAGACTGAGCTGCCATGGGTTTCATCTGACCAGGGGTCGTAGGTCCTGTCCATGCATGGTCTTTGGTTGGTGCATCACTCTCTGCAGCGCCCCCTGGGCCCAGAATTTTTGGCTTTGTTGGTCTACTTGTGGAGCTCCTGTCTTCTCTGAGTCCTTTTATCCACCCTCCACCCACCCCTTTCTTCCATAAGATTCCCTGTGCTCTCTCCAACGTTTGACTGTGAATCTCTGCATCTGCTTCAATCCCCTGTTGGGTGGAGCCGTTCAGAGGACATCTATGGGTAAACTCCAGTCCTGTTCTCTCCCTTCCACCGCTTCTGAATGCTACACGCAACATAGGGCTAATACTCTGATATTTTTAAAAAATGTGTTTTTTTTAAATAATACATAAAGTAGTCCATTGGCAAAGTATCTGAGGAGAACTTTAGTATGTTTCCTGCTTCGTGCCTATGGAAGGTTCTAATCACTAGTATGTATTTATAGTCTAATTCAGGTTTTCAGTTAAGTGAGATTTGTCTAGCAATGTCAAACTATACTAAAGCATGTGTAGCATATTCAACATAAGAAAATACATTTTAGTAGATAATGCCAGTAATCACCAAGAAGTCAAGCTTTTGATTTAGCAAACATTTTGAAAAGGAAAGAAACTTGGTTTTAGTTATATGAGGCTTGGGGAATACAACTAAGACCTACACTATTATTAACTAGAATAATCTTATTTAAATAATACTATTTAAATAGCATTCCAATAATATCTGTGTAGATACATATGTGTATATGTATATATGTGTATGTATATATTTGTATGTGTATATTTATATATGTATATATACTATACATATGCATATATTGATATGTTGTATATATAGTGTGTTGTATTGATATTGTGCAGATGTGATTTTGATCAATACAATATATTCTCTGTCTCTAACTGACATATCAATCACATCATAGTGATACATGCTACCTACTGTCTTATACCAGTCTGGATGAAGAGAGAACATTTTAGAATGTTTCAACCAGGTTAAAAAAATACCTTGAGTCATTATTTTTGAACCATACTAAAACAATTTATAAATCCCATTAAAAGTTTAAAGGTTGTGAAACCTTTGACAGTCATGCAGATCAAAAATAAAGGTTCATGACAGTTTACTTAGAGAGAAACAAAATGATACCCTAAGCAATATTGATAACATTTGGCCAGGAGATGCTCTTTTGTGATTTTACTCATGTGGTAGACTGAGTCACAGAGATTGTTTAAAGGAGTCAATATATAATTAA
Source organism: Pachyuromys duprasi (assembly GCA_028658305.1). Lineage (NCBI taxonomy): Eukaryota > Metazoa > Chordata > Mammalia > Rodentia > Muridae > Pachyuromys > Pachyuromys duprasi. Next base: position 37,916,453 of record CM053745.1, on the reverse strand, counting down.
AGACGTTTGTACCATTTTGTTATGTACATAAGTTATATCAAACATTTACAGAACAATCTCTGTCTCTCTGAAAACCAAAGAGGAGCAACTCCTGACTATATGAATATATAATATCTATAACTTAAAAATATTTTTAAAAGATACTGGGACATTTTTTTCTTTTCTTTTCTTTTTTCCTTTCTTTTTTTTTTTTTTTTTGAGACTGGGTCTTTTTATGTAAGCCTGGTTCTCTTGGAACTCAGTATGTAGACAGAGTGGCCTCGAACTCATAGATCTGCATGCTTCTGCCTTTGAGGTACTGGTATGAACAGATTGTACCATCACGTCCAGCTCATTCATCTTTTATTATCATACTTATAAAAACTTATAAGGCCTCTCTGAAATTTTAAATCAATTTTATTCTAGTTTGTTACACTAATAATTTGAATAGCACTTTTATCTATTACCTATATATTTGCAAGTTACACATGTCGGTTTGAATCATTTGTGTCTAATTACAAAAATAATTTAAAGTTATATGTCTAACATGCAGAGTTTCAAAGTCTGAATGCCTGTGGGAATATGTGTTAAAGAGATTTGCTGGTGCTGCTCAGTGTTCCCTGTGGCTGATGTCTTGATTCAGGTCACTGCACTAAGTATAAGGAGAGGGGAAGTTAAAACAGCATGTCATGTAATTTGTAAAGTAACGGGAATTTTCTTCATTTTTTTCTTGATTTTAAATCATTATTAGCCTTCCTGAGGCCAGTATTACTGGGATCAATATAAGATAATACATGTTGACAATTTTAGGGATCAAATCTTTTTTATCATCTGCATCCTTTCATTGGTAATTTGTCTTTTGAGCCCTGGAGTTCAATATAGTGACTATGAGGGCCTCGGGAGATAAGAGAGGACTTGAGGTAGGTGAGATAATGGGTTTGTTTTACACTTTAAGTTATGTTGTTATCTTGCTTCTTTATTTTCTAATTTTCCGAATGGATGCTTAGTTCTTTGGAGGTTCTAAGTGTTTCTCACTCTCCCTTAATCTGTCAGACCTAGGGTTTGTGGGCCTTTTTTTTTCTTTATCAGTTTCTGGCCTCCGTTTATTACATTCTTATCAGCTGGTGCTTTTGCTCTTCCTAGTTTTCTTCTCAAAGTCTCTGGAGATGCACAAAGTCCGGCTACTGGAAAGTCATACTTTTACATGGTGAATTGACAATTGCCTCAGATTTGGTGTAGCTCAAAGTCACATTCATGTGCCTTTTGCCTCAAGCATCCTTGTGTTTTTGTTCAAGCATCTCTCCAAGGCTCCAACTGAAGGATAGATATTCTTCTAAAGAGTTATACATAACATATTGGTCAATAAAATTGTATCATTAGTGAAATTATCATAGTAATCAACCAGCAATTATGCCAAAGAGATGAGTCATTTTAATAATACATACTGTAAACTACAAATGTATTTAATGTAAAGAGTGAAGAGATTTTGATAGGAAGCAAATGTGATTATTTATAACTCCTCAGAAGCTATTGAAATAACCAAGCATAAGCAACTAGGCAATGCCTCAGAATTAAAAAAAAAAAAGTTTAGCAAGTAATTTCTTCCCAGATATAGAAATTATCTGCCCCTTCCAATTTTTTTATACTTCCCAACATATGCTATCCCTAAATATTTCCATACAGATTTCATCATATATATGGAGGAATTATTAAAGTTTTAATGTTTTTATTTTATTTTTTAAAATATTTTTGAGTTCATATCTACATTCCATTTAATTTTTATTATTTTAATATTTGTTACAGTTTATTAACTTTGTATCCTAGCTGTAGCCCTCTCCCTCATTCCCTCCCAACCCCACCCTTCCTCCCTCGTCTCTTCCCTGCCCCTATCCAAGTCCACTGATAGGGGAAGTCCTCCTCCCCTTCCATCTGACTCTAGCTTATCACGTATCTTTAGGACTGGCTGCAGTGTCCTCCTCTGTGGCCTAGCAAGGCTGCTCCTCTCCCAGGGGGTAGGGGTGGGGGTGGGGAGAGGTCAAAGAGCCAGCTATTGAGTTCCTGTCAGAAACAGTCCCTGTTCCCCTTACTAGGGTGCCCACTTGGATACTGAGCTACCATGGACTACATCCAAGCAAGAGTTCTAGGTTATATCCATACATGATCCTTGGTTGGAGATACATTCTCATAAAAGACTCCTGTGCCCAGATATATTTGGTCCTTGTGTAGCTCCTGTCCTCTCCAGCTCATACTAACTCCCCCTTCTTTCATATGGTTCTCTGCGCTCTACTGAAGGTTTAGTTACGAGTCTCAGAATATGTTTTTAAAAGAAATATAATTACATCACTTTTCCCTTCCCTCTTCCTTCCTACCCAAGTACCCTCCCTACAACCTCTCCTATGATTCCTCTATTGTCAAGTGGAAAGCCTCTTTTTTGTTTTTGTTATATGCATGTATTTGTGTGTTTATGTGAACACACACACAAACTGGACAGGACCACTCCACTGTTTGTTAATGGGTTTTTTTTTTTATTGTAGATAAGAGAAAGAAGATCCAAAGGCAGAGAGAGAACGTAGAAAATGGCCAGAAGACTGGCCATGAAAAAAGCAGGAGCATAGAAGGGAGATAAGGAAGATTGCAAAGGAGAGGGCAGGCCAAGCAAGTGAGAGAAAGTCATAATAGCAGTGTTATAAGGAGAATGAGTAGCTGTGGGGTGGAAACTCCATGAGCTGCACTGAATTTAGAGGAGGAGTGGTGGGGAGAAGTTACAATAAAAGCTTTGAAATATATAGCAGTCCCTTGACATAGGGAGTAATCCTGGACTCCAGCATGTGTGTGTTGGTTTGCTAATAGGCATCACAGATAGCCATTTGTCCCATCTGTCAGTGATAAGAGAAATGAGTTATTTTCGTAGAGGGGAACTATCATCACAAGTTTATGAAAAATGCTGGCTTTTATCTAATTGCCAAAAATCCTCTTATAGCCAAGATTTGGCCTACTTCTGGATATTTGGACTCTATTTTAGAATTTGGGAAATGGAGTTTCCTTTGTACTTGAATATATATATATATATATATATATATACATATATATACTGAATATATTTTATATATATTATATATATAATCTCAATTCAGCTTATTTTGTGTGCGTGTGCATGTGTGTGAATATATATTGTTCCAATGTTTACCACTCTACATATATATTCAGGATGTGGTTTAGCTGGTCCAACACAATGGCTCTCTACTAAGAGAAAATGCAACAATCAGCTGGGCTTTGGTATTTGCTCAAAGAAGTAGGCTCTAGTTCCAGTAAAGAAATGGACTTGCCAGCCCAAGTAAAGGCAAATAGGCAAAGAGAGAGCTTTCCTCTTCTGTTCTTTGCACAGGCTGGACCTGGAGGGTGTCCCAAATTAAAGGTGGGTCTTTCCCGTTCAAATGATCTAGTTAAGCTAAATCTCTCACATGTGTACCCATCTATTTAGATTTTGATTAATACCAGATGTAGTCAATTCGACAACCAAGAGTGACTGTTGCACCTGTTCGTATGGTAATTGGTATTGCTACTATTTCAGTCTTCTTTAAGCAACGATTTCTAGGAATGACAGTTTTACAACAGCCTTCCCGGTATTCTGGCTCTAAAAGTCTTTCAATTCTCTCTTCAGAGATGTTCCCTGATCCACAGATGCAGAAACTGTGATGGTAATGTGTCTACTGCGGAGGGACTCCACACAATGTGTTGATGTCTGCTTTGTGTCCACTTTTGATTAAATGCTAAAGCACATTAAATGCCCAACAACTTCTGCATGACAGACAAAAATGGTGTTTTATATGCACTATAGTACAAAAAGATAATAGCATTTCTCTGATAAACCTTGAAACATTACATTTACTGAATATTTGAGACTAATAATCAAACTATTAAAAGGCATATCTGTTCTTCAATCAAAAGGGTAACCAATTATTGACAATAAGCAGAGCAGAAAATAATGTAGACTTCTCGGTCAACTTTTACCAATTTTACAAAATTCTAATATATTTATCACTTTATAGATGAATTTATGTTTCAGAGATGTGTGTATTAATGAACTGATTTCTCTGTATTTGCAAGGTCTTCTAAGAAATAAACATCCAGTTTAGGATATAAGTGTAATCTGCTGCATCTTCCTGAGGGATATTCTCTATATAATACTCTTTTATGTAGGTCATTTTCAATAATAGAGTAATGGCATTTTCAGCAGTTCCCTTAGGACACTCTTTCAAAATATAATATTTTATTTTCACAATTTTATGTATGGCTGAGTTTAAGCAATAAAGGTCACAGTGATATTCTATAGGTGCTCTTACATGAAGCATTAACTTATTTTAAAGCTTCAATCTTCTTGGACGCTTATAAAAAGTAATTGTGTCTTTTATTCTTTTAAGATACTGTATTTATGGGATATAAAGTTGTTTTGCTAATCACCTTTATTTATTTATTTTTCTAAACAATTCTTTAACTTGAAAAAATTTGAATATACCTGTAAAAAAAGAAAAAAAAAGCCTAAGTCCCGTGGTGACATGCATCTCTTTATAGCTTGGTCTCTGAGTAATTGTTAATAATTACTTTGGTATCTTCAGGCTTTAAAAGATGGTTTTCTTGCATATTGTGTGAGTCTGGATTTCTGAAACCACTTAAAAAGCTCTGTTGTTAAACGAATAATGAACTGTCGGCATGAGTAAGTAGAAACCTGGGATAGAGGAAGCAGTGTAATTACATTTTATTCTGGGGCAGTAAAAGTTGCTTCAGTTCCAAAATTAGGTGCAATACAATAGTTTTTGCATGTGCCAATTTTGTCCTAGTTACATTACTTAAGGATGCCCTATTATCTTTATAAAACATGATAGTATGGACTTATTTGTTATCAATGTTTCTTATATGTGGAATAGAAATAGTTCCATGAACTATCTTCTTCATGGAGATTAATCTCCACATAATGCCTTGTAAAGAGGTTGTCTTGTTACATTGATGATGTGGAAGCTTAGTAAAACTTCTATTCCCCTCTTTAAATATATCTAGTAATCACTGATAATAATATATAAATTATCACGTCAGATATTAAAGATGATCTTATGTAAGGCAAACTATCTATTCTCTAGCTTGAGGGATAGACCCTTAACAAACAAATACATTCTGAAGGATACTGATGAGTGCTATGCCCCAAAAAAACAAAAGTGAAGATAACCTGAAGATGGGGACAGAGCTAGAGAATGTCTCAATGAAGAATGATATTTTTAGAAATGCATCAATGAGAAATTATCTTTTCAGAGGTACCTTAATAGGAGGGGAAGGTGAGTTACTCTAAAGTCACTGAGAATTGTCCATGCATAAAAAACAGTAAATCCAAAGCTCCAAGAGTATACTATGATCTGTGTATTTAAGACACCACAACCAAACCAATGTGATGGAGCAACGCAGACATTAGGGAAGTGGGTTGGGGAATAAAGGTTCGGTAGAGACAAAATGATCCAGAACACCTTAGCCAAAGAAAGGTTTGTGGCTTTTACCAGGTTGTAATGGGAAGCAAAAGGAGAGACATCCTGGCTAAATACTGTGATAAAGTGAATTATAGGATTCTAAAGTGCCATCTTCCCAACAATCCTCTCATGAATCCTAAGAATGTATTGGTAAGTTGTCATTTGCAAAAGGTAATTTTGGGATGCAATTAAATGTCTCCTGAAAGAAGATGTTCTGGATAACTCAATATAATAATAATCGTCCTTGCATGCTGGACACAGGAAATATCAGGAGACAAGAGATGGGAAAGGTAGAGATGAAATAGTGAGCTTCGAAAAAAGGTGGAAAGGAGCACATTAACAAAAACACAGAAAGTATTTTGATGCTGAAAGAAAGAATGCAGAAAGAGATGTCAGGAAGAAACCTGCCTGTGGATTTTGTGGTTTTACCCTGGAGAAATTTATTCCAGATTATTGATTGTAAGAGAGTAAATGTTTGTTGTTCTAAGACAGTAAATTTGTGGTAATTTGTTATCACCCAAAGTAAAAGTAAAATACATCTATAGCCTCTGGTTAGACTTTACAGAACAAAATATATAGAAACTTGAAGACATACATAAGGCCTGTTAAGAAATAGTAGTGATTTAAAGGTATTGAATTTGTGAAGGACTGGGTAGAATAAAAGAGTTGTCAGGCAACTGGCTGTGGTAATTGAAGATATGTGCTGCGTATGTGGTCTGTTGCCCAGGAGCAACTTTCCACAGTTTCACAGGTATAGAACCTTAAGGTTGCATCCTATTGTCAATTCATTATTATAGCAGGTGTTCAGATGGCTTGACATAGTTAAAAGTCTCACATGGCCATAACGAAGATCTATTTGGCTGGCGCTTTGACTGGAGGCCCTGGGCAGTAATGAGCTTCCAGCCTATTCAGTTTGTTGGTTGTGTACATTCCTTAAATGTATAAAGTCGAGATGAGTAATATACAGCCTGAAAAATAAAGAATGCTGTCAGGTTTTAGAAACTGACCCGGGTGTGGTGGCATATGCCTGTAATCCCAGCACTCAGAGAGGCATAGGCAAGCAAATCTCTGTGAGTTCAAGGCCAGCCTTGTCTATAAATTGAGCTCAGGACAGCCAAGGTTACACCACAGAGAAGCCTTATCTTGAGAAAGAAAGAAAGGAAGAAAGGAAAGAAAGAAAGAAAGAAAGGAAGAAAAAAAGAAAGAAAGAAAGGAGGAAAGAAAGAAAGGAAGGAAGAAAAAAAGAAAGAAAGAAAGGAGGAAAGAAAGAAGGTAAAAAGAAGGAAGGAAAGAAAGAAACTGCACTCAGAGACTTTCCATTTAGTATCTTGTATTCAACTCCACCTTGAGGCCTCCATTAACCTCTTTTATAAAATAAAATCCAATACCCCCACTCAGATGGGGGCCCATGATAGCTCGGTGTCAGACTGAAGACCCTAGTGAGGGAAACAGGGACTGTTTCAGTCATGAGCTTGATGGCTGACTCTTTGACCCTCCCCTATACAAGCTGGGGAGTGACAGACTGGCTAGATCCCAGGGGAGGACATTGCAGCCAGCCCTGAGGAGACAGGATGAGCTGGGGTTGGATGGAAGGTGCTGTTGGTGGACTTGGAAGGGGCGGAGAGGAGATGAGGGGGGGAAAGGGAGGGTGGAAAGGAATAAGGGAGAGGGAGGGTGGGAGGGAATGAGGGAGGGGGCTACGCCTGGGATGCAAAGTACCTAACCTGTGATTGATATAAAAATAAATAAATTTATTTTAAAAAAAAGAATGAGCTGGATAGAAGTTTAATAAAAAAAACTTCAAAATCTTAAAAAAAAAAAAACAAGCTAAAAATCATTGTAATTTTTCTTAATGAAACTCAAGTCTGTCCCTCAGACAGGAACTTTTTGATGTTGTTGTTGTATTCGATTTGCTTTTTTTTTTTTTTTTTTTTTTTTTTGGCTCACACTTAATTTAGCTTCTTGCAAATACAACAATATAAAACTTGTATTATTTAGCTATGAAGCCTCAATTGGCTAATAATAAAAATTCACTTGTTAGCAAATTTAAAAAAATAAATAAATAAAATCCAATGAATTAGTAAATTTATTAAAATTCTTTGCTATGTGATTTGACATAATCACTGATTGCTTTCTGTAGCTTAGAAAGAGCTGAACAGGAAACAGTGTATTGAAACAAAGATTAGATTTCTGCCTAACAAGTATAAAGATAACTGCATTCCTAATTATGTACTTTTTCTGAAACATCCATTGTGTGATTAATACTTATTTAAGAATAATGAATGGAAGTTGAGTGTGGAGGATTATGTCTGTAATTCCAGTACTTGCAGGATGAGTGCTGCAAGAAAATTGCCAAACTTGGTTGTGTAGTGAGTTCTAGCTTATTCTTGACTATAGAATGTTTAAGTGAACAAACAAACAAATGAGAAAAAGAAGAATGAATGGATAAATATGTGAATTATATGACTAAAAAGTAAGCATGAAAATGGAAACACTAACTTTTTTAATTTTACACTAATAATCTGAAAGGTAATGATACAGGCAAGTGAAAGATGGGTTTTCAATAAGGTCAAAGAAGAAAACAAATGACTGCATGTATATTGGGGGATCATCAGCATGTGAGGTCATACTGTAGTGAGAGTTTACTGAAAACAATTTTATGCAACTACTACTAAACAGTCCCAAAAAGCTACTGTTCTGGGAGGCCCATGCTGGCAAAGGAAACTGAAGAATTGGGGCTAGAGGCAGACTGGGGCATAGAGTGGGACAGCTCTGGAATTTGAAAGATCCTATGCTTTACGTCAAAGCTACCGAGTCATCATTTCCCTGAGAAAAGAAGCAAAGCATGTTTTAAAAATACCTCAAGTGAATTCGGAAACATGATGAAGTCTGAGAAATTTGACTTTAATTGAGAAACGATAGAATCAAGCAAAATAAACACATGTCGCTGCATCTCAACACAAGTTTCCTGAATACCAGCATAGAAAATTTTCCTGAGAAATTTGCGTAAATGGGAGGATTTGGGGCACACTCCACGTTTCTTGTCTCACAATCTGCATTTTAAAGGTTTCCTCAAGTGATTCATGAGTGTATTAACATTTGAGAAGCAGTGAGAAAATGACATTTCAATTAAAAGTGGTGGTAAAATAATCCAAGTGTAAACACATACACATGTTCACTGGAGGTGTCTTGTGTGTTTTATTTTGTTTTGTTTTACTTTATTTGACTTAATCTTCAAAATAATGATCTTCAGACATAATTTAAAGTTTGTAAATTATACCATATCTTGAGATATTTGATTGTGTGTGTGTGTGTCTGTGTGTACCTGTATTCCTACATGAATGCATGCATGTATGGAGATGAGAGGACAAATTCAAATGTAGGTCTGTGTCTTTTCTTTGTTTGAGACAAGATGTATTACTGGTCCTGCTGTACACCCTGTCCACATTAGACGGCGTACATGCCCTTGCACATTCTTCTGTCTCTGTCTTTCCTATCCTCATAGGGTTGTTAGAATTACATATAGTCACACCATGTATCCAGTTCTTACATGGGTTGTTTGACTCAAATTCAAGTCCTTAGGCTGCACAGCAAGTGTTTTCCTAACTGAGCCATCTTCTCAGCTTCAGGGATCTTTGATTATTTTAATGAGGTATGTTCCTTAATTTGTCTGAGGGTTACAGTCATATGGGACTATTTATTTTCTAAGAATGTGAGAAGGAGAATGCCTAAACTCAGACATCAGTACCATATGAAAACTGCAGAGACATACCTTCATTAAAAATCATCATAGACCCTGATTTTAAACATGAATATGTACCTCACCAGTCTCTGTCCTCACTGATAAGAGTGGAATGCAAGACAGAGTGGACACTAGGTAAAGTGAAATTATTACCCAGGACTGTGTGTTAACTGCTTGCATTCAGACAAGCAACTGCAACATTTTTAAGAAAGTAAAACTATATAAATTATTCTAATTTTAGGTTTGATTTTACCTTAAACCAATCTTGTGAACTGGTTTCCAGGAGAAAACAAAACAAAAACCCAGATCAAAACAACAACAACAAATAACACCCACTCTAAGGATTCCATAAGGCCGATTTAGTGTTTTTGGAGAGATGGGATATTACAGATTCAGATATTTTGTTCTATAACTATAAAAGTTTGTGAATCTGTCACCATGCTGTGGTAATGTGAATCTATTTATCTAGGCTAAGTCACTTTTATTTGGCTCTAAAATACAATACCTCCTATTTGTCTCAACAGGAAAGTTGTTTTGTTTGGGCAGTCAGTCTCTTACAAGTGATTTCATTCCCTCATAATTAAGACTTTCTCTTTAAAAGTTGTTTCAGCATAAATAAGATGTACCTATACTTTTTGTGATCCAATTCAGTTCATTGGAAATGGAGAGTAATTCAGTGATCAGCATATGAATGATTTTTTAAATGAAAGTCATCAGATACCTTTAAAATAAATAGTAAATAAAGTAAATGTGATCTGCAATAATGTAAACTAGGTGTTCCAAATCAAATCTGGTCAAAATTTGAATGTTAGTTCTCATAATCAATAAGGGAATGTTTTATTAAACTGATGTCATTCAACTGATTGCAACATAAAATCATAATGAGAAATAAATGAAAGTGCGCAATATTACCTGAGACAATTTTCTTTTTAAAATTCACATTCAATGGATGAGAAAAGGTCTACTACTATTCATACAAAGCAGAAAAAGGCAGAAGATGTGTAAGGAAGTAACCTCAGTTCTGTAAAAGCTCTGCAATCTGCCACACATCAGCGGAGGGAGGGGACTATGAGAGGGATGTAAAGTGAATAATTAAATCAAGTCATTTAAAAAAAGAACCTGATTTGGGGGCTTGCCCTAGGTTACTGTATTTAGATTGTCTCCTGGAAATGTTGGCTTTTCAGCTGTGACTAAGAGAAACCTAACAGTTTCTTCATACAGAAAAGATAAAACAGTCTACCAGAAAAACAAAATATAATCATATTTTTTCATGTGTAGTGCTCTTCATATGTAAAATGAGAATAATACTGAAATTCTTGCCTATCAGGTTCTATGGCTAACAGCACAGTGACATTAAGGAGTAATAAATATAAAGAGCTCATGCATAAAAATGGAGACTTTTCATCTTAATTCATAGATAAGAGACTGTTGGCTATGAAGTTGTCCTGATCACCATGGGACTTTAAATTTAATGATTTATTCTGAGTTTAGAAATTTTCTACAACAACCATTTTAATATAGCATGAGTTAAATCAAAACTTTAGTGAGAGATTGAGTGAGTGGGATTTTTTTTTCTCAAAAATAAAGTTTTCTGTAAGTATCTGGAATCTACACCCCTTACCAAAGTTGGGCATACTCAAGTCCCTGCATCAGAGTGGCTTTGCAGTTATACTCTGCATCTTCCCACAGTCTGACGATTATCTGAGAAAAAAACTTAAGACTTAATCTTATCAGCTGTTAGTTCAGTTTTTTTGCTTGGCCATGTTGCTCTGAATTGATTACAGCATGCAACCTCATGGCAAGAGTGTATGGTGGAGGCTAGTCCCATCACTGCATCCAAGTAGAACTGAGTAAGAGAAAAATAGCTGAGTTTATGTCCTCTGCACAGTTACATCCATTTGCTAATCTGCTGCTCTAAAGGTTATGCCATGTTGTGGGATATTTGATCCCACTGTGAAGCCCAAAACTGTGAACTGCAAAACTCTATCTCATGTTTGGTGTTGTTGAGCCTTATCACACACCTTTAATCCGAGCACTTTCTGTTTATTGTAAACAGGTAATTATGGAGTGGTTCATCTAGACCTAGCACACACCTTTAATCCAAGAGCTTTCTGCACACAGAATTTAATAAAGTTAACCCGAGGTCAAGAGGTGGAGCAAGAAACCAGCTGACAGGGATTAAAGAATAGGAGGGACTTTGAGTTGAGGGGTATTTAAGACAGTGGGGAGAAGTAAAAAGAGCTTTTAGCTCAAGCTCTGGAATTAGCTCTGGCTTCAGTTCCTCAACTCCCTGGCTTTTTGGGCTTTTGATTTAGCAAGCCTTGGGATTTTTGGCCTTTTCCTCCTGGGCAGTCAGTTGAGCTAGTGAGCCTTCAGAGGTGTTTTCCATCCAGACCTGAGCAGAGAAGGAAGGTCAGTTGGGTGCTTTCCCTGCCTCTCTCTGATAGCAAGTTTTTAACCCAGCATCTAATTCCTGAGTCTTTATTGGTAAAATATAATCGTTGGAAGTTTTCTTTTTGTTTATAACAACACATGGCACCCAATGTGGGGCTCAAACCCAGGACCCTGAGATTAAGAGTCTCATGGTCTACGGGCTATTATGACAACATTGCCACATCCCAATAGCCATAGACTGATAACCAGACTTTTATAACGTGAGCCTTTAAAAAGCAATCCAGAACCCAACTATTAGATTTGTGATATCAGCTAACCTTCAGACAGTGCTACATAATGTCCTGTACAAAAATCACACTTGAGAACCACAAAATGAGTTACTAGAAAGAGGGGGGGGAGGATAAAGAAAATTGAAAAATATTTGTGTTGGGCTGCATTCATAGCTATCCTTTTTATTTTTCATTATCATTATTATTATTTATTGCAATTTATTCAATTTGTATCCCAACTGTGGCCCCCTCCCTCATTTCCTCCCTCAAAACCCCTCCCTCCTTCACTCTACTCCCCCTATGTCCCTCTCCAAGTCTACTGATAGGGAGGGACCTCGTTCCCTACAACTGACCCTAGCCTATCACCAGGTCTTATCAGGACTGCCTGTGGCTCATGTAGTTCATGTGGCTCATGAACCACTGCTTGGACATATCTGCTGGAATGATGACATGAAATATGATTGAAGATATTTTGAATAGACACATTTTTGCATTTTGTGTGTATACATGAAAAATATACATACATGCACATGTGGAAACCAGAGGTCAATCTTGATTGAATTTGCACAGACACTGTCCACCATCCCTGAGACAGAGTCTCTGTGTGTCTTACATCTTGTCCTTTAGGCTAAGCTGGTTGGCCTGCAGGCTCCCCAAGCATCCATGTGTTTCTTTCTGCCTGCCCAACATGGGATTATTTTACATGGATGCTGGAAATTGAACTCAGGCTCTACCATTTACTCATACAGCATCTAACTGAGCTATCTCCCCAGCTACAAAAGGTATACAATTTCAAAGAATATCTTTCTCTGCCATTGACTGGATCATCAGGTATGGTAGAAAACTATTACTCAAATTCTCTATATTAATCTCCTGCTTTAATCTGTTCAACTGGCTGCTATGTTATTTGATTTCATGTAGTCTTAGCTGCAGTGACAGCAAAGCACAGACTTTCTTGGTGTTTTGGGTTTTTTTTTTAATTTTTAAATTTTGCATCATAGCAGAGTTCTAACTCAATAACATTTAGCCCTATGTGACATTCTTTATAAGTTCTGCTTTGGCACAGAGGAAAACAGTGTGAAGTAGAAAGGAGTGTAATGGGTGTTTGCCCAAGGGTCAACATTCCTTTTCTTTCTGTTTCTGATGTCAGTTCTTCTTTTAAAAATTATTTGTTTGACCATGTTAAATTGTGAGTAAATTGGCCACACTGATTTTCATAGAAACTCAAAAACATACAGAGAATAAGGAATCTACAATCGTGGCCATAGCCAATCTATCAAGGAAATGTACTTCTGGCATTTCTTTCAGTTGGCCCCAGACTTACATAAACTATGAAAATGATATTCAAGTTAATACATAAAAGGATAAATCATTTTGTTCTTCTTCATAAATTACAAACAATTTTTTTAAGGAAATAAAAAGAAAGAACCTAAGGGTAGAAATAAGGTAGTAAAACTAGTAAATTTTGTTGTATTGGTCTTCTACAGACACTAAAATAAACTTAAAACAAGTAGCTCAGAATATTTATTATCCTGAAATGTTATTATAGAAAAAATGATTATGGGAAGAAACCAGTACAAAAAAATAATACATTTTCTTCAGTGAGTTAATAGTAGCAAACCCAAAGCAAAATTATTAAACATAGGCCTATGGATAGCCAGGGGCCCCACACCAGAAGAGAAATGCTAAAAAAGGCTAGGGGATCAGGTCAGGAATTTAAGATTAGCCTGGGGTTCTTCTTAGTTGGTATGGTGGTATGCACCTTTAATCTTTGTACTTAGGAGTCTGAGAGAGAATACCTCAAATTTTGAGGCCAGCCTAGTCTATGTAGTAAGTTCCAGGCCAACAAAGGCTTCATAAGGAAACTAGCTCCAAAATAAATAAAATAAACCTATATAAAATATAACATTTTAAAACATTATTTAACCTAAATCGTAGGTAAATGACAATAGCAAATTGAAATCAGTGAATGTTGCTTTCACTTTAAGATGCTTACAGACACTCTAGTTTTCCTCTCATGCAAACCTCAACAACTGGAGAAGCTTGAGAAAGCCACAAGTTAAAATACAGTGTGTTGTTTTACATACTAGTTTTATGAATACTTTGGACATTTCATATCTGCATGCAGTGTGTTTAGACCATATCCATCCCTGCTGTCTCATTCCAGATCCCATTGTTACTTACTCCCAAACTTCTTCACATATCCCAATGGGTTCAACTTCTGTTGCCAATAGAAGTGCCATTTAATAGAGGATGAACAAACTACCTCTTACACAAAACTGGTTTTTTCTCCTTCATTGCCAACTTCTCAGCCAATCTGTGCAGTGCTTCTCTGTTATACCTGAGATCTGAGGGCGTGAAGACTGGGGTGTACTACAATCTAATGCTGTGTACAAACTTACTGCAGTTTCAGTGTACTTTTATACAACAAAGAACGCAATGACCCAAGGGAAGTTGTTGGAGTTCAGAAAAACGTAATAAATATAACAAATGTAATAAACGCCGGTAATCACATACTAAATATTAACAAAGTGGTTTTTTTTCACAGAAGTTTCTCAGGACAGATCAATTTAAACACCATAGTTTGGCACGATGCTATGTATAGTATCTGAAAAAGCAAGAAAGCAAGGCAGAAGGTATTATCTAGATTTAGAGTACAATGACCAGATTGGGTTCTGTAGCTATGTTCTTACTCTTAACAAGAATAAATGTGTCTTATAAATTGAATGCAAATGTTTGTCACAGAAGGCACAAAATCATGTTCATGAACAATTTAGAGAAAAAAAAATGCATGTGAGGTAAAACACCCTCTGCTTTTTTTCCTGGAGTCCCTCTCACAGGTCCCCAAGGCATTGTTCACCATGGATAATTCCTTTGACCATGTCCCAAAACACTATAGGCAGAAACTACCATAAACACTGCTTGTAGCAATTGGAGTCCCTGAACCCCTTCATCATCTAGAATATAATATTGACTACCTGATCATATGGGGTCAGTCATAGCTGCTGTGTGGTCACCAGTCCAGAAGGGACTCTTTCACAAGCAGTCCTCCTCCTACATCTGGCTTGGACAATCACTCCATACCCTCTTCTGCAACATTCTCTGAACGTTTTAGACAAGGCATATAATACAGATGTTGAATTTAGGACTGAGCATTCCATTATAACTTATCTTCTGCATTTGGACCAGCTCTGATTTTTTGCATTAACCACCTTTCACTGCAAAATTAAGCTCTGATCAAGAGTGAGAATTACCTAATTTCTGGGTAAAAAGATGTGTATTTGGAAGGCAATTTGATACTGTGGTAGGTTCCCACAGTACCAGGCATGAGTTTCTTTCTGTAGAGTGGACATTAGAACAAATCAGAAAATTGCCATTAGTGTATCCATGAACGTATGCTGCTAGCCTGGTCATCACTGTTATTTGAAACTTTTACTATTGGGTAAGACTGTTGATGACTTTTCTCCCCCAACAATCTGAATAACAGCTTCAGTACTATGAAACCTAGCCAGAACGGATGAACCATCTTGCTCAGTGCCAGCCTAATTTCTGCATCTTCTACAACTCAAGTATACAGTGTCTCCAGCAATAGGCTCTTTACCATTGAAAATTGGCAAGGAACAAGTTCCTCTTGACTGAAGAATAGGGGAGGAGGGATGGGGAAGAGGGAGGGACAATGAGATTGGGAGAAGGGGGGGGTTATGATCAGATGTTAAGAAACTTAATTAATTAAAAAATAACAGCAAGGGAGCATATTGATTTGGGCGTCAGTGAGTTTATGTCTGTATTATGTATGTGTGTGAGAATAAAGTTAATAAAGACCAAATTTCTATATCATATTTTAAACAGCCTTACTGTCAGTACTCTCACTTCCTACTCTTTCTCTATTCTACCACCCTATCCTCCAAAATACTTAAAACTTCCTCTTATTACCCATCCCTCCCCTTCATGTCACCTGTACTCTACTCTCTCCTGTTCCTTAAGATGTGCCCGACCCCCGTACCAATGCCTCATTGTATTTCTCTGGCTTCTGCAAATATTGCAAGCAAACGTAAATTCAGAGATCTGACATTAGGACTGAGAAAATGTACCAGTCAGATTCCTGGATATGGGTTACCTCACATAAGACAGTGTTTTGTTTTTTTGATTTGGTTGTTGGTTTTGTTTTTATCCAGTTCCATCCATTTACCTGCAGTTTATATATTCTCATTTCATTTTTTTCACAAAATTCTTTGTATAGGTATGCATGTTCTTGCTGTCAACTTGAAATAACAATGACAATTAGCTATGTATTAGATTACAGAAATTTCCCTGTCCCAAAAAATTGAACAAAATAAAAAAATCCAGTGACATGGCAAAAACAATCCAAAGTGACAAAAAATTAGTTATAAATTTAATTGAAAATAGATTTTTCTCCCAAACAATATATCCCAATCATGGTTTCTCCTTCTTCCACTCCTCTAGCCTGACCCCCATGTTCCCTCTCTCCCATATCCACTCCTCCTCCATTTCCTATTCAGAACAAAGCAAGTCTCCAAGAGATGACAGCCAAATTGGACAAAACAAGATTCAAAAGGACAATGAAAAAGCCCTCAAGTCATGTCTGGACAAGATAACCCAATAGGAGGAAAAGAATCAACAGTCTGTTTGCATGCATTTGATCAAACAATAACAGCTAAATGAATTTATTCACAGATAAAAAGATCAAATGTAGACAATAGGAAATTAGTCAGGAATGTAAATAGCAAGATAGATTTTGATTAATTATCATACCTGTTTCCAAGACAAAGGGTTTCAGATAAACAGAATGTAAGACTAATTTCACCAAGCCAGAAGCTTTTCTTGATCGTGTCAATGAAAAGATGGCCCTAATTCCAGGTATAATAACAGGATATGAGGCACTGCTGAAGCATCATTCTTCTAAAGACAGTAGAGTTCCATTGAAAGAGAAACAGTGAGCCTTTGTCTTCAGAAGTCAGGAGAGGAGAAAGCTTCTTAACTTTTGGAAAATATGTTTGATTTTGAATGAGAACATGGCTTGTGCAAAGCTTAAGAGATAAATGTTTTGAGACCCAATATAAATATTAACTAATATCTTTTTCAAGGAGATTGTGTATGTGTGTGTGTGTGTGTGTGTGTGTGTGGTTATTTGGTTTTGTTATAATAAAATATCTGAATGAAGGCTTGTACAATTTTATCAGCACTTGTCTTTTTATAAATCAAATCCTAGAAAGTGTATATTCAGATTGAAGATTATAAAAATGAATACATAATTCCAGCTTTTTTAAAAAGTCAATAAAACTATTAATTGGCATATTTATGATTTCAGTTATTTTAAGAGAAAGAAAAGAACTTATTGTCATGATTTAATAATTTAATTATCAAAAGTAATTGTGACAGTTTTGAATCCCTACCAAGATATGCGATTTACAGCCTTCTAATGTAGTGGTATAGCACTGTCATTTAAAGATATGTTGGGTCACTTTATTTTATAGCTTATATGTACTTATGTCTGGGAATTTTCTCAAATTAGTTTACTCAGAAAGAACCATTAACACTTAGCCACAGACACCTCACTATCCACACATATCACTCCTAATGCATAGGTCCTCAGTACCTTCTTTCTAGGTTAACTCTTTGTGGATCTCTGTCTAGTTTTCTCTGTATAGAAACTGTAACAAAAACTAAAAATCTGTGTAACATCTATCTAAATGTCACTATGCATATGGTTCAATCACAGATCTTTAACTTAAAAGTTGCTTTAAAAAATACAAAAGTTCCACAAGTGTATTTACAGTATTTATTTGATCCTTCAGTTTCATTTATAAGAATGCATCATGCCTGATAAAATCCTTGAAGAAAAACCCATATTATTTAATGGGAAGAGGCTGTTTTGAAAGCTAACAATTGTATAATATACAAAAATTTAGCTCTGAAAAACGTAATCAATCAATTAACTTTAAGAAGAACTTTCAGGATCTTAGGAAAATTATATAATGGGATTAAAAGCCAACTTGGTTCTCTGTAAAGAGCCAAGCAGCTCCGAGTCCATTAACTCTTCTCTTCACAATGTCCTTCTTTCCTACCCTCTCAGCCCGGGACTCTAAAGTCAATTATACCTGAGGTAGATGGAAGCTCTGTGAGGGTAGTGGTAATAGTCACTTTGTTAACAGCTCTAATGCACGTACCTCTCACACCATTTGTAGTTAGTGTTCAGCAGATTTTTACAGAATAATAACCATTGATTCAGAGAAAAAACACTTTACTCTGTAAAAGTGAATCAATGTGTCAAACTTAAGTTTCACATATAATTATAGACAGAGTATATTGAATGAGGCAAATCTAAAAATAAACTTGTATGTTTTCCTCTTAGGAGTTCAATGAAAACTTAATGCTATTGACATTTCTTAGGTAACTTCAAGAAAAAAAAATGTATCCAATTAATGAAACTGTAAAAGTAAAGGTTAAAGGTTGCCTGCTGGCTCTGAGATATGCTACACATCCAACTTGTGATTCACTAGTTTATCTCCCTTGATCTCTAAAAGGAGTGAATACATTTAACAGAAGTTAAATAATTCATTTATTAGCTGTCACAGCGTCTTGCTAAGCAAAAGTCTTTGCTGTTGGGGAGCTTTTGGTATGAGGTTTGTGGGATCAGCATCTTTTATCCTAATTACTTAAGGTCTGCCTTTAAGCGGAGGATATCTTTAATAATTCTCAGAACATTTTCAAGCTCATAAAATTTTAATTAACAATTAGCATTGTTCATAGATCATCACTATGAACTGCTGCTAATTGCTTAGCACTGCTAGGGAAGCCAAAAACTGATTTGCCATGTTTCTTTCTACCAGTGGATTTTTCAATGGGTTGGGACAAAAAAAAAAAAAGAATTAAAACGTGTATATGGTGATGCTCCCTCTCCAAGACAAATACGACATCAATGAAAAAGACAGAAGGTGAATGGTATGAAATTTTGCTACTCTCTAAATACAAAGAGGCATGGAACTTTCAAGGTGCCCATTGTAGATGGATCAGGGAGGTCATGTAAAATTTGCTTGGGGAATGTGGAACAGAAATGACCCTTGAAGGAGCCAGTAATTAAATGAAAACAGGCCAGGCAAAAGGCAGCTGCAAGCTCATAGTCCTATTGCAAGAGGCAGGCTTTGTTTTAAGTAAAATGTGTTAGCTCTATGACTTCTGCAGTACGCCACAGCAGACCTAAAAGTGAGAAATTAGTTTGAATTTTGAAAGTGCAGCTGGGTTATAGAGGGGAAAAAAGGACTCCTAGAGAAATTTAAATTAAATATATCCACTAAGTAAGTAATCATTGGAGTTTTCAGAGAGAACTAGTTTAAGGTAATGAATGTATGCTTAAACAAAATAAAATTATTTGCTTTTGAAGAAATGAGAATACATGTCATATGGGAACAGATTTGAAGGTTATTTTCAAGAGGAGAGTTTCAAATCTAGAAATAAGGCTAAAAGTAAATTTGTTTGGAATAGTCTTATCAGCCATGGTTTCTACCTCCCACATTCCAATTTGTTCAGTTGACTGAGTCCTTACCATCAGCTGTTCCCATTTCAGTAAGTAGTTTTTCATATGCAAAAGAACACTCAGAAGAAGATCAACGTAGTCCACACTGCCGGGCATTTAAAACTAACAGGGCTAAAATAAATTTAGCAAATATTTAATTCCAGTTATTGTTTTCTTATTTTAATTGCTGTCTGGGCATAATGCAAATGATTTATTAGTCTTTATTCTTTTTTGGTGACTTCCTATTTTCTTCCTCTTGTTTAGTTTTTGTTTTTATTTTTGAAGCATTGCCTCATGTACCCCAGACTAAACTTTAGCTCCTGAGTTTGTTTCTGTCTCTCAGTGCTGTGGCTATAGGCGTTATCATCAGGCGAAGATGACTCTCTACATTTAAATGTTTCACACCTAAGTATTGTTGCCTGTCCGTTTAACTTCTTACCAAAAACTGATTGCTGCTTTTCAAAGGATCATTTATCTCATAACCATTTAGTAAAATAAAACACTACCACTTACACACACACACACTGTCCATTGTTTTTCATTACTGGATGAGATTCCTTGTTTAAACAATTAAGAATTTGCTCTTAAAATACAGGTTAAGGTATATGTTTTAATTTGATTTCTGATAAAAGGTAAAAACCGATACTCAGTGATGAAAATTTCTCTTTGAGTATTATGATTCATCTAATTTAATTAGCAATTTAGGCTCAAAGATTTTGTTTGAATGCTTGACTTTGTTCTATGTTTGTTGATTTTTCTCTCTCCTACTTATTTGCATGTATGATCAGCCTATATTGCCAATGCTAGACACAAACAGTTGGACTCTAGTGTAGCTAGGATTACCCACTTTATTTTCAATTAAATGCATTATAAATCTAGAAACTACAACAGGAAATAAAAGCCAAATATGGTCATCAGTTAAAGTGGTTTTATGTTCATGTTTACTTAATGTTTAAGAATGATTACAAATGACTAGATGTGACTTTCTTATATTTAGTCAAAGTTATGGAAACAAATATTAAGTTTTATTAAAAGTCTTTAAAATTATATTTATATGACTTCATTTAAACAACAACAAAAAAACACAACCACAATGTAGAAGAAACAGTATATAACTACTTACTAGTAACATTCTTCTTTAATAGCACTGTTTTTCAAATTCTGTATTGGATTTTAGTTTCTGTATAATTTACATATTTTAATTTATAATATCTGTTTTTCATACTTTTTTATAAATTTAAGCATATCCACGAATTTTAATATATAAATCTGTAATGATTCATATGCCATAGGATTAATCAAGATCAGTTATATCTGTTTACCCATATGTGTCTTTTTGTCATTTTGTGCTTTTGAATATACAGATGAAGGGTAAAAGAGTAAAAAATTTTTTGTTGATAAAAGTGAATTAATTTGCTTTGTGCCCATCTTTAAAATATGGAGACTAATATCTCTGAATGGTTTATTTCATGAAAACACAAAAACACCACTCTATTTTTATTCTGAAAATATTTTGAAGGAGAACTTAACCAATTTTTTCCTTGCTTTTTCTGTCTCCTGTCCTATACAGATGGACCTCTGGGTCCCCGTGGATTAGCTGAAGCTACAGAGATGTGCACTCAAGAGTGTCTGGTTTTGGGTCACTCTGATAATTGCTGGATGCCTCCTGGCTTGGGTCCATACCAACACCCAAAATCTCCTCTGTCAACCTTTGCACCCCAGAAAGAATGGGTCAAGAAAGACAAGCTTGTGAATGGGCACACCCTGACAAGAGCATGGAAAGAAGACAACAACAGGAACCAGTTCAATGACCGTAAGCAGTATGGCTCCAATGATGGCCATTTCAACAATGGCAGCCACATGGCAGACATTCCTCTGGCAAACCTGAAGTCCTATAAGCAAGCAGGAGGCACGATTGAGAGTCCTAAGGAGCACCAACTTTAAGATAAAGTTGTATGGGACCTAATACCTTTAATCTAAATAGACATTCAATATATCTCTACAACTATGCCCCTTATACTAGGGATACTCATAACTTTGTGTTAGCACCATGGAGAATATAATGCTTTGCAACATAAGAGAGAAAATAGTTCTACTAGCCATGTGATGATGTTCTTTGCTAGAATTAATTAAACTCTCCAGAGATCTCTCCATTGTGTAATTTATTTTTATTATTGCATTTTATTTTGACCCTGGACTGCTGCTATGAATAATAGAATATGCATTTGGAGAGTAAGAAAGTTCCATGGATTAGAGTGACTGACAAAACATATCCAGTTAGAAATCTGTGCTCTTTTTGTCTTTGATTTATGCTGGGACCTCTATACTTGACATTATACTTCAAACAAAACTTTAAAAGATAAGCATTAAACCTATTGTGCTGTTAACACCGTTAGTGGACACTTGTAAGTCAATCAGTGTTAAAGTATTTGTAAATAGAAGCAAGCTACTATTAACAACTTTTGTGTACTTATAGCATTCACCTAAAAATGTTGTAGCATAATTCTGTGTTGATGGTTGCTTCTTTCCTTTTATTCAATTTCCCACTTTCTTCTTATTTTTGTTGATTCTTTCAGTGAGGTGTTTCCACGTTAGTAGTCTGTCTTGGCACACATTGTTCAAAGGATCTTAAACATTTGTATTGTAAAGAGATTCTGAATTTTTGCTTCTTCTATGATAACTTATAATGTTAGAACTCTATAAAAATGTAAAGATAAAAGAAAAACATGAAAACTCGAACACCAATATTAGCAGACAAGTACTTCTGCAAACTCTTAGAAATACAGAACCTCTTTTTGGAATTCTTATTTTCAGAGTAGGGAAATTATAAAATGACTTAATTAGTATCGTTAAGGGAGAAAGTGATGGGAAAGTGCTATCCATCAAATGTGATATAATATTCTGTACTTGTTACTCTTGCAAAACTAATGTATTAAAATCCGTATATACTGGACAAAAATCATTACTCAGAAATAGTTTCAATCAGGCAAATGTGTGTCTCCAAGTTTGTTGAAATGACAGAATTTGTGTTGGTCCTCATATACAATACAGCTGTTGTAACACAAGTGTTATTAGACCATAGCCACAAAATATTTAATGTGTTGTGCCTTCATGATGTAACAGAGCATTCTCCAGGTAGGGTAGTTGGGGAAAACAAAGGGATAAATCTCTAATTACTGCTGTTTAACTGTTTGTTATCATAGTTGGTCAATGCCTGGCGGGTACCAGCATTTTGTCACTTAGGTCAAACCAAGGGAGTGACAGTTAATGTTAATAAGATCTCAGTTGCACGTGCAAACAAATCCAAATTTGAACATTCTTAGGAGGTTTTTTGTTAAGGCATGACAGATGATTTAAACAAATAAATAGCATGCAACAAAATGTCTTTATTGAAAGGAGTGAAAGTTATAATAATGCCACGGTTCACCATCAACTTAAAAGAAAAAAAAGAAAAAAAGTTTAAAAAAATTGCTAATCTGATAGTTAATTTGTTCTTACCAAAAATCAAGTTACTTTGTAAATAGCAGTTCACATTTTTCCACAGTATAATGGGAAATAATGGGTAGGGGTGCATTGCTTATTGAAGTACATTTTTGTCGGTTTGTGAGGGGTGTTTGACGACTTTGACAAAATAAATATCTAAACAATTATCCTTGTTACTGCTTTGCCAGTTCTACGTTATTTACAATTATTCAGCTCTTGCAATAAATGTTCTGAATTACTGATTGTGTAGTGTTTATTATTGCTCGACATCTGAATTAATTGTTTATCTACATTCTAATATTTTGACAAGCACATGTTAATAACGTTCAAGTTTCATTTATAAATCAAGGAGGACTTATGAGGTTGAAATACCCATGCAGTGAAAATATGATTTCAAGTGAAAAATTTAGTTTTTCAGATAACCTATGAAAAGAGTTTCCAAGGAAATTCATAGAGAAAATCAGTTTATCTAACTCATGATGCATAATCATAAAGTACCTAGAAACTGGACCAACAATACTAATTTGACAGACAGACCCTCATTATTTGTGTGGTGTGTGTGTGTGTGTGTGTGTGTGTGTGTATCTGTCTGTTTGTCTTTGGAGTAATTGCATGAAAAACAACTGGCTTTTTCATAGTTCACTAAGAGAGGCCATTATTCTGACATTAATTCTGACAGTAATTCTGACATTACTACCTTAAACTAAGGAAAATAAAACTTCATCCAATTTTATTTCCAATTATGAAAATGATTACAGAACCCTATATGATATTTTAAAAACAAAATCTCAACCATTTGACTTTTTTTTTTTAACCAATGAAGACTCAGGTGCCAGATTCTGGGGTGAAAATTTCCTAGTTCAGAGAGGTAGAGAAGGCACCCAGCTGACTTTCCTACTCAGCTGACATCCAAGAGGAAAAAAGTCCTCCAACTCAGCTCACCTCTCCAAAGGAAAATAGCTCTTTCTTCTTCTCCATGCTGTCTTTTTTTCCTTTTAATTTATATTTTTACATTAATTACAGTTTATTCACTTTGTATCCCAACTGTAGCCCCTCCTTCATCTCCCTCCCATTCCCCTCTCCAAGTCAACTGATAGAGGTGGTCCTCCTCCCCTTCCATTTGACCCGAGCCTTTCAGGTTTCATCAGGACTGACTGCATTGTCCTCCTCTGTGGTCTGGTAAGCCTGCTCCCCCCTCAGGGGGAGGTGTTCAAAGACCCAGCCACTGAATTCATATCAGAGACAGTCCCTGTTCCCCTTATTAGGGCATCCACTTGGATACTGAGCTGCCATGGGCTACATCTGAGCAGGAGTTCTAGGTTATCTCCATGCATGGTCCTTGGTTGGAATATCAGCCTCAGAAAAGACCTCTGTGGCCAGATTTCTTGGTTCTGTTACTCTCCCTGTGGAGCTCCTGTACCCTCCAGGTCTTTCCATCTCCCCCTTCTTTCCTAAGATTCCCTGCATTCTGCCCAAAGTTTGTCTCTGAGTCTCAGCATCTGCTTTGATACTCTGCAGAGTAGAGTCTTTCAGAGACCCTCTGTGGTAGGTTCCTGTACTGTTTCCTAAATGCTCAATGTCCTTAGTCATCATCAGGGAAATGCAAATCAAAATGACCCTGAGAATTCACCATGCTATCTTAAATATTCTCAGCTCAGTGTCCCTCCTATCTGTTTTATCTCTGTCTATTGGTTTCTTGATCAGCCTATTGACCTAGTGTTAATCTTATTTAATTCTGTTTACAGTAAGCTTTTGGATTAAAGGTGTGTGCTTGGGCTGAGCCACACCAGAAATATCTGTTTATAGTAAACAACAACAACAAAAAACTTGAGAGCAAAGACTGAGCCATATCACAATTAGTAACAGGTTTTTACAAATCATAGTCTCAGAGTTCACAATGGGATCAAATACCCTGTGGCAATATACAGCAGATTAAAGAAGGCATATTCAAACATACGTCATGTGTTTACATTCACGATACAGCAGTTGATGTTAGACTCCAGTTGAAGTGGAAGGTGGGATGAAGGGTTTTGGTTCTTTCCTTAGAACTCCGTTTGGAGCAGCAAATCGGAAATGGGAGTCAGAGACAACATAAACACTTGTGTGTACCACCGATTGGATATTTCCTACTAAGCAAAACTCTAATTAAGCCAGATCTCTCCTCTGACTTGAAGTACACTATTCTGCTTTCTTTCACCAGAAAAAGTGAATGGATACATATATAAAAGGGCACTTTGGTTTAAAAAAATTAAAAAAAACAATCTTCCAAATATATTTATTAAGTTATTTAATTTTTGGTTTTTGGCAATCTGGTAAAACATTCATCCCACTCTTCTTTGATGAGTACAAACAGAAAAGAACTAAGAGTTTCCTTTTCTATACAAAGCAAAGGAATGTCCTCTCCCTAAACCAATTGAAAACATTGAAAAGAAATTCTGACATTTCATCCTGCACTAGTTCTTCAAATATGTGTAATATGACCAACAGCTGTCAATGTAGAGTTATATGTCCTATGGATATTTTCATTTTTATTTATTTTATTGAAAATATATTCTCTTTTAAAATACTTTTTGACCACAGTTTCACCTTCATCTATTCTTCTCAGCTTCTTCCTGTCTTTCTTCTCCCCCTGGTCTACTCTCCCTCCATTTCCTTTTAGGAAAGAGCAAGATTCCAAGAGACAATAGGCAAGCAGGACAAAACAAGACACAATGAGAAAAAAAAGAAAAGAAAAAAAAAGAAGAACCCTCATATGGGCACCCCAAAAGGGAAAAAGAGTACCAAGAGCAGGCAATAGAGTCAGAATATACCTGCTCTGTTAAGAGTCTCACAAAACCACTAAGCTAATAGAAAGAACACATATGCAGAGGACCTGTATAGACTATTATTGCCAATTCGGTCTCTGAGAGCCCATCAGAGCCCTGTTTTACTAATTCAGTGAGCCATGATCTCTTATATCCCCTCTGACTCCTACAAATTTTTCTTCCCTTCTTTTCTGAGATTTCCTGATGGAGACTTTAAATGGAGACTCTATGTGCATACTATAATCTGCTGCCAGCAGGACAGCAGAACAAGGTTCTGATCTATGAGTGAAGCAGACTCATTAGGAATAATTTCATTGACTTTGATTTTTTGGGGGGTTGTTTTGTTTGTTTTGGTATTTTGTTGTTGATGATGATGTTTTAGTGTTTTTCCAGTATATTTGGTTCAACCCTAGGTCTCTGGGCTATCCAATCTGCTTTTCTTAGCCTTCCAAGAAGTGTACAGTATCTTAGTTAGAACTTTATTGCTCTGAAGAGACACCATGACCATGGTAACTCTTATAAAGGAAAACATTTAACTTGTGGCTGACTTACAGTTTCAGAGGTTTATTCCATTATCATTATGGCAGGAAACATGGCAGCATACAGGTAGACATTGTGCTGAAAATGGAACTGAAGGTTCTACATGTTGAGCCGTAGGCAGCAGAAGGACACTATTAGTCACAGGGCATAGCTTAAGCATAAAAGACCTCCAAGCCTGCCTACATATTGACATACTTCCTCCAACAATGTGCATCCTACGCCAACAATGTCATACCTCCAAATACTGCCACTCCCCAAGGGCCAAGCATACAAACACATGAATCTACGGGGTCATTCATGTTAAAACCACCACATTCCACTCTCTGGCCTCCACAGATTTGTAGCCATGCTATAATGCAGAAATGCATTCAATCCACCTTCAAAAGCCCCCCTTAATCTACAACAGTCTCAAAACTTGCTTAGAAATCCAAAGTTCAAAGTCTCTTCTGAGATTCATGCAATCTATTAACTGTTATCCCTTGTAAAACAAAATAAATAAGCTGATCCCATACTTCCAACAGATAATGGTATAAGATAAACACTAATGTTCCAAAAGGGAGGATAGTAAAGAAATACTGGACAAACAAAAAAAAACAAAAAACAAAAATATAGCCAACTCCAAACTCTACTCCTCCATCTCTGATGTCAAAATGTTCTTTAGATCTCTGACTCATTTCAGCTTTGATGACTGCAGCATGCATCTTTGTCTTGGGCTTGTTCCACTCCCTGTTAGCTGCTCTCCTCCACAGATATCGGCTCTGGCACCTCTTACATTTTGGGGTATCCAAAACTACCCATGTTTCACCTTCAGAGCTTCACACAATATCTTCTCTGGGCCTTCACACAGGGACACCACTGCTACACACCTGGAAGTCCCTCTGTCAATCAGGCTTGCCTTTGTTTAAGGCAAGACTCTGTCTTCCAAGTGCTTGGTTAAAGGTGTGCACCCTAACCTAGCAGTAAGCTATCCATTAATTCCTTTTTACTCTTCTTATTTTCCTTTCTCTTTTCTTTAATTTCTTTTTACAAGTTGGAAACATGGCTGGGTGGGGTTTTGTCCTGAGGTCACTACTTCCTTTACTCCATTTTGTTTTGTTTTGTTTAATTTTGTTTTCCAAGGCAGGTTTTCTCTGTGTACCCCTGGCTGTCCTGGCATTCACTCTGTAGACCAGGCAACTTCAAACTCATAGAGCTGTGCCTGCCTCTGCCTCCCAAGTACTGGGATTAAAGGTGTGCACCACCACCACCAAGCCCTTTATTCCTTTCAAAGGCCAGTTTTTCTTTAAACTTTTTATCTCATTGAACACTTAGCTTTGCTCCATTTCCTGGTGGCCCTTTTCTCCTCAATTTGAACACTTTGTATTTGACCTTGCTAAGCTTGCATGTTTCCATTAAAGATTTGCATAATAGTGAACACTAATAACCATAAGACAGAGCATGTAGTAGACTGTTTTTATATTTCTTCTGACAACGGAATTAATCAATACTCTTTACCTTAGCCTCGGGCTGACTTTTCTGACAGGAGCAAAAGCAGCCACATTTCACAAGAACAGTCTCTAGGCCACATACTGAAATTGTTCTCTGAAACCTCTTACTCCAAGCTCTCACAATTCTAATCACTCTCAGGAACACTGTATTCCTTGGTTTACTAAACCATCTTTAAAGCATTCTAGTGTTTTCCTAAACCAAAGTACCCAGGTCTACATTCCTCCAAACAACACATGTTCAGGCTCCATGTGGTTTCCCTAGTAAGGGGAGAAGAGAGTCTCTGTGATGAATGCAGTTGCTCGTTCCTCGCTTACTTCTCCCAGCCCACAGAGGAAAAGGATCCAGGAAGCCCTGATAGGACCAGAGAGGCTAGGGTCAGACAGTAGGCGAGGAGGACTTCCCCTACCAGTAAACTAGGAGGAAGGGATAGGGGACAAATAGGAAGGGAGGGTGAGTCTGGGAAGAGATGAGGAAGGGGGCTGCAAGTGGGATACAAAGTGAATGAACTGTAACAAAAAAAAATTAAAATTTTCTGTTTAAAAAATTAAAACAAAACAAAAACAAACAAACAAAAACACCCCCACTACATTGTCAGGCCTATCACAGCAATACCCCAGTCCTGGTATCAACTTCTGTCTTCGTCACAATTTCTATTGCTATGAAGGGAGCATGACCAAGGCAACTTTGATAAACAAATCCTTTTAATTGGAGCTGGCTTATGGCTTTAGAGTTTTCGTCCATTATCATCATGGTGGGAGCTTGGTGACACACAGGTAGACATTGTGCTGGAGAAGGAGCTGAGATTTGTATCTGAATCCACAGGCAACAGGAAGAGACTGAGACACACTGGGCTTGGCTTGAGATTCTGAGAACTGAAATTGTGCCCTCAGTGACACACTTCTTCCAACAAAGCCACATCTACTCCAGCAAGGCTACACCTCTAATGGTGTCAATCCGTATGGACCAAGCATTTAGACACATGAGTGTATAAGAGCCATACCTATTCAAACCACCACATAGGGCACGGGCTTCTATGCCATGGACCTCCTGTTAAAGCAGATAGTGATTGGTCATTCTTCTACAAGATCTGAGCCACCATTACCTGAGTAAAACCTGCAGGCAGGACAGATTGTCCTTGAAGGCTTTTGTGGTTTTTGTATATAGGCTTCTCTTTTGATAGCCTGCAGAGTACCTTCCAGTGTTAAATAGACTAGAACATAGGGTTGAAGACCCCATGCTAGCACTAGCTTAAACTCCCTATGCTCACTATCCTGAGAAGATGTTGTCCTTGACAGTGAGGTCCTACTTTCAGTTTTCCTCTCTCCTAGCTTCAATCTAGGTTATTTGCAGATCTTCATGGGATCCCCGTAGTCAACAATTCAAACCAGTGCAACTTAGTCCTACAAGTACAAGCCTTGCCTGGGTACAGAAGACAGACATCTTAGACTCTGAATCCTCTATTATTAGGAGTTCACTAGGATCAACCTCATACATTCCATGAATTTCTGTATCAACCCATAATAACCCCTAATTCCAGCTGAGTAAAGAACGTTACAAACCAAGCTGAAGAATTTACTTGCTTGGTAAAACGTTACATTAATAATGACTTTTTTCCAAAGCATCCATGTTACTCTACTGTGTAGACACTGAATGTGAAGAATCATCATTCCTTTAGAAATAAATCATTTAAATTGCCTAGGAGAGCACACTTATACAGCATGGAAAATAATAATCATTTGAGAGTGTCCTTAACAAGTGTTACAGTGCTATTTTACCAGTTTTCTGAGTCAGATATAAAAATAAAGTTCATAAGAATAAATATGATCCAATGAATAATCATTTCTGTACACATAACACAAAATATGCATACAGAATGGCCATTCATTAATAGCCAACTGAGTAGCTTTGCTGCACTCAGGCTATTCAGCAAATCTCATTCAGGATCCCATCTCCCCTAGCTATAGCTAAGAATGCAGCTGAGACCCTAAGCTGCTTCACTATTTATTAAATTGCTGGCACAAAGCCAAGAATGGCTAATTATTATTAGTGAGGAGCTTTGGCAGTGAGGGATGAAAAGGATGCTTTGTGATCTCAATTTTAATGTGGCTGCAGTATGCTGCTTTGTATGAAGGCAACCTAAACTATGAAAAGGAAGAATGTAGTTGTGAACAAAAAAAATTGCTTCATTATTCTGTTTTGTTTCCAGTAGAGTTTCATCTTCCCTCCCTAAAGAAATCTCCTTCATTGGTTCTTTTCAGAGAGACCTCTTTAAAGTTTGCCCAACATCCTTAAAGGCATAGTCTCAGTGATTACATATTAAATGTTGTACATATTTTTCTCTTTATACGCTTTTGACTTTATATTTCGGTAATACCAAAAAATCACTGTTGAAACATAAATAAGTAACTAGTCCTTCAGTATTAAACTATAATTTTTACTACTAAAATATGCTTCTCATAATACTTTCTAATTCATACTCAGTTCATTAAAAGTATATTAGCAAATATTTGAAAAACAGTAACTTTTTGTTATCTTGATACTACTCTCATCTAGTTTTAAACATTAAACAGTGTATTTCAGGTTTCTATATTTTTGTCACTGTAGGTTTTTTTTTTTATATAAATGACCAAGTATTAGTTATTTTCATTGCTCAGTATTTACAGTTTAATCATGACAGGCATCAGGTTGAATTATACTACAATCTGAAAGATTATGTGAATGAATAAATATTACTCCTTTCCAAGTCATTGAATGTGAGTAGCCTGTATAAACAGAATAAGAACAGTGTGATCCTACTTAAGCAAAAGCCTAGTTTCATCTGTAGAACATATTTTAATAACAGTAAATATAATATTTATTATTATTATTACAATGTATTAACTTTGTATCCCGGATATAGCCCCCCCCCCCTTATTTCCTCTCCATCCCACCATCCCTCCAATTTCTTCACCTATGCCTCTGCCCTAGTCCACTGTTAAGAGAGGTCCTCCTCTCCTACTATCTGAACCTAGCCTATCAGATCTAAAATGGACTGTGTGGATCCATTTTTTTTGTGGCCTAATAAATCCACCCTTCCAGGGGGAGGTGATCAAAGAGTAGACGACTGAGTTAATGCCCTACCTCCCCTTACTAGGGAATCCCCATGGAGACTGAACTGCTAATGAGCTACATCTGAGCAGGATCGTCTCCATACATGGTCCTTGCTTGATTCATCAGTCTCTGCAGGTCCCCCTGGGCCTAGATTTTTTGGCTCTGTTTGTCTCCTTGTTGTGCTTCTGCCCCTTCCAGGTCTTTATCTCTCCCTTCTTCCATAAGATTCCCTGAACTTTGCCCAAAGTTTGGCTATGAGTCTCAGCATTTACTTCAATACCCTGCTCTGTGGAGACTTTCAGAGGCCCTCTGTGGTGGGCTCCTGTCCTGTTCCCTGTCTTTTCACACTTTTGCTGTCTATCCTGTTTACCTCCTGAATGAGGATTAAGCATCTTCCCTAGGGTCCTCCCTATTGTCTAGCTTCTTTGGGACTACAGATTTTAGTGTGTTTATCCTATATTATATAGCTAACATCCACTTATAAATGAGTGTATACCATGTGCATTTTTCTGCTCTGGGTTACCTCACTCAGGATGATCCTTTCCATTTCCATCCATTTGCCTGAAAATTTCATGATTTCTTTGTTTTCAGTTGCTGAGTAGTATTCCGTTGTACAAATGCACCACAATTTCTGTGTCCATTTCTCCAGTGAGGGACATCTAGGATGTTTCCAGATTCTGAATATTATGAACAAAGCTGCTATGAACATAGCTGAGCAAATGTCCTTGTTGTATGGTTGAACATCTTTCAGATATATGGCCAGGAGTGGTATAGCTGGGTCTTGAGGAAGCACTATTCCTAATTTTCCGAGAAAGTGCCAGACTGATTTCCAAAGTGGTTGTACACGTTTATGTTGGGATCGGTAAGCAGGCATCTCTATGGCCAGCCCCAAGGGACCTGAAAAATCGGGTATGAGGCATCTGTGAAGCCACCTATGGACCACCTGCAACCACATGCACATGCTGTGGGTCACCTTATAAGATAACTCAAAGTTCCTCCTCTCTCTCTTTCTCTCCTGCCCTGCTCAGAGATGGTCTGTGTGACCCCTTCTCCCTTCCCTTTCCCCTCCCCTTCCTCCTTCCCTTTCCCCCTTCCCTTAATAAACCTCCCAGGTGGAACCAGTCAGATGGCATGATTTGTGAACCAGCCATGTAACTCTGTTGCACAATCTTAATACTTTACATTCCCACCAGCAATGGAGGAGGGTTCCCCTTTCTTCACAACCTGTCCAGCATGTGTTGTCACTTGAATTTTTTGTTTGTTTTCTTTTTGCAAATCTTTAAAAAAATTATTGTTTTTATTAATTACAGTTTGTTCACTTTGTATCCCAGCTGTAGACCCCTCATTCATCCCCTACCAATCCTGCCCATCTTCCCTCTTCCCCTTCCATACCTCTCACCAAGACAAACTGATAGGGGAGTTCCTCCTCTTCTTCCTTCTGACTGTTGCCTATCAGGACGCATCAGGACTGGCTGCATTGTCTTTCTCTGTGGCCTGGTAAGGCTGTTCCCTGCTTCAAGGGGAGGTGATCAAGGAGCCAGCCAGTGAGTTCATGTCAGAGACAGTTCCTGTTCCTAAGAAACCCACTTAGAGACTGAGCTGTCATGGGCTACATCTGTGCAGGGGTTCTAGGTTATTTCCATGCATGATCTTTGTTTAGAATATCAGTCTCAGAAAAGACTGGTCATTTGAGTTTTTGATCTTAGCCATTCTGATGGGTGTAAGGTAGAATCTCAGGGTCATTTTGATTTTCATTTCCCTGATGACAAAGGACATTTTTAAGTGTTTCTCTGTTGAAAATTCTGTGTTCAGCTCTTTACTCATTTTTTAATAGAAACTTGGTTTGTTGGTGATTAATTTCTTGAGTTTTTACATGTTCTTGCTATTAGCCCTTTGTCAAATGTAGGATTGGTGAAGATCCCCTCCCAGTGTGTCAGCTGTCTTTCTGCTCTGTAAACAGTTTTCCTTGTTTTACAGAAGCCTTTCAGTTTCATGAGGTCCCACTTATTGATTGTTAATCTTTGAGCTTGTGTGTTACTGTTCTGTTCAGGAAGTTATCTCCTGTGCCAGTGAGTTCAAGGTTCTCCGCAACTTTTTCTTCTAACAGATTTAGTGTGCCTGGTTTTATGTTGAGATCTTTGATCCACTTGGACTTGAGTTTTGTGCAGGGTGACAAATATGGATCCATTTACATTTTTTCCAACCAGACCACCACTATTTGTTGGAGATGCTATCTTTTTTCCATTGTATGGTTTTGGCTTCTTTGACAATGGACAGACAAATAGGATCTATGTTTCTGTTAATTCCAAGAAGTACACTGTAACATCAAAGATAGACATCCATTCCAGGTAAAAGGATGGAAAAAGATATTCTAAGTAAATGGACCTAAGAAGTAAACTAGTGTAGCCCTTTTAGTATCTGACAAAATAGGTTTCAACCCAATCAGAAGAGATAGGAAAGGATACTACATATTCATTAAAAAATTATATGAAAAGAATATTGCAATTTTTATCTTCAAACAAAAACAACCAAGTTCATAAAAGAAATACTATTACAGCTTAAATTTCATATTGACTCTCGCAAACTCATAGTGGAAGACATTAATATCCCATTTGCACCAATATTCTGGCCACCCAACAAAACTAAACAGAAATTCTGAAAATCACTGACACTATAAATCAAATTGACGTAAAGATATTTACAGAACATTTCACCTAGACATAAAAGATTATACCTTCTTCTTAGTAGCTCATAGAGTGTAAGTGCAAGAGAGCATGTTGGAGATGAAATAAATAAGGAACACTAACTAAAAAAGACAAAAGTTTAAATGAGCTCACAGAGAGTGAGACAGCATGGATAGATCCCTGAATGGGTCTTTACCAGGTCATTTGGGTATGCATTATGGTTTTAAGCTTAATGATTTTATGGGATTCCTCTGTTTATGAACAACTGGATCTCTGTCTCTAGTGCATTATATTGGGCCCTTTTTATTAGGCTTGTACAACAGAGTTACATGGCAAAAATCATGCCTGGTTCCACGTAGGAGATTTATTAAGGGAAGGGGGAAGGGAAAAGAAAAAGAAAGGGTAAAGGGGTCACAGAGACCATCTCTGGGCAGGGCAGGAGAGAAAACAGAGAGAGAGAGAGAGAGAGAGAGAGAGAGAGAGAGAGAGAGAGAGAGAGAGAGAATGAGACTTCTCTTACAAGTTCTCTTATAAGTTCTCTTATAAGGTGACCCAGAGCTTGTGCAGGTGGTTCAAGGTGGCCCCTAGGTGGCTTCACAGATGCCTGATACCTGGTTTGTCAGGTCCTTTGTGGTTGGCTGTGGAGATGCCTGCTTACAGATCCCACACTTTTCCTTCTGTTTGTGTTCATTTTTCTTTTATCTCATTATATTTATTTATTATACCTTATTTTATTATTATCCCCTAGAAGACTATTTGTTTTCTAATTCAAGGCAGAAAGGGTATGCTTCCAGAAAGGAGGGCATTGTAGAGAAACAGGGAGGAAAGGAGGAAGGGAAAACATACTTTAAAACAATAAAAATATGTGGAACTCTGTTGGCAGGTTGAAATCTGAGTAGCCTGCTAGACAACTGAGCTCTGTCTATTGTGTCAGACTTCCTTTTCTCAGCAGGGGTCTTCTCCCTTTCCCCAAATCAGTACCCAAGTCTTGTAAGGAGCATTACAAGCCCTCAGGGAAGATTACAGGCCAGATCCCTTCTTGCTAAGAAAAGTGGTTCAGCTGGGGATTCCTGGAAAATCACACTCTAAACTAAGATCCCTTGGTGTCTTGACTTTCCAAGTGACCTTTGACTTTACCTGAAGTTTTTTTCCCCACCCATATGATAATTAAGTTCTATTCTCTTTCTTATGATGGGAGAGTGCTATGGCATGTAAATGAGGCACTGTACTGCATTCACTACATGTAAATCAAGTATCCTTGAATATCTAATCCCAGTGAATCAAACTCACTCATTTTTGAAATCCCCTCCACTGCTCAACATTCATATTTTTTTTCTTTTTTTTTCGATGTGCTGGGGTTACTGCATGCTGTGTGAAACCATCAGCCTTCCACCATCGCTGCCAGAGATTTGTCATTTATCCCCCTCCAGCAGCTGTGCCCGGGCCTCTCCAGGCCTGTGTCTCAGCTGCACGGGGCTTTCGCCTGCACCCCCATTGTGCTCAGCAGCAGCTTAAGGAAGAACTATAGCATTTTAGTACCACCATAGGCTTTGGAATGCCTGAGCTTCCACAGCCACCAGAGATCTGATTCTTCTTCTTTTATTAATTACACTTTATTCACTATGTATCCCCCATAAACCTCTCCCTCCTCCCCTCCCAATCCTACCTTCCCTCTCACTTCTCCACACATGCCCCTCCTCAAGTCCAATGATAGGGGAGGTCTTCCTTTCCTTACTTCTGATCCTAGTCTATCAGCTCTCATCAGGAGTGGTTGCATTGTCTTTCTCTGTGGCCTGGTAAGGCTGCTCCTCCATCAGGGTGAAATGATCAAAGAGCAGGCCAAACAATTCATGTCAGAGGCAGTCCCTGTTCCCATTATTATGGAACCCACTTGGATTCTAGGTTTTCTCCATGCATGGTACTTGGTTGGAGTATCAGTCTCAGGAAAGACACCTGTGCTCAGATTTTTTGGTTCTGTTGCTCTTCTTGTGGAGCTCCTGTCCTTTCCCTATCTTACTATTTTCTACATCTTTCGTAAGATTCCATGCACTCTGCCCAACAGTGGGCCATAAGTCTCAGCATCTACTTTGATATTCTGCAGGGCAGAGCCTTTCAGGGGCCCTTTGTGACAGGCTCCTAGCTTGTTTCCTGTTTTCTTCTTCTGATGTCAATCTGCTTTGCCTTTCTGGCTGGGGATAGAGCATTTTAGCCAGAGTCCTCCCTCTTGATTAGTTTCTTTAGGTGTACAGAATTTAGTAGGTTTATCTTATTTTATACGTCTATATGAGTGAATATATACCATGTGTGTCTTTCTGCTTCTAGGACAGCTCACTCAGGATGATCCTTTCCAGTTCCCACCATTTACCTGCAAATTTCATGATATCTTTGTTTTTTATTGCTGAGTAATATTCCGTTGTGTAAAT
Source organism: Pachyuromys duprasi (assembly GCA_028658305.1). Lineage (NCBI taxonomy): Eukaryota > Metazoa > Chordata > Mammalia > Rodentia > Muridae > Pachyuromys > Pachyuromys duprasi. The sequence continues at coordinate 37,880,510 of CM053745.1, read as the reverse complement.
GTACCACAATTTCTGTATCCATTCCTCAGTTGAGGGGCATCTGGGTTGTTTCCAGCTTCTGGCTATTACAAATAAAGCTGCTTCAAACATGGTTGAGCAAATGTCCTTATTGTGTACTTGAGTGGTATAGCTGGGTCTTGAAGAAGCGCTATTCCTAGTTGTCTGCGGAAGAGCCAGATTGATTTCCAGAGTGGTTGTATAAGTTTACATTTCTACCAGGAGTGGAGGAGGGTTC
>CM053745.1:37844447-37880175 GCA_028658305.1 Pachyuromys duprasi | reverse complement strand
GGGAGAAGGGGGAACAGGGGTGGGCCATGATGGGGGAAGGGAGAGGGAGAGGAGGAAAGAGGAGGAGGGGTAGGGCGCCCATAGAGAGAGTAAGAGGGTGAGAGGAATAAGAGAGAGAACACATGTCTGGTGGTCCTTTTATAGGTCAGGTAATTACTAACCACGCCCCCAGGTGTGGCCACCTGGCTGGGCGATACAAGATGATGTCATTGTTGCTAGGTAACCCAGAAGCAAGGTTGTTTCAGAATACTAACATCTTCACCAACCCTTTATCTGACCAAGGGCTAATATCCAGTATATATAAAGAACTACAGAAGTTGAAAAGCATCAAATCAAGTAATCCAATTAAAAAATGGGGAACAGAGCTAAACAGAGAACTCTTGATAGAGGAATATGGAATGGCAGAGAAACACTTAAAGAAATGCTCAACATCCTTAGCCATAAGGGAAATGCAAATCAATAGGACCCTGAGATTTCACCTTATACCCATCAGAGATCTGCTTCTAAAAGAGCTAACGAACTGTAATACTCCTTGAAAAACTTTTCCACATCCAAGCCTAGTCACAGGCCTTGCCCTAAAGTACTCTAGCTGCTCCCAGATTATAAAACCCACATTCGAAGGTTGCCTTGTTTTCCATCCAGAGGCCATGTTCTGGGCCCTCTCCAAAATCTGGGTCCTTGCTGAATGGACAATGACAAAAATGCTTCTAACAAATTTAAGAAACATAATATATAAAACCGTAGTTCATACTCAATGCCATTCTAAATGTTTTAATATTTAATGTATATAATTTTCTCATGTATTTTTTAAAGATATGTGCTTTTGCTCTACATGTGAATTCACTGTGCTGTGAAAGCAAGCATGTGAATTCACTGTGCTGTGAAAGCAAGCCCAAGACAGGCCAAATTCCAACCTGGAGAGGAGAGATGGGCACACAACCTCACTATTACATGAGGCACTACTGACAGCTGTTAACACCTGGGAAAAGGACAAACTGGGCTCTCTAAAAGTATAAAGCCCATGGTAAGTCAAAAAGTCAACCATGCTCCAGTGGAAGACTGGGTGTCTAAGAATATTTAGGTAACACAAATTGGTCTTAACGGGGAGGAGGCAAAGGCAACAAAAACAACAAAAGACTCAAAGTCTTTCAGTGGGGTGGACATGGAAGAAATGGTGGATCTGGGAAGACGTACAGAGTGAGGATTTCATTAAAACACAGCGGAGCAATAAAACCCTACCTAAGACACACTCCTTATGCAAAATTCAAGCCCACTTTGTTTTGGGACTGAATGACTAATTACCATGTTTAAAACAACAGAAAATGATTTAATAACTAGTTCTTAAATGAATATTCCCTTTCCAACTGAATTTTGTTGTGCACAATAAATGATAAACTTAAGGTCTGATTCATTTTATTCATTACATATATAAGTATAATTATAATATGACTGTATGTGTGAGTGTGTGTGCATGCTTGTGTGTATATGTGTATTAGGTATATAAGGTAACTGTTCTGCAATGCCTTAGGCAAAACGAAACAGTATAAAATGATATAAGTTTACAGGGAATATAGCCTAAGTTGCATTTTTGTAGTGTTGCTGAAGTCTCTAATGCTACATATAAATGTTAAATTTCTTTTACATGGTGTTGGTGTGTCCAGGATCTTCCTCTCCATTATACACTTATCTTTCATTTCTAACTTTAAAAAAACACAAAAAAACAAAACAAAACCAAGAAACAAAAGTGAGCTACATGTAAGACTTCCACTGACAAAAAACAGTTCATTAGTTTGAAATGAAAAATCAGGCTGATAATTAACTTTAAAAGCCCATTTTCTTGTCATCACAGAAATGCAGCTCCAATTGGCATAATAAAGGCAAGATACATGCTCAAATGCAGAGAATGGATTCCCCAGGCATCATGGAGAAAGTGATATGTGAAGTTTCAACCATAAATGACCACTTTTCCTACACTGCCAATTCTGAACAAATGTTCTTACATTTACAGCATCTACAGTTTAGCTTACTTCCAAATGAAAACAAACAAACATTTTTCTTCACTATTATTGTTTACTACAATTTATTCATTTTGCATCCCGGCTGTAATCACCCCTGTTCCACCATCTCCCCTCCTACTTCATGTCCCTCCCCTAGTCCACTGACAAGAAAGGTCCTCCTCCCCCACACCTGACCCCAGCCCACCAGGTCTCATCAGAAGGGTCTGGATCCTAGCCAGGCAACCTCGCCAGGAGGAAGGGACCAAAGAGTCCATGTCAAAGACAGCCCCGTTCCCCCATCTCCCCACCCCCCACACATGGGAACCCACAGGGAGACTGAGCGGCCCATGGGCCACACCTGAGCAGGGATCCAGGTCCCCGGCCAATCTGTCAGTCTCTGCAGGACCTCCTGAGCCCAAATAACCAGGCTCTGTTGGTCTCCCTATGGAGCCCCGTCACCTTCAGGTCACTCAGAGACCCACAGTTGAAGGCTACCGTCCTGTTTCCTGTCCTCTCCTAATTCCGATGTCTACACTGTCTGCCCTTCTGAATGAGGATCAAGCCTCTTCCCTAGGGTCCTCCCCGTTGTCCAGCCTCCCTAGGTCTCTAGACTCCAGTATGTTTATCCTATACTATACGGGCAACATCCACCCACAAGTGAGTATATACCATGTGTGTCCCTCTTCTTCTGGGTTTCCTTACTCAGGATGATATTTTCTAGTTCCATCTGTTTGCCTGCAAATTTCATGTTTTCCTAGTTTTTAATTGCTGAATGGTATTCCATTGTATAAATGCACCACAATTTCTCAACTGAGGGGACTTCTGGGTTGTTTCCAGCTTCTGGCTATTACAAATAAAGCTGCTACGAACATGGTTGAGCAAATATCATTGTTGTGTATTTGAGCATCTTTCGGATATATGCCTAGGAGTGGTATAGCTGGATCTTGAGGTAGCACTATTCCCAATTTTCTGAGAAAGTGCCAGATTGATTTTCAAAGTGGTTGTACAAGTTTACATTCCCACCAGCAGTGGAGGAGGGTTCCCCTTTCTCCACAACTTCTCCAGCATGTGTCGTTCCTTGAGTTTTTCATGTTGACCATTCTGATGGGTGAAAGGTAGAATTCATGGTTGTTTTGATTTGAATTTTCCAGATGTCTAAAGATGTTGAGAAATAAATGCTAAAATAATTATACATAAAATGCAGAGAAAATAAATTCTTGCCTGTATACATTAATTAATGTGATAAAAACTGTTACTAGATTTTATGATGAATAAATATCTATCAATATGTCCTTTAAAAATATTAACCTAGATATCTTTCTACATTTGATGCATACATATCAAGTAATAGATTATTAATATATATTCACATGTACCTTTTTTACATTATTAACAACTTATAGAAGTATGTTTGTGTCAGACTTGTATAGGTTATATACTTCAGAAATTCTAAGCAATGATGATGATGTAGCACAAATATTTACTTCTATTGGACATGCATTTAGCCCATTGCAACCGAACAACAACAAAAATTCTTTAAAAAAAGAAAAAAGAAAAGGCTGCTTTGGTGATTTAATCTAGATGTTCAGGAATTAATTTAAAATGAGATAGTATAGAGTGAAATTTTTAACCATGTTCATGTAAATGTTGTCTTTATTTCCTTATATGAGGGAATGAGTTGTACTAAGAATTTGTCTGTATTCCAGCCAAATCATACTGTAATTGAAGATATGTTTTCATTCTAGATGAATCACATAGACCTAGAACAGTTTGGGGTATGGTTCTTTGCCAGAGCAGCAATGTTGCTGGATTAAAATTCTTCTACAATTTAGCTTCTGGTTGATACTTTCACGGATACTTAAAGGAAGAGCATTCCCCTATACTATTTCAATATTTCTTAAAATAATAATGAAATATGGAAATGAATTTTAACTTATAAATCCTAATCAGGGGAAAGTAAAGGAGACCATGGTCCTGAATTTTCCTAACTTGAGAGACTGTAGATTCACTTTAAAATTCTGGAATTTTTTATAATTTACACAGTTGTGTTTTCATGAAGTAAAATGAGAATAATTATTTTAAATTCATAGGATATTTGTTAGTATAGCTTAGAATGTCCAAAGTCTGCTACAGGTGCAACAAATACTGAGGCATAAAACTAATAATCTCATTGAATCAACTCTTTCAATTAAAAAATAATTAAAATATGCTAATTTAGATACCATTTCTTATTAGACGTATTCCTCAGGACTTGCCCTAAAGTTAGTGAGTAGGGCTACCATCTGATAAGTCCTTCACCTTCTGGCTTGACAGCAAGCTCATTAACCCACTGAGCCTTCTCAATGTTCCCTTTAATTTTTATGTTTCAAATATTAGTTTTCTCCACAGAGTTGGTCTTCTCTCATTCTATACATTTTTGATGATCCCATTTATGCCATTGGCTCAATCCCAATAGTCAAAATCGAACAATGCAGTTCAGTTTTCCCCTAGACACATCCAGGTCTATGTAAATAATTAGCCAATTAAGTATCACAGAAACACACCCAACTCAATTCACTGTACTCCCTGATGCAAGGAAGTGCCACTTTGCATGCTTCAAAGGATGACTCAGTTCAAAAGTAAAGTTACTGCCATGGCCCCTCTATGTATTGGTCAAGTTGTGCTTCATCAGTTGAGCTGCAATATATAATTTACTCAGTAGGATGAGGCAAAAAGAACAGCCTTTGAGCTATTCATTCTAAGGAACAAGAAGTAGAATAGCTGAACTTCTCACTTCATAAAACATGAACAGCAATGGAAGCATAGGTGGTAACTTACCAAGTGAAAGTTGAGCATTGTTTATATAGCATTGCATCAAAATACAATGGTGAGGTCCTCCCCTATCATTGGACTTGGAGGTGGGCAGGGAGAAGATGAGGGAGGGATGGAGAGAGTGGGAGGGAATGAGGGAAGGGGCTATGGCTGGGATACAAAATATATAACCTGTGATTAATATAAAAATAAATAAATTACTTAAAAAAGAATTAAAAATCCACTTATCTTTAAAAAGAAAAAAAAAACAAAATACGATGGTGAAGTAGCAATTTCTAACTCACCTTTGTCAACATATTGGCTAGAACTCCTGAAAACATATATACAAACACTTGGGATGGTATGTGTAAACTGTCTCATAATTTTGGTGTAAGATGTTCTATGTTTCTTCATTACTCTCAATCTCAAAGTATATATTTTTGGAAGAGCTTACAAACTTTATAATGCACAGTTCTTCTAATGACTTTTTTCAGCTTCTATTGAGCTACAAAACCTAGATTACTCATGACCAGGAGAATAATGTCTCTGTGGTTTGCTACATTTTGTTGATGTTGTTTTATTGTTTTCTGTTAAGCTAATACAGGCTTTTGATTGTCACTGTTCAGGTCAAAGCTTAAAATACGGCTTCTAGGCTCGGTTCTAAATGGGATGTGTCCTCATGAAACCACTCTTCTCAGACCTCAGGGAACGATGTAAAAGAGGAAGCAGAAAGACAGCCAGAGACAAAGGAAGTATGTAACACCAAGGAAACCCTGTCTTCCAGTCACAGTAGGACCAGTGCACATAGAAGCTCACAGAGACTGTGACAACAATCACACGGTCTAAAAATGTCCAAGTCAAATGATGCTCTGGCACAGAGAGGGGAAAGTGAACATGGACTCCCATTCTTAAACAAGACGCTATCTCCAATTGACATTGACTTGCAAAGGAAAAATCAGTTTTCTCCAATGGAGTTGCATTGGAATATTGATTACGCTTAAATGTATTTAGCCATTCCATTGGACCTGAGATGGTTACGTGCGTGCAAATCATGCTGGCTAGCTATTCTTGTTGTTTTCAGCAGACACCTCCTGTTTTGCTCAGTTAAACCTCCTGTTTTGCTCAGTTAAACCTCCTGTTTTGCTCTCTTAAACCTCCTGTTTTGCTTGGTTAATTTTCCTGTTTTGCTTGGATATGTTTACTTGGAAACCTATATAAGTGGTTTACTCTGTAATAAAAATGGTGCCTTGATCAGAGTGCTGTCTTGGCGTCACTTCTTTGTGTTCTCTGTCTTCTCTTTAATTCCCAGCCCCTTGTGCAGGCAGTTACTATTGGTAGTCACAGGTGACTACATCTTTTCCCCAACAGTAAATGACAGACACAAAATGAATTCAATGGTAATTTTTTTACAATTTTTATTAATTACACTTTATTCACTTTGTATCCCTCCTGTAGCTCCTTCCCCCGACCCCTCCCAAAGCCTCCATTCTTCCCCCTTCTCCAGGCATGCCCCTCCCAAAGTCCACTGATAAGGGAGGTCTTTTTTTCCTTCTATCTGACCCTAGCCTATCAGGTCTCATCAGGAGTGGCTGCATTGTCTTCCTCTGTGGCCTTGTAAGGCTGCTCCTCCCTCAGGGTTAGGTGATCAAAGAGCAGCTTTTTCTTTCTTTCTTTTTTTTTTAATCTTATTCATCTTTTTTTTGTATATTATGGCTTTTTTAAAAAACTTTTTATTTGATGTTTTAAGATTATTTGTAGGGAACTCACTCTCTAGGAAACTATTTTAAGGTGGGAATGACTTATGTTAGGTAGGGAGTTCAAGTCCATGTAGAGGTATTTGCTTAGTGCTATCAAGGCACTGCCTAATACATAGAGCTCCTCACAAAGAAAAAAAAATGATTTAAACAAATCAGTCCCTCTCCCTCTTCCTTTCTCTCTCCTTTTCTTATCCTCTATTTCTATCTTCTCTTCTATGTTCTTTTTTTCTCTTCTCTTTTCCATACATAAGTAATAAATAATTGGTATTTATAAACATCATTGATGAAGTACAGATATAATACAGAAGGGATTTGATACATATATATATATTTGATATATATATGTATATATATATATATATATATATATATATATATAATCAGGTCTTCCCACCTGATATTGTTAAAAAAAAAAAGTAACACTAGGAAAAATGTATAGAAATAGATATGCAAGATAGAATTAAACTTGAAAATAAAGATCTAGAAAACAAAGTAGGATGTGGGCATTCAAAGTTGTTTTCTGTAAGTGTGGCTATTTCACTAAAATGATTTTTAAACGAAGTAAAAAAAAGTGTGTTACTAAAGCAGAAGTTGTGCTAGTTTATTTCAAGCTAATTTTTAAAAACTTGCCACTCTAAGTTCTTTATATTTCTTTATTTTTTCTTCAACTTTATATTATAGCATAAATCATCCAAAAACATTTCAAACTTCCATTTGAATATGAACGATGTAAGAATCATGCAGCAATTGCTAAATGCCACCATAAAACAAAAGGTGGATCTGGAAATACGAAAAAGAATTGTACTCAAATGCAGTTATTTAAAGTTTTATACGTTAAATATAGAATTATGACTTACCAGTCATTTTTAAAAGATGCATTTTATTTGAAATGCTAAAAGATATTTTATAAAGGACAGTAACTTGAACTAACTTCATGCTACAATACATGGAAACCATACAGACTGTGCAAAGAGAGCAACCTGCTCTTTTACACTTACCAAGGGTTTCTCATGCTTACAACAGAATTTAGATACTTTTTCAAGTTGGAAAAGTAACAAATGCAGAATTTATGAACACATTCTGTATTTTGTGGTTAAAAGTGGGTTTGTGGTTAAGACACACTCTGGCTTATTCTTCTGAGTCACAGGCAAATTGACATGTAGATTTGAAACAATTCAGTAAACATTACTAGAAGCCAGCAGACTCAGAGGTCAGCAGCCTCTGAATTCTTTTCTTCCTTCTACCTCCACAGAAGACAGCAGAATTTGCTTTTTGGAATGAAAGCAGAATCTGATCACAAACCAAGTGAAGAGACTGTTACACTTTTACGATCATTCAATAGTAATGTTTACAGTTTCCTTTCTATCATTGTACTTACTGATACTAGACTCGAGCATTAGCAAGGTTTATTAATACTTTAATGTAATACCTATTGTGCCCTTAAGAAATCAATATAGAATAACTTCTTAGATTAACTCTTTTCCTGGTAAATTAGAAAAGTATCTGCCAGAAAGGAAGTTACAAAGAACATTCTGGAAGAGCTCCATGTCAAGTTTTGATGAGAGAAAATGAGGAATGACTTAAACTACAAAAGTGTTCCTTGAGAAATCTTTTTTAAATGCTTAAAATGTTTTTACTGAATTAGAATTACATCACTTCCCCTTTCCTTTTCTTCTCTCCATCCCCTTTCAACTATTCTCCTTCAATTACCTCCCATGCCCCCAGCTCACAAGTTGATAGCCTCTTTTTCTTTGACTACACATATTATGGGTGTGCTCCTATGCACACAAAGCTACTTAACCCATACAACTTTCTGAGTCCATTTATTTGTGTGTGCACATGTATGTGTGTGTGTGTGTGTATGAGTGTACTTGTGTGTGTGTGTGTGTGATTACAAGGCTGACCACTCTGTACTGGACTGTAAACATGAAATTTCATTTTAGGGAAAGGCTCATTCTTCTTTTACCATCAGTAAATAGTTGCCTGTAATTCTTTGTCTAGGGATAAGACCCCATGAAACTTCCTCCCTTCCCCACTAATATGTCCATTGACATCACTATTGTTCTGGGCTTGTTTATGCAGCTGTTTCTAGGAAAGACTGATTCACAGCAGGTTCCTGGTATCCTGGATCTTGCTGTCCTGATGTGTCCTATTGAGTGAGACACACAGATGCATGAATCGTGATGTGGATGTATTTGTTGAAACCTTAAAATAAAAAGACAATCCTATAAAAGAAAAAAAACTGTCTTTTGAAAAATAGGAGTTTAGGCTTTAACTATGCTGTTTGGGAACTACAAATGATAAGCTATGCTTGTTGATAAACATGGGAATTACAAATACTGGATGTATACAGAACATACAACGCATTCAATTAATCTATATTCATAAATATCTGTGCATTTTATAATATATACTTAAAATGTTTGCTTAGACACTGAATATTATAAAACTCAATAATTTCTCAAGATAGTTTAATACAGATAGATATTGTTGATGTTAGATTATTCAAGAGCTACTTTCTCATATCGACTAATTTTTAGTCTTTCTTCTTGTACCACACCATTATCTATTATGTTTCCATAATCTATCACTTCCGTATAAAGCTTATTGACTCAGCATGGACTATCACAGGATCTTGATTGCAAATCACTGGTTCTTTTTTATTTAAAGTGTATATTAACACAGAAGAAAATGCTTTCTCCTGTGACTCACGTTCACCTTATCATAGAATGCTTTTTTCCTCCCTTCATCCTTCCTACCTATTAAGGTTTCTATTTAAAAAATATTGTTATTTATTACAGTTTATTCAATTTGTATCCTGGCTCTGGCCCCTCCCTCATCTAATCCTAATCCCACCCCTTCCTCCCTCCCTCTTCTCCCCTTATGGCCCTTCCCTAATCCTCTGATAGGCAAGGACCTTATATCTGACCCTTGCCTATCAGGTCTCATCAGGACTGGGTGCACTGTTTTCCTCTGTGTCCTGATAAGGCTGCTCCCCCCAGGGGAAGGAGACCAGAGAGCCTGCCACTGAGTTCATGCCAGAGATGACCCTACTCCCCTTACTAGGGAACTCACTTGAACACTGAGTCTATAGGTTATATCTCAGCAGGGGATTTAGGTCCTCTTCATACATGGTCCTTGTTTGGGTTATCAGTCTCCTAAGGGCTCACAGAACCCAGTTTGTTTTTTGTTTTGTTTTTGTTGTTGTTGTTTTGTTTTGTGTTTTTGTTTTTTGGCTCTGTTGATCTCCTTTTGGAGCTCCTGTTTCCTACAGGTCTTTCTATCTCCCACTTCTTTCATAAAATTCCCCTCATTCTCCCCAAAGTTTGGATAAGAGTATCAGCCTCTGTGTTGATACCTTTCAGAGGCCATCTGTCCTGTTCCCCATCTTCTTCTGCTTCCAATATCTATCACATTTGCCCTTCTGAATGAGGATTAAGCATCTTCCCTAAGATCTTCCTTGTTGTTTAGCTACTTTATGAGTATAAATTTTAGTATGTTTATCCTAGATTATATGTCTAGTAAACACTTATGAGTGAGTATATACTATGTGTGTCTTTCTGCCTTTGGATTAGCTCACTCAAGATGATCTTTTCTAGTTCCCACAATTTGCCTGCAAATTTCATGATTTCCCTGTTTTTAATAGCTGAGTAATATTCCATTGTGTAAATGTACCAAAATATCTGCATCCATTGCTCAGTAGAGGGGCATCTAGGTTGTTTCCAGGTTCTGGAATAGAGCTGCTATGAACATGGTTAAGCAAATGTCCTTGTTGTATACTTGAGCATATTTTAAATATATCCATTGGAGTGGTATAGCTGGATCTTGAAGTAGTACTATTCCTTATTTTCTGAGAAAGAGCCAAATTGATTTCCAAAGTGGTTGTACAAGGTCACATTACCACCAGCAACAGAGGAGGGTTCCCTTTCTCCACATCCTCTCCAACCATTGAAATATGAATATGATTTTTACAGAACTTGAAAGAACAATTTTCAATTTCATAGGGAAATAAACAAAAAACCCAGAATTGCTAAAACAATCCTATACAATACCAGATGTTCTGGAGGCATCACAATATCTGATCTAAAGCTGTACTATAAAGCAACAGCAATAAAAAATGCATGTTACTGGCAGAGAGACAGGCTGGAGGATCAATGGGACCGAATGGAAGACCCAGAAATAAACCCACACACCCACGGATACTTGATTTTTGACAAAGAAATAAAAAAACAATACAATGGGAAAAAGATAGCATCTTTAACAAATGGTGCTGGTATAATTTCTTTTAATTATACATAAAGCTTGCTATTTTTACCTGTGTAAAGTATGTGTCATATATTCATTTATTCAACTCTGAACTTTGTACCTCCTTTCATATTTAAGTCTTATTGTCTCAAGTTCAAACAAGCTCAATATCATTTTGTTAATGCTAAGCATAGAAAACACTTTTTTTGTTATAGAAATATGTTCTTAAAATATTTTAGTTCAACTGATTGTCCAGATGTACCTTCTTATTACAGTCTTTGAATAGAATAATTACATTTTAAACTATATGTTGTACAGTAGAATCTAACAGTAATGCTTTAACATATTAATTAAGGTAAATTGGGATACTTATAAAATGTTTCAATAAAATATAACATTGAAGTTTTGTGCCTAATACAGGATGTTTGCAAGAATTTCACTGAAAATTTATATGGTTCTTGTTCCAAATTTAATTTGAAAGAATTGTATTTTCCAATTTTCATAAATGTGATTCAATACTAGGTTTTAGCATTTAATGTGCTTTAAAATATTTTTCAGATATTCATAAATTTGTATATAAAAGTCATTCACTTAATGGATGTATTTCTGATCACAATGGGATAGGTATTTTCTGTTCTCAATGAAGGTAAGACTGGCGTAGTGTTTGGGTAGAGGAAAATCTCCCACTGTGCTCAGTGTTTTGAAAGTTGGTGCCCATTTACTGGCACATTTGGTGGGAGGTTTAGTGGTACAGCCCCTGCTGGAGGAAGTTCATCAATGGAAGCAAGCTTCAAAATTAGAAAAGCCTGTGAGAAACCTTACTTTCTCTGCGTCCTGCTTATTATTCAATATGTGAGCTCTCAGATTTCTTCTCCTGCCACCATGCCCTACGGCCTGCTGCCATGTTATCACTGTCATCATGGATATTAACCCACTGGAACCATAAGCCAAAACAACGGAACTATATAAGGTATTATGCTCATGGTGTGTGTGTGTGTGTGTTTTTCATTTAAAGTAGCACTTTCATTATGATTGTGAACTGTGCATTTCTTGCTTCAAATTAGCAAATGAACTTGATTCATTTCAAGCACGTCTAGCTGTGTTTTGTAAGTGTATTCTCCAGAATCACGAAATAAACTTACAGAACAAAGAAAAAAATGCATAAAAGCTCGATGATGTCTCAAATTCTGTCTTGAAAATAATATTTATTTCCTGAAATAAATTGTTTTCAATGTTTAGCAACCAATTTCAATTGTTCTAATAGTTTACTATCTGTATATGTAAAATGTAGGGCTTTCCTTTACCTCCTCAAGTTACATTTTCATCATCCCCCTTTGAGAACTATTAAAGATGATATACCTTCTTTTATTTTAAGTAGGGTCTAGCTATATAACCCAGGCTAGCCTTGAACTCACAATATCCCTGCCTGGACCTCTAAATTTTTCAACTAGAGGTAGGTGTCACTATGCCTGAAAGAAGACTATTACTGCTAAACCAAAGGATCATTTAAAAATATATCTTTGCACCTTATGTTTCAGCATATGATTCCTGGCATCAACAGTTTTACTTAACTTCCTGTTTTTCTTGCCTTGTGGTTTATGTTTGTGAATATTTAGGTGGAAGTGTGTGGGTGCATGTATGTGTTCATGGTCATGTTTGAATGGATAAAAGCATGTGCTTGATGCTTGTGTGGAGGTTAGAGGAACACCAGAACCATAAGCCAAAACAAAACACCTGCCGGCGTCTGATTTTCTGGCAGTTTGAGAGGGGCCAGAGAGGGCGCTAAACCGAATGTTCCTTGCAGGCCTAGTTGGGTTGGCTGATGTGGGTCTGAATATCGCTTCAGCTGCCATCCTTGTCCCAGGTGAGAGAGGCAGGTCCAGAATCAGCACTGAAAGGATCCTAGTGAATGTTGGTGGGAGGGAGAGCTGGCTTCCTTGGGATGGCAGTCAGTGGAGAATGAGTCCCACCTACAGCTCATCCTTCTGCTGTCTGTATCGTAGCTCCGGGAGATCAGGAGCGTGCTTTGGTGTTACGAAGTCACCTGTGCAGCAAACAGACCCTAGCTTTATGGAATCAGGTTTAGCCAAGCAGTCCTTTGGAGGCCGATTCAGGTGCTGTGCTCCAGGCATTTAGATGTGGCTGGGCTCCACCATCTTGCACCCACGCCCCGCCCCGTAAGTTCCCATTGTCCAGCCGGTCTCAGCACAGAAATCAGTGGAGTCATGGATTGGTGTTAGAATGTTGATCCTGAGTATTCAGGGGCTGCCCTCAGGCAAGCAGCAGGGATCCAGGTCTGACTGATGGTGCAGAGCACCCCTGAAACCTGATACCCCAGGCACTGAAAGTCAAGGCCTTTGTGTGATGCCAAGACTTTGAGTGAGACAGGGACTCTATGTGGCTCCTGGCCCGCGTATTCAGGCTGCTTTCAGGGAGGCAGGAAGAATCTGAAGTTTGGCCTCAGCAGCAGAGCACCCCAGGGACTGGGAACTTGTACTCCATACAGGCAGATCGCACTGCAAAGATCCAGGACCTTGTGCAATCCTGAACCTACATGATAGCTGTGGTGGGGGTCTGGAATTGTGGTCCCCAGCTTGGGGTACATTCCCTCCCTTCCGGGAAACACCAATCTTGGTGGTTTGGGGTCAGCTGTTAGGTAATTCACTGTAACTGCAGTCATTGGTCATCTGCCACTTAGCGTACTCCGGTCACCAACATCTCGGAAGTCACAGATGTATTTTTAATAGCCAGTAACTGGAAATGGCCCAGAGATCCCTTAACTAAAGAATGGATATAGAAAATGTGGTACTGTGGCTCAGCGATTAAGAGCCCTGACTGCTCTTTCAGACAGGCCCGCGTTCTATTCAAAGCACCCACATGGCAATTGACAACTGTCGGTAACTCCTGTTTCAGGGGATCTGACATCCTCACACTCACTAACTAACATACATGTAGTCAAAACACCCATGTACATAAAATAAAATTTTTTTAATTATATAAAAAAAGAATTGTGGTATACAGTGGAATACTACTCGACTATTAAATACCAGGACATCATGAAGTTTTTACGCTAAAGGACAGAACTAGAAAAGATCATCTTGAGTGAGGTAACCCAGATCCAGAAGGATGTATGGTATGTACTCACTCATAAGTGGATATTAGTCATATCCACTAACTGTGCTTCAACCCACAGACCCAAATAAACTAAGTAACAATAAGGGGTCAAGGGAGAAGGCTTGAATCCCAGTAATAAGGGGAAATAAAATAGACACCATAGACACCAGGAATGGAGGGAAAGAGAGAACTGGGTGCAAAAGTGTTGGATAGGGGAAGAAGGTAGAAATCAGGTTTGGGAAGAGGAGGGATGGGAATTACAGGACTGGGAGAGAGAAGGGAAATTGGTGTTGGGACATCTCTGGGATAAGGTGGAGACCTGGGATGGAAGATTCTCCAGGAAAGTTGTGGGGGTGACCCTAGCTGAGTCTCCTAACAGCAGGGGATACTGAGACTAAAGTAGTCACATCCTGCAGCTAGGCAGGACTTCCAGAGGAAGAAGTGTGTCACCAACCCACCCACAAAACCCTGAACCCCAAATTTTCCTGCCTATGAGCATAGATCTTAATTCTGCATAAATGCTCACAATTACCATAGGTTCTTCAATCTTTTATTAACATGTTTCTACGTGTGTTCCATGTGCCCCATGCATGTGGGTGCCTTCAGAACCCAGAAAAGGGTATTAGAACTTCTGGAACTAGAGTTTCAGATGGCTGTCACTTGTTTGAAAGAGACGCTGGGTACTTTAGTTACTCTACAAAAGCTGTGTGCCCTGTGCTGAGCCTTCCTTCACAGCCTTCTTCACAGTTTTTCAAACCTCTCCTTGTGCCGCTCTGTACCAGACATGAGTAATTAATACTTTACAGTATTGTACAGTTTATACAGGTATGACCTAGATACAACTATTCATATAAGTATTTTAAAATTTAAAGACATTTTAGAGAATTTCTGATGACTTTCCAGTCAAGCCTGTTTCCTCCTCACAGGACATGTAATGGGATACATTATCTGGCAGATTTCTCATACTTTTTTTTTTCACTCTTTAATAGTCTCTTCTTTTACTTCCCTTTTTGTTAAATGATTACTACATCTAAACAATACCGTTTGCCTTCATTCCATAGGACTTGTGTAGTTACATAAAGAAGCCAATAGAAAGACTCAGAATAAGATAATGCAGACAAGTAGAGGTGTATGTTTGAATGTGTGGTATAGACTGCAACCAGTATGTTTCTCCCTTTTGTCAACATAACACATAATCAAATACTATTATTTGATTTTTTTTCTATTTTATGGGAGGAAAGGGGGATTTTTACCCATGAAAACATTTGTGTAATTGTCTTTATGCTTTAATATTCATTCACAAGAAATAGAGATCAACTAAAACAGAAGCCTTTACAGGTTTTCTTGTTTGTTTGGGGAAGTCCGTTTTGTCCTCAGAGCTCCTGTTTTGCAGAACACACATAATAAAGGTCAATTTGTAAGATAATGAAACTTGATCATGTGAAGAAATGCATCTGATCATTGTAGCCTTAGGATAATAGTTAGGTAAATAGTACAATCATGAGACCACTGACCTCAATAATAATTTAGTGCCTTTGTAACTTTTGTAATGATACACTACAACACAAATGTTAATAATGCACTCATTAATTCTTCCACCTTTACTTCTAACACAGGATGCAAAGATGGCAAAAAAAAAGGAAATAGTAACAGTATCAAATAATTCTTGATAACTTGCTGTCATCCAGAAAATGTATTAAATGCTTTTTTAAATAAAATAATTTGTTGAACCATTATGACAGCCTCATTAAATGACATTAGCATGCGATTATCTTAGGGTTTCGATTGCTATGAAGAGGTACCATGACTTTGACCACTCTTATTGAGAGAAGCACTTATTTGGGGATGGCTTACAGTTCTGAGATTTAGTCCATTGTCATCATGGAGGGAAGCATGATAGCATGCAGGCAGACATGGTGCTGCAGAGGTAGCTTGTGTTTGCCAGAAAGCAGTGAGACTGGGAGCCAGTCCAGAGCATGAGTGAGGTGAAGACAGGTCCAAACCTTAAAATGTCTTCCTGAGACTGTGAGGAGTAGGATTGCTTCCTCTGTTCTCTGGCCCTGTATGTCCTGGCACACATAGCTTGTACGACCCCTACTTCTGCCACCCTTGATGGCCAGGCTTCAGATTAAATTTCCTGTCTCTGTATAAGCACATGTCTGTCCAGCCAGCACCTGGAAGTCCTCTTCATGCACACAAAGAATTTCCAGCATCTCAGCCTCAGCCAACAATATACAATCATGCCAACACCCCCATTCTCCAAGGTTTATAAAGCTGTTGTGCACCTCCACTAAAGGGAGTTGTTTCACTGAAAACCGTCTCTTGAGAAGGCTGTTTCTCCCAGTCAACACTCAACTGAGATCCTGCCTAACCCATCTCTCCCCCACTTACACTTTATTCCTTCCAGTTTAGCCCAGTACACAATGGTGCCTAGACACCTGAGGGGGAAAGCAGACCTGAGGTAACAGTGGCTGAGAGTTATAGTTCTGAATCAGCAGACAGGAGGAAGAGAGTGCCACCCTGAGCGTGGCTTAAGCTTCTGAAACCTCAAAGCCTGCACCCAGTGACACACTTCCTCCAGCAAGACCACACCTACCCCAACAAGGCCAGACCTCCTAAGAGTGCCACCCTCTATGAGCCTACAGGGTCCTTTTTCATTCAAACAACCACAGTGATTCATAGAATAGAAAACAGAAGATGCACATTTTAGGTATTTTCTTTCCATTATCATATGGAATTTGGGCCGGGTATGTTGAAGATCATGGCATCTTATTAAAGGAATCAAAATAAAGGCTTACCAAAATTTGTAAAGCAGTAAGGAAACTTATTAAAAATTCAGAAATAGCATGTCAGTAGTGACAATGTCACATAGTATGGGTACACAGGACCCCAATGATTATGGTTTCATTTATTCAGTTCAAAGAAGGAGGGATTTTCTTACTAAGTACATAGTCTGATTGGTTTTTAATTTTTTTATTGACAGATTTCATTTATATACCTTTTTTTCTCCTCTGTGAATTTCTTTTTCCTTTAATTCATCTGAATTTTTTTATGTACACATCCAACTACACATAAGATGGTAAGTAGAAGATTCTTCTTGTTATCCCACATAAGACAGTAAAGTTTGTCATATTGCCATGCAGGTAAGTCCAGACTGACCATCTCTCTGTTTCAGGATGTATTCTGAGATACATTTTAATTAAAATGGGACATTGTAAAGAGGGAGTAGATTACTTTCAGTATTTAACCAGTCTATGTAGAGTTCGGTGATGATGAAGATTATTAAGGGATGGGTACCTGCATAGCCACAGTCTTCATGTGCTAAAGACATTTCTTATGCTGTCCTGTCTAGCAATGATCTGTGTATGACATCAAGGCATAACTGGCTCAATAAATGCAATCATTTTTTGTCTTAGTTATGGTTTCCATTTCCAAATTCCTTTTTTTCTTGAGTTGAATAAATGAAACCCCAAACAAAATTGAGGCCCTGGGTATCCTCACTCATGTGATACTGCCACTATTGACAACATTTTTATTTCTGATCGTTGAGTAAATTTCCATGGTGAAAAGACACCATGACCACAGTAACACTTCTGAAGGAAAACATTTAATTGGAGCTAGTTTACAGTTTCAGAGGTTTAATTCACTATTATCATAGCTAGAAACATGGCAGCATGCAGGCAGACATGGTTCTATAGAAGGAACTGAGCGTTCTACATCTTGATCCTCAGGCAGCAGAAGAAGACTGAGTCACATTGGTCAGGCTTGAGCTTCTAGGACCTCAAAGCCCATCTGCACAGTAACATACTTCCTGTAGCAAGGCCTCACCTACTCCAACAAGCCCATACCTCCTAACAGTGCTACTCCCACTCCCTATGGGCCAAGTATCCATACACATGAGACCACATAGACCATTCCTATCCAAACCACCACACCTGCTAAATGTTTTCCAAATACATTTAATCTAAAAAAAAAAAACAAAAAACCAACAGCCATAGTTTTCAATCTTTTTTTTTTTTTATTCTGATTGAAAATAAACTTTTTTTTTTTCCTAAAGGAAGTTTTAGTTTCTTTTTCTAACCAGTATCTAGGACTCAAAATGAGTGAAGTAGATATAATGATACTTAATTTTCTTTAAAAACTCAGAATTGTCAATCTCTTTGCTATCATCTCAAAGCTTTTATGTTCTTTTTTCCCCCTGTAGTTCTGTGGGCTGCATTGTTAACTGTGAGTTGAGTCTTCTGATTTCCTACATCTTTAGAGTCTTTAATAGTCAGTATTTTTGACAATTTTTTAAAAAAAATAGTGTAATTTGAATTCAGTATTGGGTGATTGTTTATAGTTGAGTTAGGCTGAAGATAAAGAAAATGTCTTTCATAAAAAGTATCATTTTATTAAGCTGAAGGTGGGCTTTGTTCTCCTGATAACTTTGCGACATCGAGGCTGCCAAAGAAGATGGATTTGTATTTTGAGTGCTTTGAAGTTGGGACAATTTAAATGAGGGATATTTCAAATGTCTCATTGAAACACAGCAAATTCCTTCATTGCCTGAAGTAGATAAAGAAAAAAAAAGTCTGACTCATTTAAGTTCTACTTTTAAAGCTGTTTTAAATTTGTAATCATGGAGTATTCATATGTCAGGACCTTTAAGGTGTAGTAATACGATTAACTGAAAACTAAAGCATGAATACTATTAAAATAGCAACATTTTCATTTGGTTTTAACTGCTTTAACACTGTTCTTAAGCTGAAATTTTAGAAACTAATACTTAAAAGGGTGTTAGTTTATTCATGCAAAATTACCCCTAGAGAGATGTTCTTAAAAAAATCTTTTGATATTTATCTCATATTTATCTCCTAATGTTTTATGTAGGAAAATAATGTAAAACAATGCTAATAAATCATTTAAATAAATAAAAATATTCCAAACAGATGCCCGAAGGGGAATGAGTAGAAGGGATATGGTCACAGTTTCTCTGGCTGCACTTGGAGAAGAGTTAGTATCCAGACTTCTGGGTGTTATAGGCATCAGTTATAGCATAGTCACATCAAACACATCCAAAATTAAAGTTTCTACATATAAAATTAAAGTTTCCTTTTGATTTGTAACTATTATTCCGGATCTCCAAAGCACTGGCGGCCATAAAACTCCAGAAGATATTATCCCTTAAATGACCACCATGTTATCTTCCACTAGAGGCTTTTGAACAATGAGGAAAATTTAAGGGAAAATTGATGTCAATGATTCTTGGTAGGGTGTGGATTGAGGCTGAACACACCACAGATATGTTTTCTCTACATTTTGGCCAGCTGTGAGTTTCTGTCTTAACTACTCTCCGCCACTTAAAAAAAACAAGGCTTTTTTGATGTCTGAGCACGGCATTATTCTTTAGGCATAAAGATACAGACTTAGTAGTCTCATTGTATATAACTTGAGTACAGTATTATCAGGTTGCTCCTAGTGCCTGTGAACTCTCAAGGCTCTTGGCCAGATTTACAATGCTATACTTTATTATTATTCTTCCTATATAGTAGACCTAAAATGTAATCACGAATAAATGGTTACCCTTGTAACATTCACTCCATTATTGTATACATTAACATATCTTAGCACTACCATTCTTATTGTAGTGAACAGAGTTCAAACTGCATAAAATTGTAGATTACACCTTCCCTGCAACAGCCTGCTTAACACCTGATAGGGTTGTAAAATCTAGCACACATGGGAGAAATTTTCTTGTCTATTACAACTTGGTTTTTCTAAGACATGTGACCAAATTGTGTAGTATCTTCAGCAACAGAGTCTTATTTTCAAATTGTGGTAGGCAAGCAAAACAACAGGAAAAGCCAGTATTGTTTTGGAGATCTTCAGGGCACACCTGACACAAACCTTAAAGGAGGTATCTTAAGCTTGGGACATTTTATATGGCAACCAATGTTTTCTGTGAGGATTAAATTTTTAATATGAATATATATTTAAAAAGCTTATAAAATAACAAGTTATTTCCAAGCTTTACTTAAATATCCTCCTACTCTGTTCTCTACCCTATTTTATATGCCCCCTTAAGTTACCCCATTATTCACGATTTTTTTATTTCAAAAAAGCATATTAATATGCACTATTTCCACACCCAGAGTTACATTTCCCTTATGCATCTGCTCTTTTTTTTCCTCCAGAATTGAATATTATGTAGAATGAAGCCATCTTCCTCCTTGGCTTAGTATGAATGAACAAATGGATTCTGCAGGCATTTATTTCTATCTCAGATACTATTAATATCCATGAGAATTTTTTTACTTCTTCCATCGTAATCTTTTTTTTTCCTGCTACCACCATTTGTAAACATTTGCAAGTATAATGGCAATCTGAAGGCATGGCTACTTACTGAGTGTTTCTATTAAATTCCTCTTCCATTCATTATGGCATTTGAAAACTGTCTTTCTTGCTCATGTCCTACAATTTATTTGAGTACTCATGTTCAGAGGAACATTTTCTAACTTTTCACTTTCTTTCTACTTTATGAATTTATATTTTGAACAGACATTAGTTTCTGCACCTGTGCAGAAATCTATAATGAAAGACAGCCTCCTCCTTTTACACACATGGTGGTCTAAGTGGTCAAAATGCTCGAAATGATACAACTCTAAGTCATCTTTACATTAGAGTCACAGCGTGTGTGTGCTTTTGGCTGAACATGTCTGTTAATCGTTATGACAGCTAAGTCAAATCCAGAGGCGAGCAACTCACAGTACTACTCCTACCCTTTTGCTCCATCTTCCCCAATCTTCCCTGGACGTAGTAGGGGAGTTATGCCCTACTTACGGCTGAGACACTTATTCTCAATACCTTGACAAATTATGAATCTCTACATAAACTATTCCAGTTTGCTCACAGACGCTCCAACGATATTGATACACCTTTGGTTGAATTAAACAATAGAGAGAGGATCAATCCCAATTAATAAAATTAGAGATAAAAGAGGAGATACTACAACAGAAACTGAAGACATTCAAACAATCATAAGGACATAGTTAAATGTCTGCATTTCACCGAACTGTAAGACCTAAAATAGATGTACAATGTTCTTGATATATAAGATCTACAAAAGTGATATCTAGATAAAATAAACTACCAAAATAGAACCACAACCCTTCATGAAGTAAAACCAGTGATTTAAAATGTCCCAATTTTAAAAGAGCAGAACATGGATTCAGCTTGGAATTCTATCACATATTCAAATAAAACCTGATTCCAATATTCTTCTACAGAATATAAACTGAGGGAATATTTACAAATCTTTTAAAAAGACACTATTACAATACCATAACCATACAAAGAACTCAACAGAAAATAAATAGCTCATATGACCATAGATACAAAAATTCTCAATAGAATACTTGCAATCTGAATTCAATAATATATCAAAAAGATAATCCATCATGATCAAGTTGGCTTCATTCCTGAGATACAGGGGTGGTTCAACATTCATAAATCAATATCATAATCCACCACATAAACAAAATAAAAAACAAAAACCATATAATTATCTTATTAGATGCAGAAATGTCCTTTAACAAAATCGAACTTGTTTTCATGTCGTGAGTCCTGGAAAGAATAAGAGTGCAATGGCATACATCAAAGAGTAAAAGCAAACCCACAACCGACATCTTTCCATATAATGAAAAGAACTCATATGTTTCCACTACAGTCTGGGAGAAGACAAGAATGTCCAAACACTGTATACCTGTTCAATACAGCATTTGAAATCAGTGACATACATGTAGAAAAAAAAGGAGTCAAGGTATCCTTATTTGCATATGATAATGAACTGAGGAACTAGATGTAACTTCCCACCCCTGTGGATACCAATTTTTGCCAAAGAAATAAAAAATACAATGGGGAGAAAAGACAGGATCTTGCTCATTATACTGAATAGCTACATGTAGAAGAAAGAAATTAGATTCTTACCTCTCACCCTGTACAATGCTCAACTCAAAGCTCAATTCAAGAACATCAGAGTAAGAAAAGATACATTGTATCTGATAGAAGAGGAAAATCACTTGAACTAACTGATGAAGTTGAAGGCTTTCTTAGCAGGAACCTGATAACAGAAACTTTAAGACCAAAAATTAAAAAATTGAACCGCAGGAAGCATAAATTGTTGTGTATTTTTCTATACAGAAGAAGGCTTATACATTTTCCGTACAGCAAAAGAAACTACGACTTAAAATTGACAGCATAAAGAATGGGAAAATATTTACGTATAATATATATGCCAAACATTTATTATCTATAATATGCAAAGAACAATAATAAAAAAAAACCCTGGTTGTCAGTAAAACATTTAACCTGATTTTAAAATGTGGTATAAGATGTAACAATGTTCTAAAAATATAAAAATAAGGCATTAATGACCAAGAAAGTTTAAAAAACATGTTCAATATCATTAGCTGTTAGAAAAATGGAATTAATACTAATTAAGGCTTCATCTTACTCAGTCTGAATGGCCAAGGTTATCAAAACAAATGACAACAGATGCTTGTGAGGGTACAGGGTAATGAGAACCTTTAATCCTTGTTGTTGACAGTTCAAACTGGTGCAGTCAATACACAAATGAATGCTCTTCAAAAGGATGAAAATAGCTCTACCATTACATCCAACTAATAGCACACATGGTCATATGCCCAAAGGTCTGTCGGTACACCGGACTACATATATACTTGCTCATTCATGTTCATTTCTGTTTATTCACAGTTGTTAAAATGGTAACAGCCTATATGTCTATCAACCTGTTAAAAGATAATGAAAATGTGGTACACAATAGAATATTATTCAGAGCTTAAGAAAAATTAAATTTGCAGGAAAATGTATAGAGCTATACTGTAGCATCCTGATTGTGGTAAACAAAACCCGGAAACACAGACATTGCACTTTTTAAAATATGTGACTATAGTTGTTAAATTTTAAAGATGTGTGTTTCATTTAGAATGTCAACACAAGTTACACAGTACATAAGAGATCAAGAGAGAAAAGTGTATCATGGATAAAAGTGGAAACAGGTAAAAGGGAAACTAGAACAGGGACATAGGGTGAAGGAGAAAATAGGAGGAGGATACCTAACATTAACAGTCTTCTGGAAAACCATATACCTACTACTCTAGAAGCTTTCTCAAGCATATGAAAGGAACTTAAGGAGAGTTACTATATGATGGGAGAGAGAGTGCTCTGTAGACATCATATATTATTAAGCAAAGTCTCCAGTACCAGAAATAAGTTACATCTTTTTTGAGTCATTAGCTAAAGTGATCCCAAGAATATAGGGCATTGTTAATGCTACTGGCTACCTTCCACAACCTGATGTGATGGTAAGCCTTATTGTTGAAGTCACCACTTTTCTTTGTCATCACTTTCATTTGTCATGAACTTGGAGAAATCAAGCTGTTGTCAACTAGAAGTTTCATCCCTACTGACTAATGTTCATAGTGCTGGAAGGTACTCTGTATACTAATGGAGGAGAAAAAACTCAGTTTTACCCAGGCATTAACTCTGAATTTGCCTGTAAGATACACTGGTGCAATAGAAACACAAATGTTATGGGAATAACTGACCATATTTTTACGAATAGAAGGCTCACTACATGAGAGGAAATATACATTTTAGTTAAAGAAGGCAAGAACCTGATATTAGGTAACTGGGACTAGGGAGAAAAGTTACTACCGTTATTCCACTATATGAATACAGTAATAAAATTACTTATAATGCTATATTCCTATACACATGAATCAGTCTATCTCACAACCCTTATTAGAAAGTGTCTTCTTACAGTACATGGGAATTAACAATGTATGGACAATGAAAGATCTTGGGTCACTCAGCCCTAAATGGAACGCCTTTATCAAACCTCTCACTTCAAGGCTCAGGAATTTATGCAGAAGAGGAGCCAGGAAGATTGTAGAGTCAGAGATGGTATATGGAAATAGTGTCTTTCAGATAGAACAGGTCTTTATGTGTTCCTGGAGACTAGAACGGCCCGAACGAGATTTGCACAAAGGCAGAGAAAATCTCTGTGTAAAGAGGAAGATATGGATATATAGTCCCAGTCTTAACCAAGAAGTTCTTCACAATTGTTATTAGCTGGGGGGAGGAAATATTAATTTTCTTCAAAAGAGTGACCCTGGATATATTAAACACACCCCAGAGCAGACCACATGCTCAAGAGAAGTTTACTAGTTGACCAACATGAAACAGACTTGTGTGTCTCTGTGTGTGTGTGTGCTTTTTTGTCTTTCACTTTAGGGTTTTGCATTTGTTAGAGAGAGGAGAGAGAGAGCAAGAGAGAGAAACAGAGAACATGAAAAGTAGATAAGGAAGTAAGGATAATTTTGGCGAACTTGAGGGAGGAGAAAGAGTATGACCGAAGTCTATGGTATGAAAATTTAAAGAATATTTTAAAAATGTAATAAAAAGAAACTCCTCTCACCACTAATGTATGGATATAAACATACAAATTTATATGGTAGTTTGACTACACGTTGCTTTAGTGAAACTTCAGTATTAAATTCCTTGTAAAAGCCTACAACTTCCCTACCAACAGCTTTCCATCTTGCTTACAGTACCAAGTCTGTCTTCCTGCCAGTGAAGCAGATCTCAGATCCAAGCACAAAGCTGTTGGCTAACCCCAGAATAACCGTATTTCTAGTGTATTAGTATACATATCTTACCTGGGAAGATAATAGCACAGCATGAATAGTCCATAGACAGGAGTGTTCATGAAGTTTCGTTTTCCGTAGCCTACACAGAACCTTCTTATTCTGAATGCAAGTCCTAGAAAGGAAGCACCTAACTCAGTTCCAGCTTGATTTCTCTAGGTCCTGTATCCAAGTGTGTATTTTTTTCAGTCATAGGATCTTACTATATAGTCCTTGCAGGCAATTAAGAACAGTGGCTTTAGCATATATATATTATATTATAATACTTATAATTATAAAATATAATATATTATTATATTATATAATATTTATATATTATATATTATTATTGTTGGGATCCGTAAGCAGGCATCTCCACGTCAAGCCCCAAATTGGGTATCAGGAATCTGTGAAGCCACCTATGGACCACCTGGAACCACCTGCACATGCTCTGGGTCACCTTATAAAAGAACTCGAAGCTCCTCCTCTCTCTCTCTCCTGCCTCTTTCAGAGATGGTTTCTTGTGACCCCTTCCCCCTTCCCTTCCCCTTTCTCTTTCCTTCCTCCCTTCCCTTCATAAACCTCCCTCGTGGAACTGGTCACGTGGCTTGATTTTTTAACCCGGCATGTAACTCTCTTCCGCATGATTCTAGCAATTATTATACTTATTATATATTATATATAATTTTGGGGTACTATTTTTAAACCAGATTTCATGTTCATTAGGCTAAACATAAGCATATATACCACCAGGAAGTTGATTATTTTTTTTAAGTTTAATGTGAACATATTTACATTTTATTGTGATCATATTAGGAGGATTTTGATTATTTTTTAATTTTTATTAATTACACTTTATTCTTTTTGTATCCCCCCACAAACCCCTGCTCAGTCCCCTCCTAATTATTAACTTAAACATAAGCATATATACCACCAGGATCCCACCATTAAGATTGTTATCTCCTCTCTCCAGGGGACAAAGCAGGGATATTTCTTGGATGAATGGATGTGGACATAAATTAGCAGGAATTGATAGTATCAGATTCTATTGAATAATGATTCAGGCTTCTTTAAATATGTGTTCTCCTTCACATCTTTTTAATTCTTTCTCAAGTCTCAATAAATTGTAGTATCATCCCTGCTCAAGGATGAAATGAAGGTCTGAAAAAGTGAAAAGGGTCCTTTTAGTGTTCCAGTCCAAATGTGGTGTGATAGACAGTATTCTCTAAAGAAACAGAACTGACAGAATGCATTTATAGTACATATGTGTACTTACATCTTGCGACTTCTATGGGCTGGATGGTAAAACAATATCTATCTGCATGGTGGACAGAGTGAACACTTGTCGGTGTTCAATCCGTGAAGCCGGGTATTTAGTCTGATTTTAGAAGACTGGAAGATTCCTGGAGAGTCCCTGTTTAGCAGCCCATTTAGGAAGGCTGAATGAGCCTGAGTCTGATGTTACTAATGGGCTGCATCAATACCAACAGCTACGTGTTATGCGTATAGCTGCAAGCAAGAAATGACACCAAATCAGCAAGTAGCACTTATTGTTTCGTAAGACCTTCTCATATGTGTGACTCCTAATAGAAGCTCATACTTATTCTTGGTTAGGATAGTTTTCCTCTGTTAGCCATTCCTAAAATTCTCTTAGAAACCTACCCAGAGGCAGTACGCTTAGTTAAATCCAGGTTTCATATATTTGGAACCCAGCAATTTGTTCTGAAAGACAACTGACCTTCCTTTACCTCTTTATGCCTAACCTTTGTCATGACTAACCATTTTTTAGTTTAATTTTTATTGTATTAAAAATCTATATAACATGAAAATTATCATTCTAACTATTTTAAAGTGTACAACTCAATGCCATTTAATTCATTCACAATGTGAAATAACCATTTTCACTATGGAACATTTATAAAACTTTATCACCCTCAAAGAATACTTGCCTTCTGTTTTTTATTAATTCACTTATTTATTCACTTTATCCCACCTGTAGCCCCCTCCTGCATCTCCTCCAGGTCCCACCCTCCCTCTCTCTTCCTCTGATCTAATCCTTGTTCCTTAGTCCTCAGAAAGGGGGAGCCCTCCTCCCCCACCAACTGACCCCAGACTCTCAAGTCTCTTCAGGACTGCCTGAATCCTCTTCCTGTATGGGTTGGCAAGGCTGTCTCACAAGGGATGGTAATAAAAGAGAAGGCAGAAGAGATCAGGCCAGAGACTGCCTCTGGTGGCTTTACTAGGTGACCTATATGGAGACTTAGCTACCTATCTGCTATATCTAAGCAGCAGGTTTAGGTCTTGTCTGTGGGTTTAGGGTTTAGGGTTAGGGTTTAGGTCCTATTTGTTGGCTCTGTGGGTCTTCTTGTGGAGCTTCTGTACCCTCCTGGTCTTTCTATCCTCCCACTCTTCTGCAAGACCCTCTGCACTCTGCCCAAAGTTTGTCTTTAACAATAGCAGTGAGAAATTGTTTAACTCAACACAAATACTTAAAAAAATATTTGTAAAATGAAAGAACTGTGACTCATTTTTTCAATTTAAATGCTAATCATAAAATAGATTTGGAGATGATTTATTTGTCATCATTAATAGAATAACACATAATCCTCTTCTGCACAACAGACTATAAGGCTCTCACGGAAAGAACTATAAGATAGTAATGGAATACACAATGTAATTCAGCAGAAAAGTGAAGAATGCTAAGTGATGCTAAAAATTCTCTTGATTGTTTCAGTTTATTTTTCTAGAGTTTGTAAGTGTTACAGAAATTCAGGTATTAATTTTTCTAAGATTTTCGAAGTTTCATTTTTTGTTTGTGTTTTTTTTTTTTCTTGCAGATATGCAGGATGCTTCCAGGAACACAGACTGCAACACTTCAAAATATTTATGTCACTCAGAAACTATTTTGGACTATGTTTATTCCTGTTAGCCCTTTGATTTAATGGAATTCCAGTAAATGAAAATGAGAGTGCAAGCACCTGCTCTGAACCTTCCTTCCATGTGGCTCTCAAACTGGTTCTTGGACAAACAATTGGTGCTCTGTGGTACGAGCATTGTTTTTCTCCTAGGCTTTGAGGCAAGTTTGGATGGGACTCTCCAATCCTTTCTCCCTCTGCCTTCTTCACACAGGAGTCTCTTTGGTGGAATAACAAGGACAATATGAGTGATAACACCGGGGATTCGTGTGAAAGAGGATGAAACAATAAGCCAATGGCTTTAAGGGCAAGCTGCATTCTTCCATGGAAATCTCCTTCCAGTCCCCTAAGGTTCTTTGAGCAGCTTCTCTCCATCTCTCTGGCATACAGGCAGACATTAGGTCGAGTAGCATTTGTGCAGGTTAAAGAAAACAAGTTCTCTGGAAGCATCTCCTGGGTTGAATATGTTTTCAAGGTTGACCTGCCAGTGGCCAGAGCATGCCTGCACAAACATGGAGGCATTTCTGAGGAAACGAAATTGTAAGCCTGCTCCCACTGACAGCCATGCAGAGACTCTGCAGGCAAACTTCTGGACGAACTCCAGTCATTACACGTTTGGAAAGGGTTTCACACAAAGGTATTTTGTGCATGAATGGTCTGGAGGAATAGGTTTCTGGACCAACTGGTGTGTAGCTAATTTTGAAAAGTCAGTTTACCATAACAATTATTTTATGGGCTGTAGAGCAGATCTCATTAAAGAAGGGAGAGAATTGTAAATTAGAGCAGAGGGAAACACATTAATATGCTTAATCCCGCTTTTCATAACATGACCCTTACCAACAGGATTAAGAAAACAACTTTATCTTATTATTTCTTTTTATTTAAAAATAAAAAGTAATGTTCAGCAGAGATTTTCAAGTATGCTGCATGTCAGTTTTTTTCTTTAATTTGATTATTAACAAACATTTATAGAATGCCTTCAAATTTGCTCCAAATCTCTCCAAAGACATCCTAATTATTTCGCTAGTACACTAAATTATTATTGCCTTTTTTATTTTGTAGAAATATTTTGAAATTCTGATGTGTCAGTATTTTATTTCTCCAGTGGCCACCCACTTTCTTCTAAAATCTGTTTGGAATTAAACCCCTGTTGCCAAAGATTATTCTCAATAGCTATTAGAGAACAAAACTTATCATGCTTTACCAAGAAGATTCAGTACATTTGGTTTTCTTTTTTTTCAGTTTTTACAATGAATTTATTACTATAAAAACCAAAATTTTATATAGGGTATTTTGTTTTAAAGTCTTATATAATTTATAATACGTTAAACGGTCTCTTTAAATTTTTTAAAATTTATTATTTATTAAAATTTATTCATTTTGTATCCCGGCTGCAGCCTCCTCCCTTGTTTCCTCCCAATCCCACCCTCACTCCCTTTTCTCCTTTTTTAAACTTATTTAAAAACACAGAACTTCATGTATAGTTGAAGAAGAATGAGGATTTTTTTTTAACAAAACCGAAGTCCACTGTTGTTAGTCCCGTTCTCTATCAAACTTTCTCCAAACAGTTGCATATGTTTTATTTGTGTTTCCTTATTATAGAAATATAATAAATATCTATGTAATATGTACTAGGGCTATACACTTATAAGATACATTTTTTTAAAAATGGGGAGCCCAGAGATGAGCACTCATACACAATATATATCCAGTTAAAAGTCTTTAGCCATTCGGTGTACAGTCAGGAATGATGGACCCAAATGTAAAGTTTTGAGTAATGGTTTTTGAAGACAAAAACTACATTCTGCTATCTCACCGGCAACTTAAGGGGGAAGTTTTGTGCAAGCAAACAGTCTAACAGAGGCTAAGGTAAGTTTGCTGGGCATCTGAACCTTAGGTTATTAGAATAGAATTTAGTAGCTTTCCCATCAAGGAGAACAAATTCTAGTAAAATAAAAAATGGCCTCAGTCAGAATACAAGATAGAGAAATTTCTGTACTGTCTTTCCCAGTCACACATTCTGCACATTTAAAAATTCAAAGGTTTACTTTAAGTCCTTCTTGATTTATTCATTTATTAGTTTCACAAATACTTCACTATATATCATATCTACTATAAGCTAGAGAGTGATAGATTCTATCACTTTGGCAATTATTATGACATGACTGTGTCTTTAATAAAACATACAGAATGACAAACTATAAATTAAACAGTGCTTTTAAAAACACATAAAACTATACACAAAAGGTATATATGAGGTACTTTTAAAACTTTGAAAGTAACCTGTATAAAGAAAGTGCAATAAAAAAAAGAATTTCAATATCTTCAGAGAAAATTTGCCTTTAGTTATTTTGAGTATAAAAATTTCTAGTAATTACAGAGAAAGACAATAAAATATGACCGAATTCATGAACTTGTGATCTAAAGAGAAATGCTTCTTTTATGCCTATTAAGCACATTAAGCATAAAATTATGATTGATGTGTACCGTCTGATACTTTGATACATATATGTTGCCCTGTGTTCAATGAAGGGAAAGCATATGTATCTCTTTAAGTGCTGATCATTTTTAATAATAAAAATTCAAACTATATCTTCATCATCTTATAGTATATTCATTACCTACATAATGAATTACATTATTGTATTATATGCAAAATAAAAACTCATGATCTTCCATTGGCTGTTGTAAAATGTAACACTGGAGCTTGTTTCTCTTCTCTAATTTAAGTTTTAATAAATTTATCGGTTATCTATTCTCACCAGCCTTTCTTTCATACCTCTTCTTTTTGTGCTTAACCACTATTTCTATCTCAACTTCTATGTGGTCACCATTTTAGTTTCCAAATATGAGTGAGATTTGTGTTGTTGTTGTTGTTTTTAATCTTTTTATGTTTGGCTTATTTCAAATAAGAATCTCTAGTACCAAACATGTTCTCCAAAGTGACATGATCTACCATGTTTCCTAGTTGGATGTTATTTAGTTGGGTATATGGATCACACAATATTCATTTACTCACTTACCAGTTGACAGACACATTGGTGGTACCATAGCATGATAGTGCTCTTTAACATATTGATTTAATTTACAGTAGTTATATATCAAAGAGTGATATTTTCAGATGGCCTGATAATTCTGTTTTTAGTTATTTGAAAAATTCCTGTATTGTTTCTAACATGTGTATTAATTTTCATCAAGTCAGAAAGTATGTGAAGAAATCTGATACTCAACCCTGACCTTTCAACATACTCAACTCTTGTCCTTTGTTGTTATTTTCAGTTGTTTAAATGGTGTCTTCTGAAACATTTTTCCAAATTTTTACTTTTTAAATTACACTGTATATTAGATAATCTGATGCCAGTCTCAGGAGATTACCTAGAACCATGGCACAGATGGAAGTTCAGTGTCCAAGTGGGTTCCCTAGTAATGGGAACAGGGACTGTCTCTGACATGAACTCAGTGGCTGACTCTTTGATCACCTCCCCCTGAGTGGGAACAGCCTTGCCAGGCCACAGAGGAAGACAATGCAGCCAGTCCTGATGAGATCTGGCTAGGGTCAGATGGAAGGGGAGGAGGACCTCCACTATCAGTGAATTGGGGGAGGGGGATGAGAAGAGGGAGGGAGAGTGGAATTGGTAGGCAATGGGGGGGCTACAGCTGGAATACAAAGTGAATAAATTATAATTAATAAAAATAAAATTAAAAAAGATTAAAGAAAAAAATTAGAATGTAGCACAATCCAGGGTCAACTATGTTCACTGGCAGCAGATG
The DNA here is from genome assembly GCA_028658305.1 of Pachyuromys duprasi. Lineage (NCBI taxonomy): Eukaryota > Metazoa > Chordata > Mammalia > Rodentia > Muridae > Pachyuromys > Pachyuromys duprasi. The sequence goes on along the minus strand of CM053745.1, from coordinate 37,848,898 downwards.
GTAACACTACATATTGCTAATTCTTAAGAAATAGAACTGTGAGCTATCATCTAACTTCATAGTTTTTTTAAAGTAAATTTTTATTTAAATGAGAAGATACACTCATAATTGTAAATTAAAGGCTTTACGGTCTGTGTCTCAAGTAATCAGGAACTCTGGTTATCATTAAATGTCTCCAAAAATATATGAGAGTCTTTAAAGGTATATAACAAAGATTCTTGAAAGTAACTCCTTGGCTTCTGAAACAGCTCCTTAAAAATATTGATTTACAGTTTTATCTTTGGTGAGTTCTGTTGCCATAGACCACAACTTCTGTGCTAACACAGCTGTGATGTGTTATAAAATCTGCTCTAAAGCCATAATTTCAGAGGTCAGAGAGGTTAATCAGAACCAAAAGAAGTACACAGAATTTCACGGGGCAAGTGAAACATCTTCCAGCATAGAAGGACTTTACATACAAGTGCCATGAAGGATCAATACTCTACAAATCAGAAAATGTACCAGTTAAAACCCTACACAAAAACTGCTTCCATCACCACTGTGCTTATTTGTCTACCCAGTACAACATGAGGTAGATTACAAACGTATAGAGGTATCAAAAACTTTAGTAGATACCTGGGTACCTCTTATCTTTAGCCTTCTTGAACTACTTTGTTATATTTGTTTGACCATGCCTATTCCTATATCCATCTATAATGTTATTCTGCATACAATTCAGATTTTATTTTCCTAAGTAATTTAAAGCTGTGTATATTTGGGGACGCTATTTATACATTTTTCTCCTCTTGTGCTTCAACTTGCCCTGTACAGAAAGTCAGACTGAACTCTTCACTGATAAAGTAAATAATATTTTCCTTCTGAAAATGTGATGTCCACTCTCCAGAAGATTTTTTTGCTTACATGTCACCTTCAAAGTATTATAATAATAGATGATTCCCTGGAGCTGAATTTGAGGCAGTGTTGCTGGTTATCACTTCATGCTTACTGTGACTTAACAGTCCTGTACCTGATGTGTTCACCGTTTGCCTGTACCTCATTAGCATGTCTCCCCACACTAACTGTTAAGTTAACAACACTTGTCCTGGAAGGATGGCAAAGAGGTTAAGAGCACTGGCTGTTCTTCCCAAGGTCCTGAGTTCAATTCCCAGCAACCACATGGTGGCTCATAACCATCTCTAATGAGATCTGGTACCCTCTTCTGGCCTGCAGGCATGCATGCAGGCAGAATACTGTATAAATAATAAATACATCTTTTAAAAAAAGGAAACAATACTTATGAAGTTGTCCACTCCCTGATTTCTCTTTCCTGTCCCTTATGTCTTTGAATCACAATTATATATCTTGTAATGTTTTTAAATATTAAAATTCTTTAATATCTTTTACAACACTTATACTCATCTACAAAAAATCACAGTATTACTGTTGGACTCCTTTATAAAAAGGAAAAAATTATTATATAAATGCTATTTTGATGGTGATCTTGACTATCAACAAGATTGAATGGAGAAATCCTTATGAAATGAAGAAGACACTGCCTTACATGTGTCTTGGTGGACATTCTCAGAGAGACTTAACTCTGGGCTAAAGAATGCTCTTGAATGTGGTTGGCACAATTCGGTTCAAGATACAGATGGGAAACAATGGGATCACAGTAACATATATGAACTCTTTCTTTTAGAGTAGGACTTAAATCCAATCAGTCAACTGTTGATGGTAACCCATGATAACCATTCCATTACTGTACAAGAAAGCATACCTTGTCCAGCATTTCTGCACTGAAGCATACAGGGTCTGTAGCCCAGGAGGAAAGTTGGTGACATTTATGCTCCAACTGTCTGCATGCAACCTCTGGCACCATGAAAACCAGCCAACAGAGAAGGAACTTCCAATTTAGTTTCAGCTTGATTTTGTTACAAATTGCAGTCAAAATGTGCTAGGGTCTTCAGTAATTGAGCCTTACCTTGTAGTTTTCACATACAATCAATAATAGCAATTATGATTTGTGGAGCTTCAGGGTGTTCTTTGGTCAACAACTCTTACTTGTTCGTAGCTAATCCCTAACAATGTAATATTTTTTGTTTGACAAGTTTATGGCATCTAAAAATGTCAGTTTTCCATCCACGAAAGATACTTTCAGAATCTAAAATCTTTGTCTGTTGTTTTAATAACTATTTTTTTTCTTTAAGATATCCCCAGCATTGTTGTAAGATAGATGGAAGTATTATTGCACTTGGTTGTCTTCAGCCAGTACTATTTATCAGTGCACAATAGCCACCCTTGTCATTGTCAATTCTTTGTATATCCATATGTAATACTAAGTTGGGCCAAATACTTAATGGTGGCTCACTGGCATATAAATGATTGTAAGAGACTTGTAACAGTGTCATTACAAGTGAGAACATATTTGCTTCTATTACTGGTAAGGATAGGCCTTATGGAGTCCACTTATAAATCTTCCATTAATAGGTCAATTTATTTAAGTTTCCAATCAGAAAATCCACTTGTCAAGTCTGTAATCAGTAAAAGGACATGTATGTTTGGATAACATGTAAAAGATGTGAATATTTCACAAGGCAATGCCAGTAGCATTAGCTATTTTCAACCCTAAATGGCTTCCCTTTAGCCAGAATTAATATTTAGCCAATGGGGTGTTCTCAAGGGTTATTTGAAGGAAGTACTCCATACTTTGGTAAGGAGATCTCCTTTATTTTCTCTGGGACTTACTAGGTTATGGGCTGCCACATGGAAAATTGCCTTGTGATTTAATTCCTGTGGAATTCTAGTCCACATTTCCTTCCATATGTGTTATTCCTATAGTGACCACCCAGAACCTGTTATAACTGCTATTCTTACTTACTGAGGCATCCGTAAGATGAGGTCTATACATATAATTCATCAGTCAGTCACATGTCACTGCAGGCCAAGTCTTAGGAGTATTATGATCTTATTGTTCTTAAAAATCAGCCAGTTGGCTACCTTTTCATCATTTTTCCAGTCACATGACATCTGTGTTTGTTTTGCTACAAATACCCTTTCTTAATTGATATTTCTACTCATGTTATAATTTTGCTACCTGTTATCACATCATTCTACCATGTGCCTGCAGTGGTAGGTGGTGACACTTCCAGCACCTTGTCTGACATAGCTGTTAATTCAATTACTAAAGGATACTCAGAAATCTAAAACAAATAAACAAAAACCAAAACAAGAACAATAACAGCAAAAAAGCACTGATCCTAATACAACCTACACGATATTATTATTGGGGCTTGGAGATACCAAATCACATCACTGTAAGTACTCGTTCCTTTCTTGTAGAATTTAGCACTTTGTCATACCAGAAATAGGTTTTTCAGAAAACCTACAATTCACTGTTTACTTGAAAAGTTGTTTCAAAAGTTACCTGGAAGAAGTCAGTTATGGACTCTCCCAGTTGTAATGCTTTACATATGTCCAACAATTATTATTTGAGTACCTGATATAGAGCTTCTGAACCTTTCTATGAATGAACTAAAACTTTTTTGGAACTGTTTGCTCAGGTCATTTTGCCATAATCCCTAGTCTTTTGAATTTTTTTGTAATTTCTAACCCTAAAAGACATAGGTGCTGGGCTACAATCGCTTATCCTGAATTCCAAGGTTCTTATGTGGCTCAAAATCTTCCCGAGCCTTTCGGTCACAATCCCACTTGTTACACTTTTTCATGTTGTACAGTGGGTAGGCATCTTTGCTTAGACAGTAATTGAAAATTCATCAAAATCCCAAGGGTCACTCAAATATTTGAAGCTCTTTTACGTTTTTAGCCTTAGGATTTTGTAGACATTTTCTGAATAAAATTGTGAGTTACCAACTTTATTAAGGCAACAAGTCTCACTGATTAACAAGTCTTAATGCATCCATGAATTTTATACCTGGGTCTTGTAACTTCTCTGTATTAATCTTCTATCCTCATTCCCTGAAGTGCTTCTATATATGTTTAAGATGCTTTGCTAATTTTGTAAAAACACTCAAGGTTTAGAATTATGTCATCCATTTAATGAAACATTTTTATAGAGGGCAAACAGAGTAATAAATCAAAGTCCTGGGCCACCATCACATGAAAAACAGTAGGGCTCAGAAGGTAACCTTAGAGAATAGGTCTACTGTTGACCATTACAAGTGAATGCAAATTGCTGTTTGAATTTTGCATCCCAGGTGTATTAGTCATTGTTTAATCACTTTGAAGAGACACCATGATTAAGGAAGTACTTATTCATCTTCAACAAATGGTGCTGGTCCAACTGGATATCTGTATGCAGAAAAATGAAAATAGATCCATATTTATCACCTTGCACAAAGCTAAAGTCCAAGTGGATCAAAGACCTCAACATAAAACCAGACACACTAAACCGGTTAGAAGAAAAAGTGGGGAAGACCCTAGAACTCATTGGCACAGGAGACTACTTCCTGAAT
>CM053745.1:37811920-37843947 GCA_028658305.1 Pachyuromys duprasi | reverse complement strand
GGATGGACATTGAGTGGAGGAGATAACAAGCAACAGGACAGGAGCATGCCAAGGAGGACATCTGGGGGGTCAATGAAGCAATGTATCAGAGCAGATATTAAGACTCGAGATCAAGCCTTTGGCAGAGGGCGAGAAGTAATGATAGATCTGGGGGAGGTTGGTGAGACTTGGGCAGAACAAGAGCTCCACAAAGATCAAACTGAGCAGGGCACAGGGGTCTTGTATGAGACAGTTTCTACAATCAAGGACCATGTGTGGATGTGGCCTGGAACTGCCGCTCAGATGGGGCCCATGATAGCTTGGTGTAGGACTGAAGACCCTAATTAGGGAAACAGGGACTGTTTCAGTCATGAACTTGATGGCTGACTCTTTGACCCTCCCCCATACAAGCTGGGGAGTGACAGACTGGCTAGATCCCAGGGGAGGACATTGCAGCCAGCCCTGAGGAGACAGGATGAGCTGGGGTTGGATGGAAGGGGAGGAGTTCCCCCCCTGTTGGTGGACTTGGAGGGGGCGGGGAGGAGGGAGATGAGGGAGGGAGTGGGAGGATGGGAGGTAATGAGGGAGGGGGCTACTCCTGGGATGCAAAGTACCTAACCTGTGATTGATATAAAAATAAATAAATTATAAAAACAATTTTGTTCTTCTGATTGATTTTTTTTTTTGGATGCCTTAGTAGCTATTGTGGGCTTGGCTGGGTAAAGTTGAAGTCAGTCATCTCCAGATAGCCCATATATTTGTGCTCAGTCTATGTGATAGACTCCCTTTCCTCAGCAGGATTTTAAGACTTTCCTGATCTGGGTGATTCCAGGTCTTGTAAGGAGTGTCACATACCCATCGGGGCACATTACAAGCCAGACCCTTTCTTGACAAGGAAACTGCTCTAGCAAGCATCTAGCAGTTCCTAGAAATCCCCAACCCTGCTAGTATCTCAGTCCAACAGTGACCTTCAATTGTAATTGGAGATTTCCCCACTCACAGGATAATTAAGTACTGTGTTTTCCTTCTTGTGATAGGATCATTAAGCATCCCTGATCCCCTGACCCCAGCACGTCAAATACACTCACTCTCGAAATCCCTCCCTCTGCTCAGGGTTTATATTGTCCTTAATTTCACATGAATAGAGATTCGTGCTTTCTCACTTCAAGACCAACTGAAATTTGACATTTATCCTTCACTGGGGTCATATCTCACTGGTCCTGCCCTCTGGCCCACTGGGACTGGGCCTCACAGGACCTGTGTCTTGGCTGCAAACTGACCAGGCATAATCCAGGACCCCACCCAAAGGAGAAAAATAGCTAAGAATGAGATTTTCTGTTTTCCTTCTGCTTTCATTTATCCCTTTCACTATTTTCACTTGCAAAGATAGCAAGATGGTACAGGTAAATTACTGAGTCATCATCTAAGACACTGTTATAAACTTAAAACTCCAGCTTTTAGCAGATCATCATGTGCTATCTATCTATCTATCTATCTATCTATCTATCTATCTATCTATCTATTTCGTATAATATAATCAATACTCTTTTAGAATGCAAAACATGCATACCAGTACTAATTGGGCTAAAACATAAAACAACGTGGCCATCCGATTTCTGGGTCCAATTCTGGGTCCAGTTTCTCTGAAACAATCAGGTATGGGGAAGTGCCTAAGAGGAGCCTCTCATTTTCAGGCTGCTCTCACTCCTCAGAATCACACATCACATCACAGTTTACTCAGGTTTACATTCTTCTTTTAAGGGTTGGTGAAACCCATAAGAAAAACTTCATAATCACGGTAAAGATGACAGACATAATATAATGTTTTGTATTATCTCTGACCTAAGAGACACTTTCCAATCTTCCAAATAAAGATACAACATCTAATCCTGCTCTGCATGTTGTATCTTGGATTTAGTGGGCTGGATCAAGGACTTTCTGTTCTAAGATATATAATTTTGTTTTTATAAACTATTTTGTGTCTCATAGAATAGTTTTTCTTCTTCACAGGCTTATGATATTAGGCTTTTCAATCAGGCTTTCTCTTCATCACTGCCTCATCATCATCCATTCCAGTCACCATTCCTTACTTTTGTAAGGTTCTCAAATCCAATCACTGATGGCCAAACATATAAATCCACAGAAGAATCATTTGACCTCAAATTCAATGACTTTATTCCTACACTTTTAAACCTTTATTTCTCAATAAATTTTAACTTGTTTTGGTCCAGTTCTTATATTTCTGCAAAGTGTGTGGCTTTCTAATTTTTTAAAAATTTTTATTTGTTAAGAAATAACTTGAATTTATTAGAAAAGTCATAGGAATTAACTTCCTAATTCTGCTCAGTTCCCAAAACTCATCATCAGTATCATTTCATTACAGGAAATCTTATCTATCCTAACCTTTTTTTTTTCTTCACATAGCTCTTTAAATGTCCAAAGCCTTCCCAATTCATATTTGCTTTTGCCACAACTATCTGTAAACAGCTGAGTTAGCTATCACTATCGACAAACTGCCAACTAACTGATCTCACTTCACATTCACTAGTATGGACTCCCAGGGTCAGTGAATGACCTTATCATTATTTATATTTTCTACTTGAATAATTTTTCAAAGCTTTTCCATTTAGTCCAACATTCCTATGCTCAAGGCCACCACTCTGTCAGGTGACAACTTTATCCTTAAAGCAAGTGAGAAAATGTATGTCCTAATGGGGAGGGGGAAAGCACTTTATTTTTTCCTAACCCAAACTGTAGATAAGATGTCTTGGCATTACTGTCTATGGACTGTGTAACTGACACTTCAAAACCCTCTCATTTTACTCTTGCAAAATGTCAATGTAGTGATGTCTATTATTAGTTTATTAACTAAACTGAGAAGCATGCAATGAAGTATACTGGGTCTGTAAGTAAACATGGATGGTCTAGTTTTAGTATTTATAACTCAACCTCAAATTTTGTTGCTGTGAACATTAAATTCAAATGCACAGGTGGGTGTTGTTGTGTTTTTGTATATTGACAATGTCTACAATGTTGAAAAACATTCTGTGCATATATATGTATATATATCACATATATAGAAAGAATAATAGTAACCATATCACAAAATATCATAAAATGATCACATCATCTACATTTTTGTTTAAAAATTGCAGTTTATTCTTTATAAAATCAGTGTTAAGACTCTGCTCTAAATTTAACAAAATTGGTCACCTTGAATCATTTTCTTATTATGTACCCGGGCTTACAAATACAATATCTATCTATCTATCTATCTATCTATCTATCTATCTATCTATCTATCTATCTATCTATCTATCTATCTATGTATCTATGTATCTATCTATCTATCTATCTATCTATCTATCTATCTATCTATCTATGTATCTATCTATCTATAATTTATGTGTTTGTGTGTGTGTATGTTTGCTTGTCAATAAATTCATGTACCACTGTGTATGTGTAGAACAAATTGCATCAGTCAGTTCTCTCATTATACTAAGTGAGACCTGAGGATAGAACTCATCAACTTGATTAAAGGGGCTTTTATACATTGAGTCTTCCTGGGTTCCTGAAATACATTTTTTTCCACGAAGATTATTCAGAACTAAAACCCCTCCCAGCTTTAACATAGAAGAATTCTTGTTAATTACATTCACCAATCCATTCCTTCCCACTTAGTACTTGACACCAACATTCTAGTTCTTATGACATACTTGAGACATGGAACATGGAGAAATCTAGTTGGTACAAACCTGGAATCTTCACTCATACTCATTATCTCTCATAGCGTTGCAGAGAAAGGTAACTATCAGTAATAATAGCTGGGACTCCAGCAAGCTATAATAACAAACAGTCTGGAAAGACATGCACATTTGTACAATAATGAGAAGAAATACCATGGAAATAAGCAACAAATTTCTGATTAGATTTAACTCTTGTTCCATATAAGGAAACCCAGACCTGGCACCATTATTAGTATAATCACATGTGGTTAGACGTTCTTAATTCCTAGGAGAGAACGATGATATTACTGAATGGTAATAGAATTAAACTGACCCCTAATGATGTCTCCCTTTACCTATGCTTCCCCTAACACTCAGCCGAGAAGCTTCTATTTGTAGCAGATGGTTATTAACATGGAAACCCACAACAGGTTAAGGTAGAGAAAATATGACACTGAAGAATGAATTATATCAGCTATACTACCTACTGCTAAGGCTCCCAGATCATTACAGACAATAATTCATAAAGAATGTAAAATCCAGTATGTATAAAGTGTTATTATTCTACATTATACTGATAAAACATCTGTGCTCATATCTCAGCTGAAGTTGTTATGTTGTTATGTGGGCTACACAGAGAGAACCTGAGAACACCTGGGGTTTGAGAGTATTCTTCCTGAGCATAGCATTTCAACTATTCCTGCCAAAGAACACGAGTAAAGCCATTGTGGATACTTCAGGCAATGTTAACACTAACCCAATTTGATGCCATTTAGCATGGAAATAGCATTTATTTAAGATGTTACTAAAATTTATCATTCAAATGATAAATATACTTATTGAATTTTCTAACAAATTTTGTTCAGTGCCATAGATTTCTAGAAAATTCTGGTTCTGATCATGGCTTTACATTTCCAAATTTGTTTCACTTTCAACAGAAATTGTAAGGAGAATAAAACAACTATAAACAATGTGAATACTTAAACCTTCAGCTTGAAAGAGACAAACAGTTTGCTTCTGGAAGTGTAATGGTAGAATTTTAGAATCTATCTGTCCATGCTTTGACACCATTGAAGGTATCCTGTGCTGACAGCAGTTAGGAACTCAATGATAATCAAAAGAAGTCACTGACTGACACTAAAGGGAGTCTGTAAATTGGAATTTCCCTCAGGACTATGCCTTGAAAACAAAATATTTCTGTTATTGAGTTTATTGTACATTAAAACAATTCAATCAAAGCAATTTGTCCCTCAGTCTCATCCTTCTTTAGTGAAGTGTTTTGCTACTTTAACTATGAGAAAGAAATTCTACTGATGGTGACTGCATCAATTTAAATATATGGATACCTTATTTATAAATGATATGACAATTTAATTGATGTCAATCAGTAATATTCAACAACACAATACGAGACTGGCCCTCCTTATCTATAATATAATTTTCCTAGAAAGAATACTTGAGGTAGTGAAAGATAAAAATTACAAGTAACAAATAAGTTTTGTGTACATGGAACAAAGATGCTGTTGAGAATCTGACAAAACAAATTCATCTGATATATCTGACAAGGGTAGATTATGAAGTGGGGTCTTCTATAAGCATTTTCAGGATCAGAGGGCTCTAGAGGAGCTCTCTTCTCTGTTTAGCTAATCTAAAGTGCATGGTGTAAACTGAGGCTGCTTTGCCCAAGAAGATCTTAAAAAGGCTAGAAAAGAGCATGGCTACTGACCCCCCTTGGGCACTCTCAAAGAAGAGAAAAGCTTAGCCACTATGGTGGTTTGAATAAAATTGGCTCCAATAGTCTCACAGAGAGTGGCACTTATTAGGAGGTATTGTCTTTTTTTAATTTTTATTTTTTAATTAATTTATTTTGTATTAATTACAATTTATTCACTTTGTATCCCAGCTGTACCTCCCCTCCCCCACCCCCTCCCTATCCCATGCACCTTCCCTCTTCTACTCCCATGCTCCTCCCCAAGTCCACTGATAGGGAAAGTCCTCCGCTCCTCCCCTTCCAAGAGGCCTATCAGGTCACATCAGGAGTGGCTCCATTGTCTTTCTCTGTGGCCTGGTAAGGCTGCCACCCCCTTTGGGGGAAGTGATCAAGGAGCCAGTCACTGAATTCATGTCAGAGACAGTCCTTGTTCCCCTCATTAGGGAACCCACTTGGAGATTGAGCTGACATGGGCTACATCTGAGCATTGGTTCTAGGTTATCGCCATGCATGGTCCTTGGTTGGAATATCAGTCTCAGAAAAGAAGCCTGGGCCCAGATTTTTTTTTGGTTCTGTTGCTCTCCTTGTGGAGCTCCCATTCCCTCCAGGTCCCTCCATCTTCCCCTTCTTTCATGAGATTCCCTGCATTCTGCCCAAAGTTTGGCTATGAGTCTCAGCAGTTGCTTTAATATCGAACTGGGCAGAGTCTTTCAGAGGCCCTCTGTGGTAGGCTCCTGTTCTGTTCCCTGTTTTCTCCTTCTTCCTATGTCCATCCCATCTGCCTTTCTGAATAAGGATTGATCATCTTACCCAGGGTCTGTCTTCCTTCCTTCTTATCTTTCTTAGGTGTACAGATTTAGTATGTTTATCCTATATTATATGTCTAATATACACTTATAACTGAGTATATATTCTGTGTGTCTTTGTTCCTTGGTGTGACTCTGACAAAACAAATGAAAGACCTGTTTGAAAAAAAACTTCAAGTCTCTGAAGGAAAAAACAGAAGATGTCAGAAGACAGAAAGACCTCCCATGCTCATGGATTGGTAGGATTAACATAGTGAAAATGACCATCATGTCAAAAGCAATCTATGGATTCAATGCAATTCCCATCAAATTGCCAACGCAATTCTTTACAGAACTTGAAAGAACAATTTTCAATTTCATATGGAAAAACAAAAAACCCAGAATTGCTAAAACAATCCTATACCAAAACAGGTTGTCTTGAGGTATCTCCATCGCAGATCTCAAGCTGTACTACAGAGCAGTAATAAGAAAAACTTCATGGTCCTGGCATAGAAACAGAATGGTGGATCTACTTAGTAGAATAGAAGAGGAGGTGTGGTCTTGTTGGAGTAGGTGAGGCATTGTTGGAAGAAGTGTCCCCTCAGGGGCAAGGTTTGAGGTCTCTCTCAGATGCTCAAGCTTGGCCAGTGTGTCTCATTCTGTTCCTGCTGCCTGTGCATCCAGATGTAGAACTCTCAGCTACCTCAGCACCATGGATACCTGTATCCCACCATGCTGCCGGCCATGATGGAAATGTACTAAACCTCTGAACTGTAAACCAGAGTGAATGTTGTTTTCCCATTATGTCCCTCCGGATCCTTTTAAAATTCTTACGCCCTTTTAGAACTTGTATTTCTGGAAAAAAATATTTCACAGTTTTAATCCAGTTAACACAACATAATCCAGAACTGTGTTTCATACACACTTTCGGAATTCTAAAGACAGTTGATATTTTCAGAGTGAAAAACTCCTGCAGAATTTTTTTTATCTCCATCTCGGTCTCCACAGTATGTCATAAAAAGCAGAGAAGAAAGAGTCCTACCCCAGTTACTGGTTGGTGCTTCAGTGCTGATTTAGAAGTCCATCACTGTTCTAACTCAACAGAATACCACACAGTGTCCAAGTCAAAGCCCTTCATCCTCACTAACATTTTGCATAAAGCATGTCTCCCTTATTTGTTACAAAGTTTCCTCTTATGTGAGATCTTCTCACTATAATTCATGAAATTCAGAAAGTTTTGTGAAGAAAAAGAATTCAAACTTGAGATATTCTTATTTAATTTGGAGGCATCTCTATTCAAAGGATTCTTATATTTATATATATATTTGGTGAGTAGGAAGGTTTGAATATGAAACGCCCATAAGCTCATATGTTGGAGTTCTTGTTTTGCAGTTTTTGACTTCGTGTGCAAGAATACAAAACTTGGGGATATAGAGCCTATGTCGATCTCATAGCTTATGACTGGGGGGAAGAGGGATTTGTGGGGGAAATATCAGATTTTCTTTTTTCTCTATTGAGTTCTCCCTTTTTTTTTCTATCTGCTTTTGCCACGTGACCAGTTCCCTCATGTTCCTGCTGTCAGGAACAGGGACTGGTCCTGATACAATGCCTTCTCCACTCAACTATACTCTTTACCATGTTACCTGACATACTCTTTCTAGTAGACTAAAGTAAGTCTCTTCTCCATTAAGTTGGTCATTTCCTCATAGCCATGGGACAGTAACACAGTGTCCTCACATATCATATTCGGAGTACTTCAGATCTGGTTACAAATAGCACTTATTTCTAGACTGGGGAGTTAAGCAAATAAACATTGTTTCAAAATTCTGTTTTCTAATATCTATGTTCAGAACATTGCAGAAATTATAACAGCCAAAGATTTTTAGCATTATCTAAATCTGAACCCACAAGAGAATAACAAGATAAGTGTACTCAGAATGCCAAGGGAGGATAATTTCTCAGAGACTCGAGGAGTGAGAAAGAACTATTTCTGGATGAACTACAGAATTTTCGACTTAGTGGTAGTAGATATTATTTTCTTTTTTCATCATTTATTTTTATTTTTATTATTAGTTACATTTTATTAACTCTGTATCCCAGCTGTATCTGGCTCCTTCATTCCCTCCCAGTCCCACCCTCCCTCCTTCATCAATTCCCTGCCCCTTTCCAAGTCCACTGATAAGGGAGGACCTCCTCTCCTTTCATCTGACTCTGTTTTATCAGGTATCTTCAGAGTCTGCAAAGTTCTCTTTTATGGCCTAGCAGGGCTGTTCTTCCCTTGCAGGGTCAGGAGGTCAAAGAGCCTGCCATTGAGTTCATGTCGGAAATAGTCCCTGTTCCCTTACTAGGGTACCCATTTGTATACTGAGCTACCATGGGCTACATCTGAGCAGAGGCTCTAGGTTATATCTATACATGGAAACACTTAACAAGATGCTCAACGTCCTTAGCCATCAGAGAGATGCAAATCAAAACGACCCTGAGATTTCATCTTACACCCATCAAAATGACTAAGATCAAAAATTCAAATAACAACACATGCTGGAGAGGTTGTGGAAAAAGAAGAACCCTCCTCCATTGCTGGTGGGAAGGTAAACTGGTACAACCACTTTAGAAATCAATCTGGTGCTTTCTCAGATAATTAGGAATAACGCTTCCTCATGACCCAGCTATACCACTCCTAGGCATATATCCAAAAGTTGCTCAAGTACAAAACAAAGACATTTGCTCAACCATGTTTGTAGCAGCTTTATTTGTAATAAAATGTTCCAGAACCTGGAAACAACCCAGATGTCCATCAACTGAGGAATGGATACAGAAATTGTGGTATTTTTACACAATGAATACTACTCAGCAATTAAAAATGAGGAAATCATGAAATTTGCAGGCAAATGGTGGGATCTAGAAAAGATCATTCTAAGTGAGGCATCCCAGAAGGAGAAAGACACACATGTTATGTACTCACTTATTTAGACCTGTAAGATATAATCAATATAATGAAATCTATATACCTAAAGAAGATAAACAAGAAAGAAGACCTGGGGTAAGATGATCAACCCTCACTTAGAAAGACAAATGGGATGGGCATTGTATGTAGAAGAAAACAAGTAACAGGACAGGAGCCTACCTCAGAGGGCCTCTAAAAGACTCTACATAGCAGTGTATCAAAGCAGATATTGAGACTTATAACCAAACCTTCAGCAGAGTTCAGGGAATCATATGAAAGAAGGGAGAGTTAATATGACCCAGAGAGGTCCACAAGGACCAAATATGTCTGGTCACAGGGGTCTTATATGAGACTGTTTCTCCAACCAAGGACCATGTATGGATATAACCTAGATATTATTTTCAATATTTTAACTTTTCCCTCAAGTTCTAGTTAACCCAAAGTTAAAGGATAAACAGTGTAACTTTTTAGGGAAAGAAGGTAAGCATACTGTAAAAAGGTGTATGTGGGGTTGGGGTAGGGATTATAAAAAAGGGGGGACATTAATTGATAAGGAAACATTTCAGGCTTAAGGAAAAGCCTTGAGAACACCTAAAAATTTACAGAAGGTCATGGAAGTATTAAATATACATGGACTTTCAGCCTCCTAATGCATCTGAACTGCTCTGAATTACTTGTACATAAAAAGCATCCTTGGTACCACTTCTGAAGTATAATGTATGTGGTACCAAGTAGGATCATAGGCAATATTCTACCCTCTGGTCCCATAGGATGAGATAGTTCCTTATCTTCAACATCTCTCCTATACAATGTAGTATTTACATGACATCTATTTAATTCTATATTTAGAGAGAATGTAAATCTTCCTAAAGGAGCTTGAATCATCTTTAAATTCTTACTTAGCTACAGACTGATCCAAGCAGAGACAGTAACTCCCTCACGAGTGATCCTTAATTTTGACTTACGGATTTTGGCTCTGTAAGAGACATTGCTGTGCCTGTGTTCAAGCAGCCCAAAGCTTCCCTGATGAGATTGATAGAAAAGGCATTGACTTGCATCAATTGTGATGATAGGTTTTATGACTGGACTGAGATCAGAAATTCATTTTACAGACCACTGAACAATTGCTAAATGCCTGCTCACCTCAGTTTCCAACCATTTACTAATAATTTTAGTTCTGGAGTGGATTTTTATAAATGCTGATCCAATGATACAAGGCTAAAAGTTTAAATTATTAGAGGAAAATGAGAAGATTTAGATTTAACATGGGATATCATTGTCTTCTGTTTGTTTTTAATATAATTTATTTGTTGTATAGTTTTCTTATTCATAAAAGCAGAAATTTTACTTACTAACATATTATAATTCTTATTAACATTTTAAAATGAGACAGTTAGAAAGAATTAGTTAAGACTGAAATACAAACTATCTCACCATAGTTTTTTTTTCACTCTTCTTAACTCTGGTATTTCTTTGTTTATGTGTTTAGGCAGTTGAAACAAACCAATCATCTACTTCTGGAATTTCATAGTACTATTTTAAATATAATATCTCTTAAATAAGTGATATTATTGAATCATTACCATTAATATTACTAGTGTTTTATGTCACTTTTTAAAAAATTTTAATCACAGGTCATTTACTTGCATCCCAGCCGTAGCACCCTTTCTTTCCCTCCCAAACCCACCCTCCCTCCCTCATCTCCTCCCTGCTCCCTTCCAAATCCATCTGACCCTAGCTTAAAAGGTATCTTCAGGACTGGCTGCCATGTCCTCCTCTGAGGCCTAGCAAGGATGCTCCTCCCTCAGAGGGGAGGGGAAGCTCAATGAGCCAGTCATTGAGTTCATGTCAGAAATAAGCCTTGTCCCCCTTACTAGAGAACCCACTTGGGTACTGAGCTACCATGGGCTATAGCTCACTTTTTATGTTTTGTGTGAATGGGTTATATTTGTTTAGATAACAGTTCAGTGTTGTAAACTGTGTCAGTTATCGTTGGTCCTTCAGGATGTCAGACTGCCATATGTAACAATTATTTAATGGACAGAACTGACTAAGTGAAAATTGTAGAGAATAAGATGTATACCAGAAAACTTTCTGGGACATTTTTAGGATAACAAAAGGCATTTAATAACAGAATGATTCACAGATGGTAAAGTATGCGTACATACTGTAACTCAGTTGACATAGATTTAATTTAAAACTTCTAAAAGTAAAGAGAGTTGCTGACTATGGGATCTAATATGATAAGAAGTAGATCAGCTTCTTTCATGAATGGAATTAGGGGCTCAAAGAGAATCAGACAGAAATCCTCCTCCTTCTACCATTCCCAAATGAGGATATTTGCTCTTTATGGTCTCTTCCTCTAGAAGATATCTGGCAGAGATAATACCAATTGTGCCAAAGTTCAATCCGGACAATTTCTAGAGCAGCATGACAAAAATATTGCACGCACTACTCTTTTCTTTCATCAGTTAATTTTATACACATTACATCCTCCACCCTCTTCCCCCTCTTCTCCTCAGTAAAGGAGAGGTCCCACCAACTCACCCTGGCACATCAAGTCTTATCAGGACTAAGCACATCCTCTTTCATTGAGGCCAGACATGGTGACCTAGCAAGGGGAAAGTGAATCAATAGCAGGCAACAGAGTCCATATCAGATACAGCCCTCATTTCAATTGCTAGGGGACCCTCAGGAAGACCCAGCTGTCCATCACACTGCTTTGAAAAAGTACCACAAAAAGCTCTGCTTTTAGTTCTAACTGACGATTTCTAGGTCTCATTCCCATCTTTAAATGTAAGAAATAATTTTTGTGCATAAGAACTACCCAAGAAAGAGTAATATAGAGAGAGTACTAAGCCATAACCAGCTAATGTTCTACTATTATGAAGAAGATCTCATATTTGTGACATAACTCATTAACCCTTTAATATTAAAATGATTCAGTAGGCAGCATTCTGAATGCTGGAGTTTTAAACGTACACACCATGCCTACCAGTTTTCTTTTCATTATAAAGCCAATGATCATAGTTATGATTTAAATCATCCTTTTATTTACTGGTCAAGATGAAACTTAAATTTCCTTATGACATTTCTGAATTTCAAAACACAGTTTATTCTGTATCAAAACACCTTAATGGATTTTATTTGGATTTCTAACAATTTTTTTCTAGTCTCTATTCCTAACTTGTGAAGATTTCCTCCAAAATGAATGGTTTATTTTGTGAATAAGGGAGGTTCTGATAGCTCAACCTGTAATTAACAAAACAGTTGTTTCTTACTGAGGTGCAGTGATACCCTACTGACAACTAGTACAAGAGAGGTTCAGAGCTTCTACAACATGATTTATTCACCAAGGACTGCAATCTGGATAGGATGACTCATGTTCACATAGCAAGGAGTGCAAAGGTTATGGAAAATGCTCTCTTCTGAGAACCTTTCAGTTGCATTTTTATTGTTTTCTCAATAAGGAAAAATAGGAGCAAAGGCTTACTTTTTTAAGGAAAATAGAAGCATTCATTTCCTCTCCCCTCTGAATTATAGCAGCTTTTAATACATAGAATTCCATCTCACTGAAATTTTCTTCCTCAAAGCTGCAATCAGAAATACATATCAGAGGGTTGGAGAGATAGATCGGAGGTTAAGAGCTTTGACTGCCCTTCCAAAGGTCTTGAGTTCAATTCCCAAAAACCACATGGTGATCACTGCCATCTGTAATAAGATCTGGAGCCCTCCTCTGGAGTGAACAATGTATACATAATAAATAAGTGTTTTAAAAAAAGAAATACATATCAGATGTAAATAAATCATATGTAGAAATCAAATTAAAAGAATCATTCTAGATTATTACTTAAAGTATAGATAAAATAATAAATTAACAGTTAAATTAATTTCAATTGAAGTAATATTAATTAATCCTAAAAATCTTGGAATAAAAATTTATTCTAACTTGTAAATTTGGAAATAGTAAAATTATTTAAGCAAATCTAACCCAAGATATAGCATATGTGTTGCATTTTGTCATGAAGAAACATGCGTTCTTCAGAAAAGGCAGAACCTTCATTTGATTCTTATGCTTTATGTTTATTGGTTGTAAGTTTGAAAAATGATATCTTTAAACTTTAAATTATTTATTAGCACTTCATTAATTATAGAATGAAGTTTGTTTTTCATTCATTTATTTTTATTTTCAACAATGAGCACAATTATGGTCCTCTGTTAGGGGCAGCAGTTTTGTTAGGGGCCTGAGACTCTCACATCCCCTTCTGGCAATCAGCCATTGTTTTATCAAAGAAATTTGTGGAATTGGCAGAATAACTTAGGATAACAACTACACCTAGTATATATTTTCATTAATTAATTCAATTTACATCTCTGTCATGGCCCCTCTTTCCTCTCCTCCCAGTCCCATCCTCCCTCCTGCATCTCTCTCCCCCACCCAGACATCCCTGTTCATCTATTCATATGAGGAATGAGTTCCTCTTCTCTCCTATTGCCTGCTAGGGAAGTCCCATCATGGGGAAGTGGTCAAAAAGCAGGCATCATGGTCCATGTCAAAGATATCCCCTACTCTTCTAACTAGTAGGCCCACATGAAGCCTAGGATGCCCATTGGCATTATCATCATTGGATCTGTGCATAGTAGTATGTCTATCCTGTACTATATGACTAAACTCTGCTTATATACCATGTGTGTCTTTCTGCTTCTGGGTTACCTCACTCAGGATGATCCTTTCTACATCCCACCATTTGCCTGCAAATATGATTTCCTTGTTTTTAATGGCTGAATAGTATTCCATTGTGTACCACAGTTTCTTTATTCATTCTTCAGTTGAGGAACATATAGATTTTTTTCCAATTCATGGCTATGAGGAATAAAGCTTTTACGAACATGGTTGAACAAATGTCTTTGTTGTATGGCTGAGCATCATTTGGGTGTATGCCCAGAATTGGTATAGCTGTATCTTGAGGTATGGCTATTCCCAGTACTCTGAGAAAGAGACGATTAATTTACAAAGTGATTGTACAAGTTTTTATTCCCAACAGGAATGGAGAGGTATTCCCCTTTCTCTACATCCTTGCCAGCATGTGTTATCACTTGAATGTTTGATCTTAGCCATTCTGAAAAGTGTACGATGGAATCTCAAAGTCATTTTGATTTTCATTTCCCTGATGATTAAGGAGACTGAACATTTTTCTTCTTTTATTTTATTTTATATTAATTTTTTATTAATTACACTTTATTCACTTTGTATGACCCCTGTAGTGTCCTCCCTCCTCCCCTCCCAAACCCTTCCTTCTTCCCTTTTCTCCACTCATGCACCTCCCCAAGTCCATGCTAAGGAGGTCTTCTTTTCCTTCCTTGTGATACTAGTCTATTAGGTCTCATCAGGAGTGGCTGCATTGTCTTCCTCTGTGGCCTTATAAGGCTTCTCCCCCCTCAGGGTGAGGTGATCAAAGAGCAGGCCAATCAGTTCGATTCAGAGGCAGTTCCTGTTCCCATTACAATGGAACCCACTTGGACACTGAACTGCCATGGGCTACATCTGTACAGGGGTTCTAGGCTTTCTCCATGCATGGCACTTGGTTGGCGTATCAGTCTCAGAAAAGACTCTTGTGCTCAGATTTTTTGGTTCTGTTGCTCTCCTTGTGGAGCTCTTGTCCTCTCCATATCTTACTATTTCCCACTTCTTTCATAAGATTCCCTGTACTCTGCCATAAGTTGGCCATAAGTTAGCCATAAGTCTCAGCATCTGCTTTGATAGTCTGCAGGGCAGAGCCTTTCATAGGCCCTCTGTGGCGAGTTCCTACCTTGTTCCTTGTTTTGAGATTGAGCATTTCTTAGGTGCTTCTCTACCATTTGAGATTCCTCTGTTGAGAATTCTCTATTTAGCTCTGTCTCCCATTTTTAATTGAACGATTTGGTTTGTTGGTATTTAATTGCTTGGATTTTTTCTAAATATATTTTGAATATTATCCCTTTGTTAGATGTAAGGTTGGTACTCACATAGTAAAAATAGCCATTTTTACCAAAATTAATCTACAGATCCATCAAAATACCAACATAACTTTTCATAGACCTTGAAAGAACAATTCTAAACTTCATATGGAAAAACAAACAGAAAAACCCAGAATAACTAACAGCCATATAATAACAACTTCTAGAAATATTTTCATACTTGCCCTCAAGAAAAAAATGCATCATATTCGCAAAGAAATAGAGTGGTTGATCGATGGAATTGAATTGAAGACCCAGAAATAAACCCACATACCTATGATTTTTGACAAAGGAGCCAAAACCATATAATGCAAAAAAATATAGCATCTACAACAAATGGTGCTGGTCTAACTGGATGTCTATATGTAGAAAAATGAAAATAGATCCATGCTTATCACCCTGCACAAAGGTAAAGTCCAAGTTATGTTGTGGATCAAAGACCACAACATAAAAACAGACACACTAAATATGTTAGAAGAAAAAGTGGGGAAGAACCTTGAAAGCATTGGCACAGGAAACAACTTCCTGAAAAAAAACACCTTAGATCTTAGAACACCTTAGCTCAGGCTCTAAGATCAACAATCAATAACTGGAACCTCTTAAAACTTAACAGATTCTGTAAAGCAAAAGACACTATCAGTAGAATGAAATAGCAATTTACAGATTGGAAAAAGATATACACCTGAGAGAGGAATGCATACCAGAAATTTCAGTCCTGAATGTTAATTATGTAATGCATCATATGTGAAATTTTTTGTTGGTTTGATTTGAAAATTACATGTAGGATCATGTATTTTTTACTAGAATATATAATTAAGTTATGAATTGGTAAATAAATTTTCATCATCGCTTTACAATTTTGAAGCTTTTAAATTTTATCTTTTATTGTCCAGTCAATAAATGCTTCAAAAACTCATAGATGGTGGCTATTAGATGACTGTCTTTTTACTAAATCTATATTAAAAGATTGCCATCCTGAGGAAGGAAACCAGCCATGTTGTCAAATTGCTGCCTGGCTTAGTGCTCTGTGAAGAAGAACATGGCTATGAGCAGCAAAGGGCCATTATGTCTTAAATGCACACAGAGGTCATCTAAACTTGCCTTAATCTTTTCTCCATTTTCCACAGTCTGTTTAACAATCACTACCATTGACATTCATACTTTCTTCCTCCTTTGTTATGGCTTGGTTTGCCCTGACCTCTTTAGTCCAGAATAAACCTGCTATGCTGCCACCACTGAGCTCTCTGATTTACCATTCTAGTGATGAAATACTTTTGACAGAATTTGACCAGACATTAGAGAAAAATCATGGAAAATTTAGGAAATAATCTTTTGGCTAGGAGAATGATTTAAAAATGTTAAGGAGTCACACTAATAAACTCAAAAAATTCTACTGCCATGTTTGAAAAATGTACCAAATCTATTGTGGTTTGTTTATTTTATATATATGTGTATATATATATATATGTATATATATATACACATATTTAGAGTCTGTGACCTTTTATAATCTGCAAATTATAGTGCATTTTATTGTAGTATATGTAGTAATGTACTAAATAAAAAATGCTGGCTTATCAATACTTTTCAATATACACGGTAATTTACTAGCATTCAGATGAGGAACAGGAAATCCTACAACTGCATGTAGAATGTCCCAAAGAGTGCAACCACCAAATGTAGGCATAAATAAAATTTCCTTATAGTGGTGGGTATTTGAAATCAGATATTTGATATCAGTGACATCACTTTACATAAAGATGGTTGGACACATCATAAATTTATAAAGTATGAATTTCTGACAACTGCGTTTTTTAAGACCATAAAAATATCTGAGTCCATGTGACAGAATGGTTGAAAGTAAAAACTGTTAAGGGTGAAGTTTCACACAAAAGCCATAACTGCAACTTTTTCTTGCCTGTGACCTAAGATGACCTAAATTTTCTTTTGTACTATCAACTTTAAGTTAAGCCTTTTATCTAAAGCCAGGACCCTAAAGTCCCCTTTCCTAATGTATTTACTTTAGGAAATTTGCCACTGTTTTCCCTCCCTGGCTCTTCAAAATATAAAATTTTCAGACCCCAGCCAATTCTGCAAGCTATGATGTTTTTCCTCCAGTACCTAACATACATGTCTGAAATATAGGTAGACTTCTACTCCACAGCATTTATGGGAATGTGATGACCCTGATTAAACAGATAGTTAGCATGCACAGAGCACTGAATAAAGAAAGACACCAACCTTCTCACGACCCCCAGGGTTTTACCACTAGTTTACCTCAGAATTTGAATAGTGCACCTGTGTTTTGTTTCATGAGTGAAATTATGATACTCTGTCTTCTATTTTACGATGATAATCACTTTCTGTATATTGCAAAAGTCTTTAATACAATCTCCTTTGCCTATAAATCTACCTTTTGTCTGGAACAGTTTTCTTTGACAGATCCTCTTGCACATTATTGTAGATTCCTGTCCCTAAACTTAGCACAATAAATGCCAGTAATGTTTTCTAGTTTTTAGTAAAATCAAAGTCTTCATGCCAGTTTTCAAAATTCTTCATACACATGGCACAACTCGATGGGGACCCACTGATTTGAAGTTTAGGTATTTATGGCTGGGAACCTGGAAATATAATCTGTTTCTGAAGTGCTTGTAGGAAAGTTGTTTAAGTGCTCTGTTTATCTGCTCTTCATGAATACATAATAAATGATACATACCTTTGCTATGATTTATATGACATTCGAACATACTTTAAACTAGAAATACCTTCCAAGTAAACTGAACAGTAGAATCACAGAACACGTATTTCCAAATGATCTCAATTCAACTACATTTGCAAGAAGAGGTTGAGGACACTTGGAGGGACTGATGTAACCTGTGGTGATAGGTTTGCTAGACCGCCTGGAGAAAGCTATTGAAGAACTAATTATAGACCAAGAAAAACATTGTCTAACAGAATGGTGGGAGACAAATGTAAAATCACAAACACAGAAAGCGTGGAAGCTTGGTAATTCTTTCTGAAGAATTCTCAGTAGTGAGAGACTTGGGCCAATCCATTTCCATATATGAATCTTCTCAGGAATATTATATATACTATATTACTGAAGACTCAACTTTCACACATCCTTTGAATCATTTAGACAAGTATGGACATGAACAAATTTATTGTAGCTCATAGGTGAGTAACAGATTTTTAAAATATTATTTAGAATATCTTGCAAATTTTTCTACATTTGTTGACTTTATATACTTATGTCCCATGTAATACCAATATCCTCAGAAAAATAGATAAACAGAAGGAAGAATCTACAGACTGGGTAATGGTCAATGGGGTGCTATGTCTGGTAAATATGTTCTGCATCATGAAAAACCTTTTATGTGCATTTAACTTCTCACTGCTCATCTTTCCTAATCACCATATGAGCAAACAGACACAAAGAGGATATATTGTCATTCAAAGACTATATGATTATGCAGTGTTAGAATCCATGTAACTCCTTAATCAGGGTGGCTGCTCTCTGTCACTACATTTTAAGTCCTTGAATTCATATCCATATCATTCATGGCCTTGTGAAATCACTTAATAAGTTTTTGCTGAATGTCAGAAATAGGATGTAAAGCATATGAAGAATAAAATGTCACAGTGTTGCCTTCAAAGAACATGCTGTCTAGCAAAAGCTAAGAAGGCAGCAAAAAGCCAATTGCACAGAAAATGTGTCGATTCAGTGGGGATGCAAACCTCTATTGCAATTTTAAAAAAAACATAAAATATATTTAAAAATAAAGAAAGAAAGGCTGCTACTTAGAGAGCCACAGATCGGTCCTAGATCCCGTTTTAAGTAAAAATAAGAAAGAACCAGACGACAGAGTTAAAGTGTACAAATACTATGAGTTGGTAGAAAGAAGGCTCAGGTTCTAGCAAGAACACATCATATCATCTCACTTAAAATGGTTTTCTATCAATCCAGAAAAGGGGTATAAAGTAGGGATATATTTGGATCCAAGGCTATAGTTTATTGCCCATGGGTTAGATCATTGTGCTGATTGCTTTGAACATTTATTCTAATAGTCTGTGCATTCATTTGGACTTAACTATGTAAACATACATCTGTTTATTATCTATTCTCAACACTAACTCTCTCTATAGTTTATGTAGTAAATATAGGGATAGGTTATGTTAAAATGTCTATAAAATGTATATGAACCCCAGAGTTAAGAGAGGTAGAGGCAGGTGGATCTCTGTGAGTTTGAGGCCAGCCTGCTCTACAAAGCATGTCCACGGTAGCCAACACAGTAAAGAGAAATCTTGTCTCAAAAAACAAGCAAAAAATGTATATGAACAAAAGATGATACTTTCTTCCAGGAAGCATTTTGGTGATTTTTAACTTAAAAAAGCAGGAAATACTTCTTGTAATATAAAACCATGCCTTACTCATATTTGAGCTTAATACTTAGCTACATTAAATGTTGAGATTCAGTATTTTGTGAACATGCCCCCTTACCACTCTAAGGGCTGTAACCTGGACTTTGTATCAGAGAATGAGAAATTATTTTCATAAATCAGATTTCTATGCTCAAACATTTGAACTAAGACTATTAGAAGGAAATTGTCAGTTGATACAAATGTGGAAAGAAAGTAAACAGACTTAAAACCAAATAAAAATAGGAATTATCTAAGCAACAAATACCACATAACTGTATTATGTCCTTGACTTGATCTTTAGGACATTCTGTGGTGTTATTATTCACACATACATCTTAGACCTATGGGAGGAACTTAACTTCCTTGAGTCTATAAATATTCCTCAGCCTGGTTTTGAGTATTGTCAAAATGTAGTCCTTCCAATAGTCTATACTGATTCTTCATACATCTGAAATTCTCTTAGTCTGCGATGACTTTTCTTTTTACAGGAATACCATTCTAATAATCTGTACAATTTAATGCCTCGGTTTCTAACAAAGCTCCTTGCACAAAAGAGGTGATCACATATCTAAAGAGAAAATATCTATTGCAAAATTTTCCCGTTCCTTTGACTTTTTGTTTGAATAATCAATAACACTATTCAACACCTATGTACATTGAAAAAAATGAATAAAAAGCAGAACAAAACTTTGAAATCCTTTAAAGTAAAATTTTCCTTTTTTTTCAAAATATCTTTAAGTAACATAATTTTTCCTAAAGATACCTGAATTGACCTCAAACTTCTATTACTTTTTAGAAATATTGTTCTTACATAGCTTTTATATGTATTCATGTTTGAGTTGATAAAGACTTTTGTAGTTTTCTGCCGTCTTCATTATGCATGAAATGAGACTATAACGAATATACTGTAATTTGGGGACTACCAATGCCTTATCTGGAAGCTTACAAAGATCAAACTTTGATGGCTAAATTAGAAATAGGATAAATTGCAGGGTGGAGGATTTTTGACTCCAAAGAACAAAGGTTTTATGACTATTTGGCCTATTTTACAGCAATATTCATGAATAAGTCAAGACACCTACTGACCAACCTAATATTCCCGGTTCTTATAATGTGTACTCAGTTCTCTCCTTCCTAATGAAAATACAATATCATTTTAAAATTCTATTTTGCTATATTCTACACAGTGTAGGTTATAACAGTCTAACACTTCTGACAATGTCTTATTAGTAGCTTATTAAAATACATATGATTCATTAAATAATTCACAGTGTAGCTTTTGAAATACAGATCTGGAAATGAAGGGCTTTATAGGGAGAATTATAAAACTAAATTTCTATTACCCATTAGATACATGCTTTGTGTGCAATCCCCGCTTTTCTCCAAGCAGCACTAGTTTTCTACTGATTATGTGTTTTGTTCTTTTTTTCTCATTTCCATATTTTGTAAAAAAGTTATTTATTATTTATTACAATTTATTCACTTTGTATCCCAGCTGTTGTCCCCTCCCTCATCTCCTCCCAATCCTACCCTCCTTCCCTCTTTTCCCCCTATGTCCTTTCCTAGTCCACTGATAGGGGAGATCCTCTTCCCCTTCTATCAAGGAGAGGACCTAAAACTCATGTTCAGATGTAGCCTATAGACTAAGTGTCCAAGTGGGATCCCTAGTTAGGGGAGCAGAGGCTGTCTCTGACATGAACTCAGTGGCTGGCTCTCTGATCAGCTCCCCCAGGGGGAGCGTTTTGTTCTTAAAAGAACTTCTAAGCAGTAGTTTGGATTTTGCAACAAGGTCACATGGCAAATTACCACACCTTATGCTTGGTGAAAGACTGTAAGTGGAAACAATGTGTATAACTCCGATGTTACCCTATTAGAAGTAAATGGTGCTCTCTTTTTCATGAGATTTAGCAATGGTATTTGTTATAGAGGAACTTCCTCTGACCTAGAAGCAACAATTTATGCTTGAAAGGTGCTGGAATTACCTAAGGAACAGTCCCATTCCTAAAGAGATCATAAGTCAAATGTAGATGATAATTTTGGCCCCCTTTTCATGCCAGCTCAATTTTCTAGTGCTAAATGGATACCTTTGCAATTCAACTTCTATGTTTCCCTGCATTCATCTTTGGAAGTTCATTTTATGTGAATAGGTTTTCACTTGTCCAGTTGAGAAGTCATTGATCATTACCTTTTCCTATTTATCCCCCCTCCCATCTTTTAAGTTTTGGAAGCCTTATGGTCAGCGCAGCTTCTTTTGAGATGCATAGGCAATATATTTCATGTTTTTGTTTATCTAATGATACATATTAGATATACCATATATATATTTAGATGCACGCGTGGGCACACACACACATAACACACACACATACAGAGACGTCTGCTCTCAGCCCTCAGCACATTGCTTGGTATATAGAATTATTCAAGAAATAATGTCTTGGGTGAGTGAAGGCAGAAAAGCTACGAATGGAAATCAAAACTAGAGAGACACAGTCCCAGATGGCGGGATGCGAAGGAGGAACTGTCTTAATGCTAAGCTTCCCGAAGGGTTGAGAAATAAGGGAGAACACCAGAAACCAAGAAGCTTCGATTGTTATGCGTGTGTGCCTCAGGGTTTTTTTCCCCCTCAATTTTAATTTTAATTTTTTAGCTCCAGCTGGCAGAGCCCATGCCTCCCCCGCCAGCTGCCTGCCTGAGATGCTGGCCAGCTGCCAACAGCTGTGCCTGTGGAAAGAGGGCTCCCCTAGTACCCAAAGCGGGCCACTGAATATCATTCCTTTAAGCTTCCTTGAGAACATCGATTTCTTAGCACTTAGACATTAAGTCAGTTATCATTTGAAATATCCAGTTTTGTATAAAAATTAGAATAGATGCACTTTCTAAGGAAATGTTTATTTTACCTCAACTTTATTTTAATATCCTTATTTATCTATTCTGGTCACAATTTGGGGGTTACTTGGCAGTTTCACACAACGAAAAGGTGTTCCAAGACCAAAATACCATAAAAAATAGCTATCACATTTGAGTGCTTCCTTCTTGTATCTTACTTCATATTGCTTTATGTGGTAAGATTGTCAAGTTGACATTTGTTTTTGGAGTTCAGGGCTCATACTTGAACTCATACTTCTACAAATATTTACCACAAATTGTCATCTAATATCAGTTCAATGGCCTATCCAGAATAAGTTAGTAATCTCTATCTAGTTTCTGCTGGATATGTGTCCGAATCACAGCTGGACATCTTGTTAGCTGCCTCAGTTAAGAGTTCAGTGAGAGAGTGAACCATCCTAAACTCATACCCCTGGAGACCGGACTGCTTTGTGCCAGCAGCTCATTAACATGCGTTTTGCATAAAGACTGACCACAGTATACTTGTTCTAACAGGTTCGTTTTTTTTTTTTTTTAACTTGAAGATGTGGTAAATGTCTATTGCAAATCTTATTGACATTTAATTTTAAAATTATCTTCTGTATTTGTTTGCAATTTACTCATAATGTATGCATAATTCCAATCTGTTGAAATATTGATTCTGATTTATGATTTAGTAAACTAAGGAATGCTTGAGTTGAATATTAAACTTGAGAAGTGATTCATAATATATTACATTTATATTGCCCTTTAGAGTTTCACAAAGTCCCTTCATGAATACTATCTGTGAGTATATTTAGGGAAGAATTATGTTTAATTCATGTTTATATCATTAGCATGTAATCAATGCTAGCACATGGCAGCAACATAATACAGTTTTTAATGATCCGATTTAAGTCTCATTTCTCAGGAAATGATGGCCAGGATTTAAAACCTGCCCATAGAATATTTGACCCTTCCAATATTAGTGCTTTATTGCTGCTGTAGCATATTATCCTAAAGTTAGTGGCTTAAAAGAACAGGAATGCACTGCTTTGCAGGTCTAGATGTCAGAAATGCAAAACAGATCAAAGTCTAGACAGAAGTCCAATATACTCACAACTGTGACTGAGAAGTGGTTGATTTACTTGCTTTTTGTAGCTTCTCAGGATTGTCTTATCCCAGTGCTCTGGTGTCTGCTTTTGACTTCTTTTTGTTGTCTCTCTGCTACAAACTCTTGTGGTCTCTCTTTGGAAGCCTTTGCAGTTTACATGAGCCCATAGTATCATCCTAGATGAGCTTCTAATCTCAAAATCCTTTGACCTTCATTCAAAAGTCATGTAAGGTAACCTTCTTACATTTCCCACATAAAGAGGAGGAGATATTGCATTGTTTATCTTATCACACACCTGCAAATATTGAGTCCAACACCAATAACCTGATCTCTAACTGGCTTTAGTACCTTATGTCAAAAATAGGAGGTGAAAGAACAATATGAGATGCTTTTCTATGCTGGATTACACGAGCAAACCTGTTTCCTACATAGTCATTTCCTTTTTGTTTTTTGAAACCTTATGTTAGAACAGAAATGATGCAATTGCATTGAAGTCACTAAACTGCAGTCACTACTCTGATCATGTACAGACAGACAGATACTGAAACATAAGCAATTGTTTTAGCCCTGATATTTGAGCCTCCCATCATTCACATCAGGCACGTGATTTTTCAATTTTATGGTGAATGCAGAGGTTTAAACATGAGAGGTAACAACTCTAACACAGAAGCTTTCATAAGGCCAACGCAAGTTAAAGTTGAGTGTGCTGGTATCATGAAATAAGACCTGGACCAGGTAACCTAAATTGTGATCCTCACTACATCTGTATTTCAGTCTTATCATGTGTAGGATCATAATGATAATATATACTTCCTCAGAATGTCCTAAAGAATAAATGTTATAATGGATAAAAATAATTGAGTGCTTTCTATCATTACCAACAGGATTGAAAGACATTATTTGGGTTTTGAGTTATAAATTCAGTATCTCTTTTAGCCTGAACTGATTCCTTTGCAAATAACAGTATAAACCTAGAGATGCAGGTATATTCCTTGGTATTATTTGAGGATTCAGTGGTATTATTAGACGATATCCTAAATACATGAATTCTATGGTGTGTGTATTTGTGTGTGTGTGTTCAGGTATGCACACAAGAACATGTGTTCTCATGAAAATGAGTTTCCATATGCATGGAAGCCAGAGGTCATTCCTCAGGGGCCATCTACATTGTTTTAAGACAGCTGTATCACTGACACAGGGGATTGTCAATTAGGCTAGTTTA
Organism: Pachyuromys duprasi; assembly: GCA_028658305.1. Taxonomy (NCBI): domain Eukaryota; kingdom Metazoa; phylum Chordata; class Mammalia; order Rodentia; family Muridae; genus Pachyuromys; species Pachyuromys duprasi. Next base: position 37,819,201 of record CM053745.1, on the reverse strand, counting down.
GTTGATAGTTGGGTTCCCGAGATCTGCCTATTTATGCCTATCCAGTACTATGATTATAGAAACTGTACCAGTATTTCACGCTTTTTTTCCTTTTATCTTTTTAATTCTTCTTTCATAAAATGCATGCAGAACACGACTTCTGTTCAGTACACTCCTCCAAGTCCCTTTCCACGCTCCACCCTCCCCTCTCTATCTCTTCAGTTTTCCTCCTCCTCTCCTCTCTCCCAGACCTACTGCCCTTTGATTTCCCTTCAGAGAAGAGAAGTCCTCCCAGAAATATCCACCCAAGAGAGCATAATAGGGTAAAAGAAGACCAGGCACAAACCCTCCTATCCAGGCTGGATGAGGTAACTCTGTAGGAGGAAAGGAGTGCCAACAGGAGGCAAAAGACTCAGTGACATCTACACTTCCACTGTTAGAAGTCCCACTAAAAGCTCTCAAGTTAAACAACCACGGCATGTATGCAGAGTACCTGGGCAGACCCTCGCAGGGCACTTCAATCTCTGGGATACTGTATGAGCCATGCTTAGTTGATTCTGTGAGCCCTGCTCTCCTGGGGTCCTTAACCTCTCTGGCTCCTACAATTTTTTCTTCCCCTCTTCTGCAGGTTCTTGGAGTTCCACCTAATGTTTTAGTGCAGGTCTGTGGATCTGCTCCCATCAGCTGCTAGAGCAAGCCTTTCTGAGAGTGATTGGGCTATGCAGTGATATGAGTGTAGGAGAATATCATTAGGAATCACTTCATTTACTTTTTTTTTCTTTTTTGTCAGTTCTGTTTGTTTCTACCCCAGGTCTTTGAGCTATCCTGGTCATTCTGGCAGTGTTGATTGGCCAGCTACTCCCACAGCCTCTGAGGCTACCATTGTCCCAGCACCTCTTGCAGGCAGGACTGGTGTGGGTAGAAGATTGTGATGCTGGGCTGGTGTCCCAGTCCCAACACTATGATCACTGCATGGTGAAAGAGTATGGCTCCATTATCTTCCATTATGTCCTCTCTAGGGTCACCCTTATTGGTTCCAGGAAGTTTTCACTAAGCCAAAGTTTCCACGTCATCCCCTAAATGCTCACCTCTTCCAGTTATCTCTCCACTTACTCTCTTTCAGTGTATCTCTCCCTTACCTGATCCCTCCTTTTCACACCGTTACCCACTCCAGTCTACCCTAAGAATGTATTTCACTTCCCCTTTTTTGAGGCAGGTCCATGCATCTCCCCTAGAGCCCTCCTTGTTACTTAATCTATCGGTGTCTGTGGATTGTTGTGGAAATACCCTTTACATAAAAGATAATATCTTCTTTGAAGTACATATCATATTTATCCTTCTTCTGGGTTGCCTTGCTCAGGGTAATTGTTTCTAGTTCTATCCATTTGCCTGCAAATTTCATGATGTCATTTTTTCTTACAGCTGAGTAGTACTCCATTGTGTAAATATTCCACATTTTCTTTGTTCTTTCTTCAGTTGACAGCCATCTAGGCTGTTTTCAGTTTCTGGATTTTATGAATTGAAAAGATACTGTGAACATAGTTGAGCAAGTATACTTGTAGTAGGTTGGAGCATCCTTTGGGTATATGCCCAAGAGTGGTTTATCCGTTCCTGATTATTTTTTAAGGAACCACCAGTGATTTCCACAGCGGCTGTTCAAGTTTGTACTGTTATCAGCAATGGAGGAATGTTCCCCTTGCTCTACATCCTCACCAGTGCATGCTGTCACTTGTGTTATTGATCTTTGTCGTTCTGACAGACGTAGATGGAATCTCAAAGAAGTTTTAGTTGTATTTCTCTGGTGGCTAAAGATTTCAACATTTCTTAGTGTTTCTCAATCATTTGTGAATCCTTTACTGGGAATTCTGTTTAGATCTGTTTCCCATTTTTAAATTGGATTGTTTAATTTATTATTATATAATTGCTTGAGTTCTTATATACCTTGTATATTAGCCATCTGTCAAATATGAAGTTGGTAAAAGTCTTTTCCCATTCAGTAAGCTGCCATTTAGTGTCCTTCACCTTACATAAGCTTTCCATTTTAATTTGTTAACTGTCTGTCTTAGTTGCTGCACTATCACTTTTCTGTTTAGGAAGTGAACTCCTATGCCAATGTGTTCAAGGTTATTTCCCACTTTCTCTTTTATTACGTTCACTGTGTCTGGTTTAAAGTTTGTCTTTAATCTACTTGAACATGAGTTTTGTGCATGGTGATAGATGTGGATCTATTTGTATTCTTCTATATGTTTATATCTAGTTAGACCAAAATCCTTTGTTGAAAATACCATCTTTTTTTTCAGGTGTCCATAGATGTATAGATTTATGTCTGGTTCATCAATTAAATTTCTTTGATGAACATGTCTGATTTTATGACAATACATGTGGTTTTATTGCTATAGCTCTGTAGGAGAGCTCGAAGTCAGGAATGGTGTTACATTTGGAAGCATATTTTTTATACAGGATTGTTCTAGCTATCCGGGGTGTTATGTTTTTCTATGTGATTGTGACAGTTCTCCTTTTAAGATCTGTAGTGAATTGGACGAAAGTTTCTTAGGAATTGCATTCAATCTGTAGGTTACTTTTGGTAGGATGGTCATTTTTACTATGTTAATTCTACTGATCCATGAGCATAGGTGATATTTCCACTTTCTGGTATCTTCTTATATTTCTTTCTTAAAAGACTTGAAGTTTTTATCATGCAAATCTTTCACCTGCCTGGTTAGAGTAACCACAAGATATTTTACATTGTCACAGGCTATTGTGAAAGGTATTATTTCCCTCATTGTTTCTCAGTATATGTGTCATTTGTATATAGGAGGACTACTGTTTTGTTTTTAATGTTGTATACAACCACTTTTCTGAAGGTGTTTTTCAGCTATGGGGTTCCCTTTCAAAATATTTGTGGTCACTTATGTATACTATCATAACATCTGCAAATAACAATATTTTGATTTTTCCTTTCCTATTTCTATCCTCTTGATCTTCTTTAGTTGTCATATTGCTTTAGCTAAAGCTTCAAGAATTCTATTGAATAAATGTGGAGAGACTTAGAGCCTTTTCTTTTTCCTGAGTTTAGTAACATTGCTCTGAATTTCTTTCCATTTAATTTTCTGTTAGCTATATGCTTGCTGTAAATTGCCTTTGCCTTTATTGTGTTTGGGTATATCCCTTGTGTTCTGAAAATCTCCAAGACTTTTCTCATAAAGGGATGTTGGATTTTGTCAAAGGCTATTTGCTATCTATGCAGAGGAACTTGTGGGTATTTTTCTTTTAGTTTGTTTATTTGATAGATACTTTTACCATTTTAGTATGTTGATCCATCTTTGCCTCTGAGATAAAACCTTCATCATAGTTGAAGATCTTTTTGAGGTATTCTTCGATTCAGTTTGCAACTGTTTTAATGAGTATTTTAACATCTATGTTCATAAGATAAATAAGTCTGTAATTCTTTCTCTTTGTTAAATCTTTATGACGTTTGTGACTGTGACTTGAAAAAGAAATAGACCATGTTCCTTCTGTTTCTATTTAATGGAATGATTTATCGAGGTGTGTTGGTTTTAACTCTTCTTTGAAAGTCTGGTAGAATTCTGTGCTGAAACCACTATGTAAAACTACAATAAAATAGAGATACTTACAAATTCTTGAGCATAAATTATTTTTGCCAAATGTTACATTGCTCTAGGCCTTTGGATTTTTTGTTTTGTTTGGTTTTGTTTTTTTGTTTTTTGTTTGGAAGACTTTTAATGACTGCTTTTATTTCTTTAGTGGTTATAGGTCTATTTAAGGTGTTTATCTGATCTTGATTTATCTTTGATAAGTGGTATCTATTGAGAAAATTAGTCACTTATTTGTGTTTTCCATTTATATGGAGTAGAGGATTTTAAAGTATGACCCAATGATTCTTTGGATTTCCTCAGTGTCTGTAGTAATGAACCTTTTTTGTTTTGATTTTGTTAATTTGCATACTCTCCCTCTGTCTTTAAATTAGTTTAAATAAGAGTTTGTCTATGTTGCTGATTTTCTGAAAGAACCAACTCTTTGTTTCATTGATTGTTTGTATTGTTCTCTCTATATTTTTTAAGTTTCTTGAATTCAGCCCTGAGTTTGATTATTTGTTGCCATCTACTCCTCTTGAGTCTTTTGCTTCTTTTGTTCTAGAGCTTTCAGGTGAGCTGTTAGGTTGCTAGTAAGAGATGTCTACAATTTCTTTAGGAAGGCACTTAATGCTTTCCTCTTAGCACTGCCTTAACTGTGTCCCATAAATTTGGGCATGTTGTGCCTTCATTTTCATTGAGTTCTAGAGAGTCTTTATTTTCTTTATTTCTTCCTTGACCCAGTGATCATTGAGTAGAAAATTGTTCAGTTTCCCTGAATTTGTAGGCTTTCTGTTGTGGCTAAAATCCAGCTTTCATTTGTGATGTTTTGATTTCAGTTTTATTTCATCTGTTGATACTTGCTTTGTGATCGAGTATATGGTCAGTTTTTAAGAAAATTCTGTTATGTACTGGGAAGAAGGTATAGTCTTTCATGTTTGGGTGAAATGATCTTTCAATGTCTGTTAGATCCATTTGATTGATAACATTAGTTAGCTTCAGTATTTCTCCGTTAAGTTTTTGTCTGAATGACTTGTCTATTGATGAGAGTGGGGTATTGAAATGTCTTCCTATCAGTGTTTGAGGGAAAATGTGTGGGATAAGCTTTAATACACACACACACACACACACACATATATATGTAATATATATATTACAAATGTGGCTGCCCTCATATTCAGGACATAACAGCCAAGAATTAAAAAGTAATCTTGCTGGACTTTTCCTTTGATGAGTATGCATTGTTTTTCCTTGTCTTTTTTATTTACTTTAGTTTGATGTTTATTTTGTTAGATATTAGAATGTCTACTGCATGCAGCTTGCTTCTTTCCATTTGCTTGGAAAATCCTTTTCCAACACTTTCTATAAGGTAAAGTCTATCGTTGTTGTTGAGGTATATTTCTTTCTTTTTTCTTTTTTTAAATGCAGCAAAAAGATAGTTCCTCTTTTCACATTCATTCTGTTAATCTGTGTCTTTTTATTGAGTTATGGAGTATATTGATATTAAGAGATATTGATACTGAAAGATACCAATGCCCAATGATTGTTATGTTGTGTTATTGTTATTTTGTTGTTGTTGGTGGTGATGATGGTGCTTCAGATGGGTATGTGTGTGTGTGTGTTTCCCTTCTTTGGGATTTGCTGAGTTTAGTGAAACTCATTGTTTTTAGAATTTTCTTTCTAATACCTATTGTAGAGCTGGATTTATAGATATTGTTTAAAATTGACTTAGCATGGGATATATTAATTTTCCCATATATGGTGATTGGCATTTATGTTGGATGTAGTAGTCTGGGCTGTAGTCTTTTAGAATATGCAAGACATGTGTCCAGACGCTTTAGGTTTTAAAGTCGCCATTGAAAAGTCAGGTGTAACTCGAAATTGTGTACCTTAATATGTTACCTTCTCCTTTTGTAGCTTTTAATATTTTTCTTTGCTTTGTATATTTAATGATATGATTATTACATGGTGGGGGAACTTTCTTTTCTGGACCAACTGTGATGTTCTTCCCACACCCCTACCCCTCCAGGATCTTCAATATGCGGGAGGATACAGGGAGCAGAGGCCAGAGGCAATGAATGGCGGAATTCAGACAGAATGACTGACTTCCAGAAGCAGCTTTAAGGAGGCATCCCAACTTTATTCTAAGTGAACAAGTGTTTTCTAGTTCTTGGAGGGGGACAGGTTCCCAAGGTAGGTGTATACTTTTGGCTTGGGGCTTAAGGATCTGGGAATGCTTTACATTCCAGAAATTCCAGATCCTCCTTGGGCTTATGAGGACAAAGGAAGTTGAACCTTCATTTTGGACCTGAGCCCTGTGACAGGTGAAGTCATGCTTAGAGACATTCTCCAGATGAATTCAGGCAGAGAGAAAGAAATTCCCTGCTGACAAAGGGAGTCCTCCATTCTGTGTTGAACTGGGGAGAGCTTTTCAGAAATGATGGGCTGCAGCCTTGAAGAGCAGGGTTTTCCAACATCTAACCTATTTGGTGTTAGTGTGCTTCTTTCATCTCTATAAGTACCTCCTTCTTTATGTTAAGTTTTCATTTTCTATAATTTTGTTGAAAATATTTTCTGGGCCTTTTAAATGGGATTCTACTTCTTCTATTACTATTTTCCTTAGTTTTTTTTTTTAATAGTGTCCCATATTTCCTGGATGTTTTTATGTCAAGAATTTTTAGATTTGACATTTCCTTTGACTGATATATCTATTTCCTGTATTGTGTCTTTACCACCTATGATTTTCTCTTCTACTCTTGTAAGCTGTTGGTAATGCTTGTGCCTATAATTCCTCTTCCCTTACCTAGATTTTGCATTTTCATAATTCCCTCATTTTTGTTTTCTTTATTACTTTTATTTTCATTTCAGGTCTTGAACAGTTTTATTTGCTTCCTTCAACTTTTTTGTTTGATTTTTCTTGGCTTACTTTAAGGGATTTTAATATATTCTCCAATTTTATGGTGGTCTTTTCTTGAATTATTAAAGGGATTTATTCACTTCTTTTTTAAAGGAGTCTATTAACCTGCTTAAAGTTGGTTTTAAGGTCTTTTTGTGCTTCAACTATGTTGGAATAGCCAGGGATTACAGTAATGGGGTTGCTGGCTCTGGGGGGAACATATTGTCCTGGCTGTTGTTAATGTTCTTATACTGTCATCTAGGCAATGGGATTTGGAATGAATATGGGTCTAAGTACAGATTTATGAGTTTGTCTTTGTTGGGCTGCTGTTTTGGTCCTTGGTTTGTGATTTCTCTCTGGTCTTCTGGCCTTTGTGGTTGAGCAAAGAGCTTCCACCCTACCTGGAATCTGGGCTTTTGTTGGCCATTGTGGCCTCTTATTGAGCAGGATGTCACAGCCTGAGTTGACAGCAGGAATTCTTTTTACCTGCATGGCCTCTGATCCAGCAAGGAGTCTGACCTAAGTAGCAAGCTAGAGATTTGGGGAACAACACCCATATATCCCAAATGCACTTCATCATTGCTTGGTATAGGATTTATAAAGTTAACATTTAACAGAAATGCATATAAGTACCGCGCGCTAACCGATTGCGCCACGATCATACTGAGTGAGGTATCCCAAAAGCAGAAAGAAACATATGGTATATACTCACTTATATAAACCTATAGGATAGGAAGTTCAAGCTGAAATCTACGCACCCAGAGAGGATATACAAAAGGAGGACCCAGGTTGGTATGATCAATGCTTGTTTGG
>CM053745.1:37772393-37811420 GCA_028658305.1 Pachyuromys duprasi | reverse complement strand
GGTATATACTCACTTATATAGACCTATAGGATAGGAAGTTCATGCTGAAATCTACACACCTAGGGAAGATGTACAAGAAGGAGGAGCCAGATTGGTATGATCAATGCTCATTTGGATGGACCAATGGGAGGGACATTGAATGGGGGAGAAAACAAGCAACAGGACAGGAGCATACCAAAGAGGACCTATGAAAGAATCAGTATAGCAATGTATCAAAACAGGTATTAAGACTCTCGGTTAAGCCCTTGGCAGAGGGCTGGAAGTAATAATAAATATAGGGGAAGTTAGTAAGACTTGGGGAGAACAAGAGCTCCACAAAGATCAAACTGAGCAGGGCACAAGGGTCTTTTATGGGACAGTTTCTCCAACCAGGGACCATGTATGGATATGGCCTAGAACCCCTGCTCAGATGTTGCCCATGATAACTTACTGGTGAACTGAAGTCCCTAGTGAGGGAAACAGAACCTGTTTCAGTCTTGAGCTGATGGCTGACTCTTCGACCCTCCCCCATACATGCCAAGGAGTAACAGCCTGGCTAGATCCCGGTGAAGGACATTGCAACCAGCCCTGAGGAGACAATATGATCTGGGGTCAGGTGGAAGGGGAGAAGATCCTTCCCCATTGGTGGACTTGGAGGGGGCAGGGAGGAGATGAGGGAGGGTTGGGGAGAGTGGGAGGGAGTGAGGGAGGGGACTACGCATGCGATGCAAAAAACCTAACCTGTGATTGATATAAAAATAAATAAATTTATTAAAAAAACATACTGTTGCTTCTTTTAGCACATTGAATTTAGAAATATAAATGAAAAGAAAGAGTTTTAATATAGGTTCACAGCAATGCTTTACAACTATTATAACACAATGGTGTTATAATATATATGAAAAATAATATATGTTACAGTATTATATATAACACACATATATATGTTGAAATACTTAAAAAGTGCTATTCTATATAACATACTATGTTAAAAGAGGCCAGAACAATGCACAATAAAAGACACAGTTTTGATTGAATATTACCAAAGTTGTTCTTTTTTCTCAATCCAATCTTTTTCCAGTATTCATTTCAGGCATATATCATTTTTCCTATTCTTTTCCTGAAAAAAAAATGTAGAGTTAAATAACCATTCAATCTATTGGGTATAGTATCAACATATCACAATGTCAGAGTGTAAATAATAATTAAATATACTGTGATTATATACAGAAGTAAAATATTAATTATAAATTTCAATTCTAATTTTAGGTTTTTGTGATTGTCACATCAATATACATAGAATAACATATTTTAATTCAACTGAACTTTTCAACTGTATTTTTGTATTCATTTATTTTTAATTTATTATTATTTATTATAATTTAATCACTTTGTGTCCCCACTGTAGCCCCTTCCCTCATGTCCTCCCATTCTCACTTACCGTGTCTCTTCTTCCCTTATGCCCGTCCGTAAGTTCATTGATAGGAGAGGTCCTCCTTCCCTTCTATCTGACCTTAGACTATCAGGTCTAATCAGGGCTGGCTGCATCATCTTCTTCTGTGGCCTGGCAAGGTTGCACCTCCCAGGGCGAGTTGGTCAAAGAACCAGTCACTGAGTTCATGTCGGAGACAGTCCCTGCTCCCCTTACTAGGAAGCCCACTTGGAAACTGAACAGCCTATGGACTTCCTCTGAGCAGGGGGTCTATGTCAAATGTGTTTTTATTCCTCAAAAGACTGGTGAATTTTTGAAGCCTTTTTTGGGGGTAAATTCAAACTTGAAAATATTTTATTTCTTCAAAACTCCTATAAAAATATCTTAATTGATGAACTTCAAATCTATCTTACTCACAAATTCTGTATCCAGGATGCACTGTATGATAACCATGCCATTTAGTGGTTCTATACCAAAATTATAGGTAAGAACAAGCTTAGTAAATTTGTGAAACTAAGAAAAAAAATGCCACGGTTTATGGAATTCAAATTACTTTTTGCCAGCTTTTGGTATGCACAAAAAGAAGAAAGAAAGAAAAACTGAAAATTGCTTACAGTATGTGTGTATGTGTGTGTTTGTGTGCTTGTGTGTGTCTCAATGGAATATACTGGACACAATGTACTAATGTGGTGAGTAAAGGAAAATTTGTTAAAATTTCAATTAACTAAACTTAAATGCTTAATATTAATTCATACATAATGCATCTATTATTTTCATGAATTTATTTCTAAACATTTTCATAACTGTAATTTGAGTTTGTCTTATCAAATAACTAGTTTAGTAACAAATAAGAATGCAAATATATCCAAGCACAATCACTCAAGTGAACCTATATCATAGGAAATCAAACCTATCAAAGTCATATTGATTTTAAATCTCCAATAAAACTCTTATATATTTACAATGCAATTGGGTTTATTTTCATTTCTAAACCCAAGAGATATGTTTGCTTATTTCTCCAGAGGTTTCATATGTTGGCAAGAGATCTGTCCTACCTGCTCGGTGTAATCAGATCCTAAACAATTTAATTAGTGTTATTTATGAAATGATAGATATAACATCAGGAATGAATAACATTAACATTGTGCATAATTTATTTTCATTTCTTAGTCACTGTCAAAATAATATATAAACACACTTACAGGAATAAACAAATGGGGAATAGATTAATAAATTTGGATTTTAATGCCATTGAAATTTGATGAAAATACACTTTCTTTGTTTGGACAAATCTGGTAGCTATATTAAAATATGCACTAGAGAACACTTTCATAGCTTTATGGTATCTTTTATGGTGCCACTTCACATTTTGATTTTGAGAGGGAAAATTGCCCTGGAGGAGAAATCCTTCACAAAAAAGGGAGAGGGAACACAAGGACTCTGGAAAAAAAAGAAGTTTTCAACTGCAGAGAATGATTAGTACAAGGAAAAGGAGGAGGAGACATCTGTTGGTGAAATGATTTTTAGAGATAATTAAGTGCATTCATCCAGAAATAACACATATTATACATCGTTTGCAGGCACACATGGTTTTACTAAAAACAAGAGAGACTTTGAAAAGCCCACAAAAATAATCAGCAGCTTTGATTCTGATGTCGTCAGAATGTGAGTATTCCTCCTGCACCCCACCTCACCCCTCGCTGTTCTTCTCACTCTCCTTAAGGAATTTTATGGCGGATAGTGAGCACTGCTTAGAGAAGTAAGTCTGATTGTAAGATACTGTCTGACAAGTACATCTTGATCTTGGGTTTCTCAAGAGCTCAGTTTCACATGCGTTTTCAGCCTCCTAGAATATAACTGGAATCTGGTTATCCAAGAAAATTCAAGTATAGAAAGCATTACTATAGAAAGTGTCCCAAAGTGTCAGAAACAGATGTTTTAAGCACAGAAAAAAAAGCAATTGACCCAACAATAATTACTATTTTAAAGACAATAAAAATTAACCTCAGAAATCAAGTTCATATTTGCAGCATTCTTACTCATTGAATCCTCTTCCACAGAAAGTTTATTCCTTACAACTGGCCACATGATTATGCCTTGTGCAGAATCTGGATGTGTGGTAAAGATCATTCTATAAAGAGCCCTGAAATTTAGTTATAAAAATAAGAAAGAATAGTCAATAGATACTAATGAGTTGAAATACATTGTATGCTAAGGAAAAGCAATAAAGAAGACCATTTAAAGATAATAAACATGAATGTCAAAGTATATGTATAAAGTATATGTATAAATAAAAGTGGAAACTAATGATACTCTCGACTTAACTGAAGTTAATTATTACAATGAGCTGAATAGTACTTTCATGTAAAATTTTGACATTTAGGGATTTGTTAATATGTGTTCCAGAGAGACCTTTTTTTCCCCTTTGTTTAGGAACATTTACCATACTTTAACTCCCATCACCTGAACAAATACTGAGATTTGATAACCTAGAATAATAAATCAAAAGAACAAAGGTGCATATAACAAATCACTTAATGCCAAAATGTAGCACAAAATGAAATCAAAAGAGCACAGAAGTGACATACCGTAGGCAGTACTTAGACCAGTGGGTTACCATGGGAGAAAGCATTTTCAAACTATGTATCATGCAGGCATTGATATCCAGAACTTATAGAGGATGTGAATAATTGACAACAAATATAAAAAACAAATAAGTTTAGAAAATGTACAAAATGTCTAAATCCAAACAATAAGATATGAGTGGCCAACAGAAATATTGAAGTTCTCCCCAAAGGCACAATAATGACCTGTCCTCAGTTCCAAGAATCTAAAACTGGGGGCTCACAACCACATGTAATATCAGTTCCAAGGGATTTAACAATTTTTGGCCTTCATGGGCAAATCATGAACCTGATGCCCTTATGAAACAGACTCAAAACCACACATAAGCAGGAATAGATAAAATAAAAATATATAGAGATATTGTCCCATCTAAATTAGAACGTCTATTATTAAATGATAAAATAACATGATATAGAAGTAGAGAAATGACAATTCTTATTGTTACTGATTATAACTCACTAGAGTATCTATAAAAGAGTGTGAAGTTTCATCAAAAAAAGAAAAAATCAAATAATAATTATTAATAATAATTAATGTGTGCATATCCAAAGGAAATTAAGGCCACATTTTAACCATACTTTCATTTTTATTATAGTTCTATTCATTTTAGTTATAGTTACTGTATGGAAACAACCTAAAACTCCATCTATGCCTCCATAGTCCTGCCATGCTTTTAAATGAATTCTTGTTACTTGGGATACTATAAATAAACCTGGAAGACATGATATGTGTAAAATAAGCCAAGTATAAGAAGAAAAATACAAATACTGCAGGCATCTGTGGCATGTGGGAGAACTGATGATGTGGAAAAAGAAATTAGAATGTGATTACCAGAATCTTGGTAGACAGGGAGAAAAATAGAACTTAAAGAGTTCAGTATATCAGAACAAAAGCACAGGTAGCAAGGAGAAGAAAATTCTTCTTTTGTGAAGGAGTGTGGCGGTTATCAATAATATTGCTGTATATATTTTTAAGTGGTTTGGAAAGATGAATTTGGATGTGCCCACAGCTGAAATGTCAATAACACTAGCCCTGATGTTATTTATTTTGAATTTTAATTGTGATGTTTTCAGCCTCATGCCACTCTTTCTCTTCCCAGGAGAATTCATTTATAATAATAAATATCTAATATTGGAAATGAGAATCCCCTGGTTCCCTGATTGACTGATTTATTAGTTCATATCAAAGTCTAGTTCTTCTTAATCTTACTACTCTGCCATTATTATAGTACTAATAAATCTTTGGATTCCAAAATGGCTGGCATGGTTTAAGGAGGTCTTTCCATGCCCTTTGAACCAGCTGCAGCACTCAGGAGAGTGGGCCATGCAACTCACCTGAGCAGGACAGTAGAGCCGGTCTGGTGTGTGTGTGGGGGGGGGGGGTGCAGGTGATCTAGACCCAAGTACTTGAACGAGGAAGAGATAGCCCTGAGACTCCTGTGTCATGAGTTAGCTTGGCCTGGTGTGGGGCAAGCAGTGAGAGTATCTCTTGCCCTGCACCTCCTGAGGTAGTCAAGAGAGCTGAGTGTGGGGTCAGGAGAGCAGGTGAGCTCGCCCTGCTCCTCAGTGGCTGCAGCAATCAGGGCAATCAGGTCCTGCACCTCACCTAGGAGCATGATGGAGCTAGCCTGGTGGAGGCAGCAAAGGGGAGCCGCCTGAGGGTGAAAGCATGGGAGAGCTGGCCCCACCACTTCTCTGACTGAGGTGGTGTGGATGCAGGGGTGATGCCTCCTACCCCCGAGCTACCTACGGTAGGCAAGAGAGCTGGCCCTGAGGGCACGAGAGTGGGAGAGCTAGCTCTACCCCTCACTGGCTGTAACACTTAGGAGAGTGGGCTCTGCCCATCACCTGGGCAACAAAATGGAGCTGTCCCTGATGGTGAAGCATGGGTAAGGAAGTCCTGGAGATTTGCTCACCCCTAGCAGGCTGCAGCGCTGAAGAGAGGGGCCAGGTACATTGACTGGGCAACATAGTGGAACTGGACCTGGAGGCTGGAGTCATAGATATGGAGCCTACTCCAGAGCATGAGAACCAGGAGCCAGCCCTACCTTCTTCCTATTGCATTGGGTATGCAAGGTCTAGCAGCATTGAAGAGCTAAGCCTGGTGATGAAGATAAGAAAGAGCTGATGAGCTGGCCAGCTCAGTTAACACGCAGGCCCAAATTCAGGTTTCTGAACTTGCTCATCACAAAATCTATATCATCTGCAGACAGTTAAGACACATGAAGGGGCCAGTACTGTTGATTCAGGGCTGCAGAATCTCCACAGTACAGGTAATCAACAAAACAATCAGGGGGCCTGGTGAGGAACCAATATTGTTGGTGTCATGGAAAACAGAGATCTTACACCCACCAGACTACTCATTGCAGTGAACATTTGTAATAAAGATATATGGACAGTTGGCGGTTGGTCTCATGCATCTACTAGCCCTCAAGATCTGGGTACAGCTGTTCTTGTTATGTAAACCTACCTGACTGGCTGATTAAATGGCCTATACCTGGGCAAGGCAGAATAGGGTAGGCATGGCTAATGTTCTTGGGCTTCTGAGGACAGGAGAATCATAGAAAACAGACAGACAGGAAGATAAGAGGAATAAGGACGCCACAGTGGGTTAGTATGGAGAAAAAATCATATGGGCCTGGAGTAAGTACTCAAATAATGGCATGGAAAGGCCCAGAGGAAGAATAAAACCAAGTATTTATAAGATTATGGATGGAAGATAAATCAAATGAGGATGATTAAGGGAAATGGCATTGGATGGCGGCTGGGAGGAAGACGATGATGTTATTGAGACAGCATAGGTAAAATATCTGCCTAGCCTAAGGTGAATCAGGAAATTATAAAATCTAACAGGTGTCTATGTCTTATCATGTGTGATAATAAGTTAGATAATGCCGCCATAATAATCTTAGGGATAATAATGAATAATATATAGCCCAACACCTATATTTTTTTTTTATTTACTACTGCAGCGGACTGAGGCATATACTGTGGGACACAATGTGTCATACTACAGTTTCCACAGTGGGATGTTTTCTATGTTTTGGTTTGGTTTGGTTTTCTTTTCCTTTGTTTTCTTTCTCCTGTTTGTTTGTGTGTGTGTTTATAGGGGGAACATGTGGCAAGGGTGGAGGGTGTATATGAGGGACAGGGATATGGGTGCGACTGGGATACATGATGTGGAACTAACAGAGAATCAATAAAAAGTTGGAATTAAAAAAATAAATGCCAGGCAGAGTCTTGTTCTATTTGCTAAAATAATGCTTTAAGAATATTTCCACAAAGGGCCTCAGAGAGACTCTACCTAGCAGTGTATCAAAGCAAATATTAAGACACAGAACCAAACCTTTGGCAGAGTGCAGAGAATCATATGAAAGAAGGGGGAGTTAGTATGACCTGGAGAGAACAGGAGCTCCTCAAAGACCAAATATATCAGGGCACAGGGGTCTTTTATGAAACTGTTTCTCCAACTAAGGATCATGTGTGGATATAACCTAGAACCCCTGCTTGTATGTAGCAAATGGTAGCTAAATATCCAAGTGGGTACCCTAGTAAGGGGAACAGGGACTATTTCAAACATGAACTCAATGGCTGGCTTTTCAACCCGCTCACACACACACACACACACACCCCGAGGGAGGAGCAGCCTTGCTAGGCCACAGAAGAGAATATTGCAGCCAGCCCTGAAGAGACCTGATAAGCTAGAGTTAGATGGAAGGGGAGGAGGTCCTCCCCTAGCAGTGAACTTGGAAAGGGCCAGGGTGGAGGTGAGGGAGGGCTAGGGAGAGTGGGAGGGAATGTGGGAGGGAATGTGGGAGGGGGCTACCGCTGGGATACAAAGTGTATAACCTGTAATTAATATAAAATAAAAATATTTTAAAATGAATGTTTACGTGAACATTTATTAAAAGAACAGAAGTGCTGTACTGCCTGGGTTTGTGACATAAGCTGGAGTCATCAGAGAGAAAGGAGCTTCAGTGGAGAAAAATGCCTGCATAAGATCCAGCTCTAAGGCATTTTCTTAGTGATGAATGGAGAAGGGCCCAACCCGTTGTGGGACATCCTTGGGCTGGCAGTCCTGAGTTCTATGAGAAAGCAGGCCGAAGCAAACAACTAAGCAACACCCCTTCATGGCTGCCTCAAGTTTCCTTCCCTGCTTGAGTACCTATCCTGACTATGACCTTGAGGTGTAAGCTAAACAAACAAACAAACAAACAAACAAAAAAGCAAAACATCCCATTTGTCCACCTAAGCGAGGATTGATCACCCCCCCCCCCGGGTCCTCCTTCTTGCTTATCTTCCCTAGGTGTATAGATTTCAGTATGTCCATCCTATCCTATAGGTCTATATAAGTGAGTATATACCATATGTTTCTTTCTGCTTTGGGGATACCTCACTAAGGATGATCATTTCCAGGTCCTACCATTTGCCTGCGAATTTCATGATTTCCTCGTTTTTAATCGCTGAGTAGTATGTCATTGTATAAAAGTACCATAATTTCTGTATCCATTCCTCTACTAGGGACATCTGGGTTGTTTCCAGGTTCTGGCTATTACGAATAAAGCTGCTACGAACATGGTTGAGCAAATGTCCTTGTTGTGTACACAAAAACAAAAAACAAAGAAACAAAAAATTTACCTCTTTCCTCCACAGCTTGGTTTGCTTTTTGGTCATGGTTCTTCCATGAAATCCTGATTTTACAACAGAACTCTAACTGATGCTGAGTACTGGGTTTTGGCCTAATGTAGATTCAACAGCAAGAATAGCACTATTGTATCAACACTGCAGTGTCTACTACAAACTCTCATTATTTAGTACACAGCTATTACAGTGATGACTATTCTCCTTGACTAGCTCTGGCTTATTGAAGTCTTATATTTATTTGTAGGCTAAAAGTAATTTAAAAGAAGAAACCACAATAGGAAGCTTTTAATTAAGATGTAATTTTGTGTGACATAGTGGTTCAGCTATAGTGGGTTTTCAATAAACATTTTAAATGGATAGATAATTTTAAGGTGTTATTTGTATGGCATGAAGTTTTTATTTGCACACTTTATTCTTAGCTGTGACTGTGTGTTTCTTGATAAAGTACTCATCTAATAATTTAGAATGGCTTAGAATATTTTTTGTGAAAGGAACTTCTTCTGGTATACTAAAAGTAAAATATTAAAATTTGATACTTTTAAAATTAAAGAGGATATGTTTAGATGATTTCTATAAATTAGATATAACAGCATAAACAAAGATGTGTCCCAGTTAATTTTAATGATACTCTTTTTATATTCAGCAAATCTTCAGTAATTTTAAATTAAATGCTTTGATTAAAACTGATACAAATTTTTACAGAAATAGAAGCCCCAATCAGAGAAAGATGCTTGACTTTTGCCATTTGTTACTAAGCAAAACAAAAAAGAAAGAAAGAAAGTAAATTAAAAAATAAAACAAAAGATATATACTTGAGATAGAAATGAGGCTTAAATTTATGTCAACTGTAATAGAATAAGTTATTAAGAAGGGGTAAGACATTCAATACCTTCTTATCGTACTTATTTTAAATTATTATTTTTTTCTATGTTTGTTTTTCTTTCCATATTTTGGGTCCTAAAGAGAGATCTCAGGTCTTCAGCTTTGGCAGCATATGCCTTTTTTTGCTGATTTATCTGAAGGTTCTTTATTGTCATATCTATTTTTTTTTTACAATCTTGATTTTTTTATTACTTACAATTTATTCACTTTGTATCCCAGCTGTAGCCCCACCTTCGTCTCCTCCCAATCCCACCCTCCCACTGTCTTCTCCTCCCATGCCCCTCTCCCAGTCCACTGATAAGAGAGATCCTTCTCCCTTCCATCTGACCCTAGTCTATCAGGTCTCCTCAGGACTGGCTGCATTGTCCTCCTCTGTGGTCTGGTAAGGCTGTTCCCTCCTCAGGGAGAGGTGAACAAGGAGTCAGCCACTGAGTTCATGTCAGAGGCAGTCTTTGTTCCCATTCCTAGGAAACCCACTTGGACACTGAGCTGTCATGGGCTACATCTGTGCAGGGGCTCTAGATGATCTCCATGCATTGTGCTTGGTTGGAGTATCAGTCTCAGAAAAGACCCCTGCACCCAGATATTTTGATTCTGTTGCTCTTGTTGTGGAGCTCCAAATACTTTAAGTCATTAAAGACTACTTTTTTTGTTGTTGTTGTTATCAATCACAGGTTAGGTACTTTGCATCCCATGCGCAGCCCGCCCACTCCCTCCCACCCTCCCCAACCCTCCCTCATCTCCTCCCTGCCCACTCCAAGTCCACCATATCTATTATCATATCTATTATTGTAGTCTAAGGTCCAGTTTAGACTTCTTTAGTTGAGCTTTTACGCTATCACTCAGTCCATTCTGATCTGATCCAAAATGGTTTTCTTTTCAATTTTTTTGTTGAGATTATAATTATATATGGAATTAACATTTATGTGTATAATATATATTACATGTAGATTATCATATGTATACAATATATAAAAATGGAGTTAATGTGTTATACATTAATTTTATATTTAATTTATGTTTGAGGGATTATATACATATATTTTGATTTTGTATATAGTTGGTGTATTCTTCCCTGGAGAAGATTGTTTTTCCCACTCTTTGTATTCTTTAGTTGCCTGTGATTTCTTTGTATATAATTGAGATATCATGGCGTTTTTCCTGTCTCCTTTGGAATGTCTATTGCTGGCTTGCTTTGGGTCATGTTTAGGCAGTCATGTTGATGCGATTTTATCAGTATAACTTCTGATATTACTAGAAGGAACAATCTCACAGCAACTGCCTGATCCTCTAATAATTTTTTTCATCAATAATATTCCAGTAGTTTGGGGTGCAGGAGTGTTCTGTAGATATTTACTGTGACTGGGCTCCACAATTCGACATGTTAGTTAGTTGCAGTTTTGGGTTTTTGGGGGGGGGTTATTTTATTTTATTTTTTTTACATTTTTATTTTATATTAATCACAGGTTATGTACTTTGTATCCCAGCCGTAACTTTGTAATGGTCTCCATATGTTGCAAAGAGAACTTTCCTTGATGAATGGCAAGGACTACACTTATCTGTGAGTATAAATAAATATTTAGTGTATAGCCAGGTTTTATGCTGTTTTAGTAAAGTGGTGGTTGTAAGTTCTCCTCCAAGATCCACAACTTCTCAAGCCCTGTATATTTAGCTAGGTTTCCAATACAAGGCATAGTTTTCCTCTTATTCTAGATGGCATTAAACCCAAATAGATAGTTGAAGATAAAGGCTCAGGTATGCATGCCACTACTTTATCCCTAGGGTTATCCTGACATGTTGGTTATTTTTCATAGGTATCATCTACGGGTAGGGCATATGGTTTCTTTCTATCTCTGCAAGCTTGTATAGCAGATTCTGCCATCCTAAAAGCTAGAACTCAAGGAGGACGCATTCAAGTTAGTTTGAAATTATATACAGAATTATAAGACCCTCTGACCAATCAGTTGTTTCCTGAGGAGATATTCATTCATTAAAGTGCTTGCTCTGAGAGCTGTGATAAATATCTGAGCTCAGATCCCCACTTCCAACGTGAAAAGGATGAGTATGGATATACAAGTTTGTAACAACAGCTAGGGGGATCATGGAGATGGAGACAGATTCCTGGATTTTACTGTCCTGCTTCTCTTTAAAAGTCATTGGCTTCTAGATTCAGTAATACTGTCACACACACACACAAATTTGGGAGAGATTAAGAAAGAAACTGACATTTATCCTTGTCCTACACTTGTACCTGCATATAGGTATTTATGAATACTCAGGAACATGTTCACATATAAAAACACATAATGAACTTTTAATAGACAATATTTTAATTATTTGAGAAGTTTATATATGCACACAGATAATTTGGTTATACTCTCCTTTCTCTTCCAATTCTTACTGCATCTACTCCTACCCACCATACTTAACAAAGTTATCTTTTTTTTTAAACCTATGAAGTCTACTTTGGGCCCACGCACCCTTGGATATGTGCCCATGCCCTAGAAGGTGGTCAGCTTGCCAGGAATCCCACACTTAAGGAAAACTAGCTTTCCATCACCCAGTAGCTAATAAATGTAACTGTCTTTTAGATATAGAAGAGACTTTGTGCCCTGTCGCCCTCCCTCCTTAGATTTTTGCCTGGGTTGGGACTTAACAGCTCTAGTATATGCTCTCCCAGTTGCTGTGAGAATCTACCTATGACTTCCCTATTGTGTCCTGAATATATATATATATATATATATATATATATATATATATATATACATATTTTATGTATGATGATTATCCTGCAGGCTCCAGAAGTCAGGACAAAGAAAACCAATCATGGTGAAGTAAGAATGAAACTTGGCTCAGCCTGATTTTATTTGTAACTGATGCTAAACCAGGGCATCTGGAGTCTGACCCGGGTCATTTTACTTTAGCCATATTTAAGCACAGCACAATTTTTTTTTTGGGGGGGGGGATGTAGTCAGAGAACAATTAACTCAGTCTCAAGTACACGATTTAAGACATTGTCTACATTGAGATTCTTTATACAGTACATCTGACTTCTTTCGCAAGAATAAATACTTTTGACTAAGTCATAGTGCCCAAGATTTAGGGTCTATGGAACTTGACTGAGATAAACATAATACCCATTGGTATCAGGATTTGTCTGGTACTAAGATAATGTAGATGTCACTTGGGCTGTTGTAAAACACAAGTGACATCACTCATAAGAATGGGTTTTATGGTCTAAAAGAAATGAACAAGATTTAAGGGGGGAGGATACTGTCCCAACAATCAGCAAAGGATAAGCCAGTTGTAAATCTATATCATTCTTGGAATTCCAGGAAAAGCAGCTACATACCTCATTTCATTGAAGAAGTAAGGTGTGGTTTCACTGTCCTGGCTTCTCCAGTGGTTATCTGTGTGCAAAAGGCTTTTTGCCCTTTACAGGTATGCTCAATCCCTGGCCCCTGGCTCTACCGATTTTTCTGCCACCCTGTTCTGAAATGGTTTCTGAGCCTGAGGAAGAAAGGGTGCACTGGCTGGTTTTGTGTCATTTTGATATAAGCTAGAGTCCACATAGAGAAAGGGGCCTCTGTAGGCTTTGATTTTCAAAAACCTACTCTATTTAATGTTCTTAAATGCCTTTACCCCCTTCCAGCTCCCTGTCCCTAGTACGGAGAAAAATCTGGTTAGTGGGGACAAGGGAGATAGACCTCTCTAGTCACTTCCTGATGGATAAGGTCAATCTCAATCATCCAGATTCTGAAAATACAGTCAAACAACAAACAGTAAAAAGTAGCATCAACCTCAAAATGTTCTCTGGAGCCTTTTTCTCTAGGATTGTCCGAAAGCAAAGCAAAGCCAAGAGATGCCAAATGATGCAAAGTGGAGTGAAGCAATGCAAAGAAACCTGTCTCAGTCTTTGGGCTCTTATTTATATATTCTCAGAATCCAAACAAGAATATTTTTTCAACTGGCAAAAACAAAACAAAATAAAATAAAACAAAACAAAAAACCACCCTTCAACCCAGCTGGAAAACATCTCATAAGTCTGTTTTCATTTGACAAAAACCTGGCCCCCACGTGAGTCTGTTTTCAGTGGTGGATAATGCATTCGCACATCCCATACTTAGAACCAAAACAAACAAACAAACAAACATTCTGATAACACAACTAAGTTTTAAAAAAAAATCTTTCACTACATGTCTCCCTTTCTGATTAAAAAGAAAAATGTCTTTTTCTATAACATTAACAATCTACTTACAGTAAGAATGAGAAACATAAAAATAGAACTTTATATCACATTCTAAAATGAGCTGCTTATGTACAATACATCAAAAAATAGTCAAACAAAACAACCTTAAATTTCTATTAAAATACAATAAACAAAATAAATTTAAATTTCTATCAATATACAATACAAAATAACCTTATGTCTACATCTCCCCCTTTTTGTCTAAAAAAAGGCCCTTTCTCTTAAAATAACAAACTGTATATAATAATAACAATCATGAAGATTATGAGGTAAGATTTACATTTGTCAATTTGACACCCTTAGAAAAAGCATTTTACTATCTATCAATTTATACCATCCTAAACAATTTAGTTTAAATATGAAATTATAACTCTCCAGTCTTCAAACCCCATAAGAGACAGTAGAAAGAATAAATATTATCTAAATATGTGGGAAGTGCAGGCAAGCAGCTTCCAAAATTATAAAAATGACAGAAAAATATCTGGCTGCCTGGACAGTCCCCCAGAATTCTTTCATAACATGAGAGCATCATCTTCAGCCTTCTAGCTCAGAACATTTGACAGACATTTTTGTGAAGCAGGAATTATAAAGGACTTGATTACTTTGTTCTTGTAAAGCCCAGCAGTCGACTCTTAGTCCAGTGTGGACAGTATTTTGTCTGTAATTGACACAAGGGCATTCTCTCACTCAGTGGCTAGCTTGCCTCTTGTGAAGTGTTTCATGTTTTTGTAGTAGAATGTGGAAACTGCTAGGAATAGACCTGTCTCACTAAAAAAAAAAAAAAAATCCTTAAATTAACAAAATCTTTAAATGCCATATTTTGTAGATCTCTGAGGTTTTTAAATATGATCTATCTATCTATATCTACCTATCTATCTATTATCTAATTTGAATTGTTTCCAACTATTTCTTTTTCTGAAAATCTAGGAAACGTTTTTTCATTAACTAATCTAGTATCTAACATGACCATGAGTTTGAGTGTCTGACGACTAATACGCATTTTTTATTATTCTAAACAGTTAATAATAGCAGCTTTCAAAGGTTTAATATTAGAATTTAACATTACAATTTTAAGAATTATGTGGGCACAATACCTTAGCATAATGTAATCAAATATTATCTTAACTCTGCATCAATGTACAGAAACCTTATCAATGTAAGTTTTTTTTTGTTTATTAGTGTTCTTTGGGCTAAACGTAGATTCAGTAATCTACCCTTTTATTTATCATTCCTATAACTAACATTTTAAAAACAATAACAAATATCTCTCACCCACAGAATGGCCAAAAACATCCATCGTCCTCTTGGAAATCAAGCATATTTTTCTTAAATTGCTTCCTGCTGGTTAGAGATGCAGTTTTTCTTTATTGGGGAGAGGAGCAAGAAAATTGGGATATTTTCCAGCCTTGAGAAAGCTGGCTGTAACATTTCCTGTCTAGTCTCTGAATGCTTAGAAAAGTTCAGAGCATTATTGCAGTCCTGACTAGAACAGCCTGTGAGGCTGGACAATCTAGCCAGCCATTTTGAAATTCTCCCAATTGTAGATTTTTGAGGAAACAGTTATTGAGGCCATCTGTGAGGTAGGATCACCTGGGCTACTTGTCTTCTTTTTGTGCATGGTCCTCATGCTCTGCAAAGTGTAAATTTACCTGTTTGGTCTTCTTGATTCCCTTCCTTCTGTCTGCAATCAATATCTTCAAGAGGTTTCCCCTGTCAAATCTGCTTTCTATAAGTTTGGATGGAATACATAACTTTTTGTTTCCTGTTGAGAGAAGAGTATACAGCAATACATTTCCTGTTTTCCATTTTGGAAGTACTATATCCTTAATATAAACTAGCATATTTAGTTCAACAGTTTGTGTCTCTGTTTGTTTGTTTTCATAACCCAATATCTCTCAGCCACTGTGCTACTTGTCTCTTTGATATTTAAATACTTTAAAGTCAATCAAGCACTATTTAA
Source organism: Pachyuromys duprasi (assembly GCA_028658305.1). Classification (NCBI taxonomy): domain Eukaryota; kingdom Metazoa; phylum Chordata; class Mammalia; order Rodentia; family Muridae; genus Pachyuromys; species Pachyuromys duprasi. The sequence continues at coordinate 37,795,650 of CM053745.1, read as the reverse complement.
TCTATCACATGGAAATTGCTTATCCCCCATCTGTTTTATGTACATTTTCTTTAAAGTCTTATTAGATATCTTACAACACTCTATTCTATAAGATTGTAAGATATATCTGCAACACATTCTATGCCTTATTGTCTAAAATATTGATGTATTCCAACAGACATACTTGCTGAAGCACCATCAGCCCTAACCTGAAAAGTAATCTTCAAGATAGTCAGCATCTCTTACGAAGGTGTAATGTTAGAATTATGCTCTCCAGAATTTAAGGCAAAAGCCCACTGCGGTTCTGGATATGAACCTCAGGCATGGTGCATATATTTCAGTTCTCCAAACTCTACAAAATGTAGTACATAAGCCATTGTATGACCTTATTCCAAGGCAACAGCAAACAGGATCTGAATTTCTACTTTAGCATATAGACCTTCATCTCATAATTGAACCTTAAATTTACACATACAATATCTTGTCTGACCATGCTAGCCTATAGCTGAAGCTTTTCTACCCAGCATCTCAATAGGCTGCCATTTTGCAATTTCTTCAAACCTTGGTAGACTTTCCTCATCTGAAACTACCTCCTGTGGTGTTATTGTAAGTTCCATATTGGAACCTCCAGAACTTTCTCTGAAGGTTCCCTATTTTGATTCAAAGGTTCCTCCAATATCTGTTCTATGATCTTCAATTTAGCATTTATTTTCAGAGTCTCTTCCTTTTAGAAGTCTGTTTTATTCTCATATCGACCAAAGAGGATGTACAAAACTAAAAGCATCACTGAAAAAAATATTGTATGCTAAGAGAAACAGAGGTTGCTCTCCCCTCAGGGGAAGGTGATCAAAAAGCCAGTCACCGTTCACATTACTAGGAAACCCACTTGAAGACTGAGCCATCATGGGCTACATCTGTGCAGGGGTTCTACGTTATCTCCATGCATGGCCCTTGGTTGGAGTCTCAGTCTCAGAAAAGTTCCTTATGCCCAGAGATTTTGGTTCTGTTGATCTCTTAGTGGAGTACCTGTTCCCTCCAGGTCTTTCATCTCCTGCTTCTTTCATAAGATTCCCTGCACTCTATCCAAACTTTGGCTATGGGTCTCAGAATCTGCTTTGATACACTGCTGAGTAGAGTCCTTCAGAGGCCCTCTGTGGTAGGCTTCTGTCCTGTTCCATTTTCTCCCTCTTCTGATGTCTTTCCTGTTTGCCTTTCTGAATGAGGATTGAACATCTTACCCAGGGTACTCCTTTTTGCTTAGCTTCTTTAGGTGTATAGATTTTAGTATATTTATCCTATATTATATATCTAATGACCACTTATGAGTGAGTATATACCATGTGTGGCTTTTTGCTTCTGAGTTACTCACTCAAGATGAACTTTTCTTGTTCCCACCATTTACCTAAAAACCTCATGATTTCCTTGTTTTTAATTGCTTAGTAGTATTCCATTGTGTAAATGTACCACAATTCCTTTGTCCATTCCTCCATTGAGGGACAGCTAGGTTGTTTTCAGATTACAGCTATTATGGATAAAGCTGCTATGAACATAGTGGAGCAAATGTTCTTGTTGTATACTTGAGCATATTTTGTATATATGCCTACGTGTGGTAGCACTATTCCTAATTTTCTGAGAAAGTTCCAGATTAAGTGTTACTCTATTCTTAACTCTCTAAACTATTTTAGCTCCCTCCCAGTGTATATCTCAGAGATACTTGCACATTGTAGCTCTTCTGCTCCAGCTCCTCTTCCCTGATGTCTCCTTGACATCTACCCATGGATTAACACCCCTCCTCCTTCTTACTCCTCCACTGACTGGCAGAAAGTCCAGCCCTATTCTCTCCCCTGCTATAAGACTGGCTCTAAGGTGCTTTATCATGGAACAATGGAAAGCAGTGTTTACACCACACTGAGACAGGAGATTCTCAGAACAAGGATTTCAAACAGATATTGGGGATACAGAAATCAGCATTTGAATTACATAATAACCTTATACCCACAAACCTCAATTGAGGAAATGCCTCCATGAGATCCAGCTGTAAAGTATTTTCTCAATTACTGATCAGTAACAGAGGGTCCAGCCCCTTTTCAGTGTTTTCATTCCTGGGCTGGTGGCCCTAGGTTTTATAAGAAAGCAGAATGAGCAAGCCATGTGATTCAAGCCAGTAAGCACTACTCCCCCATGTCCTCTGCATCAGCTCCTACTTTCCAGTTCCCATTCTGACTCCCTCCAGTGATTGCCTATGATCTGGAACTCTAAGCCAAATAAACCCTTTGAAACCCATGTTGTTTTAGGTCATCGTTTTTCATTGTTGCAATAAAAACTTTAAGACAGAGATTCATTCCATAACTTCTGTGACTCTAGAGAACCCTGACTAATGCAATGTGTATGATATAAATGTCTTATTCAGACATACATATCCTGAAGTCTCTTAATGTGCACAATGACAAGCTCGAGCCTCTGGATTAATGAACATCTATAAGAAGTAGCTTCTCTAACAAGGATTGAGAGATGCATTGATCTATTTTTAGAACAGTCAGTCATTAAGATTCACTGTAATACTATTTCCATGTAACAGTATAATTTTGTATGTTCTTTCCTAAGACTTAATGACCTTTCTCCTCATAATTTCTTGGACCTTGTAATGGTGCCAAGTATGGGCTCTGTTTTGTGGAGAAGGCCATAAATCTAGTAAGAAAATCGTTAATTACTCCTAGAGTACTCCTTCCACTACTGCATCAGCAGACATATACTGTTAGTCAAATCATTTCTGTAGCTTACATGGTTCGCCTGTAGAAAAAACTTAATGATTACTGTTCTCCTCCATTAGTGTTATATCAATCCATAACACTATAAAAATGAACCTATAACAATGAGGCTTTCAGGTGAGTATCAGCTTGATTTGTCCACGTTCTTTGAAGTTTCTTCCATATTCAAGTAAATAGTGTCCTCAACCATAGGGTTCTACTCTTAAGCTATGGAGGGTAAGCAGAAAAAATGATAATAGCTTATAATATTAGGGGGATGGGGTTTCTATGGTTCCCTAGAATCCAGCAAATCCAAGAGAAGTAACACATTTATGACATTTATCTTCAAAATCTTTGTTTTAGATTTATTTTCTGTGCATGAGTAATTTCGTTCTCTATATGCCATATGTATGTCTGGTACCTGCAGACATCAGAAGGTACTGTTTGCCCTGGAACTAGAATTAAAGTTGGTTGTGATCTATTATTTGGGAGATGACAAAAACCCAGTTCTTGTGGAAGAAGAACAGGTGTTTTTAACTATTGAGCTATCCCTCTAACCCCCAGAATTATGGCTTTTATTTGTTATCTTGGAATGTCTAATAGGAATATCTGTGCTCCATTATAGCGTAACTCCATCTCATCTATTTTTATATATGGGTATGACCATGTGTGTATAGTTTCATTATTTTAATTTCTCTTATTATATCAGTTTTCTGCTTCCTATCCTTTGAAAGCTCTTCAAATCCTTAGCAATCAGCGAAATGTAGATCCAAATGACTCTGAAATTCCATCTCTTCTACTGCTTCCAATGTCTATCCCATTTTACTTCTGAAAGAAAAATAAACATCTTTAGTAGGATCCTCCTTGTCGTTTAGTTTCTTTAGGTCTGCTGATTTTAGCATTATGTTTATCCCATATAATATGTCTAATATCCACTTATATGTTGAGTATACAACATGCATGTCTCTATGCTTCCGGAATACCTGACTCAAGAATAACTTTTCTAATTTCATCCATTTGCTTGCGAATTTCATGTTTTCCATGTTTTTAATAGCTGAGTAGTATTCCCCAGGTCTGATCCCCACCCTCTTAACTCTCTATGCCCCCTTTCTTACCATGTTCTGTCTCTTCAACCACTGCCTTAATTTACAAATGAAATGTATGCATCCTTCCTTGGATCCTCGTTATCCATCTTCTTTTGGTCTGTGCCTCATAATATGCTTTACAAACCTTGAAAGAGCAATTCTCAACTTCATATGGAAAAATTAAAAAAAAATACCTCCAAAAAGCTAAAACAACTTGATACGATAAAAGAACTTCTAGAGGTATTACCATCCCCAATTTCAGGCTGGCTGTACTACACTACAGAGCAATAATAATAATAATAATAACTGCATGGTATTGGCATAAACATAGATGGGTTGATCAATGCAATTGACTTGAAGACCCAAAAATCAATCCACACACCTATGTACACCTGAATTTTAGCAAAGAAGCCCGTATTAATTTAATTAACTAAATCCAGCAGTGGTAATTATTTAATCACATGAATCAAGTCTATAGTGATGATAGACTAAAATCCAACGGTTTACACCCATGTCTCTCTCTCTCTCTCTCTCTCTCTCTCTCTCTATATATATATATATATATATATATATATATATATAATCAATGAAAATGGCCATAAATTTGATGTTTAAAAGCAATAAGAAGTATACAAGAGGGTTTAGAGGTAAATGATTTAATTATAATCTCAAAATTTTAAAAATATTAAAATAAGGAGATTGTTTTTATGACTATATAGTTTAAGAGGTGAGCCTCGGGACTCCACTCTCATTATATATTCAATCATTATACTTTTTTTTCTTTTCAAATGTTGTCATAAATGAAAGGAATTTAAAGGAAGCATTTTCCTGAAAGTTAGTTGGGTACTAATGCAGAGGTAATTAGATTTTATATGATTTTTGCTTACTTCCATAAAAGAAATTGAAATCCCCCCAAAACATTAAAATACATCAATACAATCAATAAAATCCTACTACCTCTCAGATATTTACATTAGTATCTTGTCAATATGATAATTAGGTCTTTGGTGACAAACAACTAAACACAGTTTTACTTAATCAAAGAAGATATTTAATTAATTAGATTGTTTAAAAAGTTGTATGTTCAGTGAAAAGACAAAATAAAATAAGCTGGAGTACTAGCATGGCCTATGGCATCATATCTGAGTCTGCAGATATTGCTCAGCATGCTCTTGAATGTTAAATACACAGTGGTCAAACTTTAGAAATAGTCTGAGGAAGCTTTGAGCATTGAACACTGTAGATACCACCAATGATATATAAAAAAGTAAATCTTATAATTGTGTGCTACAATATACAGTTATCAAAATGCTTCCGAAAATCAATTGTACATTTAAGACTTCACAGAATAAAATTATAAATTAATTACTCAACATTTCTCCAAGAATATAAATAATTTTATTATAGGAATAAGAACAGAATGTAAACTAATAAATAAAATTAAATGTATTGATATATAATTATATTTCCTCTCTTCCTTTTCTATCTCCCAAATGAGCAGTATACCTCTCTCTTCTCTTCTTCAAATAGATGACATCTTTTATTACTAATTATTATTACATGCATTTATATACATATATATGCATATGTAGTTCTAAACATAACATGCCCAGTCTTTATGATATTCCTTGTATGCATATTTTCAGGGATAATATGGCACTGGAAAACCAATTGGTATGCTCTTTCCTGGGAAAGACAACCTCCCATCTTTGTTTAGTTGCCTATGGTTCTTGGAGCAGGGTTTAGGCACAGTGTACTTTTTCTCCCATTTATTGATTTCATTGTTCAGCTTAGATTTGGGTAGTCACATTGCTCCAGATGTTATAGGAGGCCCAATCTCACAGCAAACTTCCCAGTCTTCTGGCTCTTAGAGTTGTTGTGCTCCCTTTTTGGCAATGTCCTCTGGAATTATGTGTTTTACAGATTTACCTTTGTGACTTGGCTCCACAACTCTGCACTGCGATTTGTTGTGGTGTTCTGTAGTAGTTTCTCTCTGTTGCAAAGAGAAAGTTCTTGAGGAGGGGTGGAGTTTAGACTTAACTATGAATATAATCACAAATGTTTATAGATGGTTAGGTATTGTCCTGGTTTAGTAAATTAGCAGTTATAGATTCTCGTCAAATATCCAGGACTTCACTAGAAATGAGCAGGTAGCTACGTTTCTACCACCAGATTATGTTTTTATTGTTGTTTTTTCCATTGTTGCTCCAGTCTTAAATCCAATTAAAAAGCTTTTGGTATAAAAATAAATAAATTTATTATAAAAAAAAGCTTTTGGTTACCACTCAAGTATGTGTGCCACTATTGTACCCTTAGGATTATCGTCCTATGCTGGTCATTGATATGGTTCATAAGCATCATAAATAAGTGTTCCTATTTTTGTCCCTTTCTGTGGAAGCTTCCACGATGCCTTCTGGAAGGGAGGAAATTTTCAGATGAGATCCAGCTCAGGGGTCTTTTGGCCCTGTTTTTGAAGTATGTGATATCTTCAACAGTAAGGACATGGCTTGTACATCTGGAGAGTAACCATGGCTAACATACTAGGCTCTATGTTTTACCAGTCTTTTTGGCATCCCTGGCCAACAACTCAAAAGATTTCTTATGTTTATTTTGGTGGGTTTTGTCAGATTGCCTTTGTTTCTTGGATAGAGCACCATCAGTCCACATGAGAAAAGTTCATTAAACTGTATATGTGTATTTATTCAAAGAATTATGTGTAACATAGAGTTTGTTGACACATAGTTAATAATTTCAAGTGGTGCTTCAGAAATCCTTATTTTTACTTTGCCCACCACCTTTTGTCTTCTGTATTTACCTATCTTACCCTTTCCTAAAAGACCCCATCCTTTCCCATTTTTCCTATCATATAAAAACTGTAACCAGTTTCTCAGGATACAAAATAAAAATAATTGCAAAAATATGTGTGTCCACCTATTCATAATGTCAACTGATTTGGGTATGGTTGAAAATACACACACTTTTGGTAAGATGGCCATTTTTTATATTATTTTATTTTTTAATTTAATTTTATTTTATTTTTTAAACATTTTTATTTTATATTAATCACAGATTATGTACTTTCTATCCCAGCCGTAGCCCCTCCCACATTCCCTCCCTATCCCACCTTCTCTCCCTCATCTCCTCTCTGCCCCTTTCCAAGTCCACTGATAGGGGAGGACCTCCTCCCCTTCCATCTAACTCTAGCCTACCAGGTCTCTTCAGGAATGGCTGCAATGTCCTCTTCAGTGGCCTAGCAAGGCTGCTCCTCCCTTGGGGGGTGAGGGGGTCGAAAAGCCAGCCATTGATTTCATGTCTGAAATAGTCCCTGCTCCCCTTGCGAGGGTACTCACTTGGTATTGAGCTACCATTTCTACATTCAAGCACGGGTTCTAGGTTATATCCATATATGGTCCTTGGTTGGAGAAACAGTCTCATAAAAGATGACTATGTCCTGATATATTTGCAGAGCTCCTGTCCTCTCCAGGTCATAGTAACTCCCCCTTCTTTCATATGATTCCCTACTCTGCCAAAGGATTGGTTATGTGTCTTAATTTTTGCTTTGAAAAATTATCATTTTTACTACATTAATCCTGCCAAGCCATGAGCATGGGAGATCCTTCGATCTTCTGATATCTTCTTCTAATTCTTTCTTTAGTGACTGGAAAATTTTTTCATACAAGTCTTTGACTTGCTTGGTTAGGTTCACACCAAGGTACTTTATGACCTTTGTGGCTATTGTGAAGGGTGTTGTCTCACCGATTTCTCTCTCAGTCCTTTTGTCTTTTGTATACAGGAAGGCTACTGATTTTTTTTAATTAATTTTGTATCCAGCCACTTTGCTGAAGGTGTTAATCAACTGTAGGAGTTCCCTGGTAGAATTTTTCAGGTCACTCAGGTATACTATCATATCATCTGCAAATAGTGATACTTTGACCTCTTCCTTTCCAATTTGTATCCCCTTGATCTTCTTTTAATTTTGTCTTATTGCTCTAGCAATGACTTCAAGAACAATGTTGAAGAGATACGGAGAGAGTGGGCAGCCTTGCCTTGTCCCTGATTTCAGTGGGATTGATGTAAGTTTCTCTCCATTTAATTTGATGTTGGCTACAGGCTTGCTGTATATTGCCTTTACTATGTTTAAGTATGTACCTTGTAACCCTGATCTCTCCAAGACTTTAAACATGAATGGATGCTGGATTTTGTCAAATGCTTTTCATCATCTAAGATGATCATGTGGGTTTTCTCCTTCACTTTGTTTATGTGGTGGATCACATTGATGGATTTCCGTATATTGAACCACCCCTGCATGCCTGGGATGAAGCCTACTTGGTCATGGTGGATGATATCTTTGATATGTTGTTGTATTCGATTTGCAAATATTTTGTTGAGTATTTTTGCATCGATGTTCATAAGGGAGATTGGCCTGAAATTCTCTTTCTTTGTTGGGTCTTTGTGAGGTTTAGGTACCAAGGTGATTGTGGCTTCATAGAACGAGTTTGGTAATGTTCTTTCTGTTTCTATTTTGTGGAATAATTTGAAGAGTGTTGGTGTTAGCTCTTCTTTGAAGGTCTGGTAGAATTCTGTGCTGAAAATATCTGGCCCTGGGGTTTTTTGTTGTTGTTGTTGTTGTTGTTTGCATGGAAGACTATTATTGACACAATTCTTTACAGACCTTGAAAGAAAAATTCTCAACTTCATATGGAACATCAAGTAACCCAGAATTGCTAAAACAATTCTCTACAGTAAAAGATCTTCTGGAGGTATCTCCATCCCTGATCTCAAGCTGTACTATAGAGCAACAATACTAAAAACTGCATGGTATTGGCATAGAAACAGACTGGTGGATCAATGGGATTGAATAGAAGACCATGAAATAATCCACACACTTATGGACACCTGATTTTTGACAAAGATGTCAAAACCATTCAATGGAAAAAAGATAGCATCTTCAAAAAATGGTAGTGGTCTAACTGGATGTCTGCATGTAGAAAAATGCAAATAGATCCATGCTTATGACCTTGCACAAAACTAAAGTCCAAGTGGATCAAAGACATCAATATAAATCAAGACACACTAAACAGCTTAGAAGAAAAAGTGGGGAAAAGCCTTGGACTCATTGGCACAGGAGACAACTTCCTGAACAGAATCACCAACAGCACAGGCTCTAAAAGCAACAATCAATAAATGGGACCTCATGAAACTCAAAAGCTTCTGTAAAGTAAAGGACACTGTTGTCAGAACAAAATGACTGCCTACAGATTAGGAAAGGATGTTCACCAACCTTATATCTGACAGAGGACTAATATCCAGTATATATAAAGAACTCAAAAAATTAAACAGCAACAAATGAAATAATCCAATTTAAAAATGTGGTACAGAGCTAAACAGAGAATTCTCAATAGAGGAATATCGAATGGCAGAGAAACATTTAAAGAAATGCTCAACATCCTTACTCATCAAGGAAATGCAAAGCAAAACAACACTGAGATTTCACCTTACACCCATCAGAATGGCCAAGATCAAAAACTCAAGTGACAACACATGCTGGAGAGGATGTAGAGAAAGGGGAACCCTTCTTCACTGGTGGTGGGAATGTAAACTTATACAACCACTCTGGAAATCAATCTGGCGCTTTCTCAGACAACTAGGAATAGCGCTTCCTCAAGATCTAGCTATACCACTCCAAGGTATATATCCAAAAGAGGCTCAAGTACACAACAAGTACATTTGCTCAACCTTGTTCGTAGCAGCTTTATTTGTAATAGCCAGAAGCTGAAAACCACCCAGATGTCCCTCAACTGAGGAATGAATACAGACATTGTGGTACATCTACACAATGGAATATTACTCGGTGATGAAAAAATGAGGATATCATGAAATTTGTAGGTAAATGGTGGGAACTGGAAAGGATCGTGCTGAGTGAGCTATCCCAGAAATAGAAAGACACACACTGTATATACTCACTCATATAGACATATACTGTAGGATGAACCTACTAAAATCTGTACACCTAAAGAAACTAATCAAGAGGGAGGACTGTTGCTAAAATGCCCAATCCCTATCCAGAAGGGCAAAGGGGATGGACATCAGAAGAAGGAGAGGGTAGGGAATGGGTCAGGAGCCTGCCACAGAGGGCCTCGGAAGGGCTCTGCCCTGCAGACTACTGAAGCAGGTGTTGATACTTATGGCCAACACTTGGACAGAGTGCAGGGAATCTTATGAGGGGAGAGGACAGGAACTCCACAAGGAGAGCAACAGAACCAAGTGGTCTGAGCACAGGGGTCCTTCCTTAGACTAATGGTCCAACCAGGTACCATGCATGGAGGTAGCCTAGGACCTCTGCACAGCTGTAGTCCATGACAGTTCAGTGTCCAAGTGGGTTCCATAGTAATGGGAACAGAGACTGTCTCTGAGCTGAAATGATTGGCCTGCTTTTTGATCACCTGCCCCTGAGGGTGGAGCAGCCTTGCGGAGCCACAGATGAAGACAATGCAGCCACTCCTGATGGGACCTGATGGACTGGGATTGGAGAGAAGAAAGGAGGACCTCCCCTATAGGTGGTCTTGGAGAGGGACATGGGTGCAGAGGGGAGAGGAAGGGAGGGGTTGGAACGGGAGGAGGGAGGGAACTACAGGGGTATAAAAGGTAAATAAAGTGTAATTAAGAAAGAATTTAATAAAAAAGAAAATGCGCACATACACAGAGTCTCAGAATAGATAGCATTACTGTAATTTCTTTCCTGAGTTGCAGAACTTGATATAGACCATGTAGTTTTGATCTATGTATCGGAGAAGTTATCTGAGTTAGCATACTACTCAAAAGTAAGGAATTATTGAGAATTAAGGTTTTTTTATCTATGTTATTGTTGAAGTACCTTGAAACATTTGGAGGTATGGATTAGATAAATAGAAAAAAAAATAATGGAGCTATGCTCTGGAGAGCATGAGATACTGAATAGAAAGAGAAATCTACCAGATGTCTGACACATTTCTGTTACTAAAGCCAGATGATATGGTGCCATCAAAACTCACTAGGAAGCCTTGTGTTGCACAGTTAGTGACATTTGTTTTATTATGAGCATTGCTGTGTCCTTTTTACATTGCTAAGAGTTATTTCTCATTCCAAATTACTTCACATATAGGGTGAAGATCACAGGCTTCCTTTTTACTAAGGGTGGAGTGCAAAGATTTGATTTCTAGATATGGATCTAGTAACAGAAAGTGTGATTTGATGGAATTCAAAGAAAATAAGCATCCTCTCTCCAGGCAACTACTAAAGTGAGCTTGTCATGTGCTTTTAAATAAAGGTTGATAAATCTTAGACACATTTTTTCTCCCCTAAAGGGAAAATAATATTGAATTGGAATTTTGACCTATCTGTTTCAAAGAGTACAAGCATGTTTTAATTCCAAACTCCAAGCAGGTCTTCTTCCCCAATCAATATGACATTTTTACAAAAACAAGGTGAGAGTGAGAATGTAGCCAATGCTATATAGCAACTTATTACTTATTTGGCTAAGTAATACTAACTTTATGACTAAATCTGTAAGATATTTTCCAAAGGCTGACATAAAAGGTGCCTATTTTTTAGAACATTGCTTGAATTGAGTATTAATAGACCCGAGTTTATAGTTTAATAATTTTCTTTTTCTCTGTTGTTTTAAACAGTCTACTATGACATATAATCATTGTAAATACCATCATTTTCAAATTGTCAAATGACACTACCCTTTAAATACATAGGGCATGGACTTACGGTGGTCCTGAGTAAAATCCAACACAGGCGGTAGCTTGATGAACTGTTATGCTGCATGCTTGGATTTGTTGCTCTGTGAGGAATTCCATGGAACTGGAAAACAAAGATATGGCCAGTCATCAGAACATCCTTTAATCTCTACATTCTACATCCATTTCTAAGATCAATTCTGCAACACTCAGAATCCATTAATGAAATAAAGTTTATGTCAGAAAGAATTCTGGAGAAATTCTGAAACAATCATTTTTGAGGTAACTGATGAGTAAAGATAATTAGTTAATAAATGGAAGAAAACAACAAAAGCTTAGGAATATCATGTGTAGTGAACAGCTGCCACATACATGCCCAAGGAAGAAGATGCAATAAAGAAAGTAAAAGAAAATTCACATTTCTGTTCAAGATTAAAATGTAGGCTTTATTAGAGAAGATGAGCCATGAAACAAAGATATTTAGAATTGCGGAAGTATGGAGACAATTACAAGGAGGTGTCAGCAGCTTCGCAGACCTACCAAGATGGCCTCTCAATGAAAATAGTAGTCAAGAAAATTGTGGGCTTCAGACAAAAAATATGATTAATACAAGTATATCCCAAATATTGCAAAAAAAGTGTTTATAGGAAGTTCGAATTGATAAATGCTATGAAATGGTGTGGTGAAATGGACCTTGGTAAAAGTATTCACTACTGCTTTTCTTCCACCCTGCCAGCAATGAAGTTGCTAGTGGCCTGTAGCTGATTCTTGTTAAAAATCAAATTAGGTATTTTAATTTAATTAGCAGTTTGAGGGGTCTAGTCAATCATTGTGACAACATCATGTGGAATAAATGGTCACATTTCACATTCAGTACTTAACCGTGAAAAATGAATGTAGGTGTTCAGTTGGGGTCACCCTCTTCTAGTTTTTATTATATTCATGGACTCAGACCCTGGGATTGTGCTACCCACATTCAAAATGGATGTTAAATTCTTATGCAACATCCTCAAAGATACGCCTCCAGGAGGGTGTTCTATGGGCATCTAATCAACACTATCTAATCAAGTAGATAGTGAAGACTAACCATCATAAAGGGGTTGAAGAAAATAAATTTGTTTTTCTATGCTATTGGTGATCAGAAATAATAATAAATCAGTTCAGAACACAAAAGAAAAACCTTCTACTTCGCTTTCCAGGGAATTTTAAATGTCAGCTAATAAACAATTTGCTCTAGACATCAAAGAGAAAAGTGACTGAAGAAAACACAACTCTCATATAATAGGACACAGTAACATTGCCTGATTTGTAGCTTAAAAAGAGTAAATTAGTAACTGTCATAATAAGCATTCACTATAAATAACAAAATATGATTGGATAACTTATTTAAGCTGAATTCTATAAATTGATGTTTAGTTTGCTTGCCATCAAATTCATGCCTATGAATTTAATTTTAATCAAGGAAACATGTTTTTCATTCAGTGTTTCTTTTTTTTTACACATTGTGCAACATATTTATACTTTCTGTCTAAAATTTTTATACTTTCTGTCTTAAATTTTTTAAGTGGCTATTACAACCAGTACTGACAATGAGTGAATGACATCCCACAGTAATGAATGAAATTTTTCATAACTAACTAATTGATTTCTCTAGTCACACTTGAAAGTCTGTGAAGTTTGGGGGCTGATGAGGTGGAGAAATGAGCTAAACATAGTGTTTCCCTGATTATATTTTTTCTTGTACTAGTGACATTTTGCAATGATAGAGTTTCAGTAAACTGCTATTAGATGCATTTTTTTCCTGCAGTAGAAAAATAGCAACTGCTAATTTTAGTTGGATATAAAGGCTTACAATTATGTTCCCTTCTACCAGAAAAGTTGTTGAGGTTTTCTGTGTAGTTCAGTGGTTTGTAGTAGCTTGCTTTTCTTCCCCCCTCTCTCTTTTTGTGATTTGTGCTGTCTAGTCCTGCTAAGCAGAAATATATGATTGAGATATTTTTTTAAATTTTCCACATAGGATAAAAAGTAAAGCATTTGATGTTGGTCTTTCATTGAATTTTAAGAAGTGAATGTATTGAAATTTATCTTTCAAAACTAAGGATGCAACATATCCAGAACACACTCCTGTATCTGTGCAAAAGTAGGATATTTAAATAGCTACAGCAGAGGAAAGATAGCAACAACAAGAAGAAATAGGCATTTTTAAGCTTCAGAGCAAAAGAACATTTGTGTCATGTTTTGGACTGGAAATTGATGAGACATCACATGAAGATATCTTTTCTTTAAAATTCAAAGAAAAATAAGTAAACTAGCATATACTCTAGCAATGGTCTTTTGGGTACATATCTAAAAATATATTAAATCAATATGGTAGAGAGAGACTGAAGTTTAAAGTGCATTGTCCAGAGGTGTGAAGATGCAGAATGGACATGAGTAGCCATTAACACGATTTCTTAAAAAAAAAAAATGGGTGATTAAATGCATAGTGGACCACTACTCAGTCAAAAAGGGAAAAAAATCTTATATTTATAAGAGCTAAGATGAGCTCACAGAATACTTTGTTCACTGAAATTAAAAATGAGAACAAGAAATATTGGAAAAATTACTCATGTATGAATTGTACAGAGTAATCTCATAGATATAGAGTGGAATCATGATATCATAGCCTGTGTGATTATAAGCACTGAACTGGGTATAGAAAGATTATGTTAAAGGTTGTAAAATTTTAAGACCATGTTTGAGGAATCTATTATACAATGAGTTGAATGCAGTTACCAATACATCGTAACACCCTTGAGAAGATATTAAGAGATTAAATGTAAGCGGGATGCAGTGGCTCACACCTGTAATCCCAGCACTCCGAGAAGCAGAGGCAAGTGGATCTCTGTGAGTTCCAGTCTAGCCTATTCTATAAAGTGAGTCTAGGACAGCCAAGACTACACAGAGAAACCTTGTCTCAAAAAAAAAAAAAAAAAAAAAAAAAAAACCAAAACCAAAACAAACAAACAAAAAAACCGACACAGAGATTAACAGAGAAAGAGACAGAGAGACAGAAACCCCAACTAACCTGTGCTTCTGACAAAGTCCATGTGTGTGAGAAATATGCAGAGTTGTATGTGTCAGTTTAAGACAATAAGTATGCTTGAAAATATAATTAAAGAGTAAGAACTGCCATATTGATCTAGCAATCTCTCTTATGGCCAGTCTATATACAGAGGAAATAAAATGAAAACCTCATAGAGACATCTTCTTTCCTACATTTCTCTACAACATTCATTATTCAAGACAGACTTTGATGAATGATGGATAAATACTTCCTGTACATATGCCTAGTGCTATATAAGTGGAAGATGCTTAGGAACTAACAAGATTTTTCTGTTTCCTTTTTCAATCTATGTTATATTGAATCCCAAATTAACTTCCTGTTAAATAGATGTCATCTGTTTTTCATTCACCACTAAGTTTCCTCTTGTTCTTTCTTATACACCCATTAGTTTTTCTACTTCCATATATGCAGTCATTTTATTGTATATATTTTAATTCTACAATTTATTTTGATATACTCCCACACAGTGAAATAGATAATTCCATCAAGCAAATTAATATAATGTTCACCTAAAACATTTTCCCTATCAAGTTAAAAGCACTGACCGACTAAGCTTTGCTTGTCTACTTTACACACCCTACAGTCACTTGAGAAAGCAGTCTCACTTGAGAGATTGCCCAAATAATATTGGCCTGTGGATTTAATTGTGGGAGATTGCTATGACTGTTAATGGACATGAGAGTATGAAGCTCACTGTGGCTGACACCATTCCCTGAGCAGGTGTTCCAGGGCTCTATAAGAAAGATAGCTAACTTCTCCTGTGAATGAGGCAGCATGCAGGGTTTTTTCAGGGTTTCTGTTTCCAGGTTTTACCTTACGCTCTCACCCTGGATTTCTTTAATAATGAGCTATAATCAAGATGTGTAAACAGAATAAGTCTTTTTTTTTCCCTGTAAGCTGCTTTTGTTTAGACTGTTTATTTAAAAAAATAGAATAAAATATTGTAAGATAACACAAAAACTAGCACATGACAATTGGACAAAAGAAACAAAGAGAAGGCAAAGAGCCCAAGAAAAGCACGAGTTTCAGAGACCCAGTCGTTGGCATACCCCAGAGTCCCATAACAACACTAAACTGGAAAACATAAACTGAAAAACTGCAAAGGATCTGCCACAGACCTCTGTAGGCCCTGTGCATGCTGCTTCAGTCTCTATGAGTTCACATGAGCTTTGCTCCAGTTGAATTATGGAGACTGTTTCCTTTGTGTCCTCCATCCCCTCTGGCTCTTACGCCCCTTCTGTCTCCTTTTCTACAGTGTTTCCTGAACCCCGAGAGGAGAGATTTGATGTTTTACAACAGCCACAGAATAGAAACCAAAATAGTACCTTTAGGTCCATGATTCTAGCAAACTCCCAGTCCACAGTACGAGGAAAACGGACTCATTGGCCTGCATAGATATAACCATCATTCCACATAATATTCTATATGTTAATCATTTAAAGGATCCGTATCTAAATACAATTATTCATCAGTATTCTTCCTGAATCAAGTTAATTGTGAACAGTATAATGCCCTCCACATTAATTTATGCTGATAGAAAAAGAGAGAGCACTCTGCTTTTGTGGATGAATAATAATCACCACAATTTCTTTATCCAGTCATACATTAAAGCATACATATGTTGTTTTCATGTCTTAGCTATGGTTAGTAATACCTATTCAAGATTCTAATTTCATTTGTTTTTACCCATACTCAGAAAAGGGACTTCCAGGTCACAAAGTAATTCTGTTTTCTCTTACTGAAGAATTGTGATACTCGTTTCTGTTTAATACCTCATGTTTTATTCAGAGATTCCATGATGTCTCACTTTTATCAACCCAGAAACATTAACTTTTTCTGCATTTCATGAATAAAAACAAAAGGAAAACACTAAGAATTGAGCTTCCCACACAGCCCATAAATATAGAATTTAAGTTATTTATAATGGTACTTGATATTTCTAATTAGAACACTAAAATAAATATTAGAAATCAATGTTTGAGTGCTGCAAAAAAAATGGAGAATAGGGTGATGGTTTGCCTGTACTTTTCGCTAACAATTTGACAAGTTTAGATAACCATTTTTTCTCAATATAATGTCTGAAACCATGATATAACACTGGTTTGCTGAAGTTTACATTTTCTGAGCAACCTTTGATAGTTGAACTAAAAGGAATTTAGTCTTGATTCATGACGCTTTTCTATAGATTTTGTATTCTTGTATTTTTATCGTATTTGTTAATTCAAAGAGCCACTGAGAGACAGCTACTAGCTTTGAAATTGTTTAAGTTAAGACTATTTTGGCTGGTGGCACACACTTTTAATCTAATAACTCTAGAAACAAATAGAAAGATCTTTGTGAGATCAATGTTGGACTGCTCTATATAGTGAGATCTAGCCTAGCCAGGGCTGCATATTGAGAAAATAAGACCAATACTAATATGAAAGGGAGATTTATAATAGCAAAATGAGGATAAAATTAAAGCCAGAATTAACATTTTCCCTTGTCTGTAGGGGAGGCTAAAATAATGTGTTTCTCAATCTCTCCATTTTCTTCAGTATATAAATTCATGTATGTACATATGTTCATGCATAAAATTGCTGCACATATATTTATAAAGATATACAAATATGGTTTATACAAAACATATAAATGAGTGTGCATGTATTATAATAATTATTTTTCTTTTTATTAATTAATAAATCATTATTTATCATTTATTCACTTTGTAGCTTAACTGTAGTCCCCTACCTCATCTCCTCCCAGCCCCACTCTCCCTCTTCTTCCCCTATGCCCCTCCCTCCCCTAGTACACTGATAAGGGAGGACCTCCTCCCCTTCTGTATGACCTTACTCTATCAGGTCTCATCAGGGCTGCCTGCATCATCTTCCTCAGTGGTCTGGCAAGGCTGCACCCACCAGGGGAGGTGATCAAAGAACCAGCCACTGAGTTCATGTCAGAGAAAGCTCCTGATCCCCTTACTAAGAAACCTATTTGAAAACTGAATAGCTTTCTCTGATCAGGGGTTTTAGGTCCTCTCTATGCATGGTCCTTGGTAGGAGTATGGGTCTCTGCAGGGCCCCCTCACCCAGGATTTTTGGTTCTGGTGGTCTCTCTGTGGAGTTCCTGTCTCTCCTGTAGAGGTCTTTCTATCTTCCTTTTCTTCCATAAAGTTTCCTGCACCCTGCCCAAAGTTTGGCTATGAGTCTCAGCCTCTGCTTGGCTATCTTGATCAGTAGAGTCTTTCAGGGGCCCTCTGTGGTAGGCTATTGTCCTGTTCCCAATCTTCTCCTGCTTCTGACATCTATCTCATTTCTGATATCTATCCTTCTGAATGAGGATTGAACATCTTCCCTAGGATCTTCCTTGTAGTTTAGCTTCTTTAGGACTATAGATTTTGATATGTTTATCCTACATTATATGGCTAAAGTTATGTCCACTTATAAGTGAGTATATACCAAATACAAATATATGGATAAAACTGTTCTATGTTGTATAACAAGTCATACCAAATATAAATAACATATTTTATTGTTACTTTTCTGAGATTGCTGATGAGCCCAGAATGTTTGATGTTATGATCCAGGCTTTGCTAACACTATCTGATTTGGCTTCTGCATTTCTCATGATCTGATAGTTTACATGAGAACTCAATGCTTTCGTGATTGATTGCCTGTTGGCTAGTGTGCCTGGCATAGTAAACTTGTCTTTCATAATTCATCAATTGAGAGTAAGTTTGCTTATAGGCTAATATCAAGGTCATGAAAGAGAGGAAGCACACATATACAAATATGCTAATTGTAAACCAACTGCCAATTTCATCAAAAATAGGACAATACTTTTTGTTTTTGTTGTTGTTAAAAGCATCTAAGAGGGGGCACAGCTTTACCAGGACACATAGAAAGACAATGCAGCCAGTCCACATGAGACCTGATAGGCTAGGGTCAAATGGAAGGGGAGGAGGACCTCCCCTATCAGTGGACTGGGGGCTGGGCAAGAGGGGAGAAGAGAGAGGGAGGATGGGATTGGAAGAGAATGAAGGAGGGGGCTACAGCTGAGATACAAAGTGAATAAATTATAATTAATAAAAATAAATTAATTTTAAAAGCATCTAAAAGAATATATTGAAAGTGTATGGGTACAGAAAAACATAAAGAGCTGTCATTTTCTTAAACAAATGTGTCATAGTGGACATAAAATAGTTTTTATAATAACCCAAATTATGAAATATTATTTTAAATAAAATATTAGGATGAGTTAATGTTTATATTATTATAAATAGTTATATTAATACAAGACCCCATACAATATTTAATAATAATTTTCTATCTAATGAAAATGGATTGAACTATGATTCGGAGTTTGAACAATATCATGGAAAAATATAGTTTTTCAGGTGTATGTTTTTGTATCAACTATTTATGCCTATTTATATCTAGCAATGTAACATTTGGCAAAAATAATTTATGCTCAAGAATTTGTAAGTATCTCTATTTTATTGTAGTTTTACATAGTGGTGTTCACTATATAATGAATTCCTTAAAGTCTGCTCTTTCTTCCAAGACAAAAGATGAGAACAAAAATAAACAAACAAAAATTAAAGGCTTGGAATAAAACATTAAGATGAGAATGTCATCATTCTTATAGCAGGGGAACATTGAAGCTAGTGACAAAATCTATATAGACTACTAAATATAGTATTAAGAATATGGTCCATTATTATTAAGACATTTTAGTGAAACAGCAGACATTGCTAGGAGAAATAATGGGAAGGCTTTAGGAGTGAGAATATAAAGAGAACCAATGGTAAAGGAGAGGACTCGGAGTTCATATGAAACACAAATCCCTGAGTCCATTTAGCAGACTCACAGATCTGAACGCTATCCCATTCTGGAGGGAGTTGTTTGCTTGCTGACATAAAGCTGTTACCATTGCTTTTAAAAAAGGAAGGGCAGAAGAAATTAATACAGAATGGACTCTTATTCCTACTATGCATTGGCAGCAATATATCCACTTTCAAAAATAAATTTACACCTGTACATCTACTGTAATTATTTTTAATGTACTTTCAATATTTACTCAAAAATTATATAAACTTAACTATAAATAAACACCATTATATATGGATGAAATGGAAAATATTGTTATCAAAATTGGTTTCAATTAGCAGAAAATATGAATATTTTTAAAGATTTATTTATTATGCATACAATATGTGTTTTCATGTACACCTGCATGCCAGAAGAGGGCACCAGATTTCATTTTAAATTGTTGTGAGCCACCATATGATTACTGGGAATTGAATTCATAACCTCTGGTAGAGAAGCCAGTACTCTTAAACTCTGAGCCATCTCTCCAGCGCAAATATGGGTATTTTTAGAATTTATCATGCTTAAGACTTCATATACATTGCCTACATGGAACATTCCTTTGGCAAAAATAATTTCTACAACGGAAATGAAGATTAGTTGATTACAGGAATGAGTCAAAAGTCACAAACATACAAATTTAGGATTCTAGATATATGAACATTTGGGTTTGATGGACATTTCCCCAACTCTTTCACCACTAATGACCTGCTATAGTTCCAGAGCAAAATTTTCTATATTTGCCCAAAGTGTACTCAGAATACTTAGAATGTACTTAGAATGACATTCTAAGTACTTCAGGTGTACTTAGATGTACTTAGAATGAAGAAAGAAAGCTTTCTCTTTGATATAGATTTCTATTCAAGATTTTTGATCTACATTTCTTGATAACCATCTGTATCAACATTATCAGGGATGTAAATTATATGAACTTTTAAGAGGAAACATCTATGCAATAAAACTTCAGTAATGGTGTATGCTTAGTGCATATCACAAAACGAAAACAGATACTAGAATTAGAAATATACTATAAGTTTATTATTCAAACATGTCATCTCTCCCTTTTCACATAAATAAATACCTAACATTTATTGGGTTTAAGACTACCTGACTCACTACTTCTTAATTTTCTGGACGGTGCCTCTTCATCTCACAAGCTGCTATCACGGGCCTCTATGTAGCACTGGACAGCAACTTCTCACTCTAGAGTCTGGACTCAGATAACTCTGCAAAGGAGTTCAGAGGTTCACAACAAAGCCTGTGATGGTGGTGGAGAAATTAAATAAGAACTGTTCCCGTGAAAACAGAGAGAAAAGCACCAGGAGTGTGAGCAGTTCAGGCAGTTCCCTCAGGCCGTCCACTGAGATCTATGCCCACGCACTCCAAACCTACCGTCATGATCTGGTTACGTTGAAGTTTTCAGTTTCCTAAAAGGGTTCTCCTTGACACTGACATGACGAGTTTTCTATGTCCTCGGGACAAAGAGAAGATATGAAAGGCAGTGTGCTGTCTAAAACTGAAACAGTTGAGAGAATGACCCAAGTAATGCCAATTATGCTCGGTGGTTAGTGCAGCACTGATACTCTCTTCTCTTCGTTGGGTCTCGGGAATACACCAGGAAATCTTGATTATGTGATTTCCAACAGAAAACATCCTAAAAATCTTTTCAAGTAAAGTGAATATGAATATATGTATATATACATATATGTGTGTGAATATTTATATTTATTATACATGTGTGTGTCTGTGAACAGCTGTATGCACATATGCCTATAGAAACACTTGTCTCATAAACTGTTCTGTTCTTCTTTTCACTATTTAATTTGAGGTTAAATGAACACAATATAAAGTGAATAAAAATGTATTTATATATTATATATAAATATATATATGTATGACATTCAAGAACAGCTTTGGCTCTTTAGCTGTAATTAGACATATTACATCTCCAACAGGACTCTAAACAGCTATGAATTACTTAGACATTAACTGGAATATTAAATGAGACGCTTCAAGCAAAAATATTTCAAGAGATTTTTTTGAAACATTTAGCATTTTGATTATAAGTTAGATGATATGGTTTCATATGATGGTGTGTAAACTTAATATTCTGCAGCATATGATACAATTGATACTACATAAAGAAACACCCAATCAAAAAACATTACCGTATATTTGCAGTTTTTCTTTGTTCCTTTTCAGAGGGATAAAAATGATAGGAAGAAAATAATTCGTATATATCTTTTACATGCTATACATTTTGTTTGCCACTTTATGAATTAATTTTAAGCAAATATTAAGAGAAACTACATTATATCAAGTTAAGGAACTGTCCTTTAGAAAAAGCAGGACAGTTGTTCCTGGTCACAAGGTTAGTAAGGAACAAAACCAAGGAATTATACTCACACTGTTTTCTTCTTCTTTTGATCTCAACATTGGGATCTTGTGAATTTCACTATCATTCGTGTAAAAATTTCTATGTAAGTATTTCTTTTTGCCTATTATTAACATAGTCAAATTCTGTATATAGATTTCAGCATATCAAATAATTTGATATCAATTGAGGAGCCACAAATGTGTGTGTTGAAGGGCAGGGATAAAGATAAAAAAATAATTTATTCATATTTTTCTGTGCCAAAGAACAAAGAGGCATTAATTGTATCACAACAACTCTGTCAACTTAATCCTTACAGATGTTAACTAACTCAAACTGAATGAATAATTTCCATTGCAGATTCCCTCACAAAATGGATAAAAGAACTAAAAGTGAGATAACTTGGAAAGTTTAAATATCTTATTAAAAATAATAAGGCTTAAAACTATACAATCATTTTTACTTAAGTAAGGATTACATATAATTCTGAAATTGCTCTACCAACTAAAAGTGTTAGAAAAGAAAACAAAGTTTTGTAATGAGAAAAGAAAGCTTGATTGGCAAATAGAACACAATAAGTCAGCAAACCACCAAAGAAGTTGATGAAAAAAAAAATCAAATTGCTTAAGAAACCGTAAAAATATCACTGACATACTTTCAAGGTCAACATATTGGTAATAACAACGCATTGTTAAGATTAGAATATATAACAAAAGAAAAAAAGATCACATGATTTTGCCTTATAAGGAATGAAATTAGTACATAAAATTTCAAAGGCCCAGCACTTTCTAACACAGAGTAAAATGTATTATTCTAAAACAATACATAACAAAATCAACTATTATTACAACTTATTTTATTCTACCCCTTGTAGATATGCAGTCTTCCTGTGTCAGTAATGGGAAGGCTCTTTATATACCAAATGTTTAAATATTTAAATTTCTATATCATTTTAAAAGTAGATGGAATCTGTGTGCCCGGCTCCTTCCTGAATATAACACCAACAGCACAGGCTCTAAGATCAACAATCAATAAGTGGGACCTCATGAAGCTGAAAAGCTTCTGTAAAGCAAAAGACACTGTCATCAAAACAAAATGACAGCCTACAGACTGGGAAAGGATCATTACCAATCCTACTTCTGACAGAGGGCTAATATCCAGTAGATATAAAGAACTCAAGAAGTTAAAAAGCAAGAAATCAAGTAATCCAATTTTTAAAAAATGGGGCATGGAACTAAAAAAAGAACTGACTGTAGAGGATTATAGAGTGGCAGAAAAACACTTAAAGAAATGTTCAACGTCCTTAGGCATCAGGGAGATGCAAATCAAAACGACCCTGAGATTTCACCTTACACCCACCAGAATGGCTAAGATCAAAAACTCAAGTGACAACGC
>CM053745.1:37759251-37771893 GCA_028658305.1 Pachyuromys duprasi | reverse complement strand
CAGACACAGTGTTCTCTCGTGGCAGCCATCTTGGATCCTCCCTCGGGTGCCTGTCTTTCCTATTCTAAACCTGTGCAGAATGTCATTGGAATTCTGATGAGAATTTCATTGAATCTTTATAGCATTTTAATTAAAATAGGGATTTTTCATATTATTTTTTCTTATCAGTGAGCATAGGGGGATTTTTCCTTCTTGGTTCTTCCTGAATTTCATGTTCTATCTTTAAAAAAATTAATTACAGATTTTTTTATATTCATACTTAACTTCACTCCAAAGTATAATTTTTAAATCTGGTGTGATGCAGTGTTTTTCTGATTTTTCTCAATGTACAAATTATCATTTGTTAGAAGGTTACTGATTTTTGTATGCCAAAATGTATAGTGAATGTGTATACTAGAAATAAGAAAATGTATATTTCAGTTCTAAGAACTACTGATGGTGTGTTTGATGTCTCCCATAAATAGAATCATATTATCTGTAGCTACAGACATGTTGACTTCTTTTCTGTCTGGATATCTTTTTTCATATTGGGCTATCTTTCCACAAGTGTTTGTAGTCCCTGTTTGAGTATGTACTTTATTTCACTTCAGAAGGGGTGTTCACTTAATTGTGCAGTTCTTCTATGCTTTATTTTCATATACTTAACATTATGAACTTAATTTTTGTCTTTTAATTTTGTCAAAAATATAATATATTTAAAAATAGTTAAATGGTCAATAGTCAGAAACTATATGTACTCTATAAAAATATAGTCTATCTTGCTAGTTATTAACAACTAAATTTTTATTTCTCCATAATAACTTAATGGTACAGTTAGTTAATATTATTTTATTTTAAGGTAAATTGGTAAATATTACATCAAAAGGACAAAAAACTCTGAGACATGTTAATTTTAATTTCAATAAAATTTGTCTTACCTTTTAAAATAAAGGTTGGTGGAGTTATTTACTTGTGTGTTACTTACCCTTTTGCTGTCTGGGTCTCCCTAATAAAAAGCTTATTCATAAAACATGTGGTTGATCTGATAATATATTCCAGAATCTCTGCTAACCCCTTGAGATTTTTTTTCTCTCTCAACATGAAGCACATCCATTCTCTGATTACAGTCTGTGAAGCTGGGTAGTCCCTTTAGTTCATGATGCTGGGCCCCAGAGTCTGATGTTGTATTTACTGCATAAACAACAACTTAATTAAGTGTTGCTCTACTAACATCACTAGAGTTATGTTTCTGGTATTGTACTCAGGCTTGAAGCACATTGTTTTGACACATGCATTGGGATATTTGCTTTGTCGTTAGTTATGGTTGGGGACCACTAGCAAAAAAGGAAGAAAACAATAATTCTCCCAGACTCAAAGAAATCACTACAAATACATAATAAGGAACAAAATTTTCAATAGGGAATATTTTATGTGAACCTATACTTCTCTTATCTAATTTATTTAATGTTTCAAAAATAACTAAAAATACAATCAACTCTAACACTATTTCTCTTTACATTTCCATACTTATCTTCCAAACATTGTATTTTATATTTCCAGATATAATATTTAAATTAGGCTGAATTTTTGACAATAAAACAATGTTTTAAATAATGTTTTTTTGTTGTCGTGGCTCTTGAATATTAAGAAGGGTAATGAAAAACTAGATAGGAAGGATCAAGATGGCGGTGGCTAGCATGCACCTTATCTGAGGGGCAAAAGACCTGAAATGCCGAAATTGGTGAGTGAAGGTGCTACTGAACCCAGAACAGAGTTACCTAGGCTTCCAGGGAGAAAAGACTAACCATGAACTGAGACCATCGACAATCAGGTCACCTACAGACTCCTCCGGGGACTTGATCCCTAGGCCCTTCCCCGTGTCCAACTCCCTATTCCCTCTTTGGAGGAAGCAGGAGGTGGTCATCGGAATCCACCACAGACCACACTGCCCTTGCCCCAGACCCAGAGACAGCTGCAGTTCATACAAAAGAGAACCCGGCTCAGGATCTGGGTCTGAGAATACCCAATCCTTTTAGGCACTCCCCCGAGAACACCACCATAAGCCTCTCCTGGAGGAGCAGAAGGATAGAGAAGCTCACTGCATCTTCTGCTACAGCCCCAGTGCTGCGGCTGCTCCCAGCAAACAAACCCCAGCTGGGGATCCGGGACTGAGGTCACTCAACCCTTCCTGACTCTCTCCTGGAACCAACCAATAAGGTCTAGCACCAAGCTCTAGCAAAGGTAGCTCCTGGCAGAGAAACCCCTTTTCTGGATCTGAGACTGAGGACACTCAACCCTACCAGATACTCACTGAAAACTGGCCACCATAAGCACTAGCACCAGATGGCTTCTGGCAGAGATACCAGGGCCAAGGATCGGGGACCAAGGACACTCAACTCAACTGTTTCTGGTACTTTCTCAGGACTAGCCGCCATAAGCCTTCCCTGGCAGAGAGGTGACCTATGGATTCCACCACAGACAACAGCACCTGGGCCCCAGCCTCGGAATCTGTGTCAGAGGAGATTCAGTCCCCACTCTCCCCATCCACCCCGACCCCAGCACTTCCCTGGGTCCAGCCACCAAAATCATTCCCTGTTGGCAGTGAAGGATACAGAAGGGACCTGCAGAGTCCACCACCAACCACACTGCCGAGGCCCCAGCATAGGCTGCGCCCAGCACAGCACACAGTGCAGGTAGGCACCAAGACCTGCTGCCTACAGTACCACTGAGCTTACTGTTAGCCTATACCTGCATTTGCCCCAGCAGGATCAAATCGGGGAGTAGAGAACAAGGGGAAACGCTATGCTGACAAACTGGTCCTGCAAGGGAGTGAGTGTGCCTTCAAGGGAGTGTTTGCCCCAGGTCCCTCTATGCAAGCAACCAGACAGCAGATCCCAGCACCCATACCCCTAGTGTGGACATCATAGGATTCTTGGCACACGATCCCAACACTGAAGCTTCTGCTCTGTGGGGCTACAAATGAATTCAAGGCAAACAATTCCTGGATCCTAGACAGAGCTGCATGCCAGTGGCCTGTAGGCCACTGAGATAGTCAGGGAATCCACACATGCACACTGCGCCCGCTAAAAGTGCCTGTGAAAAGTGCCAGTGTCACATTCCTCACTTAGGTAAAGCTGAAACCACAACGCACATCGCAAACCAGTGAGCCTCTCTCATCTCCCCGAAAAATAGCCCAGAAAACAGAAAGACACAGTCCTAGCCTCAAGTACAGAGTCCAGGAACAAACAGTGAGGCTTACAAATAAGCAGATGGCCAGAGGCCGGGGTAAGAACACACCCAACAAAAATCAGGGCATCATGGCTTCACCAGCAATCCCTGAAAACAATGGACAATTCAATTCAATATATACACAAGAAAACGACCTTAAAACTATGCTTTTCCAGCTAGTAGAGGCTCATAAAGAGGAAATGAACAAATATCTCAGAGAAATGGCTACAGAAATTGAGGCAAACAAAGAGAAAATGAACAAAACTCTCAAAGAAATAACCACACAAACAAAGGCAAATAAAGAAGAAATGAACAAAGCTCTCAAAGAAATACAGGCAAATACAGCCAAACAAGTAGCAGCATAATTAGAGATATATAGAAAGGAAATGAACAAAAAAATAGAAGCCATAGTTGAAAAGCAGGACTCCACATTCAAACACATGAAAACAGAATTAGAATCAATAAAGAATACGCAAACAAAGAAAAACCTGGAGATGGAGAACATAGAGAAAAAATAAAGAACTACAAAAGTAAGCATCACCAACAGAATACAAGAGATGGAAGAGAGAATCTCAGGTGCCGAAGATACACTTGCATAAATTGATACGTTTCTCAAAGAAAAAATAAAATCAGAAAAGTTCCAAACACAAAACATCCAAGAAATCAAGGACCACCATGAAAATACAAAAATTTAAGAATAATAGGAATAGATGAAAAAGAAGACATCAGGATCCAAGGTCCGGAAAATATTTTCAAGATAATCACAGAAGAAAATTTTCCCAACTTAAAGAAAGAGATGTCCATAAACATACAAGAGGCCTACAGAACGCCAAATAGACTATATCAGAAAAGAAATTCTTCATGTCACATCATAGTCAAAACACTGAACCTACAGAACAACAACAGCAAGAAAAAGTATTAAAACCAGCAAGGAAAAAAGGCCAACTAACATATGAAGATAAACCTATCAGAATCACACCAGATTTCTCAACAGAAACTATGAAAGCCAGAAAGGCCTGGGCAGAAATCATGCAGACCTTAAGGCACCACAGATGCCAACCCAGAGTACTTTTACCCAGCAAAACTTTCAATCAACATAGACAGAGAATTCAGAATATTCCAGGACAAAACCAAATTTAAACTATCTACACAGTAACCCAGCCCTACAGAAGTTACTAGAAGGAAAATTCCAACCCAGTGAAAACAACTACTTCCAAGGAAACATAGGACATAGATAACTACACACACACACACACACACACAAATCAAAAGAATACAAGCAATGAAACACAGCAATACCACCAACCCCACAACAAAAGAAAGTTACATTCATTGGTCACTAGTATCTATCAAAATCAATGGACTCAACTCTCTAATAAAAAGACACAGACTAACAGAATGGGTGCAGAAACAAGATCCAACATTCTGCTGCATCCAAGAAACACACCTGTGCAATAAAGATAAACACTACCTCAGAGTAAAGGGCTGGAAAAATGTTTTTAAAGCAAATTGATCCAGAAAACAAGCTGGAGTAGCTATCCTAATAACTAATAAAATAGACTTTAAGCTAAATTTAAACAAAAAAGATAAGGAGGGGCACTACATTCTAATCAAAGGAAAAATCCACAAGGAGGACATGACAATTCTGAACATCTATACCCCAAATAAAAGAGCACCTAAATTCGTAAATGATACATTATTAAAGCTTAAGTCACATATTGATCCCAATACCTTAATAGTGGGAAACTTCAACACCCCACTCTCACCAAGGGACAGATCAACTAGACAGAAACCAAAAAGGGAAATAAAGAAACTTACAGAGGCCCTAAATCAAATGGATGTCTAGATGTCTACAGATCTTTTCACCCAAACTCAAAAGAGTATACCTTCTTTTCAGCACCTCACGGAACCTTCTCCAAAATAGACCATATAGTTGGTCACAAAGCATGCCTCAACAGATACAAGAAGATACAAACAATCCCCTGCATTCTATCTGACAACCATGGACTAAAGCTGGACCTCAACAACAACGGAAATAACAAAAGCCTACACGCACATGGAAATTGAATAACTTGATACTCAATGACAACTGGGTTAAGGAAGAAATAAAGAAAGAAATTAAAGACTTCCTAGAATTCAATGAAAATGAAAGCACAATATACCCTAATTTATGAGACATATTGAAATCAGTGCTCAGAGGAAAATTCATACCATTAAGTGCCTTCAAGAAGAAATGTGTAACATCACATACAAGCAACTTAATGTTCCAACTGAAAACCCTAGGAAAAAAAAGAAGCAGATACACCCAAGAGAAGCACACAGCTGGAAATAATCAAACTCAGGGCTAAACGCAATCAATTAGAAACAAATAAAACTATTCAAAGAATCAATGAAACAAAAAGTTGATTCTTCGAGAAAATCAGTAAGATAGACAAACCCTTAGCCAAACTAAAAGGCAGAGAGAATTTATCCAAATCAATAAAATCAGAAATGAAAAGAGGGACATAACTACAGACACTGAGGAAATCCAAACAATCATTAGCTCATACTACAAAAGCCTATATGCCACAAAACTTGAAAATCTAAATGAAATGGACAATTTTCTTGATAGATTCCATCTACCAAAATTAAGTAAAGACCACATAGAAAGAGTGAACAGCCCTATATTCCCCAAGGAAATTGAAGCAGCCATCAACAGCCTCCCTTCTAAAATAAGCCCTGAGCCAGCTGGTTTCAGCACAGAATTCTACCAGACCTTCAAAGAAGTGCTAACTCCAATTCTCTTCAAAGTATTCCAAAAAACAGAAACAGAAGGAACTTTACCAAACTCATTCTATGAAGCCACAGTCACCTTGACACCAAAACCACACAAAGACCCAACAAAAAAAGAGAACTTCAGACATATCTCACTTATGAACATTGATACTCAATAAAATACTGGCAAACCAAATCCAAGAACACATAAAAGATATCACCCACCATGACCAAATAGGCTTCATCCCAGGCATGCAAGGGGGGTTCAATATATGGAAATCCATCAATGTAATCCACCACCTAAACAAACTGAAGGAGAAAAACCACGTGATCATCTCCTTAGATGCAAAAAAAAAAAAAGCATTTGACAAACTCCAACACCTATTCATGTTTAAAGTCTTGGAAAGATCAGGGATACAAGGCACATACCTAAATATAGTAAAGGCAATATACAGCAAGCCTATAGCCAACATCAAATTCAATGGAGAGAAACTAAAACCAATCCCACTAAAATCAGGGACAAGGCAAGGCGGCCCACTCTCTCCATATCTCTTAAATTTAGTACTTGAAGTCCTAGCTAGAGAAATAAGACAACTAAAGGAGATCAAGGGAATACAAATTGGAAGGTCAAAGTGTCACTATTCACAGATGATATGGTAGTATACGTGAGTGACCCCAAAAATTCAACCAGAGAACTCCTTCAGATGATAAACACCTTCGGCAAAGTGGCAGGATACAAAATTAAATCAAAAACTTAGAATACTTCCTGTATATCCAAGACAAAAGGGCTAAGAAAGAAATAGGATAAACAACACCCTTCACAATAGCCACTAATAACATAAAGTACCTTGGGATGACTCTAACCAAGCAAGTGAAAGACCTGTGTGAAAAAATCTTCAAATCTCTGAAGAAAGAAATTGAAGAAGATATCAGAAGATGGAAAGATCTCCCATGCTCATGGATTGGTAGTATTAACGTAGTGAAAATGGCCATTCTGCCAAAAGCAATCTACATATTCAAGGCAATTCCCAAAAAATACCAACATAATTCTTTGTAGACCTTGAGAGAAAAATTCTCAACTTCATATGTTGAAACAAACAACCCACAATTTCCAAAATGACCCTGTACAACAACAGATCATCAGAAGGCATCTGCATCCCTGATCTCAAGCTGTACTACAGAGAAATAGTAATAAAACTGCATGGTATTGGCATAGAAACAGAATAGTGGACCAATGGAACTGAATAGAAGACCCAGAAATAAACCCACACACCTATGGATACTTGATTTTTGACAAAGATGCCAAACCATTCAGTGGAAAAAGGACAGCATCTTCAAAAAATGGTGCTGGTCAAACTGGATGTCTACAGGCAGAAAAATGAAAATAGATCCATATTTACCACCCTGCACAAAACTAAAGTCCAAGTGGATCAAAGACATCAACATAAAACCAGACACACTAAATCGGTTAGAAGAAAACATGGAGAAGAGCCTTGAACTCATTGGCACAGGAAACAATCTCCTGAACAAAACACCAACTGCACAGGCTCTAAGATCAACAATCAATAAGTGGGACCTCATGAAACTGAAAAGCTTCTGTAAAGCAAAGGGCACTGTGGTCAGAACAAAACAACAGCCAACAGACAGTGTATGGATCTTCACCAATCCTATTTCTGACAGAGAACTGATATCCAGAATATATAAAGATCTAAAGAAGTTAAAAAACAACAAACTTGTGCAACCATTCTAGAAATCAATTTGACACTTTCTTAGACAATTAGGAATAGTGATTCCTCAAGATGTAGCTATACCACTCCTAGGCATATATCCAAGAGATGCTTAAGTACACAACAAGGACATTTGCTTAAACATGTGAGTAGCAATTTTATTCCTAATAGCCAGAACCTGGAAAAAAAAAGCAGATGCCCCTCAGTCAAGAAATGGATGCAGAAATTATGGTACTTTTATACAATGGAATACGACTCAGCAATTAAAAACAAGGAAATGATGCAATTTACAGGCAAATGGTGGGACCTGGAAAGGATCATCCTGAGTGAGGTATCCAAAAATCAGAAATAAACACATGGTATATACTCACTTATATAGACCTATAAGATAGGATAAACATACTGAAATCTATACACCTAAAGAAGATAAACAAGAAAGAGGACCCAGGGTAAGATGATCAATCCTCACTTAGATAGACGAATGGGATGGACATTGAATGTAGGAGAAAACAAGCAACGGACAGGAGCTTACCACAGAGGGCCTCTGAAAGACTCTGCCTAGCAGTGTATCAAAGCAGATATTAAGACTCACAACCAAACCTTCAGCAGAGTGCAGGGAATCATATGAAAGAAGGGGGAGTTAGTAAGACCTGGAGAGGACAGGAGCTCCACAAAGACCAAATAGATCAGGGTACAGGGATCTTTTATGAGACTGTTTCTCCAACCAAGGACCATGTGTGGATATAATCTAGAACCCCTGTTCGGATATAACACATGGTAGCTCAGTATCCAATGGGTACCCTAGTAAGGGGAACAGGGACTATTCTGGTCACGAACTCAATGGCTGGCTCTTCGACCCTCCCCAAACCCCTGAGGGAGGAACAGCCTTGCTGGACCACAGAAGAGGACATTGCAGCCAGTCCTGAAGAGACCTGATAAACTAGGGTCAGATGGAAGGGGAAGAGGTCCTCCCCTATGAGTGGATTTGGAAAGGGGCAGGGCTGTGATGAGGGAGGGATGGGCAGAGTGGGAGGGAATGATGGAGGGAGCTATGGCTGGGATACAAAGTACATAACCTGTGATTAACATAAAAATTTTAAAAAAACATCAAATCAAGCAATCTGATTAAAAAATGTGGTACAGAGCTAAACAGAATTCTCAGTAGAGGAATACAGAATGGCAGAGAAACACTTAAAGAAATGTTCAACGTCCTTAGCCATCAGAGAGATGCAAATCAAAATGACACTGAGATTTCACCTGACACACATCAGAATGGCTAAGATCAAAAACTCAAGTGACAACACATGTTGGAGAGGTTGTGGAAAAAGGGTGGGGAATCAAACTTGTACAACCACTTTGGAAATCAATCTGGTGCTTTCTCAGACAGTTAGGAATAGTGCTTTCTCAAGACCCAGCTATACCACACCTAGGCATATATCCAAAAGATGCTCAAGGACACAACAAGGACATTTGCTCAACCATGTTTGTAGCAGCTTTATTCACAATAGACAGAACCTGGAAACAACCCAGATGTCCTGCAGTTGAGGAATGGATACAGAAATTATGGTACTTTTACATAACGGAATACTACTCAGCAATTAAAAAACAAGGAAATCATGAAATTTGCAGCCAAATGGTAAGACTGGAAAAGATCATCCTGAGTGAGGTATCCCAAAAGCTGAAAGACACACATGGTATATACTCACTTGTGTAGACCTATAAGATAGGATAAACATGCTGAAATCTATACACCTAAAGAAGATAACCAAGAAAGAGGCCCTGGGTAAGATGGTCAATCCCCACTTAGAAAGACAAATGAGATGGACATTGGATGTAGGAGAAAACAAGCAACAGGACAGGAACCTACCACAGAGGGCCTCTGAAAGACTCTACCTAGCAGTGTATCAAATCAGATACTAAAACTCATAAGCAAACCTTCAGGAGAGTGCAGGGAATCATAAGAAGGGGGAGTCAATATGACCTGGAGAGGACAGGAGCTTTACAAGGACCAAATATATCAGGGCACAGGGGTCTTTTATGAGAGTGTTTCTCCAACCAAGCACCATGTATGGTTATAATCTAGAACCTCTGCTCAGATGTAGACCATGACAGCTCAGTATCTAAGTGGGTACCCTAATAAGGGTACCAGGGACTATTTTGGCATGAACTCAGTGGTGGGCTCTTTGACCTCCCCCAACCCTTGTGGGAGGAGCAGCCCTGCTAGGTCACAGAGGAGGACTTTGCAGCCAGTCCTGAAGATACCTTATAAACCAGGGTCAGATGAAAGGGAAGGAGGTCCTCCCTTATCAGTGGACTTGGAAAGGGGCATGGAGGAGATGAGGGAGGGAGGGATGTTGGGATTGGGAGGGAATGAGTGAGCATGCTGCAGCTGGGACACAAAGTTAATAAACTGTAAGTAATATTTAAAAAATTAAAAATGAACTTAAATTTTGTGGTTAGGAAGGGGTATAACACCTACAAAATTTGGGGGGGTATTAAATAAAAATATGTAAATGAAAAAACTAGATAATGAATAAATATCCTTTTATACTCCTCTGCAAAGTGATAAACATGTTCTCTCTTCCTCTATTGCTCTGAATCTTGAGAGACTTTCAGAGTACTGGCCTCAAAATATGAAAATATTAATCACCACTAGTGTTGACATCATACTGGGCACTTTAAAATTAGATAAATTGCGTATCAACAATTCCAGCTAAGAGTTGGAAAAACAAAGGAAGTAACTAACTGAAAAGGGGTGGGGGAGTTTTCTGAAGGCAGCTTTTTCCAGAAACTCTACCACAGCTTTTTAAAATGTGACTTGTGAGGACAAGTAGAAATGTAGAATTGAATATGGGGGATACCATGAAAAATAAGTTTCCTTTCTGAACATTCAGCAAACAAACTTAAGCTCAGCCTCCATGTGGATCTCTGAGTGAGGGTATCAGGGGCTGGACCTATCATGTACTCAGTAGACTGCTCTCTGATTGCTCTCACCTGAAGATGCAGTCTTGCCAGACCGTGGAGGAAAAAGATCCGAATAGTCCTGATGAGACTTAAAAAGTTATGGGCAGATAGCAATAGTGGAGAACTCCCCATTTCAGTGGACTAGGGGAATGAGATTAAGAGAAGAGAGAGGGAGTGTGAGACTGGGGGGAGTTAAGGAAGGGGGTGCCAATCAGGATCTATAATGAATAAACTATGAAGAAAAATACAAATAAAAAAACAAAATGAACTGAGGTGTTTTTGCTTGATTTTATTTGTTGTGCATCATGTGAAATCTCAAGAGCTTTGGCTTTGAATAAATAGTAAGTGCACTTTGTAGTGTATATGTCCTTACATCATTCAGTACCTGCAAAGGCTGTATGAAACAATTCTGGTCAGAAAAAAAAAAAAATATATATATATATATAAATCACTTTACAGTCTGGTTCTAGTCCTCTCCTTCTTTTCCTCCCAGGTCAGCCCTCATGCTCCCTCACTTCAATTCCTTCCTCTCCTTCTTCTCAGAGAAGGTGAGACCCCTAAGGTGTTTGCTGGCATCTCAAGTCACAGAAGGACCAAGCACATCTTCTCCCACTGAGACCTCACAAGGCAGCAAAGCTAGGGAAAAGGGATCCAAAGACAGGCAACAGAGTCAAAGATAGTCTCTACTTCCATTGTTAGGGAATTCACATGATGATCATGCTACACATCTGCTACATACATGTTGGGGTCTGGATCCAGTCCATGCACGCTCTTTGTTTGGTGTTTCAGTTTCCATGAGTACCTATGAGCCCAGGTTAGTTTATTCTCTAGGTCTTCTTCTGGTGTCCTTGTCCCTCTGGCTCCTCAATCCTCCTTCCACAAAACTCCTGAGCTTGGCCTATTGTTTGATTATGAGAGCTATTGCGTGTGATTTTTAAAATGTTTTTCTTCACAATTTATTCATTATACATCCCAATTGAAGCCCCCTCCCTCAACTCCCCCAGTCCTACCCTCTCTCCCACCTCCCCTCATCCCCTTCCCCTAGTCCACTGAAAGGCAGAGTTCTCCATTTCTGTGTTTCTAATTGCAGTATTTTCATGTACATTATAAGTTTTCTGCTCTTAGAGAAACATTCTAGTTTAACTACAGGAAAAAAAAACCTTGAAAACTTTTAATAGTTTCTTATCGGTACATAAGTATCAATTTTAGTTATCTGGGATGTACTGCTTTATAGTGTTTGATTCTAAAATACAGCATTTGAGTTCCTGACCTGTGTTTCATATAAATATCATTGCATCAGTTTTAATTGAAGTTTACGTGAGAATTTCTAATAATTTCTAAAATGGCTTATAGACTTTTGACATCATGTACTATATGTTCATGTGAAGTAGTTTTGGTATTGACATCTGTGATGTCCACCATATCAGGGATGTGGAGACAGTGATTCACTGGTTAAAGCGCATGATGTACAAATACGTAGACCAGATGGATCTCTAGAGCTCACTTAGATGTTAGCAGTGGGCATGGAAATCCACCAGCAATTCCAATGTTTAGGAAGTAAAGCTGGAATAAGTGGACAGCCATGCCAGCCTTATCAGTAAACTATGGGTTCAACTGAAAGTACTTGTCTCAGTGAAGTAAGTAGAAAACAATGAAGGAAGATTACTAGTATAAAGTTTGTATCCCTTTACATATGAGCACATATGTGCATATGTACCCACACATACAAATAAGAATATGTATATATGCGTGCCCACAAACTCATACAAATATGAAGAAAAATCAAAATAACATAAAATTGTAAAAACACTGATGATGTATTATGTCCTGCAGTATCAAATATTCAGCCAAGATTTAAATCTTCATATCAAAACATATAAGTACATTCTTTTCATTAGTATATATACTGGTGGGTTTTATGTCAACTTGACATAAGATAGTGTCTTCATAAAGGAAGGAGCCTCAATTGAGAAAATGCCTCCATAAGGTC
>CM053745.1:37725175-37758751 GCA_028658305.1 Pachyuromys duprasi | reverse complement strand
TTTGAGATGGCAGCTGTGGGCTTTGCCTCAGCCCTGGGCATGCTGGTAAGGGCTCTCCCCTGGAATGGAGATTTGGCGCCCCCTTCTGGGCCAGGGTCTGTGCACCATGGTCTGAGATGATATTTGGGGCACACACAATGGGTTTGGGTTGGTGTGCCTCCGCTGAATGCAAGCCTGTCTGAAATGGTGCCCGAGGCCTTCTCTGTGTGGCCCTGTGGAAACACACAGGGACTGAGGTTTTTGCTGGTGGATGCCTGCAGTGTTTGCCCTCAGTGTGCGGTCTGTTCAAGATGGTCCCAGGACCCTCTCAGTCTGGGATGGCTCCGGTGATCGGTGTGAGCCTGCTGCACACCCGTGGGTTGAAGCAGAACTCAGGTCCCTCCCAGGGTTGCCTGCAGACTGCCACAGGGACTGAGGTTTGCTGGCAGAAGCATGTGACTTGTGCCCGCAGTGTGCAGATCGGTCAAAATGGTCCCCCCGACCCTCTCAGCCTGGGGTGGATCCAGTGATTGGTGTGCGCCTGCTGCACCCCCATGGGTTGAAGCAGAACCCGGGTGCAGTATGCGCTTGCAGTGTGCAGGTCAGTGAAAATGGTACCCTGTTCCCTCTCAGACTGCCTGCGAGACTGTGTGATCCAGTCTATTATGGCGGATGCGGGCGCCCAGCGTGGCTGCTCGTTCAAATCAGAGCTGTGCGCCGCTGGTCACCTGGAGATTTTTCGGGGTAATAACTGGGTGTCCCTAGGGTTTTCCCTCTTGATTTTCTCACCGTAGGAGTTCTGCCCACCTAGCAGTCACAAATGCTGGTGTTTTAGGTCCCAGAGTTCAGTCTCCTGTTCTCTGCGTTGTTTCTGCTGTCCTACTCCTCAGACACAGTGTCCTCTCATGGCAGCCATCTTGGATCTCTGGGGGGCTTCTGATTTTTTTAAAATTAATTTTGTATCCAGCCACTTTGCTGAAGGTATTTATCAGCTGAAGGAGTTCTCTGGTTGCAAGAATGTTTTTTAAATATTTAAAATTTTAATGTAATTCCATTATCCCCTTAGCTTTTCTCTCTCCTAAACCTCCTGTATATCCTTTTCTACTCTCCTTCGAATACATGGCTTCAGAAATAGTTTTATTATTGGTACAGAAGTCTCCTGATAACTTGGAATGTGAAATAATGTGCTACAAAGATTGCTTAATATTTCCATATTCCTACATCAGAACAAATTCTGACATATAGTAGATGGTCAATGAAGATCTTTTTAGTGAATCAAGCACTTGAGTATGGGTTACCATATAACAGTATTTTTGTCTCTTGTTGATCAGAGCTTTTACTCCAGAGAAATGAGATCACGAATATCAATGAAGCCTTAAAGACATATTTTATCTTGATAATTTCGTCAAGAACAATGCTTCTTCATTCAGGTGGGGAAAATGGAGCTCAAAGGCCATAACTTATTAAACAAAAACGTATTTCCGGATTAGTTTATCTTTCTGAGTTGTTATTCAGGGAAGTCACTGAAGCTTCCTGTACAATTGTTGGTTACCTGTTGTTTATCCAAACTATATGACATGACCCTAGTTCTGTAGATGCTACTTATCACAGTCATAGACATAGAGAAATCAAGCTGCCTCTGTTTTGGAAGCTTCCTCCATTGTTACTCCTCAGAATGACAGACATTCCTGTGTCAGGCAAAACAGTTATCAGTGGTCTCTTTCTTGAGTAGAATCTGTGTAACAATAATCCCACTGGTGTCATAGTAAGAAGCCTCTTAAGGGGATCAACAACTATTTCATGTCTGGATTTGATACATGTTCCAAGTATCCAAGAAGTAATTTGTGACTGGTAGTATAAATCTAGTCCATCCAGGAGGTAAGGGGTGACACAGCCTTCTTGTCATGGCTGTTCTGTACATTCTGCAGTTCACAGCAGCTATGATTGTGTGCACAGGATCTGAGCAAGATTTGGTCCACTGATATCCTATTATGGAAAGAAGAAGGACCCATGGGTCAGGACACCACTCCAAGGATTTATATTCAGTTAAAGGTTGATGGTGAGAGATAAACAAACTCTGACATTTTAATCCAATTAAACTCATTAGCTTCTCTCCTCCCTTTACTCTCAACACCAACAAGAGAAGAAGAAAGTGCAGAAGGGTGCACATTAAGCAGAAGAGGGGGCTCAAACTCCAAAATTATAATTATATTATATAATTATATATTATAATATATAATATATTATATAATTCCAAAATTACTAATCATCTTTCATTTTGTTTTGAACTTTGAAATAAAAGCTACATGGCCATTTTGGGTTGTTTGCTTAAAATCACAAAGGAATAAGAGAGGATTCCTCAGAGTGGGACAAAAAAAAAGGTAAGAGTAAGAATGCAGTAGAAATGTGTTACGTATATGTATAGAAAAACTTAGAATGAAACCAACCAGCATGTATTATGAGTTTATACTAGCAAAATACTTTTAAAATAAATATATAACATATTAATGAAATAACTAAAATTTGTAAATCTAAAGATTTGCTGTTGTGCAGTCTTAACTTAAATGTAATTTATTTTCAGGGTTTTTTTAGAAAGTCATCTTTTAACACCTGGGATGACCTCATACCAGAACACACTAAACATACTATATATTCATATGTAAGAATATTTATATGACCATAGTTTCCATATGTCATTTACATAGTTCAAATATAGGAAAATAATCAAAGAAAATTTTTCTTACTTTTTGCCATTAATATTTTTATCCACTTAGAGAGTACATAATTCAAAGTAGATATTAAATCAGGGATAAAAATTTTAAAGTTCCACAGGGTGTAATGTTACATGTTAATAGCCTACTAGTAAGTTAGTTAAGGTAGTTGAATTTTTAGTTCATGATTAGGTTGCACTTTACAGTGAACGCATGACTCACTGAATACAGAAACCTAAAAATAAAATAAAATAAATGAAATATAAAACTGCATCTAAGAAGCCTATGGACAGTAATAATATTCTTGGATATCAGATCAACTTTGCCTGGATGTAGGTGTGAGGAAAATACCCATGGTTAGCTGGCATTAGCCGAATGGAGCTGTGCAAAGTGAAGAGCACTTCAAATAGAACAAAATATTTCAAAGAACCAGAGTCAGGTATATAGCATAACAGGGTGCTGAACACAACTGTGATGTGTTTCTGTATAAGATGAGATTTAGAGTAAATAGACCATCAAGTAGTAAAGGTCATAGCACCAGGCATGGGTGTTTTGTTTGTTTTGGTTGTTTGGTGTCTTTTAAACTTTTTTAATTTTCTTTTTATTTTTAAGATTATACACAATACAATACAGATAAAATTATATAATTTCTCCCTTTAAAGCCTCCCATATATCCCTCTTTGCTCTCTTTCAAATTTTTGGCCTCTTTTTACATTAATTGTTGTTAAATGTATATGTGTATATCTACATCTTTGTACAGATATATTTTTAAATACAACTTTTTCAGTCTGTATAATGATAAGTGTATGAATGTTTCCAGAGCTGACTATTTAGTATTAGAGAACCAATTGTGCTTTTTCCTGGGGAAGACTTTCTTTCATTCCCGTGTGCCTTCAGTTCTTTGTGCACGATTGAGGCCTTGTGGGCTTTTCCTACCCACTTTGGTATGCTCATTGGTGTTGTATTTCAGCTCATGTTTGCACAGTCCTGTTGTTGCAACTTTATATAAAGAGTTTCATACATTACTAGGCGACAAAGTCTCACAGTAAATTCCCTAATTCTCTGTCTCTTACAGTCTCTCTATTCCCCTCTTCCACAATTCTTGAGAATTGGGTGCTGGAGGGTATTGTAAATATATCCACCGGGACTGTGCTTCATAACTGTGCATTTTGATTTGTTGTGGTTTTCTATAGTGGACTCTGTTCATTGGGAAGTTTCCTGTAAAAGAACAATGCAGATCTTTAAAGATATCACATAGCCATAGTAATGAAACCAATATGGTAGTGGGACAAACACAGATATGTGTGTAACAGATTTTTCAGCTTTGTAAACTTAAAAAAAATAATTAATAACATGGCCCTTTTGTAAAGTAGTTAGTTAGAAAAGCACATAGAAATAAATAAATTAATGACATGATAAAATATAATCCTATTTTATTCTTAACGGTCAATAAATATTCACTTATATGAAATAAATTTATAGAAGTGAGATATGAAAAAGAAGATATAAAAAGAAATTTCATTGTAAGTGTTGAAAGAAACAATAAAATATACTATTATTTTTGAAGTCATTATGAACACAATATATCTGTTTAGGTTTTGGCATTCAAACAGTCCAATTGGTTGGCCATGAGGAATGTAGTAATTTTAAGAGAGAAGTGAAATGATGTAAGGTTGAAAATCAGTTAACTTAGAAGCTTATGAAATTTAGGGATAAAATAATGGACTTGGGTGTTCGATGGATCATTGACACTGTCATTAAGGAACTATAAATGATTTAGCATGGAGATAGGATAACAAGCAAACCAGGTGTTGCAGTCATCAAGGAAAGTGGAGGAGCTGAATTGATCACTTGAAAATAATATGAAATTGCTTCAGATAAAGGATGGTAACTGAAGAGGGTGTGGGAGAGATAAATTTCAAGTAGGGGCATCAGCCAATCAATAGTTCAGAATTTGTTTTGTAGTCTACAGGCAATGTGGATGCATCTTACCCTTCAAATCAAAGATTGCCAAGTCTACTTTTTCTTTTTGGTGTATTTCCAGCATTTATGTTTTATTGCCCTTCTTCTGTTCTGTCCTGTTCAGTTACAAATGGAACAGTAAATATCAACAATTTTAAAAGGAGAATTTACCGACATGACTGGAGTCTGCTTTTCTGACTATTTTGTGAGAAAGTTCTAGCTTTCTCTTTGCCTTTTTTTACCCCCTCAGTGAAACTGCCAGTGACATCCAGGTTCTTGTGAAATAACCACAGGAAAATTTGGATAACATAATATCTATTTGGCACTCTGTTACTCATTTCATATAATCTCTTACTGGCTCTGTCTAGACTATGAAGCAAATACTTATCATTAGAGAGAGGTTTAATCTGTTTATTAAGGTCTTAGATTATTTTACATAAGTATAAAAACTAGAGAACAAAAACCTGTCAAACACTGTCCATACACTAAAATCTCTGGTGGTTACCCTCTATCCAGGCTTAGGGAAATAAGTTGTTCCATAACACAAAGGTGGACAGAAAAGGATAAAGTGTTAAATTCAGGTGACATATTAAATATTCTTCCAGACATATGAGCTTTAGTTGTTATAGTGAATCCAATGACTCTACCTATCTGTCCTCTGTCCTGTTTTCCTGCATCTCTTCCTGCTTAATTTGATCAGTACAGCTAATTAAGTGCACGTGAGGCACTGTAGTAACTAGGCAAACCTATTTGAATTGCTTAATCAATGAAGCAAATATGTCTTCTACAAAGTGTATTAGTTTTGCTTTTCTCCTCTAAAAACAAACAAACAAAAAACCTATGCATCTATTCAACTGGAGATGCAAAATATAGTGTAAATTCAATAACACAGTACAGTTGATCTCTTCCTTCTTGTGTGATAGAGCTAAAGACAATTTGTCATGCTTAACAGTACTAAGTAAATAAATGTACAATCAGGAGTTAATATAGCCTCATATACTATGGTCTCTATATATAAACATTCATTTTAGTAATGTGAACAAATCACATTATGTAAATATATAGTAGATTAAAGGAGACTCCCTTCCTTTTGTTTTTATTTTCTTTTAGGGATAGCAATCACTGTAACACTGACTTAGCTTGCCTGCCTTCTTCTTTTATTCCTCAACAGGATAAGACATGTACATTATTAAGTTAATAATTTCTAAAGCATGAGCTTGGCAAATGTAGCTACTACCGTCCATCTTCTCTCCCTTGGCATTGGTCTTTGCAGAGTAAAGTGCATTCTCTTTTGTTCTAGACTCTTCCTTAATCTTGTCAGCCATGGCAGTACTGATATTTTCAGCTAGACAATTCTTCATTAGGCAATGTTGTTACATACATTGTAGAACATTTAGCAATATCCTTGGCATAAACAAACTGGATGCTAACATCACTTCTCTACTTGTGATGGCTAAACATTTAAAAAGACATTGCCAAATATTCCTTGAAAGTAGAAAAAAAAATGATTCCAATAGAAGACCATGGCTTTAAGTCTCTCAC
This sequence comes from Pachyuromys duprasi, assembly GCA_028658305.1. NCBI lineage: Eukaryota > Metazoa > Chordata > Mammalia > Rodentia > Muridae > Pachyuromys > Pachyuromys duprasi. The sequence goes on along the minus strand of CM053745.1, from coordinate 37,752,557 downwards.
AGGGAAAGCTGAGCAGTTCTCTGTATTTATACCAGACAATGCTTTAATATAGCGATTTGTTCAAGGCGCACATTAAATTATTAAACACATTTGTTTCTTTACATGTGGACTAAGACAACAGTTAAATAGAGGTTACTACATGATTAGAGAATATAATCCTTTTACCCAGTGTCATTTTGCCTAGAAATTATTTTCAAAGCTGTTGAGAATAAGGTAGGATAATACAAATTGTGACATTAAGCAGGCTTCATTCATTTTCTCTGTATCTGTATTTAGTATAAAAATATCTCAAATTTTGTGGTTTTATTCCTACATAGGCAAATATTAGTGCTTCCTACATTCATTTTTATTTTTATGAATCACATTAAATAATATGTGTCAACTACACATCACAGTATTTGGCATATTGGAAGCACTTAAAATTATATTCATCATTCTAATTCACACTCAAAATAATAACAGCAAGATAAGTATGTATTTAAGATGTGTGCAGCACAGAAAGCAGAGTGATTATTGATACTCTGGGATCAGCAAAGATGAGAGGGACTATTTGGGATATTAAACAATAGAGTGTAATTTAGTTTCTTGTGTTTAAAAAGATGATGTAATAATAAAGATCACAAAACTAGGACAGTAAACAGTTCAAAAAGATTGGAGATATGTAAGTTCAATGACTAAGAATGAGATTTATTATTATTATTATTTTAAAAATCAAAGGAAATTATTAGCATCATTACTTACTTAATTTGAAGGGAATATATTGTTAGTTGATGAAAACCATACTTTAGTTTTAATGAACATAGAAAGGTTTGACATAGAATCCTCCAGGCAGTCTATTCTTGAAGGTCAATGCCATCTAAAATAATTGTTATCTTTAGAGATTCACTAATTTTTCAAAAGGTGGTTAAAAAGAATTCAGGATTGATGTGCACACTTATATGAACTACCCTGAGAATACATGGTGTGCTTTCCATAAGTGTTCTGGCATCTCCCATTTATTTAACCAGTTTGCCAACGAAGTATCTTGATTAAATGTGGCCAACATAGGAGAAGATAAACCTAAGTGAACACCATCATGCTTGCTCACAAGGCAGATACATAGGAAAAAGCTTCCGTCAGTTGTGTCTGGCAGCTTTATCGATTTTGCTTGCACTAGTGCTATCAAAGCAGGGGCTGTTAACCAGATAACCCATTCTTGTTGAAGACAGGAAGACATCTTTACATTGTGCTAAATGGGATCAATGGCCCCTGGGGTACAACCTTTGTCCTTCCTGCTCAGTTGGTAAGGCATTGATATCCACCCAGATAACAAGCATGGAATCAAATGGGTGTTGCCAAGAAGAAAGTGCTAGTTCTGTTTTATTCTTACCTTCTGTGTAGCATTTGGCTTTTTTCCACTCATGGAAGTCTTGTGGGTAGGACAATATAGAGTACTTCATGGAGAAATGGGGGAAGAAAAGAAAAATGCACCTGGGAAAATTTTCAAGGAATTTTACACTTGGAGAGTTTTTCAAGAAGAGATAAAGAAAATGACATCTTATTTACATTTCAATCTTCCTAATTATCTCTCAGTTTACCTTTGGTTATAATGCAATTCGGCACTCAGGCACAGATTCAATTGCCTTATCTTCCTCTGAGATTTATGAATAAAGGAGCAGAGCACTCATTGAAAACAGAGACAGTGACAGGATTTTCCTTCCCATCCATTTTAAGATTTCTTTCACAATTTTAAGAATTCAAGGTGCCATAGTTCAAACTTAAACATACTTCTTTACATTTCTCTGACAATAAAGACTGTCAATCACAGGTGTAGTAAGGGAATGTCAGTCTTTCAAAATTCTTAAAACATCTGCTTAAACAAAATTATTTTAAAATGCAACATTCCAGTAAACTAAACCTTGTGTGTATATCAAATTCATTATGACCCATATGAAGTCATATTTCCAAGAGAAAACATAAATCTGAGACAATGATTACAATGCATCATGACATTATACAATGAATGGGGAGGGGTTCAAGGGAATGCTCTCTTAAGAGGACTGGCTGCTCTTCCGGAAGTGTCAGGTTCTCTTCACAGCACCCACATGACAGTTTACAATGCCTGTAACTCTAGTACAGAGGATAAAACTTCCTTTTTTGGCCTCCTCAGGCACTTCATTCAATTGGTGCATCGACATACATGCAAGCAAAACACCGTACACATAAAATAAAACATAAGAGTAAAAGAAATTAAAATCTGAAATTAGTAAAATATAAGACCCACTCAACACGACGAAAATTATGTCTGCTACTGGAAACCTATCCAACTACACATGGCTAGTGAAGTCACACATGCAACTGCCACTTTACTAAAGGAGTAGAATTCCTAGCTACATTCTACATGTTTTTTTTCTATATCCACAGTTGAGTGTAGTTTCTTTTCCTCATCAAGAAAATCTCTCTTTGCAGCAAATGAATACTATTACAGAAAACCACAGCCAATCAATGTGAAAAGTTGTAGAGTTCTGTCTCAAAGGATATCTCTGCAAAAGAACTCCGGCATGAAAAGCTCAGGAAACATTGATGAAGATGAGGCTGAAAGATTGCAGAAGTCAGAGGATCAGGGAGTTTGCTCTCAGACTGTCTCACAGTAATGTCATAAGTTATACCAATAAAGTCTCACCAACCTGATTGTTCAAATTTGAGCTGAGCAAAAACAATAGACATAGTAGCATGGATGGCAGAAAGCTCAGGAGGCCTCAAACCTGTACAGGTACTTAAGGGATGCTGAGAGTGGAAAAACAGTCATCCACTAGGAGGAGCACACAAATTTATTACCTAATGCCAACGATCAATTCTGAAAACACACATATGAATAACATTATACAGACTGAGCAGTGTTAATTTATGTATTTAAGAACAAACATGCATACATGTATGTAACAACAATTTATGTTAAAAAGGTCATAAATTGTAAAGAGAACAAGAAAAGTATATGAATGATTCTGTGAGGAAGAAAGGGAAGGAGGCAATAATGTAATTATATTATAATTTCAAAAAGTGATAATTAGAAAGAAATTGACTTTGGAACAGAATATAGTATGTAATTGAACATTGATCTGCTTCAAATTTTTCAGTTTTATTTATATCATATATTCTCTGTTATATTTATTTAGTGTGTGTGTGTGTGTGTGTGTAAGTCATAAGTAAACATACTAGAGTCGGTTCTTTCCTGCCACATGGATTTCAGAGTATTGACTTCAAGTCAGCAGGTTTAGAGGCAAACATTTTTTCTGCTAGACTTATTTCTCTTCAAAGATATTAAAGGAGGTTGCTCAGCTACTTTCAGAAGGATGAGGCAATTAGGAAAGTCCTGATCTGGGAATGTCCTTTTATATAATAATAACATTTAGATGTCCCTATATTTGGCTACACAGGTTTTGTCAGATCATTCAACATCCAGTTTGTTTATGTGGTGGATTATATTGATTGATTTTTGTATACTGAAACACTTCTGCTTGCTTGGGATGAAGCCTACTTGGTCATGGTGGGTGATATCTTTGATGTGTTCTTGGATTCAGTGTGTGAGTATTTTATTGAGTATTTTTGTGTCAATGTTCATAAGAGAGATTGGTCTGAGATTCTCTTTCTTTGTGGGTCTCTGTGTGGTTAGGTATCAAGGTGACTATGGTCTCATAGAATGAATTTTATAATGTTCCTTTTTCTATTTTGTGAAACAGTTTAAAGAGTATTAAAATTAGCTCTTCTTTGAAGGTATGGTAATATTCTGTCCTGAAACTATCTGGCCCTGGCCTTTGTTTGGATGGGAGACTTTTTTTTAATTTTAACATTTTTATTTTATATTAATCACAGGTTATGTACTTTGTATCCCAGTGGTAGCCCTCTCCCGCATTCCCTCCCTATTCCCCCTTCCCTCCCTTATCTTCTCCCTGCCCCTTTCCAAGTCCACTGATAGGGGAGGACCTCCTCCCCTTCCATCTAACTCTAGCTTATCAGGTCTCTTCTGTGGCCTAGCAAGGCTGCTCCTCCCTAGGGAGGGTGGGGAGGTCAAAGAGCCAGCCATTGAGTTCATGTCCAAAATAGTCCCTGTTCCCCTTATTAGGGTACACACTTGGAGATTGAGCTACCATTTGCTATATGCAAGCAGGTGTTCTAGGTTATATCCACACATGGTCTTTGGTTGGAGAGACAGTCTCATAAAAGACCCCTGTGCCCTGATATATTTGGTCCTTGCAGAGCTCCTGTCCTCTCCAGGTCATACTAACTCCCCCTTCTTTCATATGATTCCCTGCACTCTGCCAAAGGGTTGGTTATGTGTCTTAATATTTGCTTTGATACCCTGCTAGGTAGAGTCTTTCTGAGGCCCTCTGTGGTAGGCTCTTGTCCTGCTACTTGTTTTCTCCTACATCCAATGTCCATCCCATTTGACTTTCTAAGTGAGGATTAATCCTCTTACCCCAGGCCCTCTTTCTTGTTTATCTTCTTTAGGTGTATAGATTTTAGTATGTTTATCCTATCTTATAGGTCTATATAAGTGAGTATATACCATGTGCGTCTTTCTGACTTTTGATGGTAGCTTCTGTTTCCTTAGGGGATAAAGAACTATTTATTTACCTGATCTTGATTCAATTTTGGTAAATGGAATCTATCAAGAAAATTGTCCATTTCATTTAGATTTTCAAATTTTATTGTTTATAGGCTTTTGAAGTAGGACCTAATTATTCTTTGGTTTTCCTCAGTGTCTGTCATTATGTCCTTTTCATTCACGATTTTGTTGATTTAAACAGTTTATCTCTGCCTTTTTTTTTCTTTTTTTAGTTTGGCTAATGTCTTGTCTATCTTGTTGATTTTCTCAAAGAACCATCTCTTGGTCTCATTGGTTCTTTGAATTGTTCTCTTTGTTTCTAATTTATTGATTTCTGTTCTGAGGTTGATTATTTCCAGCCCTCTATTCCTCTTGTATGTGTCTGCTTTTTTTTTTTAAGTGTTTTCAGGTGTGCTGTTAAGTTGCTTGTATTAGATGTATCTAATTGCTTTGTGAAGGCACTTAGTAGTGTGAAATTCCCTCTTAGCACTGCTTTTATTGTGTCCCATAAGTTTGGGTAAGTAGTGCCATCATTTTCATTGAATTCTAGGAAGTTTAATTTCTTTCTTTCTTTCTTCCCTGACCCAACTGTCATTAATGAGAGAGTTGTTCAGTTCCCATGTATGTGTAGGCTTTTTGCTATTTCTGTTTTTGTTGAAGTCTAGTTTTAGACCATGGTGGTCTGATATAATACAGGAGATTATGTCAATTCTCTTGTATCTGTTGAGGCTTGCTTTGTTTCTGACTATATAGTCAGTTTTGGGGACAGTTCCCTGAGGTACTGAGAAGAGGGTATACTCTTTTGTGTTTGGGGGAAAAGTTCTATAGACATCTATTAAGTCCATCTGATTTAAGACTTCTATAAATGTCATCATTTCTCTATTTAGCTTTCGTCTTGGTCTTGATGATATGTCCCTTGGTGAGAGTGGGGTGTAAAATGTCACCGCAGACTATATGTAGAGAATAATTGATCACACAAAGAGATAAAATGAATGAGATTTTAGAGGTTGATTACTAAGCAAGAATGATTAATAAACAGTAGCATTAGAAATCAAATTTTTTTCTATTTGTTGTTGTTTTCATCTTCAACCTACTGACCAAAATTCATCTTAGTTCATGGCTGAGTCTGATTCCTTAAAAAAGAAAAAAAAAAATAGAGGCATAAACATAAAAAGTCAAGTTTGAATTTTGAAAGAAAATTTGTCAGGAGTAAGAACACTGAGAATATTTGACTTTCCTTCAAGCTCACAGGTTTTGCTGTCTTGATCATGCCAGTAGACCTCAAACTGCATTTTAGGCTCAATTTCTGTCCGAGTGCTTCCTGCTGATTTCTAAACATCTGACACTGTTATACCCCTCACATTGCTTTTGTTGTTTAGACTTTGGGAATAAATTCTACATATTTGATTGCTATGTCATAGGTGTTCTGGGAATATAATTTCTAATTTTTATTTGAATTGTAAGTTGGAACATGGGCAACAAGCTGGTGGCTCAGTTGGAAAAGCACATATATTAGACAATCAAACTAGAAATAACTCCAACTAAAATCATTGTCACAGAAGATCTACCTGTGAGGGCAGGAAATGGCATCTGCTATGCTCACCTGGAAGAGTTTCCCTTTTGTTCATAAGGGAGTGGATGAAAAGATAAATGCAAAACACATGCAGAGAACACAGGCATTGGCGGAGCAGTGTCAGGAATTAGGGGTGTTTGCTGGTATGCTACAGATGGCAGATGCCAGAACTGCATCATATAAATGAATTTGTACTGGGGGACAGTTTCATGGTAGAAAAATAAATTATCACTGTTGAAATTTCTGAGTGTGGTTGAGTTTCTTAGCACATATATTAATAATGGTCTGTGTTCTTTGATTAGAAAGAATGGGCTTTATCTATTTTCACAGGGTATGTTATATTTTTATTTTATGTATTTATGTATTTATATATTTATTTACATTTCTAGACAAGGCTCATTTGCAACACTGAATGTTTACATGGTTACATTCCTGATGTTTCACTTAGAATTTTGGGGTCAAGATAAAAAGGAAAATCCAATCATTTTAGTTTACTGTTAAATGATGAATATATGTTCTTGTCTAACTGCCATGTTAGTCTTCGGCTGTTTGAGGGAATGAGAATGGTAAAGAGTCATCAGGGTATAAGCAGAACCAAAAGAATGATGCAGCTACTGCAGTCCATATTTCCTTATCTTTGTTATTAGGCCAAACACAATGAGAAATATTTGTTCTTTCCCTAAATATATACCCAATTATGCCTCTATCTCTTCTTTGCCATCTAATTTTAAAGATGACAGTAGTAGAATTTTCTCTAATACTTTTATTTCAATATTAAATTGATACTTTTTGCTGCCTTGATGGACTGCAGACTGCACCGTATCATTTGAATAACTGGACAATTAGAAAGGCATTTCAGAGACATGGTGTGATAGAGTGCCTTATCGTGATTTAAACTAATCATGAGACTCATTCAATCTAAAAAAGAAACACTAAAAAGAGAGAACAAAAGAAGTAAAGTGCAGAGGGTACAGAGAAGAAAAGCAAGGCACCTTTAATATTTTCAGACAACACATTACAGGAAAGTGAAAACCCTTACAAATCAGCAGCTGCGTGCAGCACTTAACAGGCTGTTCAGAGGGAGAAAGATGGAATTGGGCATCTCTTTCAACTCTGACCACAGTCTGGCTTGAGTACTTACAGCTGATATCCTTTAGCCTCAAGGGCAACATTCAAATGCAAGGGCAGAAACAAAACAGAGCTGGCTGAGCTCTGAAGAGAGCATTTATGATAGTATTGCAAACAGTTCATTTAAAAGGTTTTCAAAATATGGGTGTAATATTGTTCCATGACTTCATTCTAAAGAGTCTAAAAAGCATTCATCTCAAAAAAATTGTAAGCTCATAAACACCATTCTCATTCTTTCTTTTTTCAGTTTCACACTGTAAGTTTGACCAGAAAAGAGAAAAGAAAACGATTGACTTCAAAATAGACCTCAGATTCCTGCTCTGATTTCTCATAACCAACAATCTTAAATAACAGTCTGTTTTTAATGGCTATTTACATTGCTGAAAAGATGTCAAAATTCCTTTGATGCTATGGGGATCGGTGAATTTGTCACCAAGTTCTGCTTCTGGATTACATTAAAAATTTTCCTTAATTGCAAACATCTCTTTGGATATATGCATGTTCTTTGCACGTTCCTTTCTTCAGCTCTTTTGTGGACCAACATAAAAGAATGTGAAAGCTTAAAATATTCTAAACTGTCAGAGTGTTTAATAGCTGTTATCTTAACACCAGTTTTACTTGCCCTTCAATTAATGTTTCTATTTGATACTTTATCACTAATAAGTCGCAGAAGTGAAAGAATAGTCTCCTACTTTAATACTTTGTGAAATTACCTCTAGAAACTGTAACTATCTTCTCAAAGTTTGTTAAAGCTCTCAAACCAGTAAGGAAGTATACTCTCAGATGAGTGTCCATGAGAACAGTATTCTATAAACAGTCTTAAGAAATCAGACAAGGTGTTTGTGACACATGGAAAAACTCCTTTATTGAAGCCCTAAAATAACACATGAATAGTATTTTTGGCTTCTCAATGTGCGCTGTTACCTACAGCAGATATCTATTTAGATCTAAATTTATGTTTGAATATTTGGTAACATAATAAATAAGATTAGATAAAGGCATTGTATGAAGAGAAATAATGGTCAATATGGGAGAAAACTAAACATTACCTGGAGTCTTCAGTTTGAACTAATTGAAACAAAACACTAGTATACACATGGTTTTATGTTCCTTGAATATGAACTAGTACAATGTGGTCCTTCTTAAATAAATGTCAACATTTGATGACAACAAAGCTTTATATATGTGATATGGCACTCACACTCTCTTTTCCTTAAAGTAAAATTTGAGCTATTTTTTTTCTCATTTCCATTAAATGTTTGAGCATTTTTTGATTTATTATTATTATTTACTACAGTTTATTCAATTTGTATCCTGGTTGTGGCCCCCTCCCTCCTCTCCTCTCAATTTCACCCTCCCTCCCTCTTCTTCACCCATGCCCCTCCCCTAGTCCACTAATAGGGAAGGTCCTCACCCCCTTCTATTTGAACTTAGCCTGTCAGGTCTCATCAGGACTGGCTGCATTGTCTTCCTCTGTGGCCTGGCAAAACTGTACACACCAGGGGCAGGTGATCAGAGGGTCTGCCACTGAGTTCATATCAGAGACAGGCCCTGCTCCCCTTACTAGGGAACCCACTTAGAGACTGAGTCTATGGGCTATTTCTGAGCAGGGGTTTTAGGTCCTCTCCATGCATTGTCCCTGCTTGGGGTATCATTCTCTTCAGGGTCCCCCAAGGATCAGGTTCTTGACACTGTTGGTCTCCCTTTGGAGCTCCTGAGAATTTTATAAAATCTATTTTCATTATTTATATTCACTTCATACCACAAACTTCACTGGTCCTCTACCCCCTCCCTATTTGCCCGAAGTTATGTTCTCATTTTATTTCAAAAAGATGGAGTACAATTTGTGCTGTATTCATACTCTTCAGTGTGTGGCCGTTCATTACCAGGAGCCACACCCTTAAAGAAAACTGATTCTCCTCTTTACTGCAATCAATTTCCCGATAGCTTCTTGCTATAGATATCATTGCGTGCCTACCTATCTCCATGCTGCGATTTTATTTGCACAGATCTTACGCACACTGCCCAAAACAATGTGAGTTCATAGGAGCAACTGTTCTGTTGTGCCCAGAAAACACCATTTTTCTTCCACCCAATGCTTCTGGTTTGCCCCCAACCCTTTCATCAATAGTTTCTGAGCCTAGAAAGGAGAGGCTATGGCGTAGTTATCCCACTTAGGGATGAATATTTTTTAACTAATTATTATTTTATTAATTGTAATCTATTCATTTTGTATCCCAGCTGTAGCCCCCTTTCTCGTCCCCTCCCAATCCCACCCTTCCTCCCTCTTCTCCTCCCATGCCCCTCCCCAATCCACTGATAGGGGAGGTCCACCTCTCCTTCCATCTGATCCTAGCCTATCAGGTCTCATCAAGACTGGCTGCTGTGCCCTCTTCCTGGTAAGGCTGCTCCCTCCTCAGGGGGAGGTGATTAAAGTGTCAGAGACAGCCACTGTTACTAGGGAATCCTCTTGGTGACTGAGTGCAATGGGCTAGGTAATATACATGAATGGTCCTTGGTTGAAGTGTCAGTTTCAAAAAAGCCCCTTGTGCCCAGATTTTTGGGTCTGTTGCTCTCCTTGTGGAGCTTCTGTCCCCTCCAGGTCTTTCCTCTCCCCATTTCCTGCACTCTGCCCAAAGTTTGGCTATGAATCTCAGCATCTGGGTAGAGTCTCTCAGAGGCCCTCTGTGGTAGACTCCTGCGGTGGAGAGATGGCTCAGCTGTTAAAAGGCTGAGCTCACAATCATAAATATAAGGGATGAATATTATATAGATTTTTTCCAGTTCTCATCACCTCAGCTAGTTGTAGGTCTTTGTGTTAATTGCTATCTACTGAAAAAGAAGCTTACCTGATGAGAACAGAGTGATGAGCTGACAATCTAAGTGTGTAAGCACAGATTTTTAGGAGTCAGTTTAATACTGTTTATTTTTCAGACTAAATGTACTAAGTTTTACTGTTGGACATTATGACTTATCTAACTAGAGAACCTTATCCAGAATAATGGTTAGATAAGGATTCCATCTTGTAAATTTTGCTATAAGTCTAGCGAGAAAGTGCTGGTGTGACTTAGCATGCATAGCAGCTTAGAGCACTATAAAGTAGTCAGTAAAAATTAAGCTGTCAGGTAAGGAACAGCTTAATTTTTTCATGTGCTATGAATCAAGTACGTGGTTTTTATTCTTTTTAATATAATTTTTTATTTATTACAATTTCTTCACTCTGTATCCCAGCTGTAGCCCCCTCTTTTATCCTCTCCTAATCCCACCCTTCCTCCATCTTCTCCTCCCATGCCCCTTCTCCAGTCCACTGATAGGGATGGTCCACCTCTCCTTCGATCTGATCCTAGCCTATCAGGTCTCATCAGGACTGACTGCATTGTCTTCCTCTGTGTCTTGGTAAGGCTGCTCCACTCTCTTGGGGAGGTAATCAAAGAGCCAGCCACTGAGTTCATATCAGAGACAGCCCCTGTTCCCCTTATTCTTATTTATTGAAATTGGGTGTTACTGTCAAGCCCTGGTGGGTAATCAAGAGTACTAGCATTAGTTGTAATATTTGGGTCTATTTGGTCCCATTGGCTAACAACTCAAATAATGATCTATTTTTGACACAGAAATTTTTGTTAGCCTATGGTGTCTAGTAATAGCATTGTTACCCTTGTTACAGTACAACTACACTACACCTTTCTTCAATGATCCTTGAGCCTAGAAAAGATGGAGCATTGTACAAATATCCCACTTACGGCTGAGTATTAGATAGTTGTTGTCCCTTGGCCATGTATGTGTCACTGTGTGTGTGTGTGTGTGTATGAAACTTGTACAGTAGTGAATTTCTATGTGTTTTTCAAGAGTAACTACCGTGAATCAAAAATGATATTTACAGTTTGCTACTGTTTTAAAAATACAACTTAGTATTCTACTGTTTTTAATTACATTCTCTGTTTTAGTGAAATACAATATAGCTGTATAGCTATTTAAATATTTTTCCACATACCTATTGTCATATGGAGAAAATTTGACAGAATTAATCCAGAAGACAGGAAAACAAAAATGCATGGCACAATAATTTTTTAGTTCTAGTACTTTAAAAACTTTATATGCTTTGGTCCTTAGCACTAGCACAGGTCTCCTGCTAATAACAAATGTACCAAGAAAACTCAAACCATTATATTGGCAACAAGGCCACCTTTCCATTATTTCTCTTTCCTCTTTTGTAGCTTATTTCCTTGCCTGAACTAACAACTGAATAATGGAAGAGTTTAATGGTGGGGATGTAGGAAAAAATGGTCCAAGTACTACCTCATTTGATTTAAGTCTAGGTCTTTCATTACTGGGTAAAATTAAAACTATACCAGTTTCTCAATCACCTACCTCTTGTTTTTGAAGACCTTAAACATTTTTTTTAAATCTTGGCTTAGTGTCTGCTCCCCACCTGGATCTTTTGACACATTTTTAATGATTGAATGGGAAATATGACTACAAGTAACTTCTTTCTATCATATCAACAGAGCCTGAATGAACCTGCATAATGAGTCCACAGAGTGAGGCAGAGATTACCAGGTTTCTCCATTATGAGGTTACTTGCTCCTTTACCTTCTTTCTAGAGTGTATTGCTTAGGGATAATAAACTATATAAGTTACACATAATGATTGTTGAGTTTCATACATAATTTAAAGAATGATAGATACTAGAATAGAATATACATTTGATCTACAGTAAAGTGATCTAATGATAATACAGACATATTGAAATACATTTATAAATAAGTAATCACATCTATATAATCTATCTTTATATGTAATATATCTTTCTATTCACCTATATAAAGACAATGTTCTTTTTCATGGTACATACACTTCAACGGTAAATGACCTCTAGTAACCCAGAGAAAAATGGAAAAGTTTACAAGCCTGTGAGTTTTCAAAAAATCCTATGAAACTTTGTTAAATCAGTAATATTGCAGAAGCAGCAGAATCAATGCCAAAGAAAGAACACTATAAAAACATTGATGGAGGATACCAGAAGTAGGAACAATTCTCCAGACTAAAGTGTCCTTTATCAAAGTTATATATAGGAAACTATCTTAGGAGTTATATATAGCTTACAATAGCACATACTAACATACAAATAAATGAAATGTGCAATTTACTGGGAACTAGCAGCAAATAATATATCTTAAAAACAGGTTTATAACTTGAACATTTTCATGAAAAGTATAATACCTAATATTTCTCGCATTTTAGCTATAAATTTCTATTTGGTATATTATCACTAATTACTAGTAAAAGTGTTTTGACTTTAAATATTTTGCAAAACTGCTCATAAAATTATAAGCTGAGCTGCCAAGTTGAAGAAATCATCTTGCCAACACCTAGGCAAAAGTAGTCAGGCCGTCATCCAAGCAACTAGAAATAAAGAATATGCATTTGAAATTTGTATGTGGATGTACAAGAATTGTAAGTAATCATGGATTCATGCCACAGCAACCCAGAACAGGCCAACGTCCAGTTAGTGTGGTAAAAGATAATTGCAACAAATTTATGTATGAAAAAAGAAATTCATAGAATATTTCTTTATAAACTGATAGTCAGGAAGCATATCCTGGCTTGGTAATTAGATTAAATTAGAAAGATGTAGGAAGACATTAGGTAAGGAGGTAGAAGAATCTTACATCTTGACTGACTGGCATTCAGGTTGTTTCTTTATTTATACAGAACCAGTAGGCAGGGATAAATTCATTTTGTTCCAAAACATAGATCATATCATTTTTGTCCCCAGTCATGTATTTTAACTTCTTGGTCATAAGTTTAGTCATCAAAGACAAACCATGACAATAATTTTTACAATAATTTTTCCTCCTCATCCCAGAACCCATCTTTTAAAATTCTTGCTCTTCAAGGGCTTTAGACAGAAAGTCTCCAACCCATTCTGGGAAGATTGTCATGTCCCAAGCAGTGTATTTTCAACTCTTAATGGTCAGAGTGCTAACTGTCAGTAGGCCCAAGAAAAAATTATTCAGGTCAAAGCTGCTGTAGTTATTATTCAGTTTCTGGCACAATACAATGTTTAGTTTTTATATTGGTAAAATTTATCTGTTAGTCTAATCTTGGTATTCTTTTGTTCCTTGGTCATACAACACCACAGTGGCCTTCTATGAGCTAACTTTTCTAGGAATAGGGGGCAGGTCTTAATACTTCATTCTTTTATCATTTATCCATACCATTCTTTTTCCATTGGTAGTAGGAAGAGGATTTTAATTTGGTCTGCTGCTAACATTTATAGCCCATCTAGTCTTGTTTACCTTTTTATTTACTTTGTCTCAATAATCTTATTCCTGAGTAAGTGCAGGGGCAGATGTTTCAAAAGCATCATGGAATCAGAGCATCCTAAGGAGATTTCTGGTGTCTTTGAGTCACAACTTTCACAGCATAAGGGAGAACTTCAAGTAGGCCAGATAAGTGTATCTTCCATAAAGCAGGAAGCATAGAATGCTCAGGACTTTCCAGGGGAAGCTTAGAAGCAGTATTTCTGGGAGAAGGCATAAATGATTCATTAGTCTGGCTATCCTATGGCTGGCTGTTTGATCATCTCCCCCTGAGGGGGAAACAGTCTTACCAGGACACAGAGGAAGAAAATGCACCCAGTCCTGATGAGATCTGATAGGTTAGGGTCAGATGGAAGGAGAGGAGGACCTCCCCTATCAGTGGACTGTAGGAGGGGTATGGAAGGAGATGAGGGAGGAGGGGTGGGATTTGGAGAGGGAGCTATAGCTGGGATACAAAATGAATAAATTGTAATTAATAAAAAAATAATCAAATAAATAAAAAGAAATTCCCTATCAATCCAATATCCCAAATTGTACAAATATCAAAAGCCCCCAAGCATGCAACAAGTAAATATCAAGAACAAAATTAAAGGACTTGAACAAAGGTGATTGCATCATATGGCTCAACTTTGCTGGGTCTTTGTCATGCAGCTGTACTGGCTTTATGACTTTTGCTGTTTCCATTAAGTATGCCCTTGCCAAATTCTCTGATTCTTGTGCCTGCTCTTGGTGCTCTCTTCCTTTTGGGGATTGTGGCTTGAGACTTGATGTAACTTTTTGTTTGTTTGTTTTATCTTACTATATTTTATTTTGTCACATTTGTTTATCTTTTAGAAGCCTGTTCTTTTCAAATTACAGACAGAAAGGGAATAGATTAGGAGGTCAGGGGAGGTAGGGAGGAATTTAGAGAAGTGAAATCCTAATCAGGATATTTTGTATGAGAAAAGAATCTATTTTCGGTAAAAAGATATGGGATTTGCTATAGTCATAAAATACAGATTAACACAGTTTCTTATTCTTAGTTTGTGAAAGAGCTTCTGGGGTTGCTTTGGAATAACTAATTAGTAACATTAATTTAATAGTCTCTACGGAGTTATAGAATATAAATATGTATCAGTGCTTGTTTGGGACAAATGATAGTTCAATTAGTAACACATGTTATGTTTGCTTAATTCCCTGATCATTTGGAAAGGACCAGCAATGTACTACACATTTGACATAGTTGTCTGTATATTACTTAGTCTTAATATTAGCACAATGAATTTTCAAAATGTTTTATGATCACTAATTAGTCAGATTGGGTCACACTGTGTGAAGAAATGTGAAGTTTTCAGAAATTAAGTTACAAATAATGTAGCTGGCTCTCCTGGAGGAATTCTTACAAGAAAATGTGTACTTCCAATCCTACTTTATTAATTTGTGGGATTTTTGAGCTTCTTGAACTTGTAAATACAAGTTCATATAATTAATGAAGAGTCCATCTGTATAATAGCTATGTTATTTTTGCTTTTGTCTAAGGATTTAGGCTGCTCTCTGTTTGGAAATCTTAAATACAAATTTGATTAGTTTTCCTATTCTCCTTGAAGTCACACATTAAATGTTTCAAGAAAAAAAAAAAAGCTTTTGACATTCTGTATGTCATGTTTTTCTTTTCTCTAGGCTACAATGTCTTTACATATTTATTGATGGTTTTGTTTATCCTGAAAATTGCTTAGGAAATATCTAGTAGCCTTTCAGTTAAAAACACTACCAAGTACCTTTGCTACCTTTTCTAATGAAGTCTCTGCTTTCTAAAAATTATGTAACACGTGACATTTCTAATACATAATAGTCATTTGCCAGGAAATTCCCAGCTCTAATACTGTTCTTTCCTCACTTTTTCATAACCATACCTTACAAAAAGGAAACAGAAAAGAGTTTCCTATATTTAGGGACAAACTGTTTCAAGGCTTCCATATTAATTTTACAGCTTATTATTCTACCAATTTTCATAGCCATTAAATAACTTTCCAATATCTTGATAAATCATTTTGTCATGCTAATTGGGACAAGACAACTTAACAATACTCACACAGTTTCTTTCACTATTGTATGATATATCCTTTATAAAAGTAAATGAAGCTCTTTATTTGACACCATCGTAGATTTGTATCTTCAAATTTTGGTACATAATAGAGAATTTAAGTGTGTTGTAATGGGAAGAGAAAAATCTAGAAATGGATGTAGTTTATTAAGGAAAGAGAAGGTTCGGGAGAGGGAGAATAAATATGACCTTACTTGGAATAGAGTAAGCCAGTTTGGTTTAGTCATATTATCTTAGTGGTATATGCTTCAGTGACTTAGAGCAAATGCATTACAGTGAGACAATATTGCTCAGTTTATTCTCTAATGATTATTGCTCCAATAAGAAAGTTGTTCCATCTATAAATATTGTAGATACATAAAGTACACTGTGTGTACAAATAAATGCTATAATATTTAGAAAGAAATACCTGTCTATATAGAATTATATCCCGAACATATGAAACTACTGATCAATAACTATTTGGAGCAAATTCATTATCTTTTTAAATAAAAATGTTATTTAGAAGAAGTAGAGAGTAAAGCAAAGCAGGAATCCCTAGTGTCAAAGAACTACAACTCCCCCTGGGAAGCTGGTTACTGGTTTTCACTGGACACTAAAGCAGAATACTAACGCTAGGTGGCCACGACTCTACCATACAGTTTCACGGGGAGCACACAGACAGAAATTTAAGTTCTAGATATATTTGTTCCTTTTCATTTGTGTGTACATTCATTTACCTAATAATTGTTTTGTGATTTAACATCTAATGTGTTTGTTTAATTTTCTAGGTTTTTAAGCACAGTAAGTAAATTTTTCTTAGTATTTAGAACTTAATTATTTTTCCTCTACTTAGAATATGCTTCTAAGAAGATGGACTACCCAGGACCTCAGTGTTATTATCAATATTTTTCACAGAAACTCTTGCCACCTGTTTGGTACTAGACATGAGGGAAATCTAACCTAATATGCCGGGATCAGGTAAGCTGCAAAATGCATGCAATACTGCTAATTTGACCATGTACACGTTCTAACAATTCTCATGTTATGGAAGTTTTCTTACTCTCAATATGATTATAACATTTATCTTGAGATACAGGAAAAAACTAGAAAAACATTTTATTAATATTTTGTCTGTTATGGAAAAGACTTTCAAAATTTCCTGATGGTTTTTGTATAAAATTCACAGGTTTTCCATAAAGAAAAACATTTTGCAGTTCTTGAATCTCAAATAATATTAAAATTTTATTCACAGTTAAAAGTTATTGACTTTTGTTTTGTACTCTACAGCCTTCTGTTGGTCATTGACCACTATGCTTATCTAAGCACATAGTTCATCATCTGATCTTTTTAAATAAATTGCAAAAATATACTCATTCTGAAAACAACAATTGAACTGAAGTAAAATCATGAAGATTACTTGGTAAGTATACTAAGTTAACACACTACTTAACTGAAACAGTAAATTTTGGTTTTTTGTTTCCTGTTTTTACAAATTAATCTTTTTTTTAACAATTTGAAATATAGTTTTAAGAGCTCCACAAGGGCAGCAACAGATCCAAAAAGTCTGGGCACAGAGGTCTTTTTCTGAAACTGATACTACAGCCAAGGACCACTCATGGAGATAGTCTGGAACCCTTGCACAGAGGAAGCCTATGGCTGATCAGTATACAAGTGGGTTCCATAGTAATGGGGACAGGGACTGTCTCTGACATGAACTGATTGGCCTGCTCTTTGATCACCTCAGCCTGAGAGGGGAGAAGCCTTACCAGGCCACAGAGGAAGACAATGCAGCCACTATTGATGAGACCTGATAGACTAGGATCAGAAGGAAGGAGAGGAGGACCTCCCTTCTCAGTGGACAGGGAGAGGGACACCGTGGGGAAGAGGGAGGGAGGAATTAGGAAGGGAGGATGGAGGGAGGTTCAGGGAGATACAAAGTGAATAAACTGTAATTAAAAAATAAAAATAAAAAAATAAAAAAAAACTATATAAAGTTAGGACAAATAGTTTCAGGGTACTGCTGATGGAGACCCTAAGAACTTCTTTTTGTTAATTATTATTAATTTTTTTTTACTAATCTCTGAGCTATCCAAAAATAAAATCACAATTTATTTAGAAATATTCTTCACAGCTTACATCCAATAAATGCTTTGGTGAATGAGATACAAAAAACCCCCAGAAATATAGTTTCACTTCTTATTTTTACAGTACACTGTGCAGTATGAC
The DNA here is from genome assembly GCA_028658305.1 of Pachyuromys duprasi. Lineage (NCBI taxonomy): Eukaryota > Metazoa > Chordata > Mammalia > Rodentia > Muridae > Pachyuromys > Pachyuromys duprasi. The sequence continues at coordinate 37,734,657 of CM053745.1, read as the reverse complement.
ATCTCAAAATAACGAGTGCTGAAAAAAGACGGTACAAAGGGAGATCAACAATGTCAGTGATTGCCTTCATTAATCCCTTTGTGGAAAGGATAATGAAAGGAATTATCCTTTCCACACATTCACAAAAATTATATTCAAATCATTCCTTATCAATATTTACTCCTTGGGCCATGAAGGAAGGAAAACAATCCATATACTAGATTGTCATAGAAAGCTAATCTATACTAACAGCCTACTAGTTCTTATGTATGAACAGCTAAGAAATGAAGGTACTTCCTTGCTTGGGTTTATATAAGCTTTTATGTTAACTGTTCAGCATGCTACAGAAAAACAACACTTTATTTTTTTCTGGGCAAATGGAGAAAAACAACTATGAAAATACATTCTAACTAATAATCATTGCCTAATAAAAATCATGTTGAATATGTTTCAGATCCCATGATTCATAAGAAATGATTTGTTAGTAATTTTACTGTGATCATTACAAAATTAGATCTGCTGTCATTCTATGAATTCACAGACTTTTATTTCCTTTACATTAAGAATTTGAATCATGTCATGTTATATTTTTAATAATATGCACAATTTTTATTATAATAACTAGAAAATTTAGTTTTAAGTCACAAAATTAACACATATTTATTTCTATTTATCATTTATCCTATAGCTATTGAACTATAATTTTTCTTATAAAATGTACACTTTAAAAGTATGCTTTAATAATTTTCTTAATTTGTTATTTTAAAATAGATAAAATTATTTTTTCAACATACTGCTTTTAATGGACATAAGACTAAACATATAAGGTTATTTTGGTGTGTGGGTATGTTCATGATAACAAAGTTATATAAATTATTCTTTCCCTGACAGACAGAGGAACAATAATACTAACCTTGACATATTCTGGTAGGACCTGAATGTTAATTCCTTTTTATTATTTCTGCTGTGACCACCAAATAATTTGGTTTTATCCTTATCTAGCTTTCTCCACATAGTATTTTTAAACATATCAAAAGGTAATTATAGTATGGTCTCAGGCCACTTGTAATTCAATAAAATCACCTCCTATGGAGCCATCACTACACTTCTAGCATAGTGTGTCAAAAATTTAATTTTTCATGCACTGTGTCTTCCAGTTCTGTCAAGAATGCTGAGAAAACTAAAATGACTTTAGAGTTAACTTTATCACCTATAAAGATCAAATCATCTTTGTGTTAACTGAAGTTCCCCTGGGATGAAGTATGGCATAAAGGACTGCTAAGAGGAGTGTACAAGTATGATAATGAATAATTCACCCCATCCCTTGAGCCATTTCGTTGTATGAATCTGAACTGAGAATGATCTTGACTGGGAAGTCTTGTAGAAACATAAGCTTTAAAAAATGGTTGAAATTTTAGAATAAATAAAGAGTAGTTATGGGAAGAAACTCATAATATAGAACAAGGCAAGGTGAGGGACTAAAGTGAGCTTTGTTGGAATAATTAAAATAAAATCTTCTCTATCTTTTCAAGGTTGATTCTGTTTTAGACATGATAAATGCTTTCTGTATTCAGTGACTTCTGTGATCTCCAGGTATCTTCATTACAGTCACTAATGGGTACAATACATCCCAAATTCCTGATTACCGCCACTAATATATTTAATTCATCCCATATTCCTGATTATATATGTAATATATATACAGATATAAGCATATATACATGTATATGTATACATGTACATATATGCATACATATATGTATATACACAAGGTACCACAAGTCTCTGATTATAGTCACTAATAGAATGTATACATCCAGTACTCCTGATTACAGTCACACATACACACACACACACACACACACACACACACATATATATAACTCAAGTTCCTAATAACAGTCACTAATAGCTACAATGCATTCTAGTACTCCTTATTACAGTAAACAATAGATACAATGAATCTCGTGATTTCAATCACTAATAGATACAATGCATCCCTACTTCTTTGGTTACAATCTTTAATAGATATAATGCATCCCCATTTCCTTGGTTACAGTTTCTAATACATATACTGCATCCCAAATTTCTTTTTTACAGTCTATCTAAAGATACAGTGCATCCCAGATTCTTTGTTCCTTTTGTGCTTGGGGGAAGGTTGTTCTTTCTATCCTTTTAGATAAAACTTAACTTGGCCAGCTGCCCTTTCCAAACTCCCTCATGGTAATTACCATAAGAGACTTCCAATGTAATTATCCTGATTGCATTGAGTTGGTAATTTGTATGACAAGCAGGATGATTTTGAGGACAGGCTGGGATATGATCATAGTTTACAGCAATGTAGGAAGCGAAATGATTTACTATGAATCATAGATTTCATGAACAAAAAGCCAATGCATCGTATTGGATATGAAATTCATATGAAGTTGAAAAAAGATATTCAGGATAAGATTTTGTGGTTGAAAGGAGCATATCACTCAACTTACTTAAAGTTTCAAACAATTTCTTTTAGTCAAAATTGTAACACTTAAGTAAAATAATTCTATAATTAGGTAATGAATATAAAACAACCACAGCATCAGGAGTAGTTCAGTGGAAGAGTAGCAAGGAAGAATAGAAGGGCCAGGAGGGAATGAGAATGCTGCAAGAAGATCAACAGAGTCAACTAACCTAGACCCATGGGGGCTTACAGAGATGGAAGCACCAAGATAGACTGGACCTACGACCCCTATACATATGTAATCAGTAGCAGTTTGGTCTTCATGTGGATCCCTAGTAAGTTGAAAGGGTGCAGTTTATGAAATGGACTCTGTTACCTCCTGTGGCCTTAGCAGGCTGCCTTGCCTGACATCAGTGGATGAGCTCAGTCTTGATATGACTTTATGTGCTGAGGTGTGTTAGGTGCAGGCTCCCCTTCCCTGAGAAGAAGGGGAAGAATGATAAAATGAAGAGGGTTGGATGGAGGAAGTGGGAGGAGAGGAAAGAGGCGACTACAATCAGAATGTAAAGTAAATACATAAAAACAAATCATAAAAAAACAAGCATAATAGAGAAAGATAAAACAAAAAAACTGTTTATTGAGAATCTAACATAGGACAGAAAGCCACAGATAAAGAGGGCTGGCCAGAATTATTAGTGGCTGAATGTTAATTTTCAGGCTAATTTATTTATCAGTGAAGCTCTGAGCTCCTTTATGGTACAAACTTCCATGGTTTAAGATAAAGAATTAAGTGATTGTAAACGTGAGTATTTAATATTTTTCATATTAAAAGTATAAAAGACAGAAATGGCTTGTATCATAAAAAATAACACATGAAAACTGTAAAGAGTACCAGATGACTACTGGATAGATTACTCAACACTATAGGCTGCTTTTCTAGAGAACAGACGCTCTTTTCACAGAACACACATGGTGGCTCAGAGCTATCTATGCTAATAGGCCCAGTTGATCTGTTACCCTCTTCTGGTCTTCTTGGGTACCAGACTATCCTATGATGTACAGATATTCAAGTAAAACCCTTTACACAACAAATAAGTATTATTTTAAACTTTATTTTTAAAGAGTACAGATAGATCATGTAAAATATATACTGAAAATGCTAAAAGATGGTACACAATCAAATATTTTATAAAGCAACAAAATAGTATGAGGAGTTAAGTAGTTGTTTGTCAGTTGAGAGCAAAGGAATTTTAATCTAGCAACATGTCTGATCTGATAATATCCAAAATCCTTCTAGGTCTGAGTTATCTGACTGGAATGCAGACACTCCCTGAGTACACATCAATAATCCCAAACAAAGAAGGTAAAGTTAGCTTGCAGAAGGAAGCACCAATGTTTGATACTGATGACTAGTTGAGAAGCAGAAAAAGGGACTAATCAGAGAAAGCTTTGATAGAGTAGGATATGCCTAACTATCATGAGCACAGAGACTAATGAAGACAATACAGTAGCATATAGTGAAGTAGAGAGTTTGGTAGAGAAGACAAGACAGTACAGTTGAGATCAGTTCAGCACAGTGCAGGCAGTTCTGTGCAGTGTAGTTGAGTTCATGCAGTATGATGCAGTTCAGTTTGTAAAGTTCAAAAGAGAAGAGAAAAGAGAAGAAAGACAAAGGCAGAGAGCAAGACAGAGAGACAAAGAGATAATTTTACCAAGAAAGTTTTATAGAGTTGGTTGAAGAAAGAACAAAATAGATACAGATGAAGACAAAACAAGGCAGAAAATAAGAGAGAACCTGAAGTTTAGAACAGATTGTTAGAGTTAGTTTGATGCCAGGTAGAGCAATTTAGTCAGAAACTGGGAGGAGCCATTTTGTATCAGTCAGCTGGGAGAGCAGTTTGATCCAGAACAGCTGAATTGAACCAGCCAGCCAGCCAGAGTTCAAAACGATCTAGAAAGGGTGTGCTTATTCAATAGTAAGTCTCAGAGGCTGAAACTATTCTAGGCCTAGATTAGAGAGTATGAAGGCTAGACATTTCCAGGACTAGGCCTAGGTCAAAAGATGGAGGCAGTAGGCTCCAAAGATGACAATTGCATCAGGTGAATAAAAATTGCTTTTATAATTAGTGATCTATATTTTTTTAATAAAATATTATTATATTCTAATAGAAGAAAGTCTAAAAATTCCATTTAATATGCAAAATACAATCTGGTGAAGAAGAAAACAAAAGTATGAAAGTCACCAGTAATAATTTAAATATTTTAAACAGGTACATAATAGAATTACACTCATTTTAGGACTGGTATTTTGGCAACAGATGAGGCAAGATTGAATCTGGAGTAAATGAATCATAAAATAGGCTTGATTTATGACAGCACTGTCTGTCAACGGATAACAGAAAAATGACAGTGACGGGTGAAATGAAAACATAAGGATAAATGTATAAATAAATAAATAATTGACCTCAGCAATAGGATCCTGGTTTGAAACAAATAATAAATTATTAAAATATATTAATTATTAATTATCACATATATCACTTTAAGAATTGTTTAAATTCATCAGTGTTGCCTAAACAGTAGAATCAATTTTATAATATTGATGGATTGGACATAAGATAGATAAGACTATTCTATTGTCTCGGATAGGACATTCTAGAATCATGATAAAATACTTATTTCCTCTCCCTATAATAAAATGAAAGAATTTGCATAATTAAATTTAGCAACACATGAAATGTTACATAATCCGTCATCAATTTAACTTTGTAGATGAACAAAGAGAACATTTTATTAGGTATTCATTTGTAAAGCATATATTCTGGAAGAAAACTTTGAGTGAACACATTATAGTTAAAATATATAAACATCTATGAGGAAATAGAAATGAAAATTGGTAATGGTTCTTCTGTTAATTGACTTGGAAAGTTAAAGGACATCCATGACACTGAGAGAGTTTTAGACCATTTTGACTGATTAAAATGAAAGAAGGCATATGAGGCCAATACATATGAAAGTATTTGATGAGCTTATGGATTTAGGAAAAGAGAAATGTAGGATCTTTGTCTTAAGATGGAGAAATACTCTTCTATTTACTGAAACTTATGAAGAGGAAGACACAGATTAAGGGCACGCCACTAGGAAGATGGACTTCATTAATCTCTTTTCTCCCTTATATGCCAATTATAATGATCTGGTGAAGAAGTGTTTATTTCTTCATTTTCCCAGAGGGAAAAGAATCTGAAATTTTAGCACAACTTCTCACTTACTGTGTACACAATGTTTGTTTCATATTTTATGGGAAGTGTTTGGGAGATGCAATCTCTCTGACCACTTCTACTATTAATATTTTACTGTAATAGTGTTCTGAAAATTCTGTAACCTGCACTTTTAGTAACATTACCAGTGATTATTATTTAAACTGGTGTTAAATACAATTTCACAATTATTATGAGTGTTCCGACCTACAAAACAATAAAGTGATTTGCATGAGGTAAATTGTATAACCTTTCTCAGAATCACATTTCGATATATGTTTCATATTAAAAGAGAGTTTAGCTGCTGTGTGGAATAAAATACCTGCCAAATCCTGCCGGTGTTTCATACATCTGCCTATGCATGGAAGGCATCCCTGTCAAATGTTTGCTATGTCATGATCCCGCACTTATTTTAACACCTGGAAGCTACCCTTGGGGGCATAGCTGTTTAGAAGTCATCATTCTGGGGTTCAGCACTCTTCGTTAGGAAAGAGTTGCTTGATTTGTCTAATATAAATTTTCAAAATTTACTGTTTAGAAGGTCAGAATCACTCTTCTAGAAATATAAAATAGTCTCTTTATCTTTAAATACAAGTTCAGTTGGATTTCATAAGTTCTTAATTTCTGTATTTACACAGTTAAAAAAATAAAGGCTCAAAATAATATCTTGATGGATATAATAGTCTCAACACATCTTGTGCAGTTTTTCTCTGGCATTGCAGAGATATCTGTCTTGGTATCAACAATTTACTCATTCTGCCTTAGAAGCTACTGTAAGGATATGTCTCAACCACACTCTATTGTCTCAGTGGGATGAAGCTACATTTATAAAATATTCACATTTAGATGGTTGATTTCCATATTTCACAGATTTATTAGTATTTTTACTTACCATACAGAAAATTATCCCAAGCTTTGTAACCTAGTATTATTTCTGTGTGAGAAAGAAGTGTTGGAATCTTAGAGCAATCCATGTCTTGGGAAAGACAGGACAACGTCAACAATGATTTCTAGTATAAGTAGATTTTTTTCATACTGTTGAGGTTGTTATTTCAAATATGTTTTTACTGCAGGCATGGAATTGTTATGAAGTGGTGTTTTATTTTGGTAGAATTGCTTGGAGTTCTCTTTTTCTAATAACTAGTTTCAAAATATACACTGATCATCTTCTTTCTATAACTATTTGATAAAGAATGGAACCATTGATTATAAATTGTTGATTAATTAGACTAATGGGATGAGAATAAAGAACTGTTGCTAACATTTGATAGAGTTTAGACCTCAATTGTCTCTCTGCAACACACGCAATCACTAACAATACCTTCTGACACATGTGAAGTACCTTTTGAATTCTATTTGTAATCTTATCATTTCTGTTAGCTAAGTTTTCTCAGGAATATTGTTAATGTTATCTCTATGAAATTAATGTGTTTGTAAAAATCACATGTGTAATATAAACTATACTACAGAGATAGAATATTAAAATAAGTTTGGGAAGTGTAATGAATAATATTCTAAGGTCCAATGCAAATTTATTGTAGCATTCTGCAACATATGACATAGATTGGTATTTTATCAATATTTTTCTAATGTGTTTAGTCTAAGATTTTAGACTGCTCAAGTTTGGGATTAAAACAGAAAGATGGTAATATGGTTGCAGGAAGTATAGTGTTGTACCATGCATGTGAAAAAAAATAGTGTTTACTCTTCACGTCTCAATAAATCAATTCAAAAATCATAATTCATAATAGGTTAACTTAATTAATAGTTGAATTGATTTTACATGACAATGTTTTATGTATTTTTTATTTTTGTCTTTATTCTTATTTTTCCATAGAGTAACACCACTGTGTCGTCATTCACTTCATTATCTCCAGGATTAGAAGATAGGACTGTGTTTACCATATTTAGTGGTATATTACCAACTGACACATCATTTTTATTTTAAAATATTTTAAAACTTAAAACAGATCAAGAAATCTCCCAATATTATTTTCCTTGACAAACTTATGTTTGAGTTGTTGAAAGTTTCTTTATTTAGAAAATAGAACATTGTAATTGTCCTACAACTTAACTTCAAATGTCTCTAGATTCTAGAGGGGTGAAACACTTATAGTATTGTTGTAGGCATAAAGTTATTGTGTAGTTCAAATGCTGATTTCTGTACCCTCTTACATATTTGCAACCCTTGTTCTGAGAATCTCCTGTATCAAGGTTGTGTAAACACTGCTCCTCAATTATCCCCTCATATGTCAATAAAGTAGTTTACAGCTAATCTCTGAGCAGGAGAGTGAATAGGCATGGGCCTATTCACCTCCGCCCAGCCAGGGGAGGTGAAAGTAAAAGAGGAAGTAAGAGAGTTAGCCACAGGGGAGGTCCAAGAGACATCAGCAGAAGGAACATGGAATAGGGAAAGCTACAAAACACAGGTATTTCGGAATGTATGCTGGGAGGAAGCCAAATTAGCTTAAAGGGTTAAGAATATCATTTGTTGTTGTTTTAGATATTTTTAAAGTTTAACTTATTTTTTATTAATTACATTTATTCACTTAGTATCCCAGCTGTAGCCCCCTCCCTTGTCCTCTCCCTATCCCACCCTCCATTCTTCTTCTTCTTTCATCCCTTTCCCCAAGTCCACCAATAGGAGAGGTCTTTCTCTCCTTCCATCTGATCTCAGCTTATCAGGCCTCATCAGGACTGGATGCATTGTCTTCCTCTGTGGCCTGGTAAGGCTGCTCCCCACTCAGGGGGAGTTGATCAAAGAGCCAGCCACTGAGTTCATGTCAGAGACAGTCCCTGTTCCTCTTACTAGGACACTCACATGGATACTGAGCTGCCATGGGCTACATTTGCGCAAGGGTACTAGGTTATTTCCGTGTATGGTGCTTGGTTGAAGTATCAGTCTCAGGGAAGACCCCTGTGCTCAGATCTTTTGGTTCTGCTGCTCTCCTTGTGGAGCTCCTATCCACTCCAGGTGTTTCTATCTTCCTCTTATTTCATAATATTCCCTTCACTCTGCCCAAAGTTCGGCTATGAGTCTCAGTAAGGGATACAAGGGCTGTCTCTGATATGAACTCTGTGGTTGGCTCTTTGATCAACTCCCCTACCCCCAGGGGGAGGGGTTGCAGCCTTGCTAGGCCTTCCCAGAGGAAGATAATGTAGCCAGCCTTGATAAGACCTGATAAGCTAGAGTCAGATAGAAGGGGAGGATGTCCTTTCCTATCAGGGGAGTAGAGAAAGGGTACAGAGGGAGAAGAAGGAGGGTAGGTGAGCCTGGGAGGAGACAAGGGAGGGGGCGATAGGGAGGTTACAAAGTGAATAAACTGTAGTAAATTAATTAATTACTTAGAAAAGTAAAGAAAAATATTTCTACCAAAAATATATATCATTTATACTGCTCAGGATTGTGCTGTGAAACTTGTTAGAACAACAGAGTCTCAACCATGTGTGTGATAGATGGGTTAAGAGAGAAACTGATCTGATTTTAGTTTTTCTTTGAGTGAGGAATCAATTTCAGCAAGTGTATCTTCAGCTCCCGAGATTCTCTCTTCCATCTCTTGTATTCTATTGGTGATGCTTACCTTTGTGGTTCCCGATTTTTTCTCTAAGTTCTCCAGTTCCAGGTTTTTCTCTGTTTGTGTTTTCTTTATAGATTCTAATTCTGTTTTCATGCTTTGCACCATTTCCTTCATCTGATTGAAGGTGGCTCCTATTTTTGTATTTGTTTCCTCTCTATATGTTTCTAATTGTTCCTTCATGTGGGCCATTATGTTCTTTTGAATTTCTTTGAGAGCTCTGTTCATTTC
>CM053745.1:37698394-37716825 GCA_028658305.1 Pachyuromys duprasi | reverse complement strand
CAATGTCCTGACATGTGTTGCTCATGTTTAAAACAGAGTTTGAAGCCAAGAGGGATGTACGGTGAAGAGGAACAAGGACAAGTTGGAATTCAGAAGCACAGCAGTCAGTTCTCATTTCCTTTAACTGTACTGATTTGGGTGCCCTGTGAAAGAAGCTAGTGCCCTTTGTCATCTTGCTAAACACAGATCTGATGCTGCAGTCTGAGAAGCTGAAGGCGGATTCAGAGAAAGGTTGGGCATTTGCTGGCCAAGTGCTGCTTCTCATCAGCAAGATGAGCCAGTGGATCAATGTGTCTGAGCCACAAAGTGGCTGCTGCTTCACTTTTGCAATCCAAGTGTTAAGCAAGAATCTCTCCTGTGGCCCATTCTAATCAGAGGTGTAGGGAATGTGTAGTTCAGTCTAGCCAGGGTGACACATTACAAAGCCCCCACAATAGTCATCCAGAAGATGAACTATGATTCTTCCTTGGAGGCTTAAACGATTTATAGAATCTATGTTCACAGTGCAGGTCCACATGGTGAATAGGTGTAGGCTGCATGATTTGTAGCAGACCCAAGGCAGGTAATGTAAATATGGTCTCAGTTGTAAATGGTTATAGAACTCTGAGGCAAGTACATTTTCAGCTCTCAGATACACAATTAATATCTATGCAATTGATTTGGTAAGGAGAAAATTAATCTAAGGCGATATGTTATTTAAATTCACTAAGAAGTTGGTGGCTCAAGTAATCTCTGGAATATGTAAGCGATAGGGAACAGGAAAAGCAATTCATACCTTTGATTAATGTCGTTCCATGGAGCTTGCAATCTACATTTGAAGGCTGTTACTTACTTTAAGTTGTTGTTTGCTATATGTTGTTTTATTATAAAATGATGATGCTTTTTCTGCACTTATTTAACGTGTGTGTGTCTGTGTATGTATGTCTGTGTGTTTGTGTGCCAATCTATTCTCTTATGCCACAAAGTGTGCTTCTGGAAATGAATGCAGGTGTCAGGCTTAACACAAAGGGCCTTTATTACTGAGACATCACACCAATGTACAACGATGCTGCAGAATTAGTATTTTTAGTAATACCTTTGCTCCAGGTATAAAATTAAATGTAATCCTTAAATAAGTAAAAAAAGAAAGGCACTACCTGAGGGCTCTATCATCATGATATCAAGTTCTAAACTCTAAATTATTAAATAACAACTTAGAGAATATTAATTTTGCACATAAAATACAAAAAATTTATTTTAAGTTTTGTATTCAAATTTGCCTGCCAATTTCATGATTTCTTTGTTTTTTAATGCTGAGTAGTATTCCATTGTGTAAATGTACCACAATTTCTTTATCTATTCCTTGGTTGATGGACATCTAGATTGTTTCCAGATTCTGGCAATTATGAAAAAATACGTTCTTTACATGGTTGCACAAATGTCCTTGTATATTTGAGCATCTTTTGGGTATATGCCCAGGAGTGGTATATCTGGATCTTGAGGTAGCACTATTCCTAATTTTCTGAGAAAGAGCCAGATTGATTTCCGAAGTGGTTGTACCAGTTTACATTCCCACCAGCAATGGAGGAGGGTTCCCCTTTCTCCACATCCTTTCCAGCATGTATTGAGCACAAACCTTTTAGAGAAGCTGTGAGCTCAGAAGTCCTGGTGGTCTCCTTAGGGAGACAGGTTGAAACTTGGAGCAGTGTCTGTGGTTGTTTCCTCAGGTCCTGAGCATCAGAGGTTCTGTGGTAGGATCCTTTCCTGCCCTGGATAGTGGGAGTGGATCCTGAGTTTGGAGGACTCCCCTGCAACCCCAGTATCAGAAGGTATTCACTCCACAGAACAGTGGGAGTGAACTCTCAAGGTCGGTGCTGTTAGATGCTAGTACCATTAAGTTATCCACAGATTATGGGTTTGGGTGGCCTAGGGCTGTAGCAGTGCCTGGGTGGAGGCCCAGAATTTTTCCCAGTATTAGCTGGGTGGCCTGAAGATGGACCCTACGTTTCCCATGGGTTTTCCTCTCACCTGAGAAACACAGACATCAGGATTTCGGGGCCCACAGTATGGCCTGGACGTCACTCTGCTCTCACTGCTGATCTGTTGTTCAGATACCCTTAGTGGTTGGTGTCGCCATCTTGGATCTCCAAGCTATTATTATTTTTAAAACTTTTGTTTTCTTTGGAATGATCTGGACCTGTTTTGTCTTTGGTGGTGTTCATCTCTAAACAGACTTTTGTAGAAAGGAATGTGAGGACTTATTCTGGAGATTTTTACTGAAAGAACGGAGTGGAAGTTAGAAGGATTGGGCAGAAGATAAGATTAGGGTCTGTTAGTCTCATGGAAAATCTTAGATTGGCTCCAGCCATACCTGCCACGAGTCAGTCACTGAATCAGCTTCTTGGCCAATGTTCTCATTTTGACTAGTAGAATGATAATCATGTAAAACACTTTTGAAGAGGATTATCAGCTCATATCTGTCTTCTGATAATCTTTTCCCAGTTTCCCAAGAAAAGGAAATTAGTTTTTCAGCCCCAAAAGGAAGGTGCATTAGAGAAACTTCTTCAGGATATTCTTAATTTTTTTTATTGTGTTTCCATATATCTTTCAGACTATATATTTTTATTCCTCTAGCTTGGAAGCAGTTTGCTTGAAAAATATCACTGCAATTTTATTTTTTTTCCAAACTAGCTTACTATAGTTGATATCTTACAGTGTAGGATTTAAAAAATAGAAAAATCAGAATAGCAATGAAAACAAATGTCTAAAATCAAGACAAAGTTTACCAAAATTGAACATAATACTTACAAAGTAAACTAAAATTCTAGAACAAACTACAAGAATGCTATATGCTGTTCAAATTGAAAATACTGTATTTCTCTTACTGGTATTAGCTGACTATTTTAGTAAACTATAATTTCGTAGAGTATAGAAGACTACTTACAATTGCGTTCCATGCCCCAGGCTTTTTGGTGGCATTTAATACTCTAAGAACACTTGAGAATTATTTGGGATCATGAGTCCAGGTATGTAAAATTCAGAAATACAAACTACCAATCCATTTTACCTCAGCCAAATTAAAATATGTTCAATTTATGTGAGCTGGAAGACAATTTGTGAATATAGAAAACAAAATAGGAACAAACTTTTTCTTTTTTTAATTTTTAAAAAATGTATTTATTTATTCTTTTACATGTAATTTATTTTTTATAAAAATAATTAATCATAGGTTATATACTTTGTAACTCCCTCATTCCCTCCCACTCTCCGCATCCCTCCCTCATCTCCTCCCTGCCCCCCTCCAAGTCCACTGATAGGGGAGGACCTCCTCCCCTTCTCTCTGACCCTAGCTTATCATGTCTCTTCAGGGCTGACTGCAATGTCCTCTTTTGGGATCTAGCTAGGCTGTTCATCCCAGGAGTGTGTGTTTGTGTGTGTGTGTGTGGGGGGGTGTCGAAGAGCTCCTTTTGTCATTGAGTTCACGACAGAAATAGTCTCCATTCCCCTTACTAGGATACCCAGTAGGATACTGAGCTACCATGGGCCACATCTGAGCAGGGGTTCTAGGTTATATCCATATATGGTCCTTCATGGGAGAAACAGTCTTGGTAAAAGACTCCTGTGCCCTGATATATTTGGTCTTTGTGGAGCTCTTGTTCTCGCCAAGTCTTACTAACTTCCCCCATTCTCATATTATATATGTTCACTTATATATACCTATAGGATAGGAAGGTCATGCTGAAATCTATACACCTAGGGAAGATAAACAAGAAGGACGACCCAGGTTGGGATGATCAATGCTCACTTAGCTGGACAAATGGGATGGACAGTGAATGTAGGAGAAAACAAACTCTTTTTCTTAAATATTTGAAAATCAACCCTTGAATATGCACAGGTTAAAATTTTCAAGTGTGTTCTTTCTAATAAGTTGGTAGGTAAATACATTTTGCTTTAAACTCTTCTGGGATAATGTCAAAGTTGCACATAGCCTTTCTAGAGAATACGTATTATCATAAATTCAGGTACTTATAGTTATTTGTCTACACCCAATGCCAGGAACCCTTTAACTTTTAGACAATATAGTCTTATAATGTTTGTTCACCTATCATTAAGCCAGTTATGGATAGCAAAATATCATTGGATATATATATATATATATATATATATATATATATATATATATATATTGTGTGTGTGTGTTTCAGGACTATTATTTTTCTTCATTATTCCTTCAAGTTTGAGGGATGGTACCATGTACATTTCTTTTTGGATGGCTTCAATAAATAAAAACAATTCTTGGCAAAATACTGTTACCTGTTTCTGCTCGTGAAATTGCCAAGGAATTATATGTATTCTACGGTTCATGTGTAAAAAAAAATAATTTTCCCTTCTGAAGAATACAGTACAATATTATCCAAAGTATTTCCAACTGCAGGACCTAAAATCTTTTCGCCTTGCAAAGATGTAACCCTGACCTTTCCAGTAGCAGCCTTGTGCCATGCTGGTGTCAATAATTGTCATTAATAACGGTTAGCAGTGGCTTTGGGATTTTAATGTGGAGTGGAGTAGTCTTTTTGAGATATTGTCTCACAATGTCACCAGGAACTGACACGTTCTTGTCCACATCCCCGGGTATTGGGATTACAATTATTGACTACCTCTATTGGCTTGTAGCTTTGTTTGTTATGCAGATAACCATAACAAAAGAGGACAACTCTAAATATCCTTTTTTTTTTCTTGGTCATAAGCACCATTACATTATATTCTTTATCTCATGTAAATTTTGGCGTCTTTGACTGTAAAACTATAGAGGAAATCAGACTAAGACATCCAGGTTTAACAAAGATATAATGTTTATAGTATACTGTTCAGGGAAGATTAGAGAAAGAAAAAATACAAAACAAAGCACAACAAAGCAGAGAGTAAAATCTCTGGTTTCGGGTGAATAAGTCACCAATCAAGAAGGTTATGCTGATGAATACTGTGGGCCACAGCACTCGGGAGGCTGAGGCAGGGCTAAATGGACCAGCCTGTATAATACGATGGCAGTAAAAGACTGTATCTCAAAGTGAAAATAAAATAAAACAGATAAAAATCTTTAAAAATTTTCTTCTTCATTCAACTTACCTTACTCATATAGGTAAGCACTGTTGTAATTCATATGACCTACTCATCTTTAGAACATTTTGTCTCTTCAGTTAAATACATGGAAATCATAACAGAATCATTTACTCTATACTCATGAGAATGACATAGACTTTTAGGACATGGTAGAGTTCTTCTTTAAGTTTATTTATTTTTTATTCACTTTGTATCCTGGTTGCAGCCCTATCCTCCTCTCTTCCTAGTTTCACCTTCCCTTCCTACCTTCTTCCTTTCCTCTATTCATCAGAAAAAGGGGGATCCCTTTCTTATCCACTCCAACTCATCAAATTGCATCAGAACTGAGTGTATCCCCTTCCCCTGTGGCCTAAACCCCCTACAAAGATGTAGCAGATGGACAGCATAGGCTTCATGTGGGTTCTCTAGCAAGGGAAGTGGGGACTGTATCTGACAAGGACTCACTTGCTAGCTTTTGATCACTTCAGCCTGGCTGTATTTTTACTTTATTTTATTTCTTGAGAGTATGTTTCTGTGAAGAACAGTTTGGGGCCTGGTGTGGTGGCTCACACCTTTCGTCCCACAACTCAAAAGAAGAGGCAGGCACATAGCTATGAGAGCTAAGCCAGCCTGCTCTACTTAGTGAGTTCTAGTCTAGAGAATGCTACACAGCAAGATTTTGCTTATCTAACAAAGAAGCAAACAAAGAAACTAAAAAAGAAAGAGCCAAGCATGCTGTAAACACCTTTAATCTCAGCAAAAAGGAGGTAGATACAGGTGGATGTTTACAGAGTAAGACCCAATATAAACAAAAATGTAGATTGGGGTTAATTTTTTTTTCTGTAATTTAAAAGGAAGTTTAGAATAGTTAGCCAAAATTTTATTCTTTAAAAATACATTTAACAGGCATGTTACTCAACAATTCAATCAAAATTTTCCAATCAATTCAAACCCATGATATGAGAAAATAAGTTGAAAAAATAAAAGCAAAAACTTAAACACTAAATACGAGAAATGCTTAAGATTAGAGGGTTGGTAAAGTAGGACTACAGAGCCCTATTTGTATGTAAAAAAGTACAAGAAAAAAACCACAATGGATTTTCTTTTTATCATTATACATTAGTAAATATAAATTGGGAAGATGAAAGCACTAGTAAATTTCAGACGAAGTATCAGCTGTTTTTACACTTAAGGGCACAGCATATTCCGATGCTTTGCACTGGATAAACACATTCTATTATCCTGCATATAAAACATGCAAGAAGATATTCTGTACATCCTCAGTTTTCCATGTACTGGAGTCCAAGGTGGGTTTCTATCTTGACACTAGCCTTTACTACATGTGTGATCTCTCTTTCTTCATTTTCCTTATCTTAAAAGGAGGATAATAATTTTGCCTTCCTTAGAAGATAGCTGCATGCATTAAATAAGATGAATAATGAATGCGAAGCTATTAGCACACCGCCCGAACCCAGATAAGCCTTCAGTAAAGGTCTATTGTTTTTGTAGCTATTGTGGCTGCAGCAAGACATACAATAAAAATAATAATGAAAGGGAGAGTTTACATGGATGAATTTATCTTAATGTCTGAGTAATGAAAAATTCATTCCTTCATTCAACAAGCTTTATTGAGAGCATGGTGTGTATCAAGTGTAGCGCTAATGGAGTGCAATGGTACATACCGCTTTGTCTCTATGCTGGAAAAATGCCCGGACCAGTGAGTGAAGCTGGCAAACCAAATGTTGCCATAATATAGTCCAGTGAATTTGCAATTGCAGCACACAATAAAATCTCTACATAGAAGAAAACATTGACCTTGACTTATGAGAAAAGATACAAAAATTTGTATGATTCATGATGCTAACATCTGTAAACTTGTGAATGAGAGTGCTGAGCTGAGGAGTAAGATTTTCTAGGCAGGTATATTCAGTATGGACAAAAATAAGATGAACTGAAAGGATCTGATACAGCCTGACAGTGGCAAATACTAAGTGTACTAGTCACGAAAAGTGAAATGGTAGGAGAGGTAACTTTTGTTATGAATGGTCTAAACTGTGAAGTTTATATTGTCTTCTTTGTAGGTGCAAATACAACTCAATTATGTCCTCAAATAGACTGACACACCAAGTGAATAACTGTATGAATAATAAACACCTAGGATTCCTTTTACTAGAATAAACTAGACATTGAATTAAAAAGAGATGAATTAAAAATGTAATGTTTGACTGTTTTTGCTTTTTAAACTGATTCATTCTGGCGCCATTGTATTTGACACATTCAGTAATCAATTAAAGATAATTATTTCAATCCAAATAGACTTTCACCAATCTTCAAAAAATATTTCTTACCAATGTAATTAAGCAATTATTATAGCTTAAAATGCCTTCTGGAAAACAGGGATTTCTTCAACATATTTTATTATTAATATTTAGCATTTCAAAATTTCTCTAGTAGAATCTATGGTCTTGTGAATTCTTGTTTCTCCATTGAGACAAATGAGAGTTGTTTATTACATTCTGTGGCATATGAAAGCCATTTGTTGTTTTTAAGAAGGACAAGCAGCACACTGAGCTTCTCTTTGACTATGCAAAAACGTCTTGTGCTAACTGCCAGTGTTTTTATTTTTGAACACTTTGGTCTGCTTTGTATCAATGAATTATAGGAACATTTGCCACAGCTGCTTAGACTATGGGAGTTCAGTGATCTTAATAATTAAGTAGAATCCAGTAAGGGAGTTCTTATGAGAGGCATCATACAACTTGTACAACTATAATCATGGAGCAAAGATGAGTGCATACAAATTTCATCCAGTTCAAACTAAGTTTAAGTTTCTAATATGAATGACACAGTAACAAATTGTGGAAAATGTGATTATCATCATCCCACATTCACCACTTCTGGGAATAATACATAGATAATGACTTTAATGTGGGATCATAATTCCTGTGCACTTCTAGGATGAAGAAAAAGTTCCAGAATCTTCATTGTGGAGTAGACAGTTGAGGTCTTTTGATAGTTTAAACAAAGAACAAATGAACAAGGAATCAATGACCCGGAATTACATTAAAAATCTTCATAATAATTTACCTTAGAAGAACTATGTACATTACAAATGTTGGTTATTTAAGTGGAGAAGTCTTGTCTCCTAATGGTAGATGACTGAGGTTCGTATGCAAAACAAAGTAAAAGGGAAAACAAAGTGTTGCACCCCCTTAGAACATACTACTTTTTTTTGGCAGTCCACTGAGCTTCTTTCTCTACTGAAAGAGAGCCATATCAATTTATCATTTAAGTGTTCCTCCTATTAGAGTTCACTAAAGTATGATAAAAGGAGTTTTCAAAAGTAAACTTAGCAAATGCAGGAGCTGGAATGGCTGCCTAAATGAATAGGTTGGTTACAGTACATGTGAGTTCAATTCATGAATATTTCTGGTTTTCAGACTATATTTTAAGGTTTTGACAAAATTTGTTGACTCATTTTACATACTGCTTGTAAAACATTTAGTTGCAGCTTATTTCTTTTGTATTTTCTCTGAGTGATGATTTTGTGTCACTGTGATTTTCCCAAAATTCTTTTTTTAGTTCAAGTTCCACAGAGTAGATAAAATAATATAACCACTAAAATATATTACTTGCCATATGGCATTATTGCTAATATTTAAATGAATAATTACTTCCCATGCTATTTCATTGTAACTGCATTTTATTTTGTTTCCTTTTTAGTTCCTCTTCAATGATGATGATCTAGAAATCCTGCCAGCTTTGCATCTAAATATGAGTATAGATGTTAAGTGCTTATTCAAAAATTGGTAGTGCTTAACTAAATCTGACAACAGAGATCTGTGTTAAGTGTGCATATTGTAATTATTGAAAACATAGTACATTTGGCTTTTATTATGTGAGTGCATGCACTTCATACTACGAGTGCTTCCAGTGAATGGTGTATGAGTACTTGTTGTTAAGTACTTTGGTACCACTTAAGCACTTAATAGAGATTTGGTATGCGGTGACAATGAAGGGTTTTAATGAATCATGAGAGTTTTAAAAGTAACATTGATGCCAGACTTGATATCCGTGAAATGGTTTACATTTTCATTTTCACATAAGAGAACTTGAACTCTAGAGTAGTTATATGAACCGTGAATGAATACTTGAAAGTGAGAGACAAGAGTAAAGCACATCTCCTGGCGTACCATTTATATGCAGATGTTTCTAAACGGAGAGGATTAGAAAAGGCAGTGTGAGCACATTACTCGGTGAGAGTTTATCATAAATATCTCTCCGATATGTTAATTAAACAGGCTTTATTTGGATGGACTACATCTGTTTCTTTTTTTCTTGGTTGCTAAGTGATGCAGCTCATTCCTCTCAATAATTACTATTTCTCTAATCCACCTCTATACCTAGCTCATTAAAGAAAAAGTCAATGTATTTTTTTTAATTTTTGTATTCTTTCGAGTATTTCTTCATAATAGGGAGATACCGATATTTTAAAAACACAGAACAGGGCAGTTTGAAAAAATTCATTTCTGATTCATAAGGGTGTTAAAACTCTCATCATTTGGATTTCAAGAAATTTGTAAATGTTGGCTCTAGGATAGTGTTCAAGATTCTTACGATACTAGGACAGTCTGATCTTGTACTTTATTTATGGGTCTCTGTGTACTTTGATGATCAGGGAGATATACAGGGTGGAACAATGAGTTGACCTCTCTTACAAAAATAAAGCATGTTCTCAACAGGCTTCTGAGTCTTAAACCACAGAAAGGGACATATGTGTCACGCATGTCTCTGTGAATGAGTATTGTTCAGTATTATAAACAGATATAGGTGACCATCTGTATCTTATCCTGTTATCTGGCTGCAGACTGCACGCTGCAGGCCCACTACAGGCTACCAGATTATTCAATCTCTTTGATTTTATTGGAATATAGACATGCCACCACCTTTAACACTTCTGACTGGAACAGACCCCCTTAATATCTCTGTCTGGAATATAGACATGACACAGCTTTAATCTCTCTGGCTGGAATTCAGTACACACCTTTATCCCAAACAGTGAAATCTAACTGAGGGGCAGACACAGGTACAAACCAGTGAAAGATTTGACAGAATGAGTCAAAGCTAGGGTAAGGCCAACTCTCAAAAGAGAGAGGCTACTTAAGAACAGCATACAGAGAGTGAGATAGAACAGTACAGTGAAGAGCACAGTACAGGAATACAGAGAATTTGTGGAGACAGCACAATTAGAGTTTGGGAGTACAGTACAGTCTTCGTGTAGTTCCATGCAATGCAGTTGAGTTGCAGTTGAGTGCATGCGGTTCAGTTTCTGAAGTTCAATTCAGATTTTTCCAAGCAGAGCAATTCAGTGAGAACTGAAGGGAAGCCAATTTGAATCAGTCAAGTAGAGAGAAGTTTTGAGCTAGAACAGCTGAGTTAAACCAGCCAGCCAGATTTCAAGAAGAACTAGAAAGGGAGATTTTATTCATCAGTAATTCTCTGAGGTCGAAAATATGCTAGGCCTACGTTAGCAGATGGAGGCTAGAATCTGAAGCCTTCAAGATGCAGGCTTACAGAAGATTAGATTGTAAGGACACTAGAAGCTTCTGGGTCAAGGCCTAGGAATAGTTAGATAGAAACACTCTAGGCTCAGCCCAACCCCAGAGTAGTAGTAAAGCTTGGGTATGGCTCTTTTCTCATGCCCTCATTTACAAATTGTTCCAGTAATCAGGTTCTTACAGTCATTCAGTCCCTAAATCTGTTGCGTTCTTGAATCTTAAGTATATGGGCTGATTGACAGGTGTCCCTTTTGGGGCTTGGCACCTCATAGTCACTTACTGATAAAATGAAATATTGACACTATGCAATATTATGTATGAATGTACAGTAATTATGACATATTAGTTGAGAAAACTGGGTTACCAGAAAATATATACAATTTAAAATGTACACATAAATACATACATACACACACATATATATGTATATTCACATATGGGCTTCTACTTTGCACTTTGCAATTCATGTATACAAATTAAAATAAAGAAAATGTATCAATGTGAGAAACAGCTGTCTTCTATGGACAGTGAGTTTGTCAGGCTACCATTCTCTGTATGGCATATGACTGCTGTTACTGTTGTTGCCAAGATCCTAAATATTTAGTCAACTCACATCCAGGAAGAGGAATTGTCTTGATATTGTCTCACTGTCCCCATCTGCTCCACTTATTCTAAACAGGCGGCAAGAAGGCAGATGCATGAGCGAGATTCTGCTCTACAAACACTAAATATCTAACAAAAGCTGCCTGCCAAGTAATTTATACAGAAATATACAATTTACTTGGCTTTTCCTCTTTGTCAGTTTTTTTTTAATTTGCCTTTAGTGTATAGAATAGTAGTCACACAAGTTAATATTGAATTTAGTTTGTCCTGAACTCTGCCTTAAGTGATGCACTAAAATAATTTCAGTTCTGCTATGTTCCTTCATGTGGTATAATTTGAATACCAAATTCTTTTTAATTTTTAATTATGTGGAAAATAAAACTATAATTTAAATATTATTTTCAATGTAAATGTTCTAGTTCCTTGTATATATATATTTATATGTATATATTTCCTTCTCAATAAGTGTGCAGTAATATACATGATAAGTACTCTATCATTTATAAAGATAATTCCTTTTTGAGACTTCTATCTGTAGGGATATAAGTAAAAAATAAATTTTTGAAAAAAGTATGTACAATTTTACAGATAAAGTATTTTCTCAAATAAAAGTTGTTTTGTTTTACTTTTACACACTACAAAATTGAGACCTATTGATATGTAAATACATTTTATCCTTTCAGAATCAGTGCTATTTAATCTGATTCCTACTGTTCTAACAATATAAAATATTAGATAGGAGCTTCCTACTTTAAAAAATCTATGTAGGTGTATATTGTGTGTACATATCAGCTGAACAATTCTGCTCTGTTATATTATTTATATTTTTGAATGTATACAATAACCTAAGAAAAAGATGATATACATTCCTAAATAAATCTTAAGTTCCAAGAATAGTGTGGATAGTAACAAAATGTCAGTTCATCTTCACCTCAAATATGTCTCATTTCAACTGAGCAGAAACTTTATTTTCTTCACTGTTATGAGTACAGTTGTTGAATCTAGGAAAGATGAATTTATCTTTTGTCTAAAACTTTATGTAAAAAATACTTTTAATAAAGTAAAATTTGGTATTTGGACAAATTTTGATATTGAAAATGAATAAATAATATATTGCATTATAATTTATCTTTATTACAAATTCAAGGCAAATATCATGTAGCAATAGTTATAAAACTGAAATCTTTTTAATTAAAAAATTTTCCAAGTGTTGAAAGAGTAACACCCAGAATGAAAGGCATGGATTCTAATTTGATTACTTATATCAAACAAACAAACAAACAAATAAACAAACAGACTGTGCCTGGGTTAGGAAACACTGTTATTACTAGTTCTTGCTTTCTGTCACCACAGGCTATATGAAATTGTTTTTAAAGCCCAGGATTTTACTCTGGCAAATAATAGTCTTTGCACTTCTGCTTACATTTTACTTTTGACACACTCAGCAGTTGGAAATTTTAATTTTACATTTTAATTTTTTTTATCCCAGTAGAATATTTCAAGGATTAACTTGGAAGATGAAGTCAACTTTGGTTGATTTCAAGCATCAATATACTGAGATAGAATGTATAGTATTCTTTTGTGGCATAAGTTGAGGATTTGCTTTGGGGAAGCAAATTAGTAGGTTGGAAAAATTACAAGGTAGTAAAATAACTCTTAAAGGGAGATCCAAGATGGTTGTGCCAGGAAGACACTATGTCTGAAGAGCAGAACAGCAGTGACTGACAGAGACCAACAGACCGAATTCTGAGTCCTAAAACACCAATAATTGTGTTTCCCAGGTGGGAGGAAACAACACTGTGTGGGAAGCAATCAGGTCCGTTCTCAGTTCACCCAGCTAAACCCCAGAAGAGTTCTGCGGTCCTGGCAGTCCCATGGTCAACAGCCTAGAGCATGCCTGTGTGCTCTGATAACCATCCCAGACTGCACTGTGAGCACCAGAACACCAGAGACTGGAATTTCCAGTTGAGAGAAAACACCATGGTGAAGGAAACAATCTAGACGAACCTCAGGTCACCCAGATAATCCCTGTAAAACGTCCTGCGATCTGACAGGCACTCCAACCCAAAGACCTGCCTATGTGCCCAACTCACCATACCAGACAGAACTGTGGCCCCCAGAGCTCCAGAGAGTGAGTTTCCCTGTTGGGAGGAAACCCCACGGTGAGGGAAGCATCAGGTCCTACCTCAGGGCACTCAGCCTACCCCTGCCCCCCAAAAGTTCTTCAGAAATGTTCCTCAGTTCCTGCAGGCGCCCAGTCACCATGACGGAGCCACTCGCCTGTTCCTGTGTGTTCTTCTCACCATCCCAAACTGAACTGTGGACCCCCAAATACCACAGACTGGGTCTCTCTGTTGGGGGCAATCCCCATGGTGGGGGAAACATCAGGTCCAACCTCAGGATACCCAACTCCAGAAAAGTTCTGGGTTCCTGCAGGCTCCGGGCTCTAGCCCCCTGCCACACACATGAGTGCTAAGACTCATAGCAAACTTTGGGCAGAGTGCAGGGAATCTTGTGAAGAAGGGGAGATAGAAAGACCTGGAGGAAACAAGAGCTCCACAAGGAGAGCAACAGAACAAAAAAATCTGGCCACAGAGATCTTTTCTGAGACTGATACTTCAACCAAGGACCATTCAAGGAGATAACATAGAACCCATGCACAGATACAGCCCATGGCAGCTCAGTATCCAAGTGGGTTCCCTAGTAACTGGAACAGAGAGTGTCTCTGACATGAACTCAGTGGGTGGGTCATTGATCACCGACCCCTGAGAGAGGAGTGGCCTTACCAGGCCACAGAGGAAGACAATGCAGCCAGTCCTGATGAGACCTCATAGACTAGGGTCAGATGGAAGGGAAGGAGGACTTCCTCTATCAGTGGACTCTGGGAGGGGCATGGGAGAATAATATATGTATTATTATGAGTATGTGGTAAATCCTAATACCAAAAAAAGGAAAATTAAAGATAACTGTTTATGTACATTACTAATAGGGGTTTGTATGAAAAATAAGTATGCTACAAGTAGTTTTAAGACCGTAGCAAGTAGATTTATAATTTGCAAATAATGTTTCTGAAATCAGATAAATTGTTGGTTAAGATATAATTTCTCATCTCAATGAGGATTGAGCATGTTTCCTAGGGTCCTCCTTCTTTCTTAGCTTCTTTAGGAATACAGATTTTAGTATATTTTTCTTATATTATGTCTAATAACCACTTATGAGTGAGTTTATATCATGTGTTTCTGCTTCTGGGATACCTCACTCAAGATGATCTTTTCTAGTTCCCACCATTTGCTTGTAAATTTCATGATTTTAAATAGCTGAGTAGAATTTCATTTGATAGACATTGGCAACAGGAGAAGACAGGGAACAGGACAGGAGCCTACCACAGACAGCCTCTGAAAGACTCTACTGATTGAGGTATGAAAGAAGAAGCTGAGACTCATAGCCATATTTCGGGCAGAATGCATGGAATTTTATGAAAGAGAGAGATAGAAAGACCTGGAAGGGACAGGAGCTCCAAAAGAAGAAAATCAGAGGCAAAAAACAAAACTGGGTCCTGGGGGCCAAGCAGAAACTGATACCCCAACCAAGGAACACGCATGGAGCAGACCTAAAACCCTGGCTCAGATATAGTCCACAGACTCAGTCTCCAAATGGGGTTCCTAGTAAGAGCAGCAAGGGGCTGTCTTTGACATGGACTCAGTGGCAGTCTCTCTGATCACCTCTCCCTGGGGCTGCAGCCTCCACAGGCCACAGAAGAAGACAATGCAGCCAGTCCTGATAAGACCTGATAGGCAAACATCAGATAAAAGTTGAGGAGGTCCTCCATTATCAGTGGGCTATGGGAGGGGTATGGGGGAGAAAAAGAAGGGAGGATGGGATTGAAAGGAGATGAGGAAGGGGCCCACATATGAGATTCAAATTGAATAAATTTTCATAAATATTAATAATTAAAATTAAAAATTTTTGAAAATAAAGAGATATAAGTTGTTCAAAATTCAAACTGAAAACAACCTTTAAACAAATTTCATGCCTATCCAAGAAAGAGAAAGATAAGTACATTATATTTTTTATAGTTTGTAAGATTTGTAAATATGTGGGCTATAGTAGGTAAGAAATTCATAAGCAAAAATGTTCTAGAGAGATTCTTGAAAATTAATTCAAATTAATAGTAGTAAAATGTCTGATCAATATCATGGGTTCTCATGGACTCAAATATAAAATTAATTCTGATTTTTTTCAGCAGTCACCCAACAGCCTATTTATCAAAATTCTATTTTTTAATATTATGTTTAAACTAAAAGTTAACAAATTCACAAAAATTAAAAATTAACAATTCCTTAACTTAAAATGTATGCACTACAATAACACATTATGTATAATCCCATTTTTTTGGAAAACCGTTACACCAATTCCAAAATAGCATCTAGTAATTTAGGTTTGCATGAGTAGTCTCAGGTTATTCTTGACTCAAAAAAAAAAAAACTGTTGTACATTGGTAAATGCATGTAATATGTTTTTGATGAAGGGCTCTATCAAAAAGTTATTCCAGACCAATTTGCTATTTTAGGGTATTCTTTTTGAGGTTACAATATCATTACATTTTCCCATCCCTTTCCTTCCTCCAATACTTCCCATATACCATTCCTTGCTCTCCTTCAAAATTCATGGCCTCTTTTATCACTAATTGTTACTGATCACTCTATGTAAATACATGCATATGTGTTTTCATAAATAATCATATAGCACTAACCAATCAATTTATGCACACTCCCCTAGGGAGGACATTCTTGCTCCCAAATTTTTTTTACTTGTTAGTAATTCTTTGTGAAGGATTGAGGCTTCAAGGGCTTTTCCCCATCCATTTAGGGATGTTCACTGGTGCCATCTTTGTTCACTTCAAGTCATAAATGATGAGACATTAAGTGTGTAGCTCTGATATTACTAGGAGATTTATTCTGAGAGCAACCTCCATAATCCTCTGGCTCTTACTCTAGCCCTTCCTCAGCATTGTTCTCTGAGCCTTAGGTGCAGGAGTGTTTTGCAGAAGTATCCTTTGGTACTGGGCTCTACAACTCTGAATTTTAATGTTCTTGTTTGTAGTGTCCTCTTTGTGTTGAAAGAGAAGTTTCTTCAATGATAGGTGAATACTAAACCTACCTGTGGATGTAAGGACAAATGTTTTTATATTTTTGTTAGGGATTATACTGGTTTAGTAAATGAATGGTTATGATGATCTCATTAGCACTGTGCGGTTAAGTAGGTGTTTAGTACCAGACAGACATGTTTTCCTTCTTGGTAAGCCAGGCTTAAATTCATTTGGAGAATAGGCTTCTCTTCAGGGTTTGGGACTGTTATAATGCCACTGTATTGTTACCAGTAAACTAACATTATGCCCACCTTTGCTTTTCAAAAGAATGCTACATGGAACACCCTAAATATAAATCACATTTATGTGAGATATTTCTCAATTTTCTTTTAAGAAGTAGCATTATTAAGGCCTATAGTTAGCATAAATTTTGCTAAAGAACCCCAACATTCTCAATTGTATGAATGCATAAAGGATATTATCTATGTATAGAAAGTCTATGAGTATTACATAGCAAATCCCGAATTTAATCATATTTTAGGCTGTTTCTCTTTTGTGTCCTTGGAATTATCTTAGATAGTAACTACATAGATAATAGATAACTATTTTGCTCATTTTTTATAATCATTAGTCTTTGCTCTTATGTTTATTTTCTTGTTTTAATGGCTGAAAGCACAATGTTGAATAACATTTCTGGAATTAAAGGTAGATTTCTTCTGTGTATGTGTGTGTATATGCAATATATATTTTGTATGTGTATGTATTTTATATAATTTATTTATATTTACAAATAGGTGTAATAAATTGTATATATATACATACATATATATATACATATATATATATATATATGAGAGAGAGAAAAAAGAGAGATAATTGTTTTACTTACAGTTGGGGTCATGAGTGCCTTGAGACATATAGCAGAATGTTTTCTGGTGCTATGTGAGCTCCAGGCACTGCATGCCACTGACTACATCTCTCATGCTTTCTGCAGCTCCTCTTTACTTTTTACAGAAGGAGGATCTATAGCTCCTTCCTTTTTTTTTTCATTCATCACATTGTTTATTTGTGTCTGTTCACTCTTTTCCTTGATCTGTCTCACTAGCACCTTGTCTCTTTTATTAGACATTGAAAGAAACAACACTTGCTTGGATGCTAGGAACCATGTACTTGACTGACATTTTATTACTTTCTACCCTTATCTTGACAGTTTCCCTCTAATTTCTTTAAGTTTTCTTTCTGTTATTTTATTATTTCCTTAGGAAGTATGCTTTCTTCATGTCATTATTATTCTTGTCAAATATAGGCACTAAAGCCAGGGACCATCAAGCATTTCGTACCAATAGACAGGCAGTGAATATTTTAAATTTTATAGACCACATACAGATTATCTGAATGAACACTGTATTTTTTAAGCTGTTAAAACACCTCAAAAATATTATCATAGTTCCTGTTTATAAAGAGAAGCATGATGGATTTTTAACAATTTCCCTTAATTTTCTGATACCTGATTATGCTAAGGTTTCTAGTAATATAACCTTAACTCACAAGTTTTTAGACATATTTCATTTATTTCCATTTTCAAAACTTTTCTAACTTCCATTTTCATTATGATTTACCTTCATGAATATTTAAATTTTATCCCTAACATATAGGCTATACGATTCAATTGGACAACACTTAGTAGTGTTCTATGTGATAACACTTTGAAAGAGAAGAAACAAACAAACAATTAACGGTTTGCTTGATGAGCTTCAATCCTAAAATTGCTTATATGAAGAAAATTTTACAACAATAACAGTTAAACACATTAATTTCACTATAAAAAATCCTCTGTGATGGGGATAGAATATTGGTACTAGATGAGCAAGATATTTTCTCATTAAAATAACAAATAATAATAAAGTGATAGAAATATTCTGGAAATAGTTTCAGATGCCAGGTCTCTGTTGTAATCTTGCTTTTAAAAGCAGATCGTCACAGTATCACTTCAAATGCAAGCAAATTTTGTTATTAATTTATTTTTTGTTATCAATCAAAGGTTAGGTACTTTGCATCCCAAGCATAGCTCCCTCTCTCATTCCCTCCTACCCTCACAAACC
>CM053745.1:37670157-37697894 GCA_028658305.1 Pachyuromys duprasi | reverse complement strand
ATGGCGGGCGTGTGTATATAGAAATGTACTCATTATTTCAAACATCGAAGAAACAATCATGTTTAAAGTTTCTGCAAGGAACATTGGAGGAGACAGAAATGTTTAAATTGATTTAAACAAGCAATATGTAAATGCATCAAATTATCTTTGATACTATTCTTAATATATATGATTTTTAGTTCATTAGTTGGAGGAAGGAAGCCTAATGGGGAAAAATGAAGTAATATTTTTAAATTTTATTTTTAATTTATTACAATTCATTCACTTTGTATCCCAGCTGTAGCACCCTTCTTAATTCCCTCCCAGTCCCGCCTTCCCTCCCTCTTCTCCTATGCCTTTCCCCTAGTCCACTGATAGGGAAGGTCCTCCTCTCCTTCATCTGACCCTAGCCTATCAGGTCTCATCAGGACTGGCTGTATTATCTTCCTCTGTGGCCTGGCAAGACTGCACATCCCAGGGGGAGGTGATCAAACAGTCATCCGCTGAGTTCATGTCAGAAACAGCCCCTGATTCCCTTACTAGGGAACACAATTGGAGACTGAGCTGCCATGGGCTATACATGAACAGGGGTTCTGGATTATCTAATATAAATACGTGGATATCAGTATAGGATATAGAGTAAGATCTGTATGCCTAAAGAAGCTAAACAAGAAGCAGGATCCTAGGGAAGCTGCTCAGTCCTCATTCAGAGGGCCAAAGGTGATAGACATCATTACAGGGAGAAAACAGGGAATGGGACAGGAGCATATCACAGAGGGCCTTGAAAAGACTTTTCCCAGCAGGGTATCCAAGCAGATGCTGAGACTCACAGCCAAACATTGGGCAGAGTGCAGGGACTCTTATGAAAGAAGGGGGAGATAGAAAGACCTGGAGGGGACAAGAGCTCCACAAGGAGACTAACAGTACCAAAACAATCTGGACACAGTGGTCTTTGCAGAGACCAATACTCTAACCCAGGACCATGCAGGGAGAAGAAATGGTATTTTAATGTAAGATACATTTAATTAACGAGTTTAAATATAAGGTAGGCAAGATATTTCAGCAGTTAAGATAAGTGGTTCGTCATCCAGAGGACCAGTGTTCTGTCTCCAGCACTACATAGTGACTCAAAATCCTTGATATCCCAACTCCAGATGATTACTTGGATGCCTTCCTCTGGCCTACTCCTGCAGACAAAACATCCCCACACATGAAAATAAATATGTTATAGAACTCAAAATATGCTTATTACTCATATAAAATGTCACATAAATTTTTAAACAATATAACAAACACTATTTTGTGACTAGTCAGCAAAATAAAATCTAATCTAACATCATTATAATTGTTCTTTTTATCCTGGATTAAAATATACTGAATAAGCATGAGCTAGAGACAATGTTGTAGTATGTTCGCAGAAAACTCTCTTTTCAAAATATTTTTACTCTTAAAGCATATTTTATGACATAAATATTACAAAAAATGTTGACTATTACCCAAAGGTCAAATAATTTGAGTACAAAACATTTTTAATGCATCGTAGTATTCGGTATATATCTGTCAATGAATACATATATTTAAGTGGCGATAAGCTAATGAAGAGGCAAATTTGAATTCTCCAAATGGAAAAAAGAATTAAGCAATAGCATAAGGTTCACTAGAAAGGTGAAGACATGGATCCAAGTTACAGGAATAGATCATTTTTCTGAGTTTAAAAGCACAGGTCCTTGGTTTTCTTAAAGGGAGAGGAATTGCAACCGATATGATCATAAGCATGCTGTTTTAACTGGTAGTAGGAAAAATACTACACTCTTACATAACACTAGATTCATTTGCTGGGGCACAGAAATTCTTAGATTGCAATTACATAAAGAATATGTTACCTTGCAGAGCAAGGTAGAGAAAGCATAAAAGAAACATGTGCTAAATACAACCTTTAAAAGAATCTGAGCAGGTGTGGAAGCAATGCAAAAGGACAGGAAACTTCATCAAAATTAACGAAAGCTGCATAAAGAGGGGTTATGGGCCGAGATTGAAGAGGGAAAAAGAAACTTATGAAATAGAGAAAAATAAATAAATAAATAAATAAATAAATAAATAATAGAGTTAAAGCTAAGAAAGCTTCTCCAAAGAGGATATAAGATTAATTTCAAGGAAAACGCAGTTGGGAACTGAGGCTCAGTTCATGCATGGTTGAATACTTTAGTCTCCACAACGACCTCTGATATAGCATATGGGCAGCTTAGGCCTCATATGTCCTCTAGTAAGGGAAGTGGGGACTGCATGGGACATGGACACACTTACTAGCTTTCACATCACTTTTCCCTGGCGGGGCTGCCTTGACAGGTTACTGGGGAAGAGGACACTTTCAGTCCTGATGCAACCTGGTGACCTGTGGTGGATGGAAAAAGGACAGGGAGAAAAGGAAGGGAGAGGAGGTGGGACTGGGAGGGGAGGAGTAAGGTGCTACAAGATGTGAAGTAAAATAAATAAATGAGAAAAAATAATAGTAAAATTAAATAAAATGTTACCTAAAAGGAAAAAAAAACAGAAACAAAGAAAGAAACAAAGAAATACAGAAACAAAGAAACAGGAAGAAAGCAAGATGCAGTCCTGAAGAGTCCCATACCTTGTGGTTTTCTGTGAGATTTTCTGTCAGTATTGACCCTTTATGCCTCCCAGTGAAGATTAAAAATTTGGTAAGAAAATTATATTTCTTGCTTAATGGATAACTGTAACTGGCTTTCCAATAGAAATTGAGTTGATTACTCTTATAAAACAGTTCACAAGTGAATATATTTTCTCAGGTAGAGTAAAACCTGTTCATTATTTTCTATCATGATTTGTTGTTCATTCTTTACCATCATGGCTATTGTAGGGGACGACTTTTGAAGTGTTAAAGTTTTCCATTTATTTTAGCAACATATTAGATTGTGCTAGAAAATTGATACTAATTATTAAAGTGAATGCCATGAATAATCACCTAATAATCTCATATTTAATAGTCAATAAAGGATTAATTACTATGTTACAATTCATTCTTTTGCTATTAAGCTTAATATTTATATGTCAATTGATATTACCAAGTTTATCATTCTCAGGGCTTTTAACATATCTACAATGTGTTTCTGAGCCTTTGTACAGCATATATTTTGTAAAGATTTAAATAAATGATTTTGAATAACATAATTTTAGCCCACCATTATTCATAGAATTAGAGTTTGGTTGTTTTGTATATTTAGAGATATGTATCATGGTGACACTTTGTGTGTTCAAACACTGAATTGCATAATGGCATGCAATCTGCATTGACATTAGCACTTTATCAAACTTAGGTGAAAATTAATAGTGAAATGAAGCTCATTCTGTTAACATCTTTAGTACCATTTAGTTTACCAAAATTAAATAAATCTCCTAGAAGCATAGGGGAAGATCATATTGTCTTTTCATTTATAATTGAACTTGGTTTTGCTTCTGGGTTGGATTTTTCTACTCTATTAGTATATCTTATTTAAATACATCTTCATGCAAGGCTGAGGGGAAGAGTGACATGCAGTGTGCTTTTATTCTTATTTATTTATTTATTTATTTTCTTATTTATTTATTTATTTGAGGCAGAATCCCAGCTAAGCTGGAACTTACTTTGTAGAATAGTCTAACCTCAAACCTTGTCTCTGACCCCCTGTAGCTGGATTATAGTATAAATTACTATCCCCATCTCATTAGCATAATTTTAATACAGTTTTGCCTTTCATTTTGATTGGTACTCTGTGTCCAGTAAACAAATTATAGTTTGGCTCAAAAAAGATGGTTCATGAATATTTATTATTAAATGTGTAATTTGTCAATGATTTTAATTATCTCAAGACATATTTCATATTATTCATTCTAAATGATATTATGTTCTGTTCCTGACAGTACTGAATGTTGGACAGGTTGTTTTCAAGATATTTTTTCTTAAGGACCAAAATCAACTCTAATTTTTGAATAATATGCAAATATTATTACATATTTCATGTGAAACATTTGTCTATACATAAGGAACTACATAATTAAAGTTAAGTTAAATCATAAGAACATTTATTGTTTATTTAATTTCTGAATTTGGTGGACTAACTTGTTGATCGTGTAACTTAGAAAAACCACTGATTTTCCAAGACATTGCCATTCTTTCAGAAAATGACACGACAATGTGAATGATGGTTTTATTTCTCTATAGTAAATGGCTGCTGCAGTTTCTATTGTGTTGACCATTGTTTATCTTCCAAAGAAAAATATCAGCAGCACCAGGAAGGAAGGTGGGGGTAATAGGGAGATTTCATTGGTAAAATTTTGTGTGCTATTTGAGAACACTAAAAAGCTTTCTGTGGAAGTGCAACAGCATCCCAAACCACTGCTACAACAAACTCAAGTATGTTTCTATCAAGTATCTTTCAAGATTTCTTATCTGAGGAAGTGATATCCTCTTAGCTCTGTTACAATAAGGGAAAAGAACAGAGAAATAACCAAAGAGTAAAAGCATATTCCTTTGAGAATACAGTGCTTTATGCAGACAAAAATTGCTATTGTTTATTCCATAAGATAAAACTGCATTCAATGGGATAGGGCAAGCACAGTTTCAGCTAGGGAAAGATCATCCATGGAGAGAAAAATGATTATTTGTTCAAAACAAAAATAATGCTATCATAGATCATTTCTCAGGATTATATGGAAGGAGTGAAAGGAGAAGAAAGATTTATGGAATAGAAGCATTTACCTGCAAGGAAAAAGTAATTCTGAAGGTGGCCAGAGCATGAACCTTCTTCCCTTCCCATTGCCTTTAATACTGTGACATTCCATCATAGCCATTTTATACATCAACCCTATCTACATGGCTGAATTTCATCAGACTGCATATATGTACACACTGAATTTCTGCATGTTTCTGTAAAAGTTTATGGATGAGATTAGACTTTGACTACTTGATCTGGATGGCTATCACCACACTCACTGAAAGTCTAAATAGAGCAGTAGGTGGAAGAAGGAAACCACATTACTCTTTCTCTCTGATAGTATGAGTTGGAACATTGACTATTGAATTGATTAAAACTGAGATATCTAGCATGTTCTACTATGTTTCTTGGTTCTTTTACTTGAGCTTAATTGACTAACTATTATTGTTCATGAGTTTGTGGCTTATAGAAACATAACATTGGATTTAGAGCCAACAAACCAGATACATGTATTTATCCTCTATACCTTCTCCCTATCCCTCAGTAATATTTTTATTTCACTTTAAGTCCATGTGAAAAACCAAATTCAGGAAACTCAGTAAGAGTCCAGAAAATTCACCACTGGTGTTCCTTTTATCTACGAACTCATATCATATAACTAAACACTGCATTATTTGTAGAAATTGAAGAAGACCTGGAGTAAGATGATCAATCCTCACTTAGAAAGACAAATAGGATAGACATGGGAAGTAGGAGAAAACAAGTAACAGGAGAGGAGCCTACTGCAGAGAGCCTCTGAAAGACTCTGTCTAGCAGTGTATCAAAACAGATGCTGAGACTCATAACCAAACCTTCGGCAGAGCACAGGGAAACATATGAAAGAAGGGGGAGTTAGTATGACCTGGAGAGGACAGGAGCTCCACAAGGACCAAATATATCAGGGCAAGGACCATGTATGGATATAACCTAGAAACTTTGCTCAGATGTAGCCTATGGTAGCTCAATAATAGAGCAGGTTCCCTAGTAAGCAGAACAGGAACTATTTCTGACATGAACTCAATGAATTGCTCCCCGTCTTCTCCTTCCCCAAGAGAGGAACAGCCTTGCTAGGCCACAGAGGAGGACATGGCAGCCAGTCCTGAAGATATGTGATAAGCTAGGATCAGATGGAAGAAGAGGAGGACCTCCCCTAGCAGTGGACATGGGAAGGGGCAGGGAGGAGATAAGGGAGGGAGGGTGGAATTGGGAGGAAATGAGGGAAGAGGCTATGGCTGCTATAAAAAATACATAACCTGTGATTAATATAAAAAATAAAAATAAATAAATAAAGGAAATATAATATAATGGTCATTTTAGTTAGGACACACTCCTTTTAACATTCTTTATTAATTCAATGACAAGAAATAGAGCCTTAAAAGACCAAAGAGATGAATTATACATTTTGATGCTTAAAAAAAGTATGTTGTACTTACCTGTGATCTACTATTTTTAGAAACAAAAAATATGAGGAATAAGCTGGGCATGGTGGTATAGGCTTTTGATATCAGAGCTTTGGAGATTATGGCAAGAGTATTGTTGTGAGTTTGAGACAATCCTAGAATACATACATGGTTTATGATCAGCCAGGGATATTAAGTAAAACTTTTGTCAATAAAAGTAAACTCAAAAATAAACCTAAAAAATGAACTCTAGGAACTATGTGTGCAGACGGTTACTAAAGACGTAGAAGCAGTTTCAAGAAAACACAATTGGATTAGAAAAACTTTATTGCCATGTCTTCAGTAAACAGGTAATTTATATTTGAGGTACAATTACAGGAGCTTTCAGAAATGAAAGATTACAGATTCTGTGGCTGACCAACCAAAACAGATGAAAAATTCATTGATAAAAAAATCTAAAATGAAAATTTGGGACATTTACTGACTTCAAAGGATTGAGAAAGTCATATACTAAAGTTAGTTTTTATTTATTATGTTAGATGGGTCCCCAATAGCATTGGTCATTGTAGAATATCAGATCTCAAAGTTGGAGATGTAGTTATTGAATAGGAAAACCTAATGCAAAGATAGTAACTGAATATTAGGGTGACAAAGGCCAAATCTTTGACATTAATTGCCAATGACAAGGCAGGCATGATCATGTAGTGGATATGGAAATCAATATTGCAATCAAAATACACAGAATTTATACAAGTGTGTTTCCCTAGTTAACTGAATTTGCCTTCAAAATGAGGTGAATAAAAGTCTTTTGTAGTCTGATCCAATATGGCAGCCCCGGGAAGACACTCTGTCTGAGGAGCAGGACAGCAGTGTGGGCACAGCGATCAGGAGACTGAATTCTGGGACCTAAAACACCAGTGTTTGTGATTGCCAGGTGAGAGGAAATCCTACGGTGTGGATATCAATTGGTACCAACCCCAGGTCACCTCTGGAAGAGGTCCTAGTGACCAGCGGACACATCTGCTGGCCTAGATCAGAGCACAGCCTCCCATGGCACCCCCAGTGGCCATCCTGGACTGGGACACACAGACTCCAGCCCAGAGTTGAGACCTCAGTTGCTAGCCCAGAGAGGAGGACACAGTCTCTGGCCCAGAGCTGGGCTCACAGCTGCCAGTCCAGATTGGGACACATAACCCCAGGCCCAGAACAGTGCCCCCAGCTACCATCCCAGACCGGAAAGCAAAAGGTTTGGCTCAGAGTGAGGTTTCAAGGCTCCTAACTCGGAGCACACAGCCTCTGGCCCAGAAGGGACACACAGCTGCCTGCACAGAGCATTCAGCCTCTGGCCCAGAAACTTGCTGTGTGCTTGACTCACCTTCCCAGACAGAACTCTGTGCCCCAGGGTACCAGATTGAGTTCCCCTGTTGGGAGAAAACCCCACAGCTAAGGAATCAGCAGATTCTTCAAGAGAGCGGTGCCTGGAAAACAGTGTAGCAACAGCAGCAACTCACTAAATTCAGAACGAGAAACCCAGCAGCAGGGCAGCTGTCCCCAGGTCTTCTCCGAGTGACTAACAAAGACCACAGTTACTGCTCAGGTCTATACACCTGAGGTAAGCAGCGGCAATTCCTGAGAAACACTGGCCATTCAATGACCATACCCAAAAAGCAGAGGAAGCCTCCTTCAGAAAATATAATCTTCCTGCCAAGGGGATTCTTCCTGCTCCAGGATTCCAGAGAAGCACCAGAAACTAACAGTCAATACCTAAGATAGTCCAATGAGTAGAAGTCAGCATAAAAGCTGAACCAACAAAAGACAGCAATATGGCATCTCTAGAATCCAGTCATCCAGGGGCGAACAGCTCTGGACACCCCAGCATAAATGAAATTCAAGAAGATGACATTGCATCTATGCTGATGAAGAGGATAATAGAGGAACAAATAAAATAGGTAAAGAATTAGAGGAAGATAAAATCAAACAGATTGTGGCCATCTGTGAAGAAATACGGGAAGATGCAGCCAAACAGTTTGTGGGCTTCAGAGAAGAAATAATTAAATCACTGAAAGAAATAAAAGAAACAGAGGAATGTTCAAACAAACAGTTGAAAAAACTAAAAGAAAAACAAGAAAATACAATCAGACGGGTGAAGGAAATAAAACAACTCAAAATCTGAAGAAAGAGTTGGAAGAATTGAAGAAAACACAAATGGAGGAAATCATGGAGAGGAAGAATTTAGGGAAGAAAACAGGAACTGCAGAGGTAAGCATAACCAACAGACTGCAAAAGATATAAGAAAGAATCTCAGGTGTACAAGATACAATGGAAGAAATCAGTGCATCCGTCAAAGAAAATGATCAATCCAAAATATTCCTGACACAGACCATCCAAGAAATCCAAGACAACATGAAAAGACAAAACCTACGAATAATAAGAATAAAGGAAAAAGAAGATTCCCTCCTCCAAGGCCCAGAAAGTATCTTCAACAAAATTATAGAAGAAAATTTCCCCAACTTAAATGACAGGCCTATAAGAATACCAGAGGCCTACAGAACACATAATAAATTAGACCAGAAAAGAAAATCCTCCCACCACATAATAATCAAAACAGTATACAGAACAAAGAAAAAAAATTAAAAGCTGAGAGGTAAAAAGGCTAAGTAACATATAATGGCAAACCCATCAGAATCAAACGTGACTTCTCAACAGAGACTATCAAAGCAAAAAGGGCCTGGATGGATATAATGCAGACCCTAAGAGAACACAGATGTCACCCAAGGCTAATATATCAAGCAAAACTCTCAGTCAACATATATGAAGAAATCAAGATACTCAATGACAAAAACAAACTCAAACAATACCTACCCACAAATCCAGTATTACAGAAGATACTAGAAGGAAAAATAAAACCCAGGAAAACTAACTATATTCAGGAAAACACAGGAAACAAATACATTCACCACAGTGAAACTAAAAGTAGCCAAGCATGCAAGCATACTACCACAGCAAACAGCAAAATCAAAGCATCTAACAGCCACTGGTGAGAATCTCCCTTAACATCAATGGACTTAATTCTCTAATAAAAAGACACAAACTAACAGAATGGATACATAAACAAAACCCAACATTATGTTGCATGCAAGAAACACACCTAAGTCACAAAGATAGACATTATCTGAGGGTAAAGGGCTGGAAGACAGTTTTTCAAGCAAATGGACCCAAGAAGCAAGCAGGAGTAGCCATTCTAATTTCTAATAAAATAGATGTTCAACCAAAATTAATCAAAAGAGATGGGGAAGGTCATTTCATACTCATCAAAGAAAACTCCACCAAGAAGACACCACAATTCTGAACATCTATGTCCCAAATACAAGAGCACCCACATTTGTAAAAGAAACATTAAAAAACTGAAACCACCCATAGATCCCCATACATTAATAGTGGGAGACTTTAACACCCCACTCTCAACAAAAGACAGGACAACAAAACAGAAATTAAACAAAGAAACAATGACGCTAACAAAGGTCATGAATCAAATGGACCTAACAGACATCTACAGAACCTTTCACCCAAACAAAAAAGAATTTACCTTCTTCTCAACACCACATGGAACCTTCTCCAAAATAGACCATGTAGTTGGTCACAAAACAAGTCTCAACAGATACAAAAAGATTGAAATAATCCCTTATATCCTATTTGATCACCATGGACAAAAGCTGGAGCTCAACATCAACAGAAATTTTTTAAAAAGCTTAAATACACATGGAAACTGAACAACTTGCTACTCAATAACAGCTAGGTCAGGGAAGAAATAAAGAAAGAAATTAAAATATTCCTAGAATTCAATGAAAATGAAGGCACAACATACCCAAACTTATGGGACACAATGAAAGCAGTGCTAAGAGGAAAGTTCATAGCACTAAGTGCCTTTAAGAAAAAATTTGAAACATCTCGTGCAAGAAACTTAATGGCTTACCTAAAAGCCCTAGAAAAAATGAAGCAGACACATTAAAGAGGATCGGGCTCAGGGCTGAATTCAATAAATTAGAAACAAATAAAACAGTTCAAAGAATCAATGAAACCAAGAGCTGATTCTTTGAGAAAATCAACAAGATAGACAAACCCTTAGCCAAACTAACTAAAAGGCAAAGAGACATTATTCAAATAAACAAAATCAGAAAAGAAAAGAGGGACATAACAACAGACACTGAGGAAATCCAAACAATCATTAGGACTTACTTCAAAAGCCTATATACCACAAAATTTGAAAATCAAAAAGAAATGGACAATTTTCTTGATCGATTCCACTTAACAATCTTTAATCAAGAACAAGTAAATCAATTAAATAATCCTATATCCCCTAAGGAAATAGAAGGGGTCATCAAAAGTCTCCCGTCCAAAAAAAGCCCAGGACCAGATGGTTTCAGTACAGAATTCTACCAGACCTTCAAAGAAGAGCAAACTCCAGTTCTCTTCAAACTATTCCATAAAATAGAAACAGAAGAAACACTACCAAACTCATTCTATGAACCCACAGTTACCTTGGTACCTAAACCTCACAAAGACCTAACAAAGAAAGAGAATTTCAGGCCAATCTCCCATATGAAAATTTTGATGCAAAAATGTTCAACAAAATACTTGCAAACAGAATACAAGAACACATCAAAAATATCATCCATCATAACCAAGTAGGCTTCATCCCAGGTATGCAGGCATGGTTCCATATACAGAAATCCATCAATGTGATCAACCATATTAACAAACTGAAAAAAAAATCACCACATGAAAATCTCCTTAGATACTGAAAAGGCATTTTACAAAATCCAACATCCATTCATGTTTAAAGTATTGGAAAGATCAGGGATACCAGGCACATAACTAAACATAGTAAAGGCAATATACAGCAAGCCTATAGCCTATATTAAAGCTAAATGGAGAGAAACTTAAATCAATATCACTGAAATCAGGGACAAGGCAAGGATGCCCACTCTCTCCATATCTCTTCAATATAGCTCTAGAATTCCTTGATAGAGCAATAAGACAGTTGAAGGAGATCAAGGGGATACAAATCAGAAAGGAAGAAGTCAAAGTATCCCTATTTGCAGATGATATGATAGTATACTTGAGTGACCCCAAAAATTCTACCAGGGAACTCCTACAGCTGATAAACATTTTCAGCAAAGTGGCTGGATACAAAATTAACTCAAAAATAATCAGTAGCTCTCTTGTATACAAAAGACAAAAGGGCTGAGAAAGAAATTAGTGAAACAACACCCTTCACAATAGCCACAAAAGACATAAGGTACCTTGGTGTGACCCTAACCAAGGAAGTCAAAGACTTGTATGAAAAAAAAATTTCAGGTCTCTGAAGAAAGAATTAAAGACATCAGAAGATGGAATGATCTCTCATGATCATGGGTTGGCAGGATGAACTTAGTAAAAATGGCCATCTTACCAAAAGCAATCTACAGATTCAATGCAACTCCCATCAAACTACCAATAAAATTCTTCACAGAACTTGAAAGAAACATTCTCAACTTCATATGGAATAGCAAGAAAGCCAGAATTGCTAAAACAATCCTCTACAATAAAAGATCTTCTGGAAGTATCTCTGTCCCTGATCTCAAGCTGGGCTATAGAGCAACAGTAATAAAAACTGCATGGTACTGGCAGAGAAAGAGACTGGTGGATCAATGGAACCAAATAGAAGACCCAGAAATAAACCCATACACTTATGGGCACCTGATTTTTGACAAAGATGCCAAACCATACATTGGAAAAAAATAGCATCTTCAACAAATGGTGCTGGTCTAACTGGATGGCTACATGTAGAAAAATGCAAATAGATACATAATTTTCACCCTGCACAAAACTAAAGTCCAAGTGGATCAAAGACCTCAATATGAAAACAGACACACTAAACTTGTTGGAAGAAAAAGTGGGGAAGAGCCTAGAACTCACTGGCACAGGAGACAACTTCCTGAACAGAACACCAACAGCACAGCCTCTAAGATCAACAAACAATAAATGGGACCTCGTGAAATGGAAAAGCTTCTGTAAAGCACAGGACACTGTCATCAGAACAAAACGACTACCTACAGATTGGGAAAGGATCTTCACCAACTCTATTTCTGATAGAGGGCTGATATCCAGTATATAAAGAACTAAACAAGTAAAAAGCAACAAATCAAGTAATCCAATTAAAAAATGGGGAACAGAGCTAAACAAAGAATTCTCGATAAAAGAATATCGAGTGGCAGAGAAACACTTAAAGTAATGCTCAACATCCTTACTCATCAGGGAAATGCAAATCAAAATGACCCTGACCTTAAGATCAAAAATTCAAGTGACAACCCATGGTGGAGAAGTTGTGGAGAAAGGGGAACCCTCCTCCACTGATGGTGGGAATGTAAACTGCTACAACCACTTTGGAAATCAATCTAGTGCTTTCTCAGACAACTAGGCATAGCGCTTCCTCAAGATCCAGCTATACCACTCCTAGGCATATATCAAAAAGTTGCTCAAGTACCCAACAAGGACATTTGCTCAACCATGTTTGTAGCAGCTTTATTTGTAATAGCCAGAACCTGGAAACAACCCAGATGTCCATCAACTGAGGAATGGTTACAGAAATTGTGGTATTTTTTACACAATGGAATACTATTCAGTAATTAAAAAAGAGGAAATCATGAAATTTTCAGGTAAATGGTGGAAACAGGAAAATATCATCTTGAGTGAGCTATCCGAGTAGCAGAAAGACACATGCGGTATATGCTCACTCATATATACATATTTAAACCTACTAAAACCTACAATAAACCTACTAAAATCTGTACACCTAAAAAAACTAATCAAGAGAGAAGACTCTGGCTAAAATGTTCAATCCCCAGTCAGAAAGGCAAAGAGGATGGACATCAGAAGAAAGAGTAAACAGGGAACAAGTCAGGAGCCTGCCACAAAGGGCCTCTTAAAGGCTGTGCCCTGTAGACTATCGAAGCAGATGCTAAGACTTATGGCCAACCTTTGGGCAGAATGCAGAGAATCTTATAAAAGAAGTGGGAAATAGTAAGATCTGGAGAGGACAGAAACTCCACAAGGAGAGCAACATAACCAAAAAATCTGGGCACAGGGGTCTTTCCTGATACTGGTACTCCAACTAAGTAGCACGCATGGAAATGACCTAGAACCCCTGCACAGATGTAGCCCATGGCAGTTCAGCCTCCAAGTAGGTTCTGTAGTAATGGGAACAGGGACTGTCTCTGACATGAGCTGATTGGCCTGCTTTTTGAGCACCTCCCCCTGAGGGGGGAGCAGCCTTACCAGGCCACAGAGGAAGACAATGCAACCACTCCTGGTGAGACCTAATAGACTTGGATCAGAAGGAAGGAAAAGAAGACCTCCCCTATCAGTGGACTTGGGGAGGGCCATGCATGGTGAAGGGGGAGGAAATGAGAGGTTGGGAGTGGAGGAGGGAGGGATACAAAGTGAATAAAGTGCAATTAATAAAAAATTTTAAAAAAAAAACAGAGGTGAAAAAAGTATATTGTAAATTATCGATTTATACAAATAAACATTTTTTTGGCTCAAAGTATAAATATAGTTTACCATGTCCCTTAGTAAGCTCAAAGACACTCCAATTTTCATATCCACTCTACTGGAAGGCATTAACTGGGTCCCTTTAAAAAAGGACCATAGTGTATTGCCCTAACTGTATACCACTAAGCTTTTCCTAACTTCCCCAAGATTACATTGCCTTATCATAGATTTACAGAGTATTAAAGAAAATAAAGCAATTGGAATTTTTAGGAACAACTAGATCTTACTTTGAACTTAGCATAAATTGTAGCAAATCTTTAACATCACTCTCATAGATCAACTTAATTTGGTGACACCAGCTTAAGGACTTATGGAGTTCAAGGTACCACTGATGTCATCAATCATAGCCATTTCAACATGAGTCCGAATTATCCTTGTGGTTAATTCCTTAACTCTGTAATGCATAATTGAAAAAAAATCACTAGGTATTGAACTCTCTGACCTATTGTGCTATTGTGGTGAAACAGGTCAGGCAGAATCTTATATAAGTGATTATTGCCAAGAAAAATAGCAAGCCAAAATGAATTCCTGGAGGGATAGCTAAGCATCAATGTCATCATCAAAAACTTGAAACATGTAAAAGTGCTGATTACTACAACATTCTTATTCAACTAGTGTATATCCTGAACAGAAGTGAGAGGAAGCTTGGAGAATGCGATGGGTTATCAGAAATTTAAACAGGTTGTGACTTCATTGTAATGGCAGAAGCAGATGTGGTTTTATTGCTTGAACAAATTAATACCCTCCTGAGACTTGGTATATATTGAAAATGGCATTTCACTCATTTCTGTTCCTAGGTACAAATAAAAGTTTGTTCTCAGGTATTAAGCTCATACAGCATATATATTCTATAGACCTCATGCCAACATTTAGTTCATACAAAGTTTATCATATTTTTCATTTTTCAAAGTACAAGACATAATTTATTTGATGATACTGTTTTAATTACACAGGGTAAGCAACACAGTAAATATTTCACACTTATTATTCAGACATTTATACAATGGAGGATAGGAAATGAATCTAAGCAAGGCATGATGGCACAAGCCGGTAATCCCAGCACTCAGGGAGGCAGAAGCAGGCGGATCACTGTAAATTTGAGGCCAACATGGTCTATAAGATGACTTCAGAACAGCTAAGTCTACACAGAAAAACTCTATCTCAAGAAACAGACAAATCAAACATAAAATCTAACAAAAACCAGGAACATTTTTACCTCATAGAAATGACTGAAGAGCTAATGGTGTGGGATATACAAAGGTATTGGTCCTAAAGAAAAAGATAAACGATTGTGTCTGGTCTGTTTTGGGACCCCAAAAGACTTATAAATTGGCTTTACTATAATCTATCAACACTAGAGGCTAAACTTACTTGAGAAGAGTTGCAATAAGGTAGAATTTGAAATTGCTGTACAGAACTGAGTGTTACCTACTGTCCCTGTTTACCTACATGCTGTTTCCTCATCAGCTGCAGTATATCAGTGAATAATTATTCATAGCTTCTGAAAATATAAATGATATGTCTAAAGGATTTTTTAATAATGTATTAATCTTTTTTCTTCTTTATTTCACATTTCTACTCACTTCTCACACCACTGGAAATGATTTTCCTAAATCTAGGGCCTTTGGTATTTATCTATTTATACATACTGGTTTTATCTGTTTATTCCACTAAAACCTTATAACTCTGTGTTTGAAAATACCTAAATGGGAATAATATTATGTATTTTTATAAGTAATTTTATTCTTTGTGATTAATAAAAGTATATAATTTCACCCTTCCATTTCTCCAATCCTCCCACCTCTTTCTTTCTACCTATAGTATAAATTTATATGTGTGATTGTATTTATGTGAGTATATATTATATATATACAAATAAAATTCATGGTCTCTAATTTTGAAATTAATTGAAATCAATACCAAGTGGTTAACCGTGAAATTATATACATATAAGTAACATTTTATTGACTGGCATGGTTTTATGCATGCATAAAATATTCATACACATATATGTATATATAGAGATAGAAAGCATTTCAGTCAGCATTGCATTTTTGCTTCTTTTAGTAATTATTTGCAGACAGTGTGACATCCTCTAAGTTTCTTGCTTTGGTCTACAGTCACATGTACACATTTAGCACATTTCCATACTTTTCCCCCAGTTTCTTGAATAAGCATCCAACTCACATTTTGTACCAAACTACACCACCCAAAGCTCTGAAATAACCAGAACTTTTCATATTATTCATCAGATATTTTGGCTGGTTAATTTTAAAGGATTAATTTTGTTAACTTTTTTCTTACAAAATTGTATATATTAGTATTTTTGGTAAATTATTTATTTTTTAAAATTCATTTATTTATTATAAATTACAATTTATTCACTTTGTATCCCAGCTGCAGCCCCCTTCCTCAGCCCCTCTCAATCCCACCTAACTCCATCATCTCCTCCCATGTCCCTCTCCAAATCCACTGATAGGGGAGGTCCTCCTCCTCTTCCATCTGACCCTACGCTATCAGGTCTCATCAGGACTGGCTGCATTGTATTCCTCTGTGGCCTGGCAAGAAGGCTCTCCCCTCAGGGGTAGGTGATCAGAGAACCAGCCACTGAG
This sequence comes from Pachyuromys duprasi, assembly GCA_028658305.1. Lineage (NCBI taxonomy): Eukaryota > Metazoa > Chordata > Mammalia > Rodentia > Muridae > Pachyuromys > Pachyuromys duprasi. The sequence continues at coordinate 37,681,559 of CM053745.1, read as the reverse complement.
TTTATGTTAGAGACAGTTCCATTTATAAATGAGTATATACCATGTGTGTCTTTCTGCTTCTGGTATACCTCACTCAGGATGATCTTTTCACAGTCTCTTTGTGTTCATTTGTACAACAGTCTTGCTTTATCTGGAGGGCAGTAGTATTTTCTTAGATTGATCTGTTTTTGTTTTGTTTTGTTGTTACTTATTTGTTTGTTTTTATTGTTTTGGTAACTTTTAATGATCTGTTTCTCTCTCTTCCCCCATAGTGTTTTTTTTTGTTTGTTTGTTTGTTTTAGTTTTTTACAGTTTCTTCAGATTTTACTGAAAATATTATGGCCTACATCACATTTTCTTTATAATTGATCAGAACCATTCCTAAATGATACCCAGTGTCATAATACTTAAATAAGGGTAGTTTAATAATTATGTACATTTAAGGATAATCATTCCAAATTTTTTTGGCCCAGGTCCTCCATACCTTTTATTCCATTCACTGCAGACTCCAGGTACTCTCAGATGGATAGAAAAACTGGATCCTTCTACCACATATAAAAAGCACACCCAAAATCAAAGATAGACATTACTTAAGAATGGTTGGACAATTCAGACAGTTCTGATGAGACCGGATAAGCTAGAGTCAGATGGAAGAGGAGGAGGACCTCCCCTATCAGTGGACTTTGAGAAGAGCATAGGAGGAGATGAGGGAGGGAAAGTGGGATTTAGAGGGAAGGAGGGAAGGGGCTACATATGGGATACAAAATGAATAAACTGTAATTAATATTTAAAATAAAAATTTAATTAAAAAAGAATTGTTGGAAAAGTGTTTTTCCCCCAAACAAATGGACAGAGGGAGCAAGCTAGTGTAGCTATTCTAATTTCTGACAAAAATTGACTTCAAACCAAAATTAGTCACAAGGTTATGGAGAAGATATTCATCAAAAGGAAAATCTACCAGGTGACTTTTCAGTTCAAAACATCTATGCCCCCAGTGCAAGGGTACTAACATTTGTTTTAAAAAATTGCTAAGATCTTAGATCATCCATTGAATATCACATATTAATCATGGGAGAGTCAATACTGTACTCTCACCATAGCTAGGTCAACCAGACAAAAAATAAACAGAGATATAATGATGTTAACAAACATTATGACCCAAATACACTTAGCAGATAACTACAAAACATTTCATGTAAACAAAGGAATACAACTTCTTCTCAGCACCTCATGCAACCTTCTTAAAAATGGACCACATACTAGGTCACAAAGCAAGTCTAATTCTATTTAAAATCTAACTTTACTCTTATACATGCTGCAATGAAGTGCTTAATTGCAATTTTCAAGATGAATTAACTTACATTATAGAATAATATATTTCCAATTTCATATTATTAAAAGTGATAAAGGAACTGTGTAGATACAGGAAGGTTGTTCTTTGTGAAGCTTAATAAGCTTACACTGAGAACTTTGTTGTTAAATCTGTAATGATGCTCAGAAATATTAATACATTCAGAAGAATACGGAGAAGCACTTGCAAGTACCATGGTAACATGCTTGCTTTAATATGTTTATGGTTGTGTATTCTGTCCATTAAGCTTTGATGTTGCAAGGCTATTGGACCACAGTTATTTAAACCTAAATAAAAACTCCATTCCTTAGTTTTCCACATTTAAGGAAAGTGCCACAGATGCTTTAACATTCTTTTTGTTCTCATTTATTTAATTGAATTTTATTTTTTATATTAATTACAGGTTATTTACTTTGTATCCCAACTGTAGCCTTCTCATTCATTCCCTCCCAATTCTACCCCCCCTCCCTCATCTCTTCCCTTCCCCTCTTGTCCACTGATAAGGGAGGTCCTCCTCCCCCTCCATCTGACCCTAATTTATCAGGTCTCATTGGGACTGGCTGCAATGTGGCCTGGCAAGGCTGCTCCACCCTAGAGGGTGGGGACAGCTCAAAGAGCCAGGCACTGAGTTCATGTCAGAGACTGTCAATGTTCCCCTTACTAGGGTAAACCACTTGGATACTGAGCTGCCATGGGCTACTTCTGAGCAGAGGTTATAGGCTATATCCATACACGGTCCTTGGTTGGAGAATCTGTCTCAGAAAGAACCCCTGTGTCCAGATATATTTGGTCCTTGTGGCGTTCCTGTCCTCTCCAGGTATACTAACTCCCTATTCTTTCATATGATTCCCTGCACTCTGCCCAAGGTTTGGTTACATGAAATTTTTTTTTGTAAGACAGAAGGAAGAGAATTGAACACACAAAAAGAAGGAATTAAACAAATGTCACGTTAAACAGTGTAGAGTCTGATTTTCATGCTTCTTACACACATAAACCACTGTGGTTTATGTTGTGTCATATAGTCATTCAGTACACAATAGCATAAGGAGGATATAATTGTTTAAGATCTTAAATAACAGCATGGTAAATCAAAGAACATAGCAATTTATAAGGATGCATGCTTTATGTGTCTGTTACAACTTATTTCATTTTAATTAGGCAAATGTAGTCACATTTTAAAATAAAATACTCTTTTTGTCATCCCCTTTCACCTGTTTTATTAGTGGAAAATATGGTATCTATGGTTTTCCCTGTTCTATTTTTAATAAATGAAAAATTAATGGATTTATTTATTGAATCTAAAATTAAGGTCCACAACAAGAAGGTGAAGAGTTGCTGGCTGACAAATTCACTTTTTCATTTCATTTTTCATCACTTGGTTGTGCTGCCAATCTAGAGTGGTCTCATGGGTCTGTGGCCAGTCCAGACAGGGTATTACTAGCCCCTTTTGAATAGAATTATTTGAATCAATCCTGCTTGTACGAGAAATCTGGTGGTATCTTTGGAAGCACTGGACATTTTATCAACACTTTTGTGTCTTGGCTTAGGAATTGGAGTACTGGAGGCTTAAGCTGGGAGCTTAGTGTCCTTCAAGTTCTTCTCTCACAAATTTGAAGAATAAAATTCTTGGACCATTAAAGGTGAAATTTTAGAAAGAAATATTTGATTACAGAGCATGATAGAAAGAGAGAGAGTACAAGGCTCCTCTCCAGCAGAAAGAATGCTCAGAAATGGTGCAATAACATTATTCAATGCCTAAGAGTCATAGTTTTTTTTACAACTCACGGAGAAGTCATGGAGAAAGGCTCATCTGTTGAGTTCCCATTCTATTTAGCCTGGTGTCTATTAGTTTTAGATAAGTCCTCATGTATATCCTCCTGGAAAAGAGATCCTCATTTCAGAACAAAAAGAGAGAATGAAAATCCTGCCATCTCTGTGTTCTAGCATAGGCAAAGCTGAATGTTTCTCTCAGCCAATTGTGTAAAACTACTCTCCTAGAAAGGTTCTTTAAAGTACATAGCCAGTTATTCTCTGCTGTTCTCATCATCAGAGTGTTAAGGGTACTTCTCTATTTTTTTTCACATGTAACTTCTTTTCCTTAAAGCCGAGATGCTGCCCACAAAGACTGTAGGTCTAGGAAACACTTCAGCATTTACTTATGTACTATATAGGTCTTTTAAATAATTACTTAAAGTGTTTTAAAACTAAGTCACTAATCTATTTCTGTCTTTTGTCTGATTAAATATTCCACTAGATTTCTATTCTTTTCTGTCACGGTATTTTGTGGAATGTCCTTTAGGTCATTTAAGTAATCATATTTTAAAGGAAAATATAATATTTTATAATTTTGAATATAAAAATGTTTAGTGATTCTGTATAGTATTTTCCATATGATTCTGATTTTCATGAAAATAATTAAAAGTCCAGATTATTCCAAAAGAATGCTAAAAAGGTACAATCTTTTGTGGAGGCATTTCATTCATTTCCTGGTATACCTTCACTACTCTATATTTTTTCTGCTAAACAACTAAAAAAATGTTTGCTACTATTAGATATCCCATGAAAAATTAACAACAAAAACACTAACAAGGATAAAGCAGGCAACAAATAGCAAGAACAACAACATTCTTTACTAACTAGTTAATATATTTTCATTACTTATATAACAATATTAATAGCATGTATATAGATGTCTTAAAAAGACAATATTGAACCCGCTCAGATGTGGCCCATGATAGCTCAGTGTCGAAATGAAGACCCTAGTAAGGGAAACAGGGACTGTTTCAGTTTTGAACTTGATGACTGACTCTTTGACCCTCCCCCATAGATGCCAGGGAGTAACAACTTGGCTAGATCCCAGGGGAGGACATTGCAGCCAGCCCTGAGGAGACAAGATGAGCTGGGGTTGGATGGAAGGGGAGGAGGTCTTCTCCTGTTGGTGGACTTGGAGGGGGCGGGGAGGAGATGAGGAAGGGTTGGAAGGGTGGAAGGGAATGAGGGAGGGGGCTACGTATGGGATGCAAAAAACCTAACCTGTGATTGATATAAAAATAAATAATTTTTTTAAAAAAAGACAATATTGAAAATTTAAGAGAATCCTTTAAAAATATGGTTGGTTAGTAGGGCACAGTGGCACGTGCATATAATTCCAGTACTTGGGAGGCGGAGACAGGTGGATCTCTCTGAGTTCAAGGCTAGCCTAGTCTATAAAGTGAGTCCTGGACAGCCAAGGCTACACAAAGAAACCCTGTCTCAAAAAAATAAAAAAGAATATGGCAAGTTCTCTCATTTGAGATGTGTGAGTTGAGGAACCTATAAGGGGACACAGTACAAGGACATGTTTACTAACCCCACAGCTTTCTAAAATTTGTTGGAGGTGATCCTGAGTTGTCATTGTTTTCACTTAAAATCATTAGCTGAATGTTAAAGTAGACAGGACATGCATGTGAGTGCCATTTATCTGAGCGGAATATTACCTCAGAAAATTTTCCAAGTCTTTATAAAGAGGCCTCATCTATTTACGGGGATACAGAATTGTGTTACAGTATTTTTCCTGCCTAAATAAATACATGAAACAGATCTCAAACACAGTCTTCAATTCAAGTTCATCTATTTTGAAGAGTTTGAATTTAAACCTGGAATACAGATGTCCGTTTCCAGTTTGTATCCCCAAAGAGGAGTCAGATCGTTCTGATTAGCAGTTGTAGAGGTTTCTTTACAAAAAAAAAAAAAAAAGGCTGGTATGCAAATGTTAGCAACAGCCTACAGAGAACAGTTTAGGATGGTAGCAAACAAAATAAACACAGGAAAAGACACACATGGACAGACACACACACATGGACACACGCACACCGATACACATACAATATACACACACAGTGATCTAAAATGTTAAATGTCTGTACTTCCTCAAATACAATATCCTCAAAGCAAGTAAGTTTAAGTCTGAAATACTTTCCTGTGTCACTTATTAAGTAGGAAAGAAATAATTAAAATCAATCTACTGAAGGATTAGGTTACTTCTGATAGTAAGTATACCAGGAGAAACCAAAATGAAATGTATGTCTCAGGGATTCTTGTTAACTTGCTGATTGTTTACAAATAGATGTATTGAGAAAGTAAAAAGCAAACTGCTCCTGATAGCTTATTTATTCCTTTACAACTACAATTTCCTTGTTTAGACAATGGTTCTACTTCTCCTAGTTGGGCAATGCACTCACTCTTGCTGCCAAAAAAGACAGAGCATCTGAAAATCTGTTTTTAAGCAGTGTCAGTCTTTCAAAGTAATAGGCAAAACAAGAAGAAAAGAAACATCTGCTATCTGCACTTTTTTCCCCCCTCCAAACATCAATCTCCCAAGTCTTTGGCAAGCGGCTTCTTGCACTCTAAGTCACAGAAATGTCAAAGGAGAGAGGAAATGAGAGTGGATACCTCCTGAAATGTCACTTCGAAAGTAAATAAAATAAATTGAAAAAGGGCTATCGACAACCGAGGAACCTCAGAGGCCAGGAGTTGCAGGGCACTCATAGGTAATTGAAGTGTCCCACCACGGGATATTGCTATTTTCTCTCTAAATTAAGTTCTTTAGTTGTGAACTTCAACAGTAAAACTACAAGAGTCTTGAATGCAAAGCTAAAATTCAGAGGCTTCTAGCTTGAAGCTAATTTTTTAACATTACTTTCTATTGAGTCTAAGTCAGAATTTTAAAATTAAAATATTGAATCTGGATAATGTGGAGATCTCTCTAGTCAGTAATTTGCCTTTATGCGATATATTAGTGGTAGCAAACGGTGTTCATGAAAGATGCAGTCTTTACATTCAGAATATCTAAGTATCACATTGACTTCTGCCACTTAACCAAATGCCTAATATATACAGTTTTTGGTAATAAGCATAGACAATTGGATTTCTTTTTACTTTTTAAAAACAAAGTCTAATTTCAATATATTCCCCCTCCAAGTGTTCAAAACAAATTAAGCATGTAAAAGTACAGTGCTGACTCACGTAACTGCTTATTATTTTATTCCTTTGATCATTAGTGAAAATATACTCAGGAATTAATTAGTATCCATTTTATCACAAACGTGTATATATTTTGGTCTAAGTTTGACTACATCGTTTTTATAATCACAGGTTTCAAGTCCTAAGTTAGTAATGATATTGTTTATACATGCTACCCATAAACTAATCAGTGAATCTATTAGATATAAAAATCTTTTTATTTAAATTCTTTTTAATAATTTATTCACTTTACATCTGAATTGTAGCCCTCTCCATCATGTCCTCCCAGTCCCTTCTTTCCTCCCTCTTCCCCCCTATTCTCTTCCCATGTATTTCTTAGAAAAGGAGCGACCTCCTCCCCTACCATCTGACTCTATCCTATCAAGTCTTATTAGGACTGCTTGCATCCTCTTCCTCTGTGGCATGACAATATCCCACCACCAGGAAGAAGCGATCAAAAAGCAGGCAACAGAGTCCATGTCAGAAGCAATCCCTGCTCTCCTTACTAGGGAACCCACATGAAGACAGAGCTGACTAATTGGTTACATCTCAGCAGGGATCTAGGTCCTCTCTATGCATGGTCCTTGGCTGGTGCATCAGTATCTGCAGGCCCAGCTGGGATCACATTTGTTGGCTCTGTTGGTCTTCTTTTGGAGCTGCTATCTAATCTGGGCACTTCTATTCCCTCACTCTTTCCTTATAAGAGAAGATTCTCAAAGAACTAATTGGAAGCTACTGTTCAATTCCAAAAATTTAATACTGATAACACCATAGCCATCAAATTTTAAATAAGAAATTATGAAAAAAATCATTATTGTATATTATTGTTTGAACTGGTATTGATTTATCTAGAACTAGATATCAAAAAAGGAATCTAATAGGTTTCACCAATTCCTTCTTGCCAACATTCTTCTCTAAAATGATCAATTACCTATTTATATTAATGAATACTTGCACAGATTGATGAAATTTGAAAAAATTATGATTATCTCAGAACACTGTTAGGTAATCCAGGAAAAAAATTAGAGTGTTTATTAAATTATCAGTGTGCTGTTGGTTATCTTTATCTTTTTATTTGTTCCACATTTTCTTCTATTTGTTAGTTTCCTTGAATTGGTAGAGATAGTTATTGATGATAGTTCTCCTTTAGATAGGAGAAATATATTGAAGTTTCTCCTTTCTTAGCTGTGACCTTGGGTCTTCTCTATCTCATCCTTCAACTGCATAAAATTGGCATGGACTCTAGATAATGAGATTATCAGTACACTTCCAGTTTTGTTACCACTGATAAGATGTTTTCATTTATTACTATTTCACTAAAATGAGTTCATTAAAAAATTGGACACTTTATATTGGTTTTCACAAATCTTCTCTTTCTTAGCTTAGCAATAATTTAGTGCTAAAGTTTTTTTTTTAAAACTTTAAATAAGACATGCATTTTTATTGCAAAAATCACTCTAAGGGGCTCATAATTATGCTCAGAAGGGAAAGTCCCCCGCCACTAAAACAGATGAGTTTGAGCTCAGCATCTAAATGATAGAGAACACTAACCCCTGCAAGTTGTCTCTTACCATGAAATGGCACCACGCACCTCTCTCTCTCCTTACCTCAATGAGTAAATGGTAATAGTTTATAATTAACTTTGGACTGGGCAAATTTGTTAGAGAAACATGATAATTTGTCACATAATGAGCTCAATCTTTTTCTTTTTATTATGTTGCTACTTTTGTAGGAAAACTTCCAGGACAGACAGACATTAAGATAAATTTCCATTGGAAAATTTAAAATTATTTTTTAATCTCATCCTCAAGGCTGAAGACCCAAACATAAGACCAACTGAGGCATCTTACTGTCAGTGTTTCTATTTTGTTTGGTTTTTTTACTTAAATTTTTATTTTTTATTCAATTGTATCCCAGCTGAAGCACCCTCCCCGATTCCCTCCCAATCCCACCCTTCCTTCCTAATCTCCTCCCACACTACTCTCCAAGTCCACAGATAGATAATGCTTTCGTTTTGAATGCAGACTTTTGAAAGAAAATGCTTTTGTCTGTATTTTTATTCTATATTATAAACGTTTCCTTTTCTTTCTCCCCTCTGTTTTATTTCCCCTCCTTTATGTCCATGTCTTCCTCCTCCTCTGTCTCATCCTTGTGATCTTCTTCTTCCTCCCTCTCTCTCCATTCTACTTTTTCTACCTCTATTCTACCAATATTAGTCCATAAATCTTGGGCCTAAGTGAGTCTCTCACTTTAATCTCCAAAGCTTCTGGGACTTCAGATTTATTCCACCAAACCTATGTCTTTTTTCTTTTCACACAATTTATCTTGCATACAGTGTGTGCAAATACCAAAGCAGTATACCAATAATGTTAACTTATATGGTTGCTTTGATTCACTGATCCCAAGCAAGTCTATTTGCTGTGTATGTTAACAATTTCAGAGTTCTAACTAAGAAACGACACTTTGTTCTTACACTGTTTTTATAGGCACAGCCCTCTTGAAGAACCTGGGGGCCCAGCAGTTTGGTCAGTTTAGTTAGGGAAAACTGGTTGCCCTTTGGAAAGGATGTACCCAGCAGGGTATCAAACATATGCTGAGACTGACAGCCAAATTTTGGCAGAGTGCAGGGAATCTTATGAAAGAAGGGGGAGATTGAAAGACCTGGAGGGGACAGGAGCTCCACAAGGAGAGCAACAGAATCAAAAAAATCTGGCACAGGGGTCTTTTGTGAGACTGATAACCTAAACAAGGACCATGCATGGAGATAACCTAGAACCCCTGCACAGAAGTAGCCCATGGCAGCTCAGTGTCGAAGAGGATGCTCCAGTAATACGAACAGGGACCATCTCTGATATGAACTCATGGGCTGGCTCTTTGATCACCTCCACCTGAAGGGGGCGCAGCCTTACCAGTCCACAGAGGAAGACAATGAAGCCAGTCCTGATGAGACCTCATGGACTAGGGTCAGATGGAAGAGGAGGAGAGCCTCCCTTATTGGACAGGTGGAGGGGCATAGAAGAAGAAGAGGGAGGGAGGGTGGGACTGGAAGGGGATGGAGGAGGGAGCTACAGCTGGGATATGAAGTGAATAAGCTGGAATTAGTAAATAAAAATAAAATAAAATAAATTTAAAGTACAAAACCAAGAAATAACACTGATTTATTTGAAATAATTATTTGTAAATTAGTTCATCATTGGCTTTAAGTATGTTGGTTTTAAACTATATTTTAACACTTTACATGATATTTCTACCAAGTAATGTTTGACAGAGTTTAAAGTTTGCTTTTCAGTATAATTTTTATATCCTTTATGTATCTGACTGAAAAAATACTATGATCTACAATCAATCTAAGAATAGATTCCTGACTCCTTGGTGTTGTTACAAGATAGTCTTGTGGTAATGAAAAACAGAAAAGAGAGGGATTAAAGTCCAAGGTCCTCTGTAGAGCAATTATTATGACTGGTGACTAGAATATTTGCTATTAATTTCCTTCTTCTTATATCAGACAACACTGCCACTACTTAAGCCTCTCATGCTATAGTCTTCTTTGATGTCTTAATTTGAATCTGTCTCTTAAATCATTGTTGAAATTATAATAGTAATTGAAATTACTGCTTTTTTTTCTTGATATCTTCTATGATAATTGTATTTTTTCTCTAATACTATTTCATTTCAAAATACTGCTATATAGTACCCATGCCAGATTCATAATTATTTTATGAATCTGCCATGTTACTTTCTATGTCTTTTATCTGCACTAATTCCTTGGCTTATATTTACACAAAACAAGATGCTTATGTACAGAGAACTTTTTTTGATCTCTTTAATCATAAGTATTTACATCATCAGTACTATGATAGGATCTATAGCAAATATAACTATGAGGTTGTTTTTCATAGCGTTTTTTGAGATTTGTAATAAAAATAACATTTCCCATCCACTTTCCTCCCACCAGAGCCTCTCATGTCCATTCTGACAAATTACTGTTGTCCTTCTTTAGCTCATGTTTGGGCTGTTTTGGTTGGTGAGTCTTCGTGGGTATAGCTTTTGACATTTATTAAGAGTCACAGTCTCACAACAAACTCCTTTATCTCCTGGCTCCTATAATCTTTCTGCCTTGTGTTCTACAATGTTCTATGAGCACTGAGTGTTTCAGTACATTCTAGATGTATCTTGTTTTTATGTTTTTCACAGTACTTTTAAATTTTAATTTATTTTATTTTTTAAAAATATTCGTTAGTTTATTAACTTTGTATCGCAGCTGTAGCCTGTTCCCTCCTTCCCTCCCAATCCTACCATCCCTCCCTCATGTTCTCCCTGACCTTTTCCAAGTCCACAGATAGGGGAGGTCCTTTTCCTCCTCCATCTGATCCTAGCTTATCAGGTTACTTCAGGACTGGCTGTAATGTCCTCCTCTGTGGTTTAGCAAGGCTGCTCCTGCCTCAGGGGGAGAAGGGGAAGGTCAAAGAACCAGCCCTTGAGTTCATGTCAGGAATAGTCCCTGTTACCATTATTAGGGTACCCACTTGGATAATGAGCTACGATGTAATGTAATGAACCCCATCAGAGCAGGGGTTCAAGGTTATATCCATACATGGTCCTTGGTTGGAGATACAGTCTCAGACAAACCCCTGTGCCAGATATATTAGGTCCTTGTGGAGCTCCTGTCCTCTCCAGATCATATTAACTCTCCTTCGTTCATATGATTCCCTGCACTCTGCCCAAAGTTTAGTTATGAGTCTCAGCATCTGTTTTGATAAACTCCTAGTTCGGAGGCCTTCTGTAGTAGGCTCCTGTCCTGTTACTTCTTTTCTCCTACTTCCCATGTCCATCTCATTTGTCTTTCCTAGTGAGGATTGATCATCTTACCCTGGGTCCTCTTTCTTGTTTATCTTTTTTAGCTGTACAGATTTTAGTATGTTTGTTCTCTTTTATAGGTCTAGTCCCCACTTATAAGTGGGTATATACTGTGTGTTTCTTTTAGCTCCTGGGGTATCTCACTCAGGATGAACTTTTCTAGATCCCACCATACACATGAGCAAAAACATGTATGAACAACCATTTCAACTGT
>CM053745.1:37651452-37669657 GCA_028658305.1 Pachyuromys duprasi | reverse complement strand
ATATAGAGTAAACATACCATAAATCTGTACACAATAAAGAAGCTAAGCAAGAAGGAGGACACTAGGGAAGCTGCTTAGTCCTCATTTAAAAAGGCAAAATGATAGACATCTGAAGCCCAAGGAGGACTGGGGCAGAGAACAGGACAGAAGCCTACCACAGAGGGCCTCTGAAAGACTCTACACAGAAGATTAGCAAAGCAGATGCTGTGATTCATAGCTAAACTTTGGGCAGAGTGCAGGGAATCTTATGTATGACAGGGGAAACAGAAAGACTTGTAGGGTCCAGGAGCTCCACAAGGAGACAAACAGAACCAAAAAGTCTGGGGTTTTTTCAGAGACTGATACTCTAACCAAGGGCCATGCATAAAGGTTACCTAGAACCCCTGCACTGATGTAGCCCATGGCAGCTCAGTCTCCAAGTAGGTGCCGTAGTGGGATAAGGGACTGTCTCTGACCTGAACTCAGTGGCTGGGTCATTGATAACCTCTGCCTGAGTGGGGAACAGTCTTACCAGGCCACAGAGGTAAACAGTGCAGCAAGTCCTGAGGAGGTTAGGGTCTGATAGGCTAGGGTCAGATGGAAGGGGAGGAGGACCTCCAATATCAGTGGACTAGGAAAAAAGAGGGAGGGAAAGTGGAACAGGGCAGAGAAAAAGGAGGGGGCAACAGCTGTGATACAAAGTGAATAAATTGTGATAAACAAATAAGCAAGTGAAAAAACTAAAAAGAGTTCTTTTTCTGATAATTTTTTAAAGATTTTTCAGCTACTTGTAACATCACTTTGTGTTTTAGATATGACATCATCTCCTGCCTTTTGCCCATCTCATTCTCACATTTTTTGCTAAATAAAAGCCCAAAGCTTAGCTAAGAATTCATTTTTTTTCTGGTCCTTCCATAAATTTGTTTATTTTCAGTTACTTTTATAATAATGAGTAGACTTCTGTCCACCTTAATTCATATTTTTTAATTGTTGGGAAATATGGAAGGAGTTGTGGGAGGAGACACTGTGATCAGAATGTACTATCTGAGGTGGGAAAAATCTATTTCCAATAAAAAAGAAAAACATAAATTTAAGAGTAAATTTTGATTTCTTTTTACTATCTCTGTTTATAATTACTACTAAATCCCATGATTATATATAATAAAATTAGTATATACAAGATTGCATGCATCTCTGGACTTGACTAATGCCCTTCATGTCACTGACACTGTATGAGTAATTTTCCAATATTTCCCATCTGGCCAAATTCTAGAGCCAAGAGAGAAGGAGAGAGAGACAGAGACAGAGAGAGAGAGAGAGAGAGAGAGAGAGAGAGAGAGAGAGAGAGAGAGAGAGAGAGCGCTCATAATCTAAACTTGGTAGCTCTTGCTAGCAATCTTTCTTTTACCCAACATCCCATGAGAAATCATGTATTTTGAGATGTATTCTGCTTTTGTGTTGTCATACCTGGAATCTTGTCTTGGCCTTTCTATGGTACTTTTTCTTTTTTTTAAACAATTTCTTTATTTCCATCACAGTGCACTTATTTTGTCCATGCAACATGTTTTATCTTCTTCTTCATGATTTTCCTTTTGCCTGGAATGATTTTTTTTTTTATCATTCACTTAGTAAATTATCATTAAACTCACACATAGTAGTTTGGTGGTCTGGGCCTTAAGCAAGCTTTTCCTGAATCCACATTACTAAGCATACTTAGTCACATTTTCTGCATTAACATCGTTATAGCTTTTGAGTGATCGTTCAGTTTATACCACACATGACATACGTACAAAAGTTCAGCCTGCCTATTCTTCTCTCATATATGATGGCTGAACATAGAGTTTCAATATAGATGGCATGTAATATCTACTGAGCAAATGAATATAATTTTATTATTTATTTATTTTTATTCTGTAATTTCCTCCCTCTTTAAGATAAGGGATGATTAGATATATAATATGAGGCTCCAGGACTCTCAATAGATCCAGAAACCATGAAAAAAGTTGTTTTTTATTACTGTTTGACAGATGGTAACATGAGGAAATGAATATGCTAAAACAAAGAGATCGAGTTATTAAAAACCATACAGAACTATTAATTTTATTGTACTGACAACCTCATTTAGAAAAACGATGGTAAGTTTGAAATGAATCCATTTTTCTTTGCTTCTATAAATATTTATACTTTGATTGCCAATATACTGTGTCTCTTCAGTTCTTTTAAGAAAACATATAGAGTTGATAGCGAGAGACAAATAAACTGTCATGCTAAAAAATGGTCTTATTTTGTCTCAGTATATAATAAATTTCATTTTAAAAATAGCAATTGAGGAAATGAGAGGTTAGAAAAGAGTATGATATTGTTTAAATGAAAACAAAAAATTAAATCTATTATTTATGTCCTATCATTGAGATTTATTTATTTTGGTTGAAAGCCTATTTTATTAGATATTAGTATAGCTACTCCAGTTTGCTTTCCAGAGCCATTTACCTTGAAACTTCTTTTCCAGGTATTGTCTATCTTTGTTGCAGAGGTGTGTTTCATGAATGCAGCAGAATGTTTGATCCTGTTTCTGCAACCATTCCATTAGTCTGTGTCTTTTTATTGGAAAGTTGAGTCCTTTGATTTTGATAGATAATAGTGACCAATGAATGTTATTTTCTCTTATTGTGAAGTTGGTGATGATAATGTATTTGTGTGCTATTTTGTTGTTGTTGTTGTTGTTAGTTATCTATATCCTATGTTTTCTTGAGTGTAGTAGATTTTATTGGATTGAGATTTTCCTTTTAGTATCTCCTGTAGGGCTGGGTTGCTGTGTAGATACTGTTTAAATTTAGTCTTGTCATGGAATATTTTATTTTCTCCACCTATGTTGATTGAAAGTACAGCTGGCATGCAAAGTGAATAAATAGTAAGAAATAATAAATCAATAAAAATTTTTATCAGACTTAATAGCAGAGAATTTGCCTGTGCTCTTGGCAGAAGTGAAAATCTGAGGTTCTGAGCATAGATATGACTTAAGAACGTTGTTGAAGAATCAAAAAATCTGGGCCCAGGGGTCTTTCCTGATATTCCAACCATGCAGGGGGATAACCTAAAACCCCTGCACAGATGTAGTATATGGCAGCTCAGTCTCCAAGTGGGTTCCCTAGTAAAGGGAACATGGACTGTCTCTGACATGAACTCAGTGGTTGGCTCTTTGATCACCTACCTCCCCCTGAGGGGAACAGGCTTACCAGGTCACAATGGATGACAATGCAGCCAGTCGTGATGATACCTGATAGACTTGGGTCAGATGGAAGGGGAGGAAGACAGCCCCTATCATTGGACTCGGGGAGGGGTAAGGGAGGAGAAGAGGGAGAGAGGGTGAGGTTAAGAGGGGATGAGATTGGGAGCTACAGCTGGGATACAAAGTGAATAAACTATGATTAAAACAATAAATTTATAAAAAAGAAAAAAAGAATAAAAATTTTAAAATGCTGCTGAAGATTTGAAATTGGCAGGTGAGCAGGAATGTAGGCAGAGTCACAGAGCCCCCAGCTTCCCGCCAGCAAAAACCTGGGGCCTCAGATCTGAAGCAAAATGGAATGGAATTGTCAACAACCTTGGAGCTTGAAAATTCACTCTCTCTACAAGCCTGCAAGGAGAAACCTGGCCAAACCAACATCTTGATTTTGGCTTTAGAACACCATGAGCACAGAAGTCAGCTAATTCCTCTCATATTTCTTACTTTCAGTTGTGGGATAAAAATGATGACTATTGTTTGAAGTCATGATGTTTTGATTTTTTATACATCAATGAAAAATATGAATACACATTTTTTGAGTCTTGTAAAAAGAAAAAATATTTATCTATTTTTTAAAGATTTTTTTTGTTATGTATACAGAGTTTTGCCTTCATGTACACCTGAATGACAGAAGAGGACACCAGATCTCATAATACATGGTTGTGAGCCACCTTGTGGTTGCTAGGAATTGAACTCGGGACCTTTGGAAGAGCAGTCAGTGCTCTTAACCTCTGAGCCAGTTCTCCAGCCCTATTTACTTATCTTTATTTGTGTGCACATGTATATACCTTCATGGATTTACATACACCACATACATGCAGGTCTGCTGAAAGCAGATAATTTGGTGTTAGGATTAAAAGCAGTTATGAACTGCATTCTGTGTGTGTTATGAATAGACCCCTGCAAGTACAGCATTACACAATCATGAGGAATGATCATTTAATGAATAATGAAGCTCACATTTGAAAGAGGACAAGGAAAGGTGTACAAGAGAGTTTGAAGGCACAAGGAAAAAAAAACTTAATTAATGAGAGAGCAGGATACAGTAGGGATACAAAGTTAATAAACTGTATCTATTATTAAAAAATTAAAAAAGAAAAGAAAAACGAAAAAAGAAATTAGCAGGCAAACGAATTTAGATAGAAAAAAATCATCTCATGTGAGATAACTCAAACTCAGAAATACAAATATGGTGTGCATTCACTTATAAGTGTATGTTAACTGTTAAATAAATGATAATAAAGCAAAAAAATAAAAATAAAAAGACTTTTTAAATATGAATTAAGTATAAGAAATACTGTTTTGTGTTCACTTACAGTGAAATTATAAGTAATTGACAAATAATAAAAAATTCATGTATAACTTAGAAATTTGTTTATCTAAGAAATAAATTTTAATTTGTCAATTTGAACTTTAAAAGCAACAGTAATATTGTTGCTTAATAAAGTGCACTAAGAAATAATCATAACACTATGATATTTGTATATACACTCTAATCAGTAACAAAAGCTTGATAAACATTGCATTTTTACAAAATATTTTCCAAGTACAAAAAAATTACAATATGATGAGAACTGCAAGAATGCTTAATATTTGAATAAGAAATTGAATGTCACAGTTTTCTTAGATATTTATAAATAACTTTGAGAAAATATTTTGACAGTGTGGATTGAGATGTGATAATTAAAACTGAAGATGAGTCCATGTTATAAATATTATATTTCTTCTTCTCTAGTTATTACACATCACCTCAAATATTTTCTTTAATACAATAACAAAATGAATCAACAGCACATCAGCAATTTATCTCACACAGATTTCCTTTTTCAGTATCCAAACTGATGTTCTCCCAAGTGAGCATTCGTCAGGCAGAGATAATGAAGTTATCTATCATTTCTAGCTCTTCTCTGTGAGCAGGAATCAGGAAATGACCCAGCTGACTAAGCTTATCCAGTTTGCTATCAAAGGCTAACTCTGTGGAGTGCTGTTATTGTGGCCTAAGCACTGACAACATAGGTTCTATTGGGCAAAGGATTCTGAGCTACCTTGTAAGTATGGAAGTGATCCTTGCACATTTGATGGTATCATTTTGATAGTATCACATGAAAAATGTATTCATTCTATTTGTGAACAGAATGAAAATATTTGTAATTATATTTTTAAAGTATTAAATCAGATTTGACTATCACCATAAAAGGTAAAATGAGGGTGGGGAAGATTTAGTAGTAAAAGTTAATCTCAGGCATATATAAACAACCAAACATTCCTTCCATTTTTGTAGATCTCTTGCCCTACTCTGCAAAGGATACTGTTACAGAATGGAGCAGATGAATGAAAACTTTAGGTAGAAGGTGATTGTTTCCTAGTGTGATTGTTTATACCTCTACTTATTAAGTACTAGAATTACTATTATATAGTCTCATGGCTATGGAAACAAAATTTCAAAAGTTTGGCTTAGATATGTCCTTGAAATTTCTTTTGGGAAATTCAGTGATGATGGAGAAAAGTTGGGAACAAGGTTGAAGAGAAGCAACGATATACACCCTGCTTCCTGACACTGATCCCTGTAAGTTACACCACTTTTTAGTCTTGAGGTATTTAATTCATATGTGTAGGATTGTCTGCCACTTCTTTTCCATTCCCTAGATACCATCAGTTTTGAATATTGTAGAGATCTAGTCTTGTCCCATCTTTGACATGTAAGAATGATTGTTTCTTGAGAACTGTCAAGTTAGATCAACTTTCATTTTTGTGTTAAAACTTGAACTAGAGTATTTAATTCAAGGACTGCCTTTCTGAATTTGACAGTATGACATTATGTATCTAGTAATATATATTAGATGTACACACTTGAAATTGCAATGATTTACAAAATGTTTGAAATCTGAATGCAAATGTTACTAAACACACTAGCTATTACAATAAATTAACACAAGTGTTTTGTTTTAGGGTGTTATTTGAAAGTTTTATGTTGTCACTCTTAAGCTCTTTTAAATATTTTTGAGATTATTCCTTTTGTCTATATTAAACATGACCTACAAATATATATTGTGTATATCACGTTTTTATTGCATATTATTCTGAAATACAAATTTTGTAATGATCACTTTATAACATAAAAATTGTTACAAACTATACATAAATTTTAAAAATATATCTGTGTTCATCCATATTCAGAATATAATGTAGGAAAAAATTAAATGCTAACTTTAATGAACATTCAAACCTATCTCAGGTTGCAAGGACTCAGAGCAGTAAAAAAAGTACTAAATGCTAATGATCCAGCCTCATCTAGGAAACAGGAGATAAAGTGGAGAAGCAGTTGAGTACTATGTGGAAGTTCTTTGAAAGTTCATAATCACTGGGAAGAACCAGAGTTCTGGGAAAAGGGTAGATTCTAGGAACTCTTTGGGATACTTTTCCTACAAATAAGTATAAGAATTAAAATAAGCAGTTAATATTTAGCTAATATTTCATAACTGTAGTGTCCTGTGAATGTGCACCATCACCAAAGTACATAGAACTTTGAGACTGTAGATCACCTGGTGTAAGAAAAAAAAAATGATTTGTGTTGTCTGTACTAGAGCTTCTCTGATAAGAATGGGGAGCCACAGTAATTTGTGTATTTAAAATGGGTATATAAAGTGGATTTTAATACTATATAAATTTAGCAAAATATGTTATAGGTTCTAGCCTAGGGTATACAAATTCCCAAACCATGGATTCTTCACTAGTATTACAGTATCCAGCATTAGAATGGACCCTACGTATAATCAAAAAGTGAAAATCTATCCCAATAAATTAGACCAACCTTACATAAGATAAAAGGGGAATCATTCATCTAAAGGCAAAAGCAAAAACAAAATAACAAAACAGAAAAATAGAAACAGGTGAAAGTAGATATTTATCTAGACGAAAAAGGCAACAAGTGAGAAGTTAAAATGGAATAAATTTCGCTAACACAGAGAACAATCAAACCATAAACAACAAAGTTGGGAAGAGAAAAAGGATATTTTAAAAAGCCATTATATAACAAGAAAAATGTCTGGTTAAATATACAAGCAACAATAATCTTGAAAGTAAATTCACCTAATCAAATATTTATATTACCTTTGTTGAAAAACACAACAATAACAACAACAAATCTATCAGGAGCTCATCCTGAAGAATACTTATTCTTTGTCAAAATTCCTGGACTTCATAGAGCTTTTTAACTAGGAGTAGGATCTTGTGAGCTCTTCTTACATTCATGCTGATATTCAGTAATATATGCTTGTGGAGGTCTTCCAGACAACCTTGATTTTTGAGAGTTCAGAAGTGCAAAACTCCTATCATGTCTAGAAGACACTATTTTGCAGCAGTCATTCAATTCCTCTAGCTCTTATAATCTTTCTACTTTCTTTCTTTTCTACAGCATTCTCTGAGACTTGGGTATAGACATTACATTCTAATTGTCCATTTTGGGGATGGTTACACCACAATCAATTTCTCTTTGCACGTTGAATAGTTGTGAGTCACTGTAATGGCCTCTGTCTACTTTCATATAAAGCTTCTGTGATGAGATATGAGAGCTTCATTCATCTGTAGGTATAAGGATAAATATTTATAAGGGAGCCAAATACTATGTCCATTTAGGGAAATAATGTCTGTAGGTGTTTTCTAGGGTCTATAACATCTCCAACCATAAGTTTATTCTAATTGACATGAATTTCCTCCTAGAGCAGGCCTTCAGTCCGATCATATATGTGATTGTTTCCCCCAACAAATTAGCACCATTCTTTCTTTCTTTCTTTTTTGGTTTTGTTTGTATTTTTTATACTGTTTACATTTTATTCAATGTGTATCCTGGCTGTAGCCCCCTCTCTCATTCCCTCCCAATCTTACCCTCCCTCCCTCATCTCCTCCTGCCCCTCTCTAAGTCCACTGATAGGGGAGGTCCTCCTCCCCTTACATCTGACCATAGCTTATCAGGTTTCAACAGGACTGGCTACAATGTCCTCCTCTGTGGCCCCACAAGGCTGCTCCTCCCTCATGGGGTGATCAAAGAGCCAACCACTGAATTCATGTCAGAGATAGTCCCTGTTAAACTTACTGGAGAACCCAGTTGGATACTGAGCACCACTATTTCAATGCTGAGCTTATTTCCCCTTGTGTGGGTAAAAGATTTGATAAATTTCTCCCTAGCAACTTGCTTGTCCACCTGTGACACCATGAGAGCTACTCATTAGGGAAGAGGCTTGCCAAGCGCTCTGACAAACTCATTTTATTCTTTTTGTCTTATCTTGTTTTGTTTTGCTTTTCAAGACAAGATTTCTTTAGTGGAGGCTGTCCTGAAACTAGTTCTATAGGCCAGGATGGTCTCAGACTCTCAGAGATCTTCTTTCTCTTCCTTCTGCATGCTCACATTTTAAGGGCATGTGCCACCACTGTCTGCCTTATTATGCTCTTAAAGATACATAATTAAAACACAATGATGATGAAGCCAGTCCTAATGAGACCTGATAGACTAGGGACATATGGAAGGGGAGGACTGCCCCTATCATTGGACTGGGGGAGGTACTTAGGAGAAGAAGACAAAAAGAAGGTATGATTGGGAGTGAGGTGGCTACAGTTGGGATACAGCGTGAATAAACTGTAACTAATAAAAATAAAATTAAAATTAAAAAACAGTGATGAAAAGATATGTATTGTGTATACATTGAAACCAAAATCATACAGGGCACATTTATAGTTCTTAATGCAGGCTTAAACATTACAGAAAGAGATCCATGTGATTAAAGAAAACAACCAAGCCAACAAGGAAGCATAAACACATTAGCTGCCAATGTCAGATTTGAATTTCATGAAGCAAAAATTATCAGATATGTAGAAAGAAAGATTCCAATACAATAGCTGTGAGGAAGACTCAAGCACAATGATTATACATTTAACATGTCACTTCCATTAATTAGTCACTATTTCCTTTGGATATTGTGATGCCTCCAGCTTTAGCCATAGATCCCTGAATTATTATGGATATCTGAGGGGTTTTGTTGATCCATATGAATTTTATGGTTTTTTACCTACTATTTTACCTACTAAAAATGATATTTTGATATTTTGACAAAGATTCCATTGAATCTCTAATTCGAATGTAATAATGTATTAGTAACATTTTTCATTGCTATGCTGAAGTATCAGACAAAAAGAATTTAAAGAAATAAAAGTTTATTTTGGTTAAGGTAAGATGATGGGACATATCCCGTTATTACATGATGAAAGAAAGTTGTCTTCTGAGCATATGACAGTTAGTCACATTGCATTAATGAATATAATAGCTTTGAATTATGTATATTTTAGTATACCATACCAAATGATCAAGTAATTTTCACCTTGTTTTCTTTGACTCTAAAAATATCAAATATTCATATAAATCTTACAAATTAAAAAAATTGTTAACAGTTATACACATAAGGGGAAACTGTCATATTTTAGTCAATGTATATGCTGTATAGTGGTAAAATCAATGTGATTAGCATATGTGTAATCATAAGCATATATCATTTCAGTATGGTAAGAAAAAGCAAGTCTTTATAGTTACTGTACATGGTTGCAGATTATATTCACTGTCTAGTACAACAATGTTCTAGATCTTTCTCCTTTTATACACATGACAGACTTTCTTACTCCTATAAGTTCTTCTTATTCTTTGACCATCAGGATGCTTTTGTCAGTATCTATGAACGAACATGTTTAAATTCCACAGTTAAGTAAGATCACTTGGTATTTGCTATTTTATAACAGCTTTATTTTACTTAGCATAAAGATCTCTGGTTTCTTTCATACTGTCAAAAATGACAAGATTTTATTCTCTTTCATAATTCCATATTATTTTATTATAATATACTCTTAATTTTATCTCAAATTTATTGAACAATATGTTTGGAATTTGCTTGTAGTGTCCTTTTATATAATGATTTATGGTTTTTATATTGGAATTTTAGGTATTCCAATCCATTTAGTGAATACATTTTCACTTAATAACCTTTTTCCCCCTCTCTAAGGCCCAATACTTGGCATGACATGCAGAAAAGAACTATTTGTGAAAACTGTGTATTGAAAGTATATTGTATATTGTAAAGCAACTGTATATTTGTTAAACAAGAGTTTTAATCTAGGTTCTTTCTGTTTCTGTCTAAGGATGTTTAGAGAGTTGTTTTTCTTTTTAAATTCTATAAACAATGGAGGAATAAATAAAGTTTTTGTATTATATGATTGTCCCCTTTCCTTTCAGAAATTATAGGGTTTTCCTCACTCTCGGGTGCTTCATGCTACAATCAATTACAGATTTCAGAACTGCTTTTTGTGACTCAGCTCAACAGAGCACATCAACTTTTTTCTCCATTGTATAGTAATTGCAATGCTTTGTGGTCTCCGGGGATTTTTCTCTCCTGCATCTCTATGACAGCCTCTTATAGATATTAGTAGTCGGAAGTGTTGCAAAAGATGTCAGTAAGGTCAAGTGACAGAGAAGGAGAAAAGAACAACAATATTGATACTCAACCTACAAAGGATAAAGTAATAAGACAATTTAAGGTTAGTACTGAACCAAGTCAAAAAAATGGTAGCAGTTACATGCTTGACAATTTTCAAATCGCTGAAAAGAAGTAATCCTACCATAAATAATTCAAATATTCTCTCTACATATCCATACCCAGGGTTTTATTTTCTAAATGGTTCTATGATTAGATTTTTAAATATCTGTATAATGATCATTTTGTCTCTAATATAGATTTAATTTTTTCCTTAATTTTAATAATTTAGCCTTTCTAGTAGCAATTTTTACTTTTAACAGAATAGGTCTCTCCTTTTAATGACAGGAATTGATATAAAGCAAGATTTGATTAATAGAAATCCACCCTCCATTAAGCAATCATGAAATGTTTCTAATCTGTTAATAAGTTTGGGGTAAACCACTTAAACATATTACTATGTTGAGTGTTTGTTGTAACTTTATGTTTTCTGCATTTCTGATCCATTATAAAAATAACTAGGGTCAATTTACTTTAAAAATGTGAAAATAATTATTTTGTTTCAAAGAGAATTATTATTGCACTTATGAACTACTGTAAATTTAAATGACTCAATAAATGAGCAAGCCCTCTAGTCATCTTCTTATGCTCTTCCACTTTTAAAGACTATTAGATTTTGCTATAATGTAGATGTCTCTGCATTATTTGTAAGAAATAGCAATAAAATATCCTGGAATGAATAAAAATGTTTCCTCTGTCATAGACTCAAGTCTTTTTCATTAATTTAACTTTAGAATTATCAATTAACTGATAAATTAATGTATTAGATATACATCTTAAACTTGAGGATTAATTTAAAGATAATTGCACCTCATTGGGAGGCTGTTAACCACAGTTAATTACTGTTGTAATGCAGAGTTGAATTTCAGTGCATTTTTAATAAGGGTCCAAAACCACCTTTGGAATTAGCCCCCTTGTGACTCTTCAACTTATATTTAAATCATTTTCTAATAGCATGCATTAGAAAGGGTTTAGCCACTAAGGCAAAAATCATTAAACCTTCCATTTTCATTTACAGGGATCCAAGTTTCTAATCAGTAATTTCTTCCCACACTACTTAAACCATTTATTTTCTTTCCTTTGAATTTCACATACCCTCAAATAAACTTTGAGAAAATACTCATAGTTAAGGTTTTAGCCATTGTTTTATCGGACCTGAACTGCCTTTTGCACAAGGTTTTATTTCAATAGAGATTAAACAGGTGGAATACAAACTTCTCTCATTACTCATTAAAAGATACTTTCTAATGTCATTTGGATTTCTGCTGTATCCATCGAATAAAACTCAGCAAATGGACAATCTGAAGCTATATCTGGTCTGGAGCTGCCTTGCGATTATTTAATTTTCTGAGAACCCTTTAAAATAATTGAGAAGAATAAATTTTATATGAATTTCAAGCTAGATGTCTCCTAAGACTACATTCCATCAGCTCTATGAAGGACTTGAATATTAACTATAAATTACTCTGGAACTTTAGATTGCTATCTTTGTTGGGAATTTGCCACTTTGAGCAGTAGGCTGCCTTCTGCTTCAACACTATTTTCCATCATAAAACATAACTTACATCAGAGGGATAAATGTGGGAATTCCACCTGCATGAAGGAGTCTTTTTGGTTCTGATTTGCATGTGATATTTTTTCAACAAGTTTTTAATAGTTTCATGTGTTTCTTTGTTTGCTTTGGAAATAAATAATATCAGTTTAATAAAGGGACAATGATTTATTTGAATACCAAAGTTGGAATCTATGCACTAGCTTCTCGTTTCATACAAACGTAATGTGTATTCAACTTAAGCAGTTTTTATTATTTCAAAGTATCTAAGAATAAAGATGGATAATCACTAAGAGCTACAGAAGATTTTTAATTTAATAGCCTTACATAAGTGTTCTATAACACATGATTAAAATATTTTTAATTTTATTTTTTAAATTTTTATTTCTTATTATTAGTTACATTTTATTAACTCGGATCCCAGGTGAATCCCACTCCCTCATTCCATCCCACTCCCACCTTCCCTCCCTCGTCTACTCCGTGCCACTTTCCAAGTCCACTGATAAGGACCCTGGTTTATCAGGTCTCTTCAGGACTGGCTGCAAAGTACTCTGTAGCCTAGCAGGGCTGCCCCTCCTTTGCTGGGCAGGGAGGTAAAAGAGTCTGCCATTGAGTTCATGTCAGAAATAGTCCCTATTTCCCTTGCTAGGGTACCCACTTGAATACTGAGCTACCAAGGGCTACAGGCAAGCAGAGGTTCTCGGTTATATCCACCCATGGTCCTTGGTTGGAGAAACAGTCTCATATAGGACCACTGTGCCCAGATATATTTGGTCCTTTTGGAGCTCATATCCTCTCCAGATCATATTAACTGCCCCTTTCTTTCATATGATTCCCTGCCATCTGCCAAAGGTTTGGTTATGAGTCTCAGTTTCGGCTTTGATACATTGCTAGGTAGAGTCTTTCAGGGGTCCTCTGTGGTAGGACTTCAAACTGGGAAAGGATCTTCACCAACACTATATCTGACAGAAGGCTGATATCCGGGATATATAAAGAACTAAAGAAGTTAAAAAAAAACAAATGAAGCAATCCAATTAAAAAATGGGGTACGGAGCTAAACAGATAATTCTCTGTAAGGAATATAGAATGGCAGAGAAACTCTTAAGGAGATGCTCAACATCCTTACTCATAGGGAAATGCAAATCAAAACAACCCTGAGGTTTCACCTTACACCCATCAAAATGGCTAAGATCAAAAACTCAAGTGACAACACATGCTGGAGAGGTTGTGGAGAAAGGGGAACACTCCTCCATTGCTGATGGGAATATAAACTGGTACAACCACTTTGGAAATCAATCTGGCGCTTTCTCAGACAACAAGGAATAGCATTTCCTCAAGACACAGCTATACCACTCCTGGGCATGTATCCAAAAGTGGCTCAAGTACACAATAAAGACATTTGCTCAACCATGTTTGTAGCAGCTTTATTTGTAATAGCCAGAACCTGGAAACAACCCAGATGTCCATCAACTGAGGAATGGATACAGAAATTGTGGTACTTTTACACAATGGAATACTACTAAGCAATTAAAAACGAGGAAATCGTGAAATTTGCAGGCAAATGGTGGGATCTAGAAAATATCATTCTGAGTGAGGTATCTGAGAAGGAGAAAGACACATATGGTATAAACTCACTTATTTAGACTTATAATATATGATAAACATACTGAAATCTATACACCTAAAGAACATAAACAAAAAAGAGGTCCTGGGGTAAGATGATCAATTCTTACTTAGGAGGACAAATGGGATGTTGGAAATATTAAATGAGAAATAATATTGTTAACTTTTTTGTCTGAGTAATTGTGCGAATATTCTGCAAAAGCTTGTAGGTACCTTATTCTTTGGATTTTGTGGCTGTCCCAATGAAAGTGTGTTTGCCTACATGAGTAAAATATATTTAAATCCCTCAGATTAGAAATAACATTTTAAATGATAATTAAATCACTGTGTTTAAGAATATGCTTAGAAATGATTATGGTCATAAAGTTCTGCCCTTAGCAATATAGAATGTGAAAAAAAAAAGAAATATAGAATGTAGGTTTTGTCAGCTATAATGTTAAAAGCAGCATTATAACCTCGAGGAAATGGAGTGAGGAGTGGAGTTGTAAAATTTACTCCTGACTGCATAATTATAGCTAAAGGTTATGGTGTTTCTAAAGGACATCAGATCTTGCCTCTGATCTCAAAAAATTGCACAAATGTTGGCAAAAACTTGTTTTGAAAATGGTATATGGAATAAAGTGTCTTCTGAGTTAAAACAACTAACATATTGCACATAATTCCCAATCTTATATAAATTCCTAGGTATAAATTGCAAAATCAGTTTAATGTGTGGAAGATGTCAAATGTATATTTTGTAATTATGAATGGTAATAAAAATTTTGTACATATTCCATGAAAAAAAGATGGCATGGATTCAGTGTCTGCTATGCTAATTTTATACTTTATTATCAATAATTTATGATTTAGTTACAAATTATTATTAAGCATTTATGGTTAATTAGCATATCTAGAAAATTACTAACAGTGCTTTATATTAGATTTGCCATAACAGTTTCGACCTTGAATGTAAACCTTTATACCCTTTAACACGTTGCCCTACTTTCTTCATCAAACCCTGGCAACTGCCATTCTCCATGTTGCTTTTTTGTATTTGACATATATATTTATATTTGGTTTTTTCTGTCTAGGCTACTCATATTTTATGAGTATCCATTTGGGCAAAGACACTTATTTTAAGAGCTCTCTTACTATATAGCATCTATTTATCAGTTACTAATTTTGTTGTTGGTTTCTCTGTAGCTTATCATGAATAGTCCAGTCACTGACTTTTGTCTAATATCTATCTTTTAATAAATGCCTAGGCTTATTTCATTTAATTACATAACAAGAAATGGAATTGCTTTGATATAAATTATATGTAGCTCAATAGGAGCATTCTGCAGTTGGGCATTAGCAAACATAGAGATCATTGGGGATGAAATCCATAAACATCACTAGATTCCACATGTTTTTCTTTGATAACACAACTATTTTTACAAAACAAAAGCATCACACTTGCACCTCATGTTTAAAAGTACTTTATGGAACATATATTTATGATAGGGAGGAAAATGGAGATGGCAGGGCTTTGCTGAGAGCATTTAGTAGAAAGCTCTTTCCTGGTCTAAATAATAAAATTGTAGTTCTATTTTTCACTCTCATGGAAACATGATCTTCTCAGTTGTCCAAAGAATGACAGCACATCAAAATTATAGTATCATCCCTCCCTCGGGAATTATTTCAAATGAGCATGGTTGGAACTAGTGCAATGGCTTTCTCAGTGATTAGACTGAACACTGCTTTTGCAGAAGACCTGAGTTTGGTGACCAGTTCACATCAGGTTGCTTCCACCTTCTTGGACACTCGAGCTCCAATATATCCAGCTTCCTTCCTTCAGCACTGATATGCACATTTATGCCTCTCTCCACACATGCTTTTACAAGTAAAAGAGATCTTCTCAAAGGATCCTGCAAGGATTTAGCAAGGAGACCCTCAATCAGGAAAGCTGATATGCTGGAAGACAGGATGAAAAAATGGAAGAAATAATTAACCTCATTGAAATAAAGTATTTTTATATCCTAGAAGCCCATCTCTATATGCACCTCTTGAGGGACTCTTACTCAAAAGTCTGTCCCCTTTTATTCTTTTCTTTGTTTCTTTCTTTTTTTTCAATTATTTACAGTTTAATCACTTTGTATACCAGCTGTAGCTCCTTCCCTCTACCCTCGACCCCTCCCAAACTCATCTCCCTCCCCCTCTTCTCCTCCCATGCCCCTCCCCTAGTCCACTGATAGGGTAGGTCCTCCTCCCCTTCCATCTGACCTTAGTCTATCTGGTCTCATCAGGACTGACTGTATTGTCTTCCTCTGTGGCATGGTAAGGCCACTCCACCCCTAAAGGGGAAGTGATCAAATCTTATGAAATAAGGGAGAGATAGAAAGAACTGGAGAGGGCAGGAGCTCCACATGGAGAGCAATAGAACCAAAAAATCTGGGCGCAGGTGACTTTTCTGAGACTGATTCTCCAACCATGGGCCATGCATGGAGGTAACCTAGAACCCTAGACAGATGTAGCCCATGGTAGCTTGGTGTCCAAATGGGTACCCTAGTAAGGGAAGCAGGGATTGTCTCTGACATGAACTCAGTTTCTAGCTCTGTCTGTTCTTCTTAATTCCAAATAAAAAATATAATTCTCTTTTTCCCTCACATTTCTCCGTCTTCCTGGGAACCTGAATCCTAAACATTAATTCTCTGATACTCTGGGCATTTTGACTCTAGAGAACCTAACCTCCTCAACTGCAGAGTGGCGCACAGAAACTTGGTGAGCCTCCTTGCTTTCTTGATTCATAACTCAAACTCAAACCCACACTCTTCTCTGTCTTCGTTCTTCAAGTTGCCAAGTTTACAGATTTGTTCCTGTTTTTTATTATAAACTCTGACAAAATAGTTCTCAAATTTCATTCTTAGTCATTTTCTAAATTATTTTATGAACAAGACAAAAAACCTTCAAAGTTACAGTGAGAACAGGTTGAGTGTGGTTTATTTTTCTTGATTTCATATGAGGCAAACATTTCCCAACAATTAAAGGATTTTCCAAAACTCATGTATGGCTGCACAATGATGTAACTATATTCACACTTTTAAAGGACATACTTAGGATTTAGCAGATAGGTAGGAGAAAAGTAAGCAATTCCTTAGCTAATTAGATAGATCATCCAATTAAATTTTGTAATGGGTTTTAGCATTATAAAACAATGCAAATTTTCCTCTTTCAGGATCATTGATAATAACAGAAGAGTAATAAAATAATAAAAAGATATAATAATAATCAGGAATTTTAAATGCTTTAAAATAGCTTAAACACGATATCTTTCATTTGATTAGCAATTGTTAATTTCACAAACTAATGTGCCTTGTTATGACATTTTATACATGTATTTAGTATTCTTTGATTATGTTTAATCCCCTTTTACTATATCCTGATACTCACTCCCTCTGTTCCTATTCATGTATGATAACTAATTAATGACTGCGGAATGAGGGAGAATCAGATCTTAAGGATGAGTTCTTTCAGAATCCAAGATGGCTGCCACGAGAGAACACTGTGTCTGAGGAGTAGGACAGCAGAAACAACACAGCAACCAGGAGACTGAACTCTGGGACCTAAAACGTCAGCATTTGTGATTGCCAGGTGAGCGGAACTCCTATGGTGAGAAATTCAAGTGGGAAAACCCTAGGGACACCCACTTATTCCCCGGAAAAATCTCCGGGTGACCAGCAGTGCACAGCTCTGATCTGAACGAGCAGCCACACTGGGCGCCCGCACCCGCCATTATAGACTGGATAAAACGGTCTCCCGGGCAGTCTGAGAAGGAACCAGGCACTGTTTTCAGGGAACTGCACACTGCGAGCTCACACTGCACCCGGGTTCTGCTTCAACCCGCGGGTGTGCTGTAGGCTCACAACATTCACCGGAACCACCCCAGACTGAGTGGGTTGGGGGACCATTTTGACCAGTCTGCACACTGAGGGCACGTGCCTCACCCTTTCCCTAGCAAAAACTCAGTCAGTGTGTGAGTCCGCCAGCGGGTCTGGGAGGTACCCGAGTTCTGCCTCAAACCAAGGGTGTGCAGCTGGCGCGCACCATTCACCAGAACCACAACAGACTGAGTGGATCCGGGGACCATCTTGACCAGACTGCACACTGAGGGGGAACGCTGCATGCATCCGCCAGCAAAAACCTCAGTTCAGACAGGCCTGCATACAGCAGATG
>CM053745.1:37609314-37650952 GCA_028658305.1 Pachyuromys duprasi | reverse complement strand
TCCTCAAGACCCAGCTATACCACTCTTTGGCATATATCCAAAAGATGTTCAAGTACACAACAAGGACATTTGCTCAACTATGTTCGTGGCTGCTTTATTTGTAATAGCCAGAACCTGGAAACAACCCAGATGTCCCTCAGTTGAGGAATGGATACAGAAATTGTGTTACTTTTTCACAATGGAATACTATTCAGCAATTAAAGGAAATCATGAAATTTGCAGGCAATTGGTGGGACCTGGAAATGATCATCCTAAGTGAGGTATCCCAAAAGCAGAAAGAAACATATGGTATATACTCACTTATATAGACCTATAGGATAGGAAGATAAAGCAGAAATCTACACACCTAGAGAGGATATACGGGAAGGAGGACCCAGGTTGGTAGGATCAATGCTTGTTTGAATGAACAAATGGGATGGACATTGAGTGGAGGAGAAAACAAGCAACAGGACAGGAGCATGCCAAAGAGGTCCTCTGGGGAGGTCAATGTAGCGATGTATCAGAGCAGATATTAACACTCGCGATCAAGCCTCTGGCAGAGGGCGAGAAATAATGATAGATCTGGGGAAGGTTGGTGAGACTTGGGGAGAACAAGAGCTCCACAAAGACCAAGCTGAGCAGGGCACAGGGGTCTTGTATGAGAGGGTTTCTACAATCAAGGACCATGTGTTGATGTGTCCTGGAACCCCCACACAGATGGGGCCCATGATAGCTCGGTGTAGGACTGAAGACCCTAGTGAGGGATACAGGGACTGTTTCAGTCAAGATCTTGATGGCTGACTCTTTGACCCTCCCCCATACAAGCCTGGGAGTGACAGACTGGCTAGATCCCAGGGGAGGACTTTGCAGCCAGCCCTGAGGAGACAGGATAGAAGACAGGTTGGATAGAAGGGGAGGAGGTCCTCCCCTGTTGGTGGACTTGGAGGGGGCGGGGAATTTATCTTATATTTAGTCATATTGCTGAAAAAGTAAGTCAGCAACAAGCATTCTATGGTTGGATTTTTGGGTTTGCTCATGTATGCTATCATATCATCTGTGAATAACATCTATTAATAACATCTTTCCAATTTATATTCCTTTGATTCCTTTATTTGTCTTATTGCTCTAGCAAGGACTTCAAGTGCTACAGTGAAGAGATACAGAGAGAGTGGGCAACCTTGTTTTGTACCTGATTTCAGAGTAATTGTTTTAAATTTCTTTCCATTTATTTTGATGTTGACTACAGGGTTACTATATATTGCCTTTACTATCTTTAGGTATGTCTCTTGCATCCCTAATCTCTCTAAAATTTTAAACATGAGCAGGTGTTGAATTTTGGCAAATGATATTTTGGTATCTAAGGAGATTATCATGTATTTTGGTGTTTTTTTCCCCCTTTCAGTTTCTTTCGATGGTGGATTATACCACAAGCAAGAGTAATAAAAACTTCATGATCCTGGCATAGAAACAGACTGGTAGATCACTTAAATCAAACAGAAGACCCAAAAATAATATCCCACACACCTGAGCTGACAAAGGAGCCAAAACCATATAATGGAAAAAAGTCAGCATCTTCAACAAATGGTGTTGGTCTAACTGGATTCCTAAATATAGAAAAATGCAAATAAATTCATGTTTATCACCCTGTTCTAAACCCAAGTCTTAGTGGTTTAAAAACCTCAACATAAAACTAATACACTAAATCTGCTAGAGGAGAAAGTGGGGAAGATCCTTGAACTCACTGGCAAACTATACAACTTCCTGAACAGAACAGCAACAGTTCAGGCTCTAAGATCTACAGTTAATGAGACCACTTGAAATTAAAAAACTTCTGTAAGGCAAAGGATACTTTCAATAGAACAAAACAACAGTCTACAGATTGGGGAAAGATATTCACCAATCCTACACCTGACAAAGGGATAATGTAGAGAATATATAAAGAACTCATGAAATTAAACACCAAGAAACCAAATAATCCAATTTTAAAAGTGGGATATAGAGGTAAAAAGAGAATTCTCAACAAGGAATCTTGAATGGCCCAGAAGCACTTTAAAAATTTTAAAAATCATTTGTCATCAGGGAAATGCAAATCAACCAACTCTGAGATTCCATCTTCCACCTTTCGGAATGGCTAAGGTAAATAACTCAAGTGACATCACATGCTAGTGAGGATTTGGAGAAAGAACATTCTTCTGTTGCTGATGGGAATGCAAACGTGTACAACCTCTTTGGAAAACAATCTAGCACTATCTCAAAAAAACAAACAAATAAATGAACAAACAACAACAACAAAAACTGGAAATAACCCTACTTCGGGACCCAGCTGTACCACTCCTGGCAATACACCCTAAAGATGCTCCACCATACAACAAGGACATATGCTCAACTATATTCATAGCAGCTTTATTTGTAATAGCCAGAATCTGGAAACAACCTAGATGTTTCTCAACTGAAGAATGGATAAAGGATAGAAAAGATCATCCTGAGTGAGGTAACACAGACCCATAAAGACACATGTGTGTCTTCATAAGCAGATTCTAGTTATATAGTACAGGATAGACATACTACAATGACCAGACCACAAGAGAATAAGCAACAAGGAGGACCCAAGTGAGTATATGTAAATCTCATGCAGAAGAAGCTTTTCAGTTCCATGAGATCCCATTTATTAATCATTGATCTTAGTGTCTGTGCTATTGTTGTTCTGTTCTGGAAGTTGTCTCCTGGTCTAATGTGTTCAAAGATATTTTCCACTTTTTCTTCTATGAGGTTCAGTATATCTGGTTTTACGTTGAGGTCTCTGATCCATTTGGACCTGGGATTTGTACAGGGTGATTGATATGGAAATATTTGCATTCTTCTATATGCAGCCATCCAGTTAGAACAGCAAGTTTTGTTGAAGATGTTTTATATATATATATATATATATACATATATATATATGTATATATATATGTATTTCTGACAACTTTAACAAAAATCAGGTGTTTTTTTTTTAACAAAAATAGGTCGTTGGATTTATGTCTGTGTCTTCAGTTTGATTCAGTTGATCAATCTGTTTTTATGCCAATACAATGGATTACTATATCTCTGTAGTAGAGCTTGAAATCAAGGGTGGTGATACCTTGAGAAGTTCTCTTATTATACAGAATTATTTAAGCTATGCTGTTATTTTTGTGTTTGGAGGTTTTTGATTGTTTTTCCATATGAAGTTGATTATATTTCTTTCAGGGACTACAAAGAATTGTATTGGAATTTTTGTGGGGATTACATTGCATCTACAAGGCTTCTGTGTAAGACCTACTGGCTTTTAGAGTCTCTACTTAGAGAAATCAATGTAATTGCAATAGGTTTGCCTTACTATGATACTCGGCCTTTTCCTCATGTAGCTTTTAATATTTATCTTTGGTCTATATATTTAGTGTTCTGTATATTTAGTGACTATTATGTATGTGGTCAAGGACTTTCTTTTCTGGTCCAATATATAGGCATGGCCTTCTTAAAGTTAAGATATTTTTCTCCTATGATTTTGTTAAACATATTATCTGGGTCTTGAGTTGGGAATCTTCTTCTTCCTCTATACCAACTACTATTACGTTTGGTCTTTTCATAGTGTTCTTGATTTCCTGGATGTTTTGTGTAAGGAAGTTTGTTAGTTTATGTTTTCTTGATCAATGTATCAATTCCTTCTTTTGTATCTTCTATGCCAGAGAGTCTTGCTTCCATTTCTTATGTTCTGTTGGCGATATTTGAATCTGTCATTCCTGTTTCCTTGCCTAAATTTTCCATCTCCGGGATTCCCCTGAGTTACTTTTTTGTTTGCTTGTTGTTTGCTTGTTTATTGCTTCTTTTTCAATTTTTAGGTCTTGAACAATTTTATTCAGTTTCTTCACATGTTTTACTTTTTTTGGCTTTCTTATATATCTTTAAAGGATATATTCATTCTCTTCCATTGTTTGTGCTTTCCTGATTTCCCTTTAGGAATTTATTCATTTCCTCCTTACGGACTTCTATCATCTTTGTAAGGTTGGTTTTTAGGTTACTTTCTTGTATTTCAGCTATGTTGGAGCACCCAAGTTTTGTTGTATTATGGTGGCTGGGCTCTAGGGGTCCAATATTTCCCTAGATGTTCCGGTTATGTTTTGAGTTCTGGACATTTGGATTTGGGGTTACTATAGGTTTAATTGCTGGGCCCTGAGTTTTTCTTTGTTGGATGGATGTTTTTTTTTTCCTTTTTTGTTTTTTGCTGTTTCTTCACTGGTCTATTGGCCTGAGTGGCCTGTGGTTCTGGTGACCTGCATGTCCACAGATGCAGTAGAGCTTCTCTGCTGGTTTTGGTGGTGTGTGTTGTGAGCTCTGGAGTTTGGGCGCAGGTGTTGTCTCTAGATTTCAGGGTTCTTTTTCTTTGACGGACTTCTGGCGTTCTGGGTACTGGTGTGTGGCTTCTTATAGAAGAGAGGGCTTCTGGGATTCTAAGGTTCTGGCAGCTGGTGTGTCTTCTGTGTTTGTGGATAGCGGTGTGGCCTGTGGGGTGCAAGGTACCACTGCATCTCATAGAGCAGGAGACTTCTGCTGGAGTTGTGAAACTGGATATAGAGACAAAAGGAGAAGGTTTGTTGTGGAAAGTTGAGCAGACTCTTGAAAGCATTGAATGTGTGCATGAGTGATATTATCTGAAGTTCAGGATAACAATGTGGCCTCTGTGAGAGCAAGCGCTTCTGCTTTGGCTTTGCGGACTACTTTTTCTTATGTAAAGTTCAGAGAATCTTTCTTTCGTTGATAGAATAAAAGTACCGATAAAAGGAAGTAACATTTTTCATAAATTAGCTAGTTATAATTATTAGAATATTTATAATATGTTAGTATAGATTCTTGAAGGTAATATATTGTTGAAAAACTATAAATTAAGTTATTTAAAGTATGAATAGTGAAATCAATGTAAATACATTTGCATGATCTAGTATACATATATAAATGTTATAACTGCTATATCTTTTATATACTTATATTAAATAAGGTTTTAGTGCCACAGTTTTACATATTTATTATAGTATTATATAAATATATGTATTCTGGAACTACAGAAGTAATTCACATTCAATATCAAGACTGCAGACTCAGCATACTGTTGTTTGTTTCATTTTATCTATTTTCGGATGACTTTGGAATGACAAAGGTTTATGCAGAGGAAAAATCTACTTGAACAGATAAAAAGCGGGAAAGACCATGAATAAATAATGTGATTTTGAGGTCTCCAAAGTAGGCTTTTCATAAACTATTTTTTTCTTGACTGTGATTGCTGAGACGAAACCTCCATCAGAATCTTTGCAGAAGGGATCTGTTCTGTTAGACAGTAGGGCAGATCTGAGAGAAAGCAGAAGCAGATAAGTCTTATCAGCTACGACATCAATAGTAAAAAGTATAAATTTTTATCCATTGTGTCTTGTCAATCAATTGCTTGTATCGTTAATCCTTCTTCTCTTACTATGGTCTTCAACAAACAAAATGACCCTTCCTTTCAAATGTTACTGAGAGCCTTGTTTTCTCTAAAGAAATAGTAACGTTTCTCAGTAAGAAAAGTAATGCCTTGCCTTTGGGCAGCAAAGGATTCTGTGTCAGCCTGGAAGCCCCACAGTGTAATGACCTGGTTTGAACCTCTTATAGTTGAGTCTTTCCATTCATGAGATCTGCTTTTATCCATGTACAACCATTTGCTTTCTTGTGCACAGGACATGTGATGCAGAAACAAATAGGAAAACACAGAAGCAGAGAAAACCCAAACTACTTGGACCAAACTACCCGTGCCCCACTAATTTAATATTTTAAATTAAACATTTAAATAAGGATTCTTAAAAAGAAAAATTTGGTCATTCATTTCCCCCCTTTGGTAGTGTGCATGGAAACTTCCAGCACTGTAGAGTTTAACCAGTAGGAATAACACATACAGTTCATTTCCAACTTAATTTTTTTCATGTCTTCTGATTTGGTATATAGTGTCTGCATCTGAAGTGTCTTACTGTCAAGTTCTGCAAGGTAACCAATATCATTTGCAATAGCCTGTAATGTTTTAATCTCAATTACCAACACCTCCAAAGAAGGTTATGCAGTCTTAGCAGATCTTTACGAGTTATCCTGTAGAGCCTAGTAAGGGATTGTTGCCACATTGTAAGGTAATTCCATGTAATCTCTTTTCCTATGTGTATGTATTGTATTTTTAAAAGCCTCTATTTTAGGAGATTTCCATGTGACTTTCTGGAAATGTCCTTAGTGTTAACAACAAAATTTGCAGTGAGTATGAAGTTTCACCACTAGATAGGTAGCTGTATTAGAAGTTGATAGCTGCTGGGAGAGGAAGAGTAAGTTTACTTTTAAAATATGACAGTTGATGTTATGAACACTCTAAGTCCACATATCCTACAAAAGAAACACAAACTGTATTTGATGGGGGGGGGGTAAGGGAGAGAAACCCTGAAACTAAGTTGGTTGGGTAGGGAAAAGGCAATAGACCTGAGAAAAATGATGGAAGGAATGAATATGACCAAAGTAGTTTATACTGAAATTTCAAAGAAATATGAAAAATGAGGGAGAATGATTAAGGAAAGATATTGAGATAACTAAACAGCGTCTTTAACTTAAAATTTAAATATGGATAGAATATTAGCCTAATAGTCAATTACAGATAAAATAACTGGTATGTTGATTATATTTTTTAAAGAAATATAAGAAAAAATAATTAGATAAAAAAGCCTTATTTGTGGAATATATAATGAATAATCAAAAGAGCAAATGGTTTAGCATATAGCTCAATTAGATACACTGCTCGCTTAATATGAGTTAGGCCCTGTGTTTGGTCAGAGCATGGCAACATGGGGTGAGTTAATCTATGTCTGTAATTTTAGTAATTGTATATGGAGGAGTTCAATGCCATCTTCAGATATAGAAGTAGGTGAAGGTCAGCAAGGGTTACACAAGCCTCTGTCTCATAAACAATCAAACAGACTAAAAAAAGAGAGAGAGAGAGAAAGAGAGATTTCAGAGTATTCCCATTGCATATACAATGTGATTATGAGGTAATTATTTTTTTTTATTTTTATTTTTATATCAATGAGAGGTTAGGTACTTTGCATCCCCAGTGAAGCACCCTCCCTCTTTCCCTCTCTCTCTCGCCATCCCTCCCTACCCCCTCCCCGAAGGTACAGCTAAAACATATTATTCTTTTAACTACACTAAAGTTAAATTGCCACAAAAATGCAGAAGTTGAAGAAAAATTTATTTTAAATAAATTGTCAAACTGCAAATTGCAAATTTGGGAGAAAATGGCGAAGAATTAGAAGAGGTTTTGCTTTGGTGAATAGGAATGTTCTTAAAATGACCAATTTTCCAAAAAAAAAAAATATTGAATTTATAGCTATTGGATAAATGAGGAACTAAGCACTTCAAGGATAGGGTAGGTTTAATAGATTTGTTTCTACTTTGCTCTCAATTGAATCTATTTGCTTAAAATAATCTCTAGCATGTGACACATGCAAAAAGATGATTTACCTAGTATAAAAATGGCATGTAGTCTTTAGCATAGTGCATGGATCTTTAATTAAAATAACCGCAGAAATGCTATAAAACAGAAGCTTCTTTTAAAATGTTTTACTGGAAAAGCAGCCAATATAAAATTATATCGCATCTTAATAATAATATTATTGTCAAAAATGAGATAATATAGATTTAGTGGGCAATATTAGAGTTAAATATTTTTCATATTGAGTACTAAAGGTTGAACCTGCAATTATTGATATAATAATATCTTTTGGAATGTAATCTTATTCATCTCTAAAATTAGGTATCTAAATAATTAATGCATAGCAGAATATTAAACTTAGCAACAGAATATTAAACTCAAAATATGACTATATGAAACAAAAATATACTTTCCATTAAACACTTCCATTTATTTATGTGTTTAAATCATGTGCATATATTATAAATGATGATAAGAAAAAGAGCAAAGCAGGTAAATAATGAAAAAAATCAGTTAAATTATTAACTGAGATCCATCATTTGCATGTATTTGTGTGGAGGGACATGTTTAGTAGAATATATTCTTTTCCTCTGTTTTTTTTTTTCTATTTTTAATTTATTATTTATTACAATTTATTCACTTTGAATTCCGGCTGTGGCCTCCTACCTTGTCTCCTCCTTATCCTATCCTTCTTCACTCTTCTCCCTCTATGGCCCTCCCCTTAGTCCACTGATAGGGGCGGTCCTCCTCCCCTTCCTTCTGACCCTAGCCTATCAGGTCTCATCAGGACTGGATGTATTGTCTTCCTCTGTGGCCTGGCAAGGCTCCAAGGCCAACAGGGAAATGATCAGAGAGCCAGCCACTGAGTTCATGCAAGAGACTGCCCCTGCTCCACTTACTAGGACACCCATTTGGTGACTGAGTCTTTTATGGGCAACATCTGAGCAGGGGTTTTATGTCCTCTCCATATGTGGTCCTTGGTTGCTTTCCCTCAGTTTTTGTCTTACTGATTAGAATTACTTAGTTAAAAATAAAACAGAAATTAATAACTTTCTCTTCTGTCTCGATATTTTATTTTCATGAAGCTGGGAGACAGATTTTAAAAGACAGAGGTCAGGGTAAAACTGAACTAAACAGTGTTTTGCAGATGTGGCTAGTCTCTTTTATTTAGGAGCGAATAACAGCTGTGGCTGACTGCATAAGAACAGCACAAGATCAGGCTACATTACATTCTATCATGGTTGGAGATGTGGCACATCAATCCCCAACCCTCATCTCTAAGGGAGAACCATTGGCAGTTGGTGTCTTCTGAGAAAGGATATTCAGTTTTTCTTAGGAGTGTGTCCCATGTGGAAATGGCCATTCTCCAAGGGATGGACTCACATCCAAGAATACATGGGCTTGACCATGACTCAGCTAATAATAGATGAGAGAAATAAGAGGACAGAGTTGGGGGTAGAGCTTAGAGAAGTTAGTGGGAGGGTATGAATATGATCAAGTCAATGTTGTGGGAATGTGTGAAGTTCTCAGAGAACTGATAAATAATAGTATGTTTTAAAATAAAAACAAAAGTTGGAATATAAATCATTTTGGAAATACCACCCCATGAGGCCTGCCCAATTTTTGTCTGATTCCTGAAATAAATAATCCATTTGGTGATGGAGAGAGGACACCAAAAATTCATTAAATGAAGTTTCTCTATCTTTTGGTGTTGAATATAACGTTGTCTTTCAGAAACTGTTTCTTTGCTCCGTCCTGGTCTTCCCATACGCTAGCAATCCTGCTTTAGTTTTCCTTTATGACAAATGGCATAAAAACAGAAATCAAACTGACAGTTCAGATTTATCACACGAAACATATTACAAAGACTTCTTACTGCATTGAGATCCTCATTTTCTCCCCTGTAGCCAGAAAGCAAAGAAAGCCATCATGATCACTGCTGTATAGGAAAGAAACTTTCTCATATACTATACCACAACAAACAAAAACAATAATATGCCCACTTGCAGTGCAATTCAATCTTAACAATGCAAAACGTACAGACAAATCCCCCAAACTGGTATTCTGAGAGTTTAGAATTGGGAATATGTGCTCTAGCATTGTAATCATTAACAGAGGCAGAAGCATCCTGGAATGACTTCCACTCCAGTAGTGGGGAATGAGAATCAGAAATGCCTGCATGCTAATGGAACCGGGGTGCTGGTTGGTGTTCATCACTGAGGCAGATGTCAGCTTCATTTTCTCTTAGATTTAGACTAGCACCTGCTCTTTTAAAGTAAATATGTGGATTATACAAAAAAGAAAGAAGGAAAGAAAAATATTAAGAAACAATCCACATTGCTGTGGGGAGGGTCAAGGAAGCTCTCAAGAAGTGATAACCCATACAGAACATTAAAAAATAGGTAAAATGTGCAGACTGAGTGCACATGAAATTGCAGGTTCATTAATTTTTAATAATAGCTTGTACAGTGCTCAGAAAGGACAAGTGTTAAACATGCAGGGGGAGAGATGAACTCCAGTGCCAGAGAGCAGTGAAATCTGAAATTGTGTGTACAGAGCACAGCCGATTTTAAAACTGAGTGAGTTCTGGCGTCAATGCCCTTTGAGTTCTGTCTGCTCCGAGAGCCCTCATCTGTGAGGATGAATATGGTCTGTATGTGTGTCTTTGTATAATCCTGCTGTTATATTTTGTAGACTTATGTTAGGTTTAAAACCAAGCTCTTTGTGAAAAGGAAGAGTATTATGAATCTCAGCGTTAAATTGCCAGCATTTCTCAATGAAATTACAAAGGTTAATCCACAGTTTGACTTTACTAACTCTCTATAAGCACTAAAGTGGATGAAGTAGAAAGGAAAATTGAGAATAATTGAGGAGAACATACTAAAAGTGTGATATTCTATTATTCTGTCTGCCTAGTTTTTACATTGAGAAAATAGGTGTTTTTATATGTATGGAAAGAATCATTTAAACTCAGCAACTGTTTAAAAGAAGAAAAGAAGTGATTACAATCCTTGACCTGCCTGTACTCCAGAAGTGAGGGCTGCTTTTCAGGTATCCAACAATTTTTGCCGATACCTAGGGAGCTGCCAGACAGTGGTAACCTAGACTCCAGGTTCATGGCCAGCTGTGACTGTGGGATTTCTCACAAGACTGAGAGGGATCCTTATAATATTTACAACAGTTTAAACATGGGAGTTTGCTTTTGTGGATAATAAAAATTTTTTAAATG
The DNA here is from genome assembly GCA_028658305.1 of Pachyuromys duprasi. Classification (NCBI taxonomy): domain Eukaryota; kingdom Metazoa; phylum Chordata; class Mammalia; order Rodentia; family Muridae; genus Pachyuromys; species Pachyuromys duprasi. The sequence continues at coordinate 37,640,231 of CM053745.1, read as the reverse complement.
ATTTTAGGATCAGATGTATTTCCTCCCTAAATTCTCTTCCACTTTCTTCCTCTTTCTACTCAAAAGAAGTCTGTTACATTTTCATTACACTGGGTATGGGAGAAATTAGCCATTTTTAAGCACCAACATGACATGGATAATATTTGAAAATTACTAACAAAACCTTTTACATTGTGATCAATTTCAATAAATACACAAACAAAAAAATCAGGATTCTTCTCATATAAATATTTCAAATGGCAAAGGTAAGGAAGTTGTTTTCAGAATATTTTCAACTCAGTCAATATTCTGAAATGTCAGTCTTTGCAAAAAGTTGTATACGTAAGTTTACATTATAAGAAAATACATTTATACTAAGATGACATTAATACGAAAATAAATGCTCATTTTATAAAATATCACAAATTAGGGCTCATTTTTTCTGTTCATAATAAAGATACAAGCATGAAGCAGTCGTGCAAAGACTTTGTACATAAATATCTTAATTAAAGAGACTCCTAAGGCATATTATGATCCAAAAGAGGAGGTAATGATATTACTGCCAATTTAAGAGAGTTAGATGTATTTTATTCAAAGATGAAAATATTTTGATATGTTTTAATAACTTTGAGGTATCTTTGCAAATAAATAATAAATGTGCTTAATTATTTTTACTGTTGTGAAACTAGAAGTCCTATTAGGAGTTGAAAATTAAAAAATATTGAGACATAATAATATATATTTACTTGTACATTTTATTTTACATGAATACTCATTTCATGCTGAAATAAAGCATTAAAGAGAAGACATAACCATTATAATATTTAACTCATTCCTTGGAATTAATAAATAGTATAATCTAAATTTTACTAGTTTGATAAAACAAAGGTTGTGATTCATAGGGCCATAGTACTTGTAAATGGTAAAGTCAGGACCTGAACACACAACTTTCAGATTCTAAATGCCACACTTTCTATGATGAAACATTTTCTCTCTCGTTTTTCTTCATTATTTTGAAGTCTTATTCATTTACTTTCTATAAAAGGCAGTTTTCTTGGCTATTCTTTGATGCCTTCTAACAGATCTCTTGTAGTCATTATATTTAAAGTATACATTTCACAATGAGAAGTAATATAATATTTTTCTGTTTGAGTTCCTGAGTACCTTTAACCTTTAAAGTTTGTTCACTTCCAGGGACTTTACCTCTTTTCAGAATTCTCCTATACTGTGTGATATTATTACCTGAAAACACTTAACAATTAAACTTGAGACATATTTTTACCAAAATATCATCAGCCTCTTCATGTCAGTTCATGTTAATATGTGTCCTTCAACATCACACTGCTTGAACTGTTTATTATTTCACTATTTTAAAAATACTTTGTTTATATAAGCTTCCAGGTTTATCATATTAATGTTTATGAAATTATATTTTTCTTTTTAACTTTTTTTTCATCATTTTTTAATTGCATGGCAGAAGAGAAAAATAAGAGGCCATATTCAGTCCACACATTTGTCTAGTACTGACACCTGCAAAATGCTATGTAAGTTGATGTATTGTGATACATTTGAATTACTTGGAACAAAAACTATGTATTCTAGTCTCATACTTACTTCTTTCGTTCTTAAAATTTTTACAATAGTTATTTAAATATTTTATATAGTCTTTAATAAATCTCCTAAAATCTGTGGTTTTGTTTACCTTTCTATCGCTGTATAAGACACATGACCAAGTTAAGTTATAGAAGAAAATTTATTTAGATCTTACAGTTTCCAGAGTTAGAGTCTATGACAATTATGTTGGGAATCATTGCAACTGGTTGGCAGACATGGCAGAGGGGCAGTAGTTAAGAGCTTATATCTTGATCCATGGCACAAGTCAGAAAGGGGGGGGGGGAAAAGGCAGAGAGAAACAGAGACTAAGACACAGGGAAGACAGAGAGACAGAAAGAGCTAACTGGAAATGGTGTAGGCTTTTGAAACTTGAAAGCCCAGGTCATTGTCTCACCTCCTCCAATGGAGCTACAATTCCTAATCTTTCAGAAACAATTCCACCAACTGGAAACCAAATCTTCAAATATATGAGCCTATGGAAGCCAACTCATTCATACATCACATTTCCTTAGCACTTCTTCCCCATTATTGTTCCTCATTCATAATTCCCTACAATTTCTGTATTGTTGAATAAGTATTCAGTGAATAAAAGGACTTGCTTATACACATTACAATCCATATCTTTAGAACTTTTCTCGGCTAGCATACTTTTTCTTTGCCCCCTTTCTTGAGAGGACCTAGCTTTCATTGTAAAAAGAGCAAATGAATTAGTAATCCCAATATCCCTCCCCTTAATCTGGTTGCTATCTGTGCCTCAATAGTCTCATCTTCTTCACAGCAGATTTTTTTTAAGTTGCAATTTTTTAAAATGTTTTTGACCAGCTTACATTATGTTAGAGTTCATAACAGTATTTTCATGTGTATGTATGTGTGTGTGTATACACAAATGTGTGTGATGGAACCTGCAACCATGCATAAACAGATGCCAGAGAAGTTTATTGGGTGTCCTCCTTTCTGACCATCTACCTGATTCTGCTAAATTGGGGTTTCTTTTTAAATTTTTTATATTAATTACAATTTATTCACTTTGTATCCCAGCTGTAGCCCCCTCCCTCATTCCTTCCCAACCCCACTCTCCCTCCCTCACCTTCTCCCAGGCTCCTCTCCTAGTCCACTGATACTGGTTTCTTATTGTCACAGGGCCTTGGGTTTTTTGATTAGACTAATGGCCAGGGAACCCCAGTAGTCTCCTTGTGTCTCATCTTCCATAGTGCAAGGATTACAGATGGCTCTATAGCCATGCTAGGCTTTTCGTGTAAGTGCTGTGCAATGAAATCAGCTTTGCTTGCTTGCAAAGAGTGCAGGTGCTCCTACTTACTGAATCATAATGTTAGAAATTAAAAAAAAAAGTGTTCTCTTCCCCATTCCGTTATCTTTACAACTCTTCTTATTACCTTCCTTTGTCTTTAATGTCATATGTGGCTTATTGCACTCCTCTCATTGACATCATGTAAAAAAAATCATGTAAGCAGAACTGCAAATGTCTTTGTTAAAACAGGTGGGAGACTGGTGTCGTGGCCCATGTCATTAATCCCAGCACTCAGGGGGGCAGAGGCAGGCAGATCACAGTGAGTTTGTGGCCAGCCTGGTCTAAAAAGCAAGTCTAGAATAGCCAAGGCTACTCAGAGGAACCTTGTCTCAAAAACAAAGAAACAAAACAAAACCAAGCAAGCAAACAAACAAAAAAACATGGGTGGATAGCAATAGAGATGGCTCAGTGGGGAAGAGCGTGAACTGCTCTTACAGAGTTCTGCTTGAGTTTGGTTCCCAGCAACTGTGTCTGGTAGCTAATAACCACCTGTAACTCCAGTTCCGTAAGCGTTTAAGGCCTCTGGCATATGCAGGCCCTTGCAATCATATGAACATGCCCAGCATGTATCAGCAAATACATTTATACAATCGTAAAACATGAAAAAAATAAGAAAATCTTTGCTTATAGGTTGAAAGTGCATTTTTCTTTTTATCACAACACAGAAAATACAAAAACAATGTTTCATAAGGATTAGAAACTGTGAATTAAATTTTGGTTTTGATATACTTACATTTATCCAAACTCGATGGAATGCTTTATTTTATGCCTTTCTAAGGAGATGTCTATTAATGATCATTGCTAGAAATCAAATCTATAAAAGCAATGTATAATTTTGTGCCAATTTTTAATATGATTTCATTTTAGATAAGCTTCATCTCAATGTACGAGTAAATTGATGCTCCCCTTACGTGCAGGGAGACATTGTCAAATGCTGATATGCTTCTGCACAATAACCGCTATCTACTGAGTTCCTAACTCTCTAATGAATTCAATTACCATCAGATACTAAACAAAACAAGAACAAAAGAAATTACTTCAGCATATAAATGCCTTCTTCAAATGAGCCTTTGTTCTCTTGCAAGGCCACAGATTAATTATCATCCTTATTCTAAGCATCTGGTTCACTGCTTTGATTTAATGAAGGGGTAGTTTGACCCCACACTCAAACTGTCTTTATAAATCACTAGAAGTACCAATTATTACCTGGAAATTATTTATCAAAAGCAAGAATTTTTAAGGATGAATGATCCTTATTTATCAAATAACTGACCTTGACAAATTCAATAGCTGACATAAACCTTCACATATGTAGAGAAGTTAAAGATAACATTTTCTCTTTAAAATGCTAAATTACTTAATAAATATATACATTATTCCTGTGAAGTGCTTACATAATACATTGCCAAATTGAAATGGCTTCTATTACTTTCACATTTTCCTAGACAAATATTTATAAAGTACCAAGTCTTTTTGATGTTCCAATGCCTTAGGCATTTCGAAGGAACAGAAGTTGTAGGTTAGAAGGTGCCTATAAAAGGAAACTGAGAAAACTTTACTATTAATTTGAGTGTTTGTCTGTACATAGATGTCTTAAAAAGGGGTTGGATATAAAGACACTTGGAAAGACTTGTGGAGCAGAATTGAATTAAAAGAGGGACAAGGAATTAGCTTTTACTGAAACTCCTCACTTTGATATAACAATGCTGATCATTCCTCCCAACAAATTCTACCTGAAATATCAGAGAAAGAGGAGATATAGATGACAGATTAGATAGATAGATAGATAGATAGATAGACAGACAGACAGACAGACAGACAGACAGACAGACAGACAGACAGACAGACAGACAGATAGATAGATAGATAGATAGATAGATAGATAGATAGATAGATAGATAGACAGTATCCAGAAAGCTTTGAATACACATTATTGTGTTATTGATGTTTAATCTGATCCTGACATTGTGGTAGGAAGGGAAATACATAAAGTTGAACCAGGCTTACATAAATGTTATAATAAAGAGATCACACAGCTTTTTCTCCCCCTCCGATTGTTTGAGCTTGGTGGAAAAGAAGACTTGAGAGATCACAGCTTGGCAAAGAAAAAAAATCCACAAACAAGGTTTTCTTCCTTCTATCATGCCAGGGTAGGCAGAAGGTATTCCCAGATAAGGGTGTTAGCTAAAACGTTGGGATAATCACTAATTAACTCTTTCTGTGAAGTGGAAAGTCACAGAGTCCTACCAAGCTCTCAGCTGCAGGGATTTTAAGCTTCCAACTGCTGAATCGTCCAATATTATCTATCAAGAACTATTAGCCGCTAAAGGTACTGTTAGCAATTCTAAGTCCCAGATTAAATGCTGGTATTATAGGACTGTTTGATCTGCTGTTTTTAATCTAAATGATAGAAGAATAACAAAATATATAAAGACTTCAAATGCTCTAAAGGTAGAAAAATCTATTTGCTCATGTTTTAAATAAGTGTTTTAAAATCTGTTTTGAAATATGCTGCTCTAAAGGGAAAGTTCTATTCCTGGTAACAATTAAGACTTGTATATTTATTTGTTTCCACTAGCAAGATAATTTCTAAATGCAGTGACATTGCTCGTGGACAAATAAGGCTGAGAAACTATCCAAGTACTTATATGAATGTATGTATAGCTAGAATCAGTAGTAATAAAGTCCGTACAGCACAATGAAATGAATGCAATTGGTTGACTGAATAAAGGTGCCATTCTGTATTTAGTCATTGCTTCTTCATGTAGAAATGTTAAATCAGGATGTATTTAATAAACACTGCTATTGTAATCTAGAAAGAGTGCCTCCTAAGTGCTACCCAAGGCACAAAAACAGTGTGTGACTCCTTCTCTTTCATGATAAGAGTATCTTAGTAAGATGCTGGAAATGGGAAGGGGGAGTTTGCACAAACCTTTTTCACTGTACTCTCTTTATCGAAATTGACTAGATATTTAAAAATTAATTAATACAAACCACTCATAACCACATTACAGAAGAGCAATTCAGTATTAGTATGAAATAGGACACAAAAACTGATAATTGTTAGCAAAAAAAATAGAATATTTACTGAGAGGAGACACATGGTTTGAAGATTAAGATTTTTGTTTAAAATTGTTTCTAAATCTAGTTTAAAGAGAAAGATAATAAAATGAGGAGGTCAGTTATTTAACAGCACTCACAACATATTAAGAAAGATACAAGTCACAAATACCAAACATTAATTTTAGCCTTCTTTTAATCTCCTTGCTTTGGACTATTAGAAAATGTAATTTATTAGTGCTCATTAAGAGACAAATATTCCCAAACACATCGACCAAATTATGGTCAAGATATAAAATTGTTGTTGAGCAACCTAGCTTAGGGGACCTGCACCTCCCTCCTGAGAAGTCACTTTATTACACATTGATTTAAGAAGGTCCAGGATATATTTATATTTAAGAATACACACACACGTATACAAACACACACAGGAAGATTGGGCCATGAAATTTAAAGAGATTGAGGTGAAGGATGAACATGGGAAAGATGAAAGAATGAAAGGGAAATGGAAATGATGTAAATATATGATAATCTCAAAAATTATGATAAAAGTCAAGTTTCAAGCAACTGCCTTCTATCTTCAATATGTCGCATAGGTAATATGTATGTATAGCTTGTTGACAGCTGTTGTTCATTAGCTCATTTATTCAATCAACAAATATCAAAATCTCTTTCTATACACTGTGATTGATTCTGAAAAGAGATGAAAATATGTTTTTAAAAAATTCTCAGTGGTTGGTTATTTGACCACTCCCCCTGAGTGGGAGAGCAGCCTTACCTAACCACAGAGGAAGAAAAAGAAGCCAGTCCTATGAGACCTGATAGACTAGGGTCAGATGGAAAGGGAGGAGGACCTCCCCTATCAGTGGACTGGGAGAGGGGCATGGGAGGAGATGAGGGAGGGAGGGTGGGATTAGGAGAAGTTGGAGAGGGGGCTACAGGTGGGATACAAAGTGAATAAATTATAATTAATAAAATTTTAAAAAATCTTACTGACAAATCTTTTGAAATTATCTTCTTGTATATCTTTGGAGTCACTATCTAAAGAGAATATTGGTCATTGGAGTGATTTTAAATAGGAACATTTGGCCTGCTCTTTGATCACCTCACCCTGATGGGGGTGCAGCCTTACCAGGCCACAGAGGAAGACAATGCAACCACTCCTGATGAGAGCTGATAGACTAGAAGCAAAAGGAAGGAAAGGAAGACCTCCCCTATCTGTGGACTTGGGGAGGGGCATGTGTGGAGAAGGGGGAGGAAAGGTGTGATTGGGAGGGGAGGAAGGAGGAGTTTATGGGGGGACACAAATTGAATAAAGTGTAATTAATAAAAAATAAATTGCAAAATGATGAAAATAAATAAATAAATAAATAAATAAATAAATAAATAAATAGGAACAAATTGTCATAAATGCATGAATTCTGAACCCAAAGCATTCAGTGACTTCCTTTTTCATGATGTGATGACTTGTTCCTTTATGTGCTTTCCTTGAAACCATGACCAAGTTACACTGCACTTTTGAGCCAAAAAAATTTTAAGCTATATGTACATTTTTTCTGTACAGTAAGAATACTTCAGATACTTCACTAAAGAAATGTAAAACTAATACAAAAAACAAAACAAACAACAACAAAAACCCCCACAAATCATGACCTTAAATTCTTGAGTAGTGACAGGTACTCAGTTGCTTTGAATATTGAGACACCTTGGAATTGGACACCTGGCAGAATTTGGGAGCATTTGGAGAAATAGGTTATTTTTCACTTGGAGTCTGGTGAAAAATTATTAGAGCTGATTCTGGTAAAGACTCAAAATATGACAGTAGAGAACTAGTCTTATATGAAATGAGAATTATACTGGAAATGAGAAAAAGGTCACTATTGCTACATGGTGACTTCATGGTAGAAATAACGGCTGTATTGCCTCTATTTTCTAAGGCTGCAGGGTGAACTTAAGAATAATCACAGTCACTTGCCGGAAGGAAACTGAAAACAGCCATCTTTTCAGGGGCAACTTTGGATTTTCTTATTTTATAAAGCATTAACAAAATCTATTTTAAGTTACTTTGATATGTAACTGCCAAAGAAAATATATTTTTCCATTTATTTATTTGTTTTTATTAGTTTTATACATAAATAAAAATTAAAATACATGAGATAACACTTGAGAAGATGATATATTAAAATATTCTTGAAATAAAATATTTGTTGCAGAAAAAAATTATATGTTTAACCCAACATCAGTTCTATTCTTTCAAACTGGTGTTTTACAAAAGAAGAACCATATTCACAAAGAGAATATTATTTTCTACTATGGCAAAGAACTCCATATGCTGTATCACTGTATCATGTTTCAATTAGTAATCAATTTTCGTTTATACGTGGTATGTTGTCTCTCAGAATAGGCTCAATATGACCATGTGATGAAACATAAGTGGAAATACGATATGGCTTGTATTAGATAATAGCTTCATGGGAACTCACTCAACTTCAAACTCGATCAGTTTCCCTTTCTTTTACTTTCGTTCCTTCTTCTAGTCACTGTCTTTTCTCTGACAGCTGCATTTTCAACAGTCATATGAATCCTCGGTACAGTGCAGAGTGCAGCTGGGTACTAGCAAGATGCTGTAGACAGAGCCCAGATTTCTGTAAGTGCTTTCAACCTGCAGTATTCGTCTAGGCATCTCTCAAAGCTCTCTTCCTAGTGATGACAGGACACATTTCTATCATTTTAAGTTACAAAGATACATTTCTTCACTCTACATCCATTATTTTGAGTTGTATTTTATAACCCATCCTCATTCCAAGATGGGTTATCGTGAATTACACCTCCAGTACAGACTGCTGTTAATCTTCAGGTCTTCCACAAGCTCTTTTCAATTACTCTAGGATAGGTGGATTCTTTCTCCAAACACTTGTAAGGATTTGACTTCTTTTTTTTTTAATTTATTTATTTTTATCTCAATCATAGGTTAGGTACTTTGAATCCCAGGCGTAGCCCCCTCCCTCAGTCCCTCCTACCCTCCCACTCCCTCCCTCATCTCCCTCCTCCCCACCTCCTCCAAGTCCACCAACAGGGGAGGACCTCCTCCCCTTCCATCCAACCCCAGTTTATCCTGTCTCCTCAGGGCTGGCTGCAATGTCCTCCCCTGGGATCTAGCCAGTCTGTCACTCCCCGGCTTGTATGGGGGATTGACTTCTTGAAAGTTCTTTTATATGAGCCCCTTTGTTCTATTTTAGGTAAACTATTTCTTAAAAGAAGACATATAACCCACATGGCATATATCATCATTAAAGGGCTGCTTTCTTTCCCTACTACATATAAGTAAACATCATTTCTATATTCTCAAGGTTTATGTATCTACAAAATTAAAATCATAAACTCCTATTTTCAAAGACGCTACTTATTTTTTTTTATTTACTTACCTATTTACAAATGTGCATGTGTTTGTGGAATGTGTATTTCCCCTGTGTGCAGTAGTTTAGTGAGACATGAAAAGGGTTTCAATCCATTGGAGTTAAAAGTAAATGTGGTTGTCTGCTCTCTAATATGGGTACTGAGAACGCAACTCTGGTCCTCCAGAAAAGAACAAAGTGTTTTTGACTTCTATGCCAGCTTCCAGGGCATATTTTGAAATCTTAACTCCCATAAGGATAATGAGTCTTTCACATGTGTGAAGGACTGAGTCTTTATAAGAATGAATCCAAAGAACTATGCTAAATATGAACAAGAAAATAGACATCCTGAAATATTTCTGTTGATCTCCACAGTTCGTATACTTCACAGGCTCTAGAACCGTGAAAGATATATGTTGTCTCTAAGCATCCTGCTGTTTGGTATACTGTTTTAGCAACTCAAAAGAACTAAAACATTCATTCATGCTGTTTCACTTGTTTTATTACTGTTCATTGTCTGTACTTTGTAGTATTTCCTCGTATGGTATATGTTATGATTTGAGTATAAAATGTCTCTTTTAAGCTTCCATATTGGATATTTGGTTCCTGGCTTGTGGCATTATTTAGAAACTTCTGGAAATTTCAATAGCTAGGGAATACTTGGAAGCACTATAACCCTGGAGGCAGCCATGTGGAGATTATACCTGATCTTATTCTTTTCTACATGTTTCAGTTTCCTCCCATGTGCCTGGCGCCAACCACCATGCTTGTGAACCCTTTGAAACTGTAAACCAAAACGAATCATCTTACTTTCTTTTTACTTATTTGCTTGTTTGTTTATTTACGTATTCAATTTACATACTGGTCTTATCTCCCAGTGTCACCCTCCCACCCTCTTCCCATCTCCCTCCCCTACTCTTCATCAAAGGGGCATCCCCTTCCCATTCACCACAGATCATCAAGTCATATCAGAGCTAAGAGTGTCCTCTTCCCCTATGGCCTGGCCAGACAGTCCCTCCAGGGAGAAGTAATTGAAAAGCTGGCAGGGAGTCTATGTCAGAGAGAGCCCCTGCTCCCTGTATTAGGAGACCCACGTGGGACCTGAGCTGCACATCAACTACATCTTTGTAGGGGACTAGATCCAGTCCACCCATGGGCCTTGGTTTGTGCTTCAGTCTCAGCAAGTCTCCCTTGGCCCTGGTTAGCTACCTTTGTTGGTCTTCTTATGAAAATACTAACATATAAAGCAGATATAACAGAGAGGGACAGAAGGTCCAACCAATGCCTGGCCCAACCCAAGACCCAACCCATGGAAGAGTAACAACTCCTGACACTATATTTTAAATTTTATTTATTTATTTATTACAATTTATTCTCTTTGTATCCCCTCTGCAGCCCCTTCCCTCGTTTCTTCCACAACCCACCCACACTCCTTCTTTTCCTCTATGTCCTTTCCTAGTCCCTGATAAGGGAGGACCTCCTCCCTGTCTATCTGACCCTAGTTTATCAGGTCTCATCAAGGCTAGCTGCATCATCTTCCTCTGTGGCCTAGTAAGGCTGCACCCCTAAGTAGCAGTGATCAAAAAGCCAGCCACTGAGTTCATGTCAGAGACAGCCCTTGTACCTCTTACTAGGGCACCCACTTGGAAACTGACAAAAAACCAAAACCATACAATGGAAAAAATGCAGCATCTTCAACAAATGATGTCAGTCTAAATAGATGTCTACATGTAGAAAAGTGCAAATAGACCCTTATTTATTCCACTGCACAAAGATAAAGTCCAAGTGGACATCAACATAAAACCAGATACACTAAATCTGAAGAAAAAGTGGGGAAGAGCCTTGACCGCATTGGAACATGAGACAACTTCCTGAAACCCTGACACTGTTTATGATTCTCTGCTAGGCTTGCAGACTGGAGTCAAGCAGAGTTGACCTGAGAGGCTCCTCCCAACAGCACGTCAAAAGAGAAAAGAGATGTTGAAACTCATAACCAAATATTGGGTAAGGCATAGGGAACCTCGTAGAAAAATGGGGAGAAGGAGAATCTTACTTTCTTTTTATATTAATTATATTTTTCACTATTATAAATATTTATTGAGAAATTACCAGGCCTATGTGATGATTTTTTTGTGGAAACATTTAGACACTTAAGAGCACATTCAAGATATCAACTGAATATGGCATAACAAGTTACTATAACACTAGACATAAACATATCAATGCTGGACTGGATGAGAAGACCCTCTAATAAGAAAAGGGTCTCAGAGACAATCCTTGTTCCCCTTACTAGGGAACCCACTTGGATGCTGAGCTGCCATGGGCTACATCTGAGCAAAGGTTCTAGGTTACATCCATGAATAGTCCTTGTTTGGATTTTGTCAAAAGGTCTTTAGTCATTTAATGGCATGATCACGTATTTTATTTCTTTCAGTTTGTTTATCCGGTAGATTACATTGATGGATTTTCATATATTAAATCATCCCTGTATCCCTAGAATAAAGCTCACTTGGTCAGGGTGGATGATGATTTTGATGTGTTCTAGAATCTGGTATGCAGGTATTTTCGCATCGATGTTCATTACAGAGTTTCGTTTGAAATTCCTTTTGTTGGTTAAGTCTTTGTGTGCTTTAGGTGTCAGGGTGATTTGGAACACATAAAATGAATTTGGAAGTATTCTTTCTATTGGAACACATACATATTTGGAAATATGCTATTCTATTTTGTGCAATAATTTGAGAAGTATTTGTATTAGCTCTTTTTTATTAAGTCTGGTATAATTATGTCCTAAAATCCTCTACCCAGGGGCTTTCTTTGGTTCAAAGAAATGACTGCTTCTATTTCCTTAGGGGTTATAAAATTGTTTTTAATGACTGCTTCAATTTACTTAGGTTATAAGACTGTTTAAGTTGTTTACCTGATCTTGTTTCTGTTATTGAAGTTCATCTTTAATCCATGGTGACCTGATAAGATACAAGGTATGAATTACTTCAACGTTCTTCTTGTATCTGTTGAGGCTTACTTGGTGACTAACTATATGATTAATTTTGGATACAGTTCCATGAGATGTTGAGAAGAAGGTACATTCTTTGGTGTTTGGATGAGATGTTCTGCAGATATCTGTTAGGTCCATTTTATTCATAACAGCTGTTATTTTCATTATTTCTCTGTTTAGTTTCAGTCTTGATGTCCATTGGTGAACATGTGGTGTGGAAGGCTCCTATCATTATTGTGTAGGGTTTGACATGTAGTTTAAGCATTAGTAATGTTTCTTTTACAAATGTTGGTGCCCTTGTTGAGACATCATCTTGGAATTTTCCTTTGATGAGTATAAAGCATCTTTCTTCCTCTCTTTTGATTAATTTTGGTTGAAATTCTATTTTATTAGATGATTGAATGACTATGCTAGCTTGTTTCTTGGGTCCATTTACTAGAAAAACCTTTTTCCAGAAATTTACTCTGTGGTTATATCTATCTCTGTTGCTGGCATGTTTTTCTTGTGTGTAACAGAATGATGAATGTTGTTTCCACATCCATTCGCTTATCCTGTGTCTTTCTGTTGGGGACTTGAGTTCATTGATATTGATAAATATTAATGTTTTTTTTAATTCCTGATGTTTTGATGTTGTTGTTCGTAGTATGCCTCTGTGTGTGTGTATGTATGTATGTATGTTCCTTTCTTTTGGGTTTAATGGTGTGAAGTTATTTATTTCCCTTGTGTTCTTGGCTATAGTTAATCTCCTTAGGTTGGAATTTTTCTTCCAATAGCTTCTATAGGGTTGGATTTGTGGATAAATACTGTTTAAATTTGTTATTTTTTTAATGGAGTATCTTGTTTTCTCCATTTACAGTGATTAAAAGTTTTGCTGAGTATAGTAGTCTAATTGATGTGTTGCATGCTTCTTGTGTGTTTATCAGCACCTGTTATTTTAGGTTGGGGAATTTTTTTTCTCTGTCTTTATGGGAAATATTTTCTCGACCTTGGAGCTGTGACTATTCTCCTTCCATTCTTATTGTTCTTACGTTTGGTCTTTTCATAGTGTCTCAGATTTCATGGATGTTTTGTGTTAGAAACTTTTAGACTTAACATTTTCTTTGACCTATGTATCAATTTCCTCTAAGGTAGCTTCTATGCCTGAGTTTCTCTCTTCCATTTCTTGAAAATGCTTGCATTTGTAGTTCCTGAGTTGATGACCAGTTCTGTTCTCTTGTGTAGATTTTCTGTCTCCAGGGTACCCTGGGTTTGTGTTTTCCTTATTGCTTCTATTTCTATTTTCAGGTCTTGAACAGTCTTGGGTTTTTTGTTTGTTTGTTTTTCCATTTCCTTCATCTGTTTGATTGAATTTTCCTGTATTGCCTTAAGGGATTCACTCATTTCTATCGTTTTTATTAAATTAAATTTTTATTTTTTATTTTTGCCAACAAAACTGCCACACCTTGGGAATTCATTATTACTCAATGAATTCTGACATGGAAGAAAGACGCAATGTGATTATAATTCTGATATAGCACACTTATAGCATCATTTTTTAAGCTTTACTATCCAACAGGGACACATTCTGCCATGGTTCTTACTAAACACTATCTTGGCTATTCGTTTTTTTCTTTTTTTAATTAATTTTTATTAATCATACTTTATTCATTATATATCTTCCTTGTAGCTCCCTCCCCCCTTCCCAATCCCTCCCTTCCTTCCCCTTCTCCATGCATGCCCTTTCCCAAGTCTACTGATAGGGGAGGACTTCCTTTCCTTCCTTCTGATCCTAGTCTATTAGGTCTCCTCAGGAGTGGCTGCAGTGTCTTCCTCTATGTCCTGGTAAGGCTGCTCCACCCACAGGGGAAGGTGATCAAAAAGCAGGCCAATCAGTTCATGTCAGAGAAAGTCCCTGATCTTTGACAAAGATGCCAAAACCATACAATGGAAAAAAGCATCTTCAACAAATGGTGCTGGTCTAACTGGATGTCTACATGTAGAAAAATTCAAATACATCCATACTTATCACCCTGTACAAAACTAAAGTCCAAGTGGATCAAAGACTTCAACCTAAAACCAGACACACTAACCTTGTTGGAGGAAAAAGTGGGGAAGAGCATTGAACTCACTGGCACAGAAGACAACTTCCTGAAGAGAACACCAACAGCACAGGCTCTAAGAGCAAAAATTGATAAATGGGACTTCATAAAACTGAAAAGCTTCTGTAAAGCAAAGGACACTGTTGTCATAACAAAACCACTACCTACAGATTGGGAAAGGATCCTCACCAACCCTGTATCTGAAAAGGGCTAATATCTAGTATGTATAAAAACACAAGAAGCTAAACAGCAACAAATCACGTAATCCAATTAAAAAATGGGTTATAGAGTCAAACAGAGAATTCTCAATAGAGGAATATAAAATTGCAGAGAAATACTTAAATGCTCAATGTCCTTAGTCATCAGGGAAATGCAAATCAAAAGAACCCTGAGGTTTCACCTTACACCCATCAGAATGGCTAAGATCAAAAACACATGCTGGAGAGGTTATGGAGAAAGGGGAACCCTCCTCCACTGCTGGTGGGAATGTAAATTCTAGAAATCAATCTGGTACTTTCTCAGACAATCAAAAATAGTGCTTCCTCAAAATCCAGCCATACCACTTCTAGGCATATATCCAAAAGAGGCTCAAGTACACAATAAGGACATTTGCTTAACCATGTTTGTAGAAGCTTTATTTATGATAGCCAGAAGCTGGAAACAAACCAGATGACCCTCAATTGAGGAATGGATACAGAAATTGTAGTACATCTACACAATGGAATATTACTGAGCAATAAAAAACAGGGAAATCATGAAATTTGCAGGTAAATGGTAGGAACTGGAAAATATCATCCTGAGTATGGTATTCGAGAAGCAGAAATTCACACATGGTATATACTGACTCATAATTGGATATTAGAAAAATAATATAGGATAAAATTGCCAAAATCTTACACCTAAAGAAACCAATCAAGAAGGAGGACTCTGGATAAAATGCTCAATCTCCATTCAGAAAGGCAAAGAGGATGGACATCAGAAGGTGAAAACAGGGAACAAGTCAGGAGCCTCCCACAGAGGGCCTCTGAAAGGCTCTACCTTGCAGGGTCTCAATGCAGATCCTCAGACTTATGGCCAACCTTTGGGCAGAGTGCAGGGAATCTTATGAAAGAAGTGGGAAATAGTAAGAGGAGAGGACAGGAGTTCCAGAAGGAGAGAAACAGAACCAAAAATATGGGCACAGGGGTCTTTTCTGAGACTGATACTCTAACCAAGTACCATGCATGGAGATAACCTAGAACCCCTTCACAGATGTAGCCCATGACAGTTCAATGTCAAGTGGGTTCCATAGTAATGGGAACAAATTTTTTATTTTTTATTAATTTTACTTTATTCACTTTGTATCCCAGATATATCTCCCTCCCTTATTTCCTTCCAATCCCACCCTCCCTCCCTCATTTCCTCCCATGCCCCTCTCCAGGTCCATGGATAGGGGGGAACCTCCTACCCTTCCATCTGACCTTAGCTTATCCGCTCTCATGAGGAATGGCTGCATTGTCCTCCTCTGTGGTCTACCCTAAAGGGTAGGTAATCAAAGAGCCAGCTACAGAGTTCATGTCAGAGACAGTCCATGTTCCCCTTACTAGGTAACCCACTTGGATACTGAGCTCCAATGGGCTACATCTGAGCAGGGGTTCTAGGTTTTGTAGGTTATATTCATGAATGGTCCTTAGTTGGAGTATCAGTCTCAGAAAAAAACAATCTGCGCAGAATTTTTGGTTCTGTTGCTCTCCTTGTGAAGCTCCTGTCTTCTCCAGGTCTTACTATCTCCCCCTTTATTAGAAATCAGTCTGGCACTTTCTCAGACAATTAGGAATAGAGCTGCCTCAAGGTCCAGCTATGTCACTCCTAGGCATATACCCAAAATATGGTCAAATACACAACAAGGACATTTGTTCAACCATGTTCATAGCAGCTTTATTCATAATTGCCAGAATCTGGAAATAACCCAGATGTCTCTCAATTGAGGAATGGATACAGAAATTTGGTACATTTACACAATGGAATACTACACAGCAATTAAAAACCAGGAAATCATGAAATTTGTAGGCAAATGGTGAGATCTAGAAAAGATCATTCTGAATGATGTATCCCAGAAGCAGAAAGACACACACAGTATATACTCACTTATAGGTTGATATTAGACATATAATTGTTGCTATAATGTTCCTTTGAAATGGATATACCTTACCCTTGTTCATTCAAATGCTGATTTCTCGCCGACCCCCACACTCTCTGGTTTCAATCTGGATATTGTATTGTGATACTTATTCTAAGCATCCTGTCTCAACTTTGTGTAAACAGGCAAAATAAAGCAACTAGCCACAATTTTGAGCAAAGGGAGGAGCCACAGGACAAGAATGAGGGGAAGAGCCAGAGGGCAGGAAATGAGTGGGAGGGGAAAGGGCAAGGGAGAGAGAGAAGAGAGCAGAGCAGGAGAGAGATCTTGGAACTATGTGGAGATGGATTGGACAGAATATTTCACAAAAACCAAGTATAATGGGTAAAATCTAAATATTAGGAAACTATGAGGGCTTGGAGGTTTAGGAGGGAGTAACTATTACCCAGCATTGTGTTTTATAAACCCAGTTTCTCTGTGGTGATTTGGTTATACAGCTGGTTAGGATTAACAGCAAGCTTTACCAGAATATAATTATTAATCGATATATACAATATATAATATAGGATAAACATAATAAAATCCATACACCTAAAGAAGCTAAGCAAGAAAGAGGCCCCTGGCTAAGATCAATCCTCACTCAGAAAGACAAACGGGATGGACATTGCTAGAAGGAGAAAACAGGACACAGGACAGGAGCCTACCACAGAGGGCCTCTGAAAGACTCTAACCAGCAGTGTATCATAGCAGATGCTGAGACTCATAACCAAACGTTGGGCAGAGTGCAGGCTTCTATACTTTTCATAAGGTGGGTTTTAAGGTCATCTTCTTGTGCTTTGGCTGTGTTTTGATATCCAGGCACTGCTGGTGCTATATTGCCCTGGTTTTTGTTGATTGTGTTTTTACACTGGCCTTTAACTATCTGGTTTTGCCTGGTGTTGGCTGGGTATTCCAGGTACCAGGATGCCTTCTCAATAAAGCAGACAGAGCTGTGGGAAAGACAATGGAGCTGAAGGGACAACACAGAGTTCATGTCTGCTGGTTGTGCCACGGGTAGACCCAGCAAGCAGGGGATTGGCAGGAAGTGCTCCAAGCAAAATGTTCTTGGGGAATGACAGGCCTCCTGGGGGAAAAGGAAGGCAGTGGTAAGGGCTGGAAGAGGAAGCTCAGGAGACAGCTTGCAGATCAAGTCTCCTGGCTCTTATAGTTTACCCTTTTTCTCCTCCCCCTAGCCTCTCCTTACACATCCTCTCTCCCCCAAAATTAACACCCTTCACCTTCCTTCCAAAAAAGGAGGCCTACAAGGAACATCAACCAAACAAAGTACAAGTCTCTCCTATAAGACCAGGCATACACCATCACCTCAAGGATGGGTGAAGCAACCCAGCAGTAGAAAAAGTGTGCCACAAACAAGCAAAAGACCCAGAGACAGCTCCCACTCCCACAGCCTGGGAACTCAGAGTACCAAACTATTCACTCTTAATACATATGTAGAGAACCTAGGTCAAAACCCTACAGGCTCCCTTGAGTCCCAGTTAGCTGATTCTCTGGCCACATTTTCCTGGTGATGTTCCTCTGATGTTTCCTTCTCCCTTCTTCCTGGTACTCCTCAAACTCTGCCTATAGTTTGACTGTGGGACCATGCTTCTCCTCCCATCATGTGCTGGATGAAATCTTTCTTGTGTCTTTGTTGATGATTTTGCTAGGCTCTTAGCCCAGAATATTCTGCAGAAAGAAAAAAAAATCGTATGTAAAAGGTTTTGTGCCTGGGATGCTATACCAGTCCCTCTATTTGAGGCCTGGCCTAGGTATAGAAGATGGACAGTTCAGGCTCAATGTCCACCAGTACAAGGAATCTTTTCTAAGATTACTCTTGTATATTTTATGGAGTTTCCATTTCACTAGGTTTCTACCTTGCTTCCATAAAACCCCACAATTGCAGTGGGGTGCAGTTTTTGCTCCATAGATTCCCCAATCCCTCCTGTTCCCACCCTATCCCCACCCACCTGCAAAATTTATCCTATTTCTGCCTCTCAGGAAGATTCCACTTCAGCCTTCTAGCCTCTAGGTGTAGGGCCTGGAGCATGATTGTCTTTTACTTTACAGCCAGTATCGATTTATAAATGAATACCTATCATGTTTGTCTTTCTGGGTCTGTGTTACCTCACTCGGGAACATTTTTTTTCTAGTTCCATCCATTTGCCTGCAAACTTTATGAAGTCATTGTTTTGAAAAGCTGACTAATAAGCCTGGTGTGGTGGCTCATGCCTGTAATTCCGGCACTATGGGAGGCAGAGGCAAGTTGATCACTGTGAGTTCAAGGCTAGCCTGGTCTACAAGGCAAGTTTCTGAGAAGCTGTCATATTGACTTCCAGAGTGTTTGTGTATGTTTGTACTCCCACAATTGTAGACAAGTGTTTCCCTTGCTCTATATCCTCACCAAGCATGAGCTGTCATTTGTGTTTTTGATCTTAGCCATTAACATGTGTAAGAGGGAACCTCAAAGTCATTTGCATTTGCATTTCCCTGATGGCTAAGGATGTTAATATGTCATCATGTGTTTTTTAGCCAATTGTGATTGCTCTGTTGAATATTCTCTGTTTAGATATGTACAACCATTTTCTAATTAGATTTTTTAGTTTGTTGATGTCTAGTTTCTTGTGTGCTTTATATAATTTGAATATTAGCCCTGTGTCATATGTAGAGTTGGTAAACATCTTCTCCTATTCTATGGGCTGTCAATTTTTGTTCTATTGATGATTCCTATTGGTGATATCTTTTCCTTTGCTGAAGCTTTTCCATTTCATGAAGTCCCATTTATTAATTGTTGATCTTAGTGCTGGTGCTATTGGTTTTCTGTTTAGGAACTTGATTTCTATGCCAAAGTGTTTAAAACTATTCCCTAATTTCTGTCTTATCAGATTCATTGTATATGTTTTCTATCTTGAATTCTTTGAAATAGAAATAGAAGTTATACTGCCAAATTCACTTTATGAGTCTCACAGTCACCCTGATACCCAAACCATACAAAGATTCAACAAAGAAAGAGAATTAAAAACCAATTCTATTCATAAAGACTGATGCAAAAATTCTGAATAAAATACTCATCAACTAAATCTAAGAACACATCAAAAGGATATTCACAATGATCAAGTAGGATTCATCCCAGAGATGCAGGAATTGTTCAGCAGTTTTTAATGTTATTCTGTTGCAGGTATTAGGTAAGGCCCATACTTATGTTTCCTAACACTCCAAAAATTTCACAAATCTATGTGAATCTATGTGGTTATTATAGTCATGTGTTGGAGTTGCTACTTAGGAAAGAGAGGGCAGAAGCAGCAATCCAATATCTGTCATATTTTAAAAGGTGAACTAAGTAAATTTGTGTGGTGAGAAAAAAGAGAGGTGGTTATTGCTAAGAATGAATGGCTTTCACTTCTTGAAGATTATACAAACCTCGTTTTGTTCTAATGTAACTTTGAATGACTCCATTATGTTATAATTTATAGTTTTATTTGACAAATTGTGGAAGCCTTCAGTATATTATATATAGCATCTTTATAGAAGGAATTTGACTAAAATGAGATTTTTTTCAGCATAGAAGATATATGAGGCAGAGATTTAAAATACCTTGAAAGGAAAAGAAAAGTCTTACTTTTTCACAAAAGGTTATCTGAATGATTTTTTTTATTATTGCCATCTTTTTTAAAAGGTACATGCTATTTGGTAATTGTTCTTTTAACTACTGACACAATTAATTCTTAATGCATGAGAAATATACTTTACGGTTTTATTTGGCATGCACTTAAGCACCCGCATAGCAATTACTGGTGTGACATTTTTGTCTGCACTATAAAGCATCACACATTCTCCATTTCATCACTTTAAAATTGAAGCAAAGAGGTTCACTCCTTGGGGAGTACCTGCCTTGATCTTATCCAGTAGAATGAAAATATGATTGCCTTCCTGACACTATAAATTATGCTTTCCTGATTCTAGCGACCATCTGCAATAGAAATCTATACTATTACTGAGGCTCTTTTGGTTTATAGGGAGTTGTTTTTACTGTTGTAATACGTAAATTAAAAAATCTTTTTCTTTCTTAAATTATATGGCAATCGAGCTTCACAAAGGATCATTTCTTAAAAATCACACTGTGGAACATGTTTTCCTATTGTAATAACTAACATAAGGATCTGATTCAAACAGTTAGCAAATGCTAGAACTGAAGTTGAATGAAACTCCATCAATTGCTTCTTTTAAAACAAACAGCTACATGCCTCTCCTGGGTGAACTTTTCCTGTAACTTTTCCCCCAATTACAATGAGTTGGAAACACAAACAACCAATAACTGTCACAGTCTTGAGAGTTAGAGTGAAACTCTTGTTTGTGTAGTCTCTGCAGGCATTTTCATGGCAAAGGTTGTGCCTTATCCAAGGTTGTTCTCAGACAAAGTAGCTTCAGCTGCTTTCGGATGAAGCTCTGCACCTGTCTCTGTTCTTTTTTTTTTCTTAACTGATAGCATTCAACTTCTTTTTGTTATATTTTTAAAGAATATGTTCCCTTGCTTTCTTTAATGTCAATTGCATTTTTCTTCTAGACGTTAATTTTTGTAATACGGAGTAAGAAAAAAAAAACTACACTTTTCTTGTACACCTCAAAATTCTTCTCTATCAAGCTGCTCTTGAAAAACCTATTTTCATGACACAATTGCAGAATAAACCTATGGTTAATACCTTATTTACACAAACTGAAGGCTGTTATATCTGTGTTTGGCGACCTTGAAACTGCATTGTGCTCAGTGCCCTTTTTATAACCTTAATTACCGGGGAATACAGAGCTTTAAAGAAAGACTAACATTTCACTTTAACATCCACAATAATCTATTATAAAGCCTGCTAAGCCAGTCCCCAAATACAGAGAAATGTTATTACATGCTCAGCTAGCTGTCAAGGGGCCATGAGTCAGTGGCTTACAGTTATCAAAAGTAACAACGTTGTTGAGAATTTCCTTCAACAAAGCCAGCCAGCTTATGGAAGGATTAAGCTCTCTTTGATTAGAACAACTGGAACATGTCCGACCCCTTTAATTAGCATTCCTTTTTGCTTGGTGGAGGCTGGTAATTTGACACTCACATTAGGTATCTCTAGGAATGGTTTGGTACTTTGTCCCACTCCTAAGCATACAAACCGGAGTATATTCTACCACATTAACTCAACTGTGAGCTGCTGAAGGATTTATGTTCAAAACTGTGTAAAATCTCAAGGGTACTATGCTTCTAATAGACAAAATGTAATAACACTCCAATATAATATGTGGCAGGAGACCTGGGTAGCCGTTAGGCATAGTGTATTACCCTAAGGCCATGCTCATTTTGCTTTCTATCTTTGGGAACAAAAAGTTTTATGTCAGCTTTATTGATATTATACACGTTTACGTTTTAATTCATACCTTAAGGCAATACAGGGAGAAGACCTCTACTTATGATGCTAAATTACTTAGTTGGTGAGTAAATATAATTTTTCATGGCCATGCTACACAGAGCAGAACAGGGAATCTGGGAGAAGAAAGGGGCGGTAAGCTACTGTCCCAGAAGGAGCACCTATTCACTTGAAAACAAACCCAGAATTGCCTCCTTTTCTCAATGCACACAACATGTCTACTCAACTTAAATTGTATCTGCACATGCACATTTGTTTGTATGTACCTCCCCATTTTTCCTGTTTTATTTTCTTATTCTTTCACTTTGTTGCATTTTGTCAATTCTGATGTTGAAAAAGAAGATTCTCATACCAAAAATAGCCCACATTTCCTCTTCAAGTCATGTACAATAAAAATATGAAATAAGAATTTACTTTTGGAAAGGATAACTTTGTTTTTGCATAGGTCTTAGAATATGATGTAGAAGAAGTGAACAGTTATTAAATGAATGAAAAACTGTATTCCAAACAACATGTTAAAAGACAACCCTATCTGTAATATTTCCTAAGTCATCAATAGACTATTTCCTGAACTAAAGCATTAGATTTTCTTTATTTATAAAACCATGGTCCATGTTCTACTTTCAATATTATATATATCATCAAAAGAGTCCTGTATGGTTTAGGCTTTCACACATTAGTTTGAGGATTGTGGTGTTTCTAGTTATGTGCTAAACCATCACATATTTGTGAATTGTGAAGCTGGTATAAGCCATAGAAAATATTAAAGAAATCAATGAAATTCCTGCCTCTCCTCAGGAGAAAGATAAGATAATGATAACTATTGATAACTGTTAATGATCACTATGCTACTCAATTCACAACTCAAAGTTAAGTTTTATTTTCATGGAGATAACAATAAACCAGAGCTTTCCTTTTTTTTTTTCCAGTTGTTTCCCACAACTCTTAGCATTCCAGCTGTGCACACGGGAAGAGCA
This sequence comes from Pachyuromys duprasi, assembly GCA_028658305.1. Classification (NCBI taxonomy): domain Eukaryota; kingdom Metazoa; phylum Chordata; class Mammalia; order Rodentia; family Muridae; genus Pachyuromys; species Pachyuromys duprasi. The sequence goes on along the minus strand of CM053745.1, from coordinate 37,617,264 downwards.
ACCAAATATTAGGAATACCAGTAGCTTCTAGTTGCCTAGATTCTTTAAAAGAAATAATATGTAAAAAAATTAATTTGGTGTAATAAAAAGGCTTCAAAAGTTGTTTCTTATAAACATCACCTTATGATATTTTAGTAATGTATGAAATCAAACTTAACCTCCAAGCTTATAGAAAACATATCCTTCCTGTATTTGAGGATTTTTAGAAATAATGTGCTTTGGATGGAATCACATATTGGCTTTATTGTTCTAAACAGAATGAAAGAACTCAGTCCTCTTCCAAGAACTTATTTATGAAGTAGTACGGAAAATCCTGAGTCAAGTTTGAGAGTTGTTGAATCTCTATGTGCTTTAAAAATATTATAAGATTTTTTTTATGAATGTGTGTGTTAGAGAAAGAAAGTGTTAATAATTATCATCGTGGTATATCTATCCCACTTTTATAATCAATAAAAGACACAGACTTCTGATATATTTTAGAACAGCCTTATCTTACCTGGGACAGGGCAGATATTAACCATCTAAACTACCTTTACCTCCCAGCCACATCCCGGGATATCTGCTTTAACCATTCCTATCTGGGCTACTTCCCACAGATAATTCCATAAATACCTGCCTATTCTCTTATCTGGGCTGCTCGCTCCATCCATGCCAGCCATGGTCTTCTCCCATGCTGAACAATGGTGGCTCTTTTTCTCCATCCACCACCTCTTCCTGTTTCTCCTTCCCCAAAGCTGAGAACCTTATTAAGCCTACATCCTTCATTCCCGCCCAGGCATAGGCCTTTTAATCAGGGATAATTGGGTAACATCGTTACAGGAGAGAGTTCAATATTATAACAATAGCCATGGCAGGCTGTTAACCATATTTCAAAGCGCTGAAATCAGCATTTGAAAACACGGTTTGACCTTCCTCCAACATCCACGCGCGCGAGCGCTGGCACACACACACACACACACACACAAATGCACACACGCAGAGAGAATCATCTCTCTGTGCTTCTCCCTGCATATTACAGGAAGTTGGCTATGGCAGCATAAACAAGTTTCTGAGCGATCATGTTCAGTGAGGGATAAGATTTCAGTATTTTTCACCGAACTCTTAAATATACATACTGGAAGACTAACTGAAGTGTAGAATCTCAATAGATTCTGCTAGTCACCTGGGAGTTAGCTATATTCGAAATTAATTAGTGTATTTTTTAAAGAGGTAAGTGAAAAATTATTTTGGTATAATAAAAAGGTTTCCAAATAATGTTTTCTCATAAATATGCACTTTTGATGTTGAAGTCATTTGTGGAACCTGACTAACCCTCATAGGTTTATGTATGGCAAGCATCTTCCCACTACTTTCGATGCCTTTTCCTTAATTTAATTTAAAATTGTCCTCCAAGGAGTAGAAAAGTCATTCCTTGAAGTTACAAGGGCAGATAAAGTTTTCTTATATATTTGCTCTGTTTTTCATTCCCACTGCAAAAATGGTGCAAGACACCTGCCAACAACAGTTCCCCCAGAAGTTATTATAGAGATTTGGAAGCACTGTGAGTGTGAAATCTGAAAATATTTTTTTTCAACCTCTAGGGCCACACATCTTTGTAATCTAAGTAATAACACATGGAAGCATTTTTTCCTGAGCCAAAAGAGAAAAGAGAGAGAAAAAAAGTGTGATAGACAGTAAGGTTATTTATTTTATAGTCTAACTTCTTGAAATATGTTAAGCTGCTTATAATGGGAACAATGGGCCAGTGTAGTATGTCAGATTTGATTTGTTTGGTCAAAGTATCATTTAAAACCTTTTCAATTGGAAAAAGCTTACAATTGACATATTTCTTCAGTTTACACATTCTTCATAGTTTTTTTATTTATATCCCTTGCCCCCTTAGGTATTGGGTATTAGAAATACTGCTTAAGACCACAATTTGCCACATTAAGTGTTAGCAGGAGCTCAAATAACTTGGAGATGAGAAACCTGGATCAATTCTGATGATCAGCAGTGTATACAGTCTAATGGGTACAGAAGATTCAACAACTTCTGATTGCTTAAATACAGCAATGATTCTATATTTTAGTTTATGCTTTTAAGAATAGGAGGAGGAAGAGATAAAAGCACTCATGGGAATCTCCAGTATGTAAATAATTTCTGGTAACAAAAAGATCAACTGCCATGAATGACAAATTAGAAGGTCGCAATATTCTTTGGTCTACAGATATATGTACTTAATAGAAGTTGTTTAAGAGCCTAGATCAGGAGAGGACCCATAACCTCTGGCTCAGATGTAGCTCACAGACTCAGTCTCCAAGTGGGGCCCCTAAGAAGTGGAACAGTGGCTTTCTCCAGCATGAACTCAGTGACAGGCTCTCTGATCACCTCCCCGTAAGGGGTGCAAGCCACAGAGGAAGACAATGTAACCAGTCCTGATGAAACCAGATAGGCTAGGGTCAAATAGAAGGGGAGGACTATCTCCCCTATCAGTGGACTATGGGAGGGGCAGAAGGGCAGAAGAGGGAGGGAGAGTGGGATTGGAAGGAGATGAGGGAGGGGGACACAGCCGGGATACAAATTGAATAAACTGTAATAAATTATAATATTAAAAAATTTTAAAAACAGTCTAGATTACCATATCTGAGAAATATCATTTGCCTTGTAGCAGCATTTCCCACAGGTTACAGTATAGCTTGATATTATCATTCTTCTTTTTTAAAACTGAGGCTCACCCCAAAGCTGGGGAACATAAGTACCATACATTTTGGATAACGCAATTGGTAAGCTGTCTTCCAACATCTCACAGCCTAAGCCAGGGAGGTGCTGACAGCAGTTTCCGAACTGTGTTCTTTGGAATGTGGCCAGCTTATCCTGGCAGATTGCACTAGATGGCAGGGCCGGGGGTGGGGGTGAATGGGGAGGAGAATCCAACTCTTCAGTCCTGGTCCCTCTTTCTGGTGATGATAATTGTAGTGAAATACTTACCAATGCATGCTGTTTGGGGAGATTTATTCAGGAGTTCAACAGCCAAACTCTATTTCCTGTCTTGGAAATCTATACAACCACAGCTAGAACTTAGTCCTTTCTGAAAAAAGCTTACATAATATACACAAAAAACAAGAGTCATCCTGACAATGAAGATGCTTATCTAAGATTTTTTTTTCTTGAACAGTAGATTCAAAATCGTGAGAAAAGATCCATGCTTGTGTGCAGACAGGCTTAGAATTAACAGAATTTTAAGTAATATTTTATTGGATAACCAGAGAAGATAGCTATTTTATCCCACTTTGATCATAAAAAGGCTGAAACATTGAGCATAGGTATTAACAAAATTTCAAAGGATATAACTTGTATTTACTCAGATCAGTGTATAGTTCTCATAATATTACTCTCAGAAGAGATCAGGTGCATTAAGGGTGGTATGGCAACTGTACCAAGCAACTTCAATCAATTTACCAACTGAGCTATCTACCAACCCACAGTGGTCATTTAATTTTTGTGGAACTCTTATGTTTCTAGTAAGTAGCCCATAGTCCTTCAACCAGTGCTAAGGTAGTGTATGTCAAGTGATAAGTTAGTGAGATAAATGTTAAAATCACAGTTCAAATATTATTTACAGTTAGGGGAAATTAAGAGTTAAATAAATGTATCAAGTGTAAAAATAATCTATATGATATAAATATTAACTTCATAACCATTATTCATAGAGATAGGGGTTTTTATATATCCATGGTTCTATATATTACTAATTGAATAAGCAAATTATTTCATTTTTCTTCTGGATGTAGTAGTATACCAAATTACTTTTTATATTTAGCATCTAAAATATATAATTTTTAAAAATATTGTTATAAATACATTTTGAAATACACTTCTATTATTTTGTTAGTCTAAATTTTACATGTCAGCATTGCAACATCGATTCATCAAGTTTCAAGTGTAATTTCTGTAAGGAGACTGGACAGTCAGGATGATTGTGATCACATTCTATGAAGCCAATATTTGTTGTTCATATATCTGTCTTCCTGGTACTATAGAAAATCATGCTGTTTGATTGTTTATGTAAATGTTGGTGACAAGAAAATCCAATCAGTTCCTTGTTTTTCTCTTGGCTATGAAAATTTTATTATGTAAAACCTATGCTATTCCAATTTGCTTTTGAATTTTCATCAACCTGAAATGTAGCTTCAGAAAATAAAATTGTATGTCATCATGTTTCAGGCAGGCCAGTCTTTCTCTGTCTATTTCCTGAAAACTGACACCATTAATATATGAAAGATGCATTTTATGAAATTCTAGACAGCTTGCAAGACTATGGATATTGCAGTCTGATGGAAGAATATTGGAATTCTAGTTTAGCATCTATCTACTTGTTTGATTTCAGATAAATCAGTTGCAACTCCTTGTTGTTTGAATTCTCATAGAAAAAGGTATAGTAGAGATTGGAAAGAGTAAAGAGTAAGGATGCGCTAATTTCTGAACCTGTTTTTCAGAGTACACACTCTTTTCCTACGTTTGGGTTCTGTGCTCATTATAAAGACAAAAGAACAAAATTGAAACATGGACTCTTATTCTGTCATGAACAACAACAATAGCAAAACAAACCCTATTAATAAAGGTAAAGATTAACAATTGAAATTTTAGAAAGCAGTAGTTTGTAATCATTGTCTGTAAATTATATGAAAGACTAGAATGTTTTACAAATATCTACTAACATGAACAGAATAGTTATGAGGTCAACTTAACATCATGATTTTTAAAGGGCAAAGTTGAAACATATGTCTCCTTATAGATCATATGTGAAGTCTGTAATCTTAGGCTATTTCCATGTCTTTACTCTCAGTAATAATAAAAATTTTAAAATACAAAAGTAGAATTAAAAATAAATAAATGCTAGCCATTTTTCTTCTGAACCTGTAGAAATATTTTTTCTACACACACACACACACACACACACAAATAGTTGCACTAAGAGAAAAGGCATTCCTGTGCCAAATTTATCTTCATAAAAGGATGAACTATTTATTCTTTTGAAAAGATTGATGAATTTTTCTTATTTGTGTTTTCTTATGTAGATATAGTATAAACTCATATATAATTTGATAGTAGCTATTAACAGACTTCACTTGGTAGAATTCTTTAAAGAAATGAACTACATTAAATTACAAAAGCTGTTGAAAATATGTGCTCTCTAAAGAATAATGACAAGAGTTAAGTGTCTGTTACACCCATAAACTGAATAATGTTTCTTAAGAATTATTAAAATAAGTGTATATTAAATATTTATATTTGAAAGTAAATAAATTCAAGTTTTAATTTTTCAGACATTATGAAAAATAGATGTTAGGTTGTTTTATCTATTCTTTTTTTAATTTTAACATTTTTATTTTACATTTATCACAGATTATGTACTTTGTATCCCTGCCGTAGCCCCCTCCCGCATTCCCTCCCCATCCCACTCTTCCCTCCCTCATCTCCTCCCTGCCTAGCAGGGTATCAAAGAAAATATTAAGAAACATAACCAACCCTTTGGCAGAGTGCAGGGAATCATACGAAAGAAGGGGGAGCACCTGGAGAGGACAGGAGCTCTGCAAGGACCAAATATATCAGGGCACAGGGGTCTTTTATGAGACTGTCTCTCCAACCAAGGACCAAGTATGGTTATAAACTAGAACCCCTGCTTGAATGTAGCAAATGGTAGCTCAATACCCAAGCGGGTACATTAGTAAGGGAAACAGGGACTATTTTGGACATGAACTCAATGGCTGTCTCATCGACCTCCCTGCCCCCCGAGGGAGGAGCAGCCTTGCTAGGCCACAGAAGAGGACATTGCAGCCATTCCTGAAGAGACCTGATAAGCTAGGGTTAGACAGAAGGTCTAGTTAGACAGAGGTCCTCCCCTATCAGTGTTTCATCTATTCTTAAAAACTTAAAATCAGTAACTTCTCTTTGGCTCACTTTTATTTAATATCACAGCTCAAAAGGACACCCCGAAATTTAAAAAGGAAGGCAAGTTCAGAGAGGCACAGTCAAAACTGCCTACCTGGAACATCAGAGCTCCTCAAAGGCTACTGAGAATAATGTGAGAAGAACCTTCACTGGCAGGAGCATCAATCTGGATGTGGCACACTCTTATGAAAATCATCTCCCAGTCCCCTTCTCTGTTTTGTTGTCATGTAACCAGGTGATAGAATAAGCAACCCTGACGAACATCTTCTGACCCTTCTTAGCAACAAATGCTTACTTTCCAGACACAAGAACTGCTGACCTTTATTGACTGGCATGGGTATATACATCACTATTTCTCTGCTTCACTAAAGAAAAGAGATGTCAACAATTGTTAAAACGTCAATCAAATAAACTTCTGTAGCGACAGGAAACATTAGACAATGGGAAGGCAGGCAAGGAGAAAGAAGTTACATCACCAGTGAAATATGTCAAGACCCAGACCCAGAACTATGCAGATGGTATGTACTCACATATAAGCAGATATTAGACCTATAGTATAGGGTAACCATACCACAGTCAACAGAGCCAAAGAAGCTAAGTAACAAGGCGGGCCAAGGGAGGGTGCCAGAATGTCACTCAGAAGGAGAAATAAAATAAACAACAGAAGTGGATGGAGAGAGGGAATTGGGCAAGAGATGGAATAGGGAGGGAAACAAGGGTTTGGATTAGATGTGAGGAGAACAGGGGTGGTAGATGAGAGGGCTGGGAACTGAGGGGGTCATTTCTTTGTCAAGATAGAGGACAGTGACAGGGTAGGCTCCAGGGAGGATATGTGATTCTAGCTGAGTTTCCTAACAAGGGAGGACATGAAGAATGAAAAGACCACCTCCTGACTAGCCAGGCAGGACTAGTGGAGGGAGGGGAATAGCAACTCACCCACAAAAGAGATTATGCTTCATGTGGATTCCCTATAAGAGGAGCAGGGGCTGTCTCTGACATGGACAGTGTTGCCTGCTCTTTGATGGCTTCCCACTAGTAAGGGGCCATTGCCAGGCCACAGATGAAGAAGATGCATGCAGTTCTTATGAGACTTAATAGGCTGGGGTCACATGGTAGGGGCGGAGGGTTCCCCCTTTCTGAAAAATAGGGGAGGAGAATAGGGAGAAAGTGGAAGGGAGGGTGGGACCAGGAGGAGATGAGGGAGGGACTACAAACTGGGTGTAAAGTTAATAAATTATAAAAAATAAACTTAAATTAAAAAAAAAACTGATACAAAAAATTATCCTGCCTACAAGAAATGCAAGCTCCAGGAGTCTTATGGAAGTGTTGAAGGAAAGAATGAAGGACCTAGTGTAGACAGGAATCTAAGAAGAAGACCAACATAGAAAACTAAACCAGACCCATAGGGGTTTACAGAGACTGAGACATCAGCTAAAGAACTTGTATGATCTGGACCAAGACCCTGGCATATATGTGGCTGATGGGAGGCTTGGTCTTTCTGTGTGTAAACTGGGAAATGGAAAGGGGAGCTGGGCTGTTTTAATATGGACTCTATTGCCTACTTTTGGATCACCTCCCCCTGGCAGGGCTGCCTTGCCTGGCCTCAGCGGATGAGGATCTGATCAGCTCTGAAATGCCTTGATGTGCTGAGGAGGGTTGATATGGGGGGAGGGAATGTGTCTTTTCTAGGGAGAAGGGAGAGGGTGTGGGAAAGGAGGGAGAGGGAGCACACCGAGAGGAGAAAAGGTAGGGAACACCCTTGGGATATAAAATAAAAAACTTGAAAGAAAATATAATTCTTAAAAGTTGACTTTTTTGTTAGCTTTGTGTCACTGCAAGAGAGTACTGAAGGGAATTGGATTAATAAAGAGGAAAATTCTATTTAATTAGCATTTGGTGTATTGAAAAATAAGTTTAAAGAGCTCCATTGACTTGAAATATGGCAAGGATGACACATGACAGCAGGACAATGCAAAAAATTATTATGTCTCACACTGGATCAGGAAGACATGCAGACAC
>CM053745.1:37589209-37608814 GCA_028658305.1 Pachyuromys duprasi | reverse complement strand
GAGTTCTTTTTATATACTGGATATTAGCCCTCTGTCAGAAGTAGGATTGGTAATGATCCTTTCCCAAGCTGTTGGCTGTCATTTCGTTCGGATGACAGTGTCCTTAGCTTTACAGAAGCTTTTCAGCTTCATGAGGTTGTGATCTAGAATTTAACACAACACTAGGATATAAATTCTTAGTTAGATCAGATATTATTGTTATCTGTGTATCTCCACTGGAATGTTAAAGCTTCTATACATATAATTCTTGAGGGAAATTAACAACAATCAAATAAAACAAAGCAATATAATAACACAATTTAAAATTTATGCAAAGATAGTAACATAAATTGATTCACAAAGGCTATCATATAGCTTTTGTTACAAATGATAGAATGTAATAGTAATGTAACTATTGTAATAATGTGTGCTGTCTTCATAAATAAATGGCTGCAACAGATATATCTCATTCTCATAATGATCAAAGTGATATTCCTAACTTTTAAGGTTTTCTACTTTTTTAGTAAAACCAATAAAACCAAGTTAGAATACAGTATTCTTTTAACCTAAAACAGTTTACTCAGAAATATTAAGATAGGTTTTTAAAGTACTAAGTTTTAAGTAAACTTACTGATAAAATGAAGGGGATATTGTAAATGTTTTTATTTCCCTTTCTAGTTCTTTCTGAATTCTGCTGGTTGGTTCAACTCAGCTTTTCTGGGTCAAAAGTCCACTCCAAGCTGACTGATTCAAATTGGCTCCTCTAAGATTTTCACTGAATTGCTTGCCTGGAAAAACTGCCTTTGAATGCCGTAACCTGAACTTCAGAGAATTGCCTGCTCTAGACTCTTCCTGACTGTAAAACTCTACTGTATTCCTGTGCTGTACTCTACTCCTTTTACTCTCTCTGTGATCCTTTTATTCTTCTTCCTGTCTGTTCTTCCAAGAGTTGGGAATATCCTATCTTTGACTCATTCTGTCAAATCTTTCTCTCATTTGTCACTTTGTCAGCCCCTCAATTTGGGACTAAAGGTGTGTGCTAAGGGTATGTCTATATTCTATCCAGAAAGATTAAAGGAGTGTATTCCAACCAGAAGTATTATAAAGTTGTGTATTCTTGTCAGATCACACAGACCTAGAAAGTCTTCAGATTGACCCCTTGCCAGAGCAGTCCTGGTACTGGATTAAAATTCCTCTAAAAAACTTAAGTACATGGCAGTATATAAAAGGAGAAGCTGAATAAGCAACAAAGCAGAAACCTATTTTTGTGTTATAGATCAAGGATAAGAACTTCTTGATCTAATCATGGCACCAATTATACAGGATGTCTGGGTGAAATGTGTGTGTGTGAGGGAGAGAAAGAGAGTTTGCTTTCCTAGTATTTGTTTTTATTTAAATGATGATAAATTGACATGTGCTGGCTTTGTAGTAATTTCTCTCAGAAAGGCTGTAAAAAGACTACTAGAAAAGCCTGTGTAAATCTTCTCTGTGATTAAAACCTTCAGTCTTGCAGGGACTCTCTGTAGAAAGTGAGGTAAACAACTTAAAATAGCTTCAGGAAGTCTGTAAAACTTACCCCATCAACTACACCAGAACATCTTCCTGGAAGAAAAAGAAACCAGCATAGTTACCTTGAAGGAATTTAGAGCCACCTGAGGCACCAGGAAAGGACACACTCCGCCATTTTTATTTGCTTGCAGGCTCCAGGTCCCTAGTTTTGTGAACTGTCACCTGTGCTTGGGAGGGTTTTGGTGCTGCAGCTGTCTTTGAACACTTTCTGCTTCTGAAAGTAACCACTTCTTCATATTCTTGTAAGTAACCCCAATAGAATACATCACTTCATCAAGTTGAACCTCAGTGTTATCCAGACTTTGCTTTGTTGCACGTTCTCTTTTGGTTGAGTGGACATGTGTCCTGCATCTCCCCAGGAAAAGATTTTTTCTTACAATGATAGTCTTGAGACAAATATTCCTATTCAACACCCTTCTTATGACAATGAATGACTATGTAATTATAGACAAGTCATTTAAACTCTTCATGTACCATTTTTTTCCAATCTGGAATGCTTAAGTGAACCAATAAAAAATAGGAATAAAGTTGAATCTGCTTAAATAGTTTTCAGTAATTATTAATAATAAAATAGTATTAATTTTTAAATGTATCTCTCAGGAGGCATACTGTCATATTAGTGGTAAAAAGATAAAAAAGTAAATTACTTGTTCTTCTAAGAGGCCTGACAGGAAATAATTACCACAGTTCTCATGCTAAGTACTACAGAAATCCCTGATCATTCTAACTAAAGAAATTGAAGAGCAGTCTGAAAAGTAAAAAAAAAAAAAAAAGACGCAGACCTGCCAGGGACTTTCATTATAATAAATTCATCAGTGATGAATCTCCAGGATTTTCTTTTCATTTTGTACTCCCAGACTGAATACTGAGTTTACAACTCAGAAATAGCTTAAGGAACATGTAAATATGCCATATCCAAGAATGTCCCTTATTTTTAAATAAAGCACAGAAAAGAAGTAGACTTTAAAGATAGCTCTCCGACTATTTCATTCTACATCAGCAGCCTAGAAAAAATAAATCTTGTGTTATTGTCTTTATCCATTCCAACATCATTGCCTTTGACAGGCTCACCACCTTTGCCACAGCAGTGGCCAAAAAGTTTGGCAGTGTGTGTGTGTAGTGGGGGGGAGGACTCAGAAATCCTCATCCTGTGCAGATGACAAGAAGTTCCTCTTTCATAGTACAAAGTTCAATAGGATACCATAATACAAAAGGAAACTATTCTTACCAAGAACTTTTCATTTTTCTCATTCACACATGCCCTTTCAGAGGAGGCTCATTATGCATTTGGAACCAGGGATGCCATTTCCTTATGTCACATCACTGGTGGTTACACAGGAGCAATAATGGGTCCTCTTACTCTCACAGTTCAGAAGCTTCCAGGAAAACCTTAAGGCTCAACTAAAATTCTCATATTCTGCTCTAGTAATTACAGTAAAGCCCACAAATGTCCTCAGAGCTCAAGTGTAGTCAGTGGACTTCTGTGTCACTTTGCAGTCATGGATGGCCATGTTCCTTTCATGTCCTGATAGTCTCACAGACTTGAGCTTACTCTGTAAGCTCAAGCATAGAAACATACAGTAATATGAATATTCTCATTTATGGTGAGACCAAGCCCTAAACCAAAGCATCATGGCTTCAGAATGATTGTTCTGTACAAATAGAATTTAACTGATACGTACAGCAGTTGGGACTTGTGAAGAAGGCGTTTTCATATAGCTGTGTGATGTGTTGTGATTTCATTTCAATAAAGTATTTTAAAAAAGGTAAAAGAGTAAATGTTGTAGTTTTTAAGATTTGTGCTTGAAAGTACTTAATGCAAAGTCAAAGAAGTTTAATTTGCTGACTCTCAGTGACTCACTTGACTTAAAATAATTTCCCACAGCCATACACAGAGGCTCACCCTTGGGTGAGTCTAGATCTTCTCAATTTGACAATTACAATTGACTTTCACCCTAGAATCCTACTTACAGTAGAATATATCTTAGAAATGAAGACAATTTGAGACATTTGAGAAAAACAAAGAAAACCTATCGGTGACATAACTATCCTAAAATAACAGCAACATGATGTTACCTTGGGAGAAAGATTATGAAAATGGAAACGATTCCTGAAATGAGGAAAAGAGGAAAATACACGCAGAGAGGTATATATATACATAGTGGAATTTTTCTTTACTTTTGAGTTGTCTTTAGTATATTTAACAGTTGAAAAGTATTAAGACACAGTTCAATATGATTTTGAAAATAAGTGGAGAAAGCCTCAGCTCTCAAGAGGACATTCCTGAGTTAAATACATATGCTTTGGGAGAAAAATGGTGCTATCTGCTGATATCTCTTCAATTACTTCAAGTTCATCTATGTATCTATCTATCTTGAAGAAAACCATAAAATACTGATAAACTGGGAAAACCACCCAACTTTCCACTAGGTAATTAGTAAACATTGCTCATTGTTATTCTAAGTTCTCTGTCCTGGAATTGTGCCTAGCAGCTATCTTTGAACATGCTGCGAATGAAGAAGTATGATCTTGGAACAAAAAAATGGGCCTATACCTACACATGAGAAATAGTCCTTCCAAACCAGTCCTTTGTGTCACATTCCCTCTTTGGGTATTATTTTTCCTGTTGTTATTTGTACAAACAATGAACTTTCTCATTCTTTTATTTCTTTGTGCTTTTATTGAATTTGAATTTCAGCAAGGGGTAAACCTATTTTGCTCAACTCATAACTAAAAATATCTAGATATAGGAGGGCCTGCAGAGACTGATGAATCAACCAAGGAAAAGACATGGAGAGATACTGAAGCCCCTGCTTAGATGTAGCCCATGGGCAACTCAGTCTCTATGGGGGTTCTCTAGTAAGAGCAGTCACTGGCATGAACTTGCCTGCTATTTGATCAACTCCCCCTGGTGAGTTGGCCTTACCAGGCCACAAAGAAAGAGGATCCAGAGAGTCCTGATGAGACCTGCTAGGCTGGAGTCTATATTAGGTGAGGAGGACCGCTCCTATCAGTGAACTAGGGGAGGGACATAGGAGGCGAAGAGGGAGGGAAGATGGGACTGGACTGGAAAAAGATGAAGGAGTGGGATACAAAGTAAATACACTGTAATTAATAATAACAATAATGAAAAATTAAAAGAAATAAGGAAACATTTAAACCTTAACAGGAGTGAAGAAAAGGTGCATTAAAAATGTAAGGTTTTCTTCTTCACAGTTTCAGTGGAGGCTTTAGAGACTGAAATGTCATTTTTCATCTTTGTAATTAATGCTTATATTGTACTGTTAGTATGGTTTGAAAATAAACCTGTGGTTGTTATTCTGTGCCATCAAAAATGTGGGCTTGCCCATGAAGCAAATAATGATATTAGCAGTCAATTATAGAAGACTAAAGGTGATAGCAGACAACTCTGCTATCAAATAAGAAATCCTACTGTGTCTTAGAGCTTTGATTTGATTTATGAGAAAAGTCTTAAAGTGTCTCTATTTCTATATGTTCAGGTGTAGTTCTGGTTAGGCTGATTCCTCTTAATCAAGATCACACACACAAAAAATGCTGGATTTGGAAATGGCTCAGTTGATATGTTTTTTATTTGTTTGTTTGTTTGTTTGTTTTATACAACTAGTAAGATGAGTTCAGAACTACAGAACTCATTACAACGTACGCACTGACACTCTAATGCACCCTCACAGGCATGTGAATACAAATACACACTTTAAAACAATAAAACATATTTAAAATGTGTTTATTAAATATGTATTAAATAATACATGTTAAATGTGTGTATAAAATAAATACACATACACACATGCAATAAATATTTGTGCTGATTTAAATATATGTGTATATATGTAGTGATGCATATAAATTGACAAATACACATAGTATCAGTGGATGCACAGCTTTCTTTTATATCAGGCAGAAGGTTCCATAGTGAAAACACATACCACATCTTAGTAAGGGCCAAAGGTACCAGTTAGTAGAGGCTCACAAAGAATGATGTCAGGGAGGTTTTATAAAAATAACGTTAGGCAGAGTAACTCTAATGGACACAGAGAATAAATTATATGTACTAAGTGCTTTTTTTAACGAAAAAAATGCTACTGCAAAAGTAATTTTCAAGGTATAACAGAAAAACAGCTTTTTAATTTTTTTCTTTCTTTATTTCTGTGTACAGCTACTTTACTTATACTGTATTTCTTTCTAGAATGTGCTCACTGGGGCCAATTAGAGAATGGGGACTCTATCAATTACAAAGATATTAATATTTCATCTCATCTGAGGATACTAATCTATGTCTACATACTCTCCTAATGCCCCAAAGCTGACCACAGCTGGAAAACAAAAACTGACCACAGCTTGGAAAGAGTAGTTTGTAATGGCAATCTGTATAATTTGAGCGCTCATGTCATAATTGGACTAGCAAAGTGATCTGTTTAGAAGGGCCATTTACAGTATACTCATAAACACTAATCCCTGATTAAACGCTTATACATAAAATTATTTTCTATATAAAATTTCTTCATTGAGAAAACTTCATTTTGAATTTAAAATAAAGTAAAACATTATTTTAAGACTGTCTTGACACTTTCATTAATTATCTGAGTTCTTTATGGTCTAAATAAAAAAGAAGCCAGCTGAAAAAGAAAAGCATGGAAAATATAAGTACCCTAATTGTACACAGACACAAGACAATTGGACACAGAACAAAGTTTTGCAAAGGCCAGATTTGAGGCAAATAGAACAAGTATTATACCAAGCACTTACTGGCAATATTTTGTTATTTTTTAATTAAAATTTTATATTATTTACATTTTGTTCACTTTGTATCCCAGCTGTAGCCCCCTTCCTCTTTCCCTCCCAATCTCACCCTCCCTCTTTTTTCTCCTCCCATGACCATCTCCAAGTCCACTGATAGACGAGGTCCTCCTCCCCTTCCATCTGAACCTAGCTTATCAGGTCGCATCAGGACTGGCTGGTTTTTATCTTCCTGAGACAGTGTTCTATTGGTACAAAAATTGGAAACTACAAATGTCTTCCATCAACTTTCACAAAAATAATTTCATTGCCACCTTGAATGGGAATTTAAAAATGACACTTGTGCACCTCAGACATCTCATAATTTTAGAACAATATAAAAACTGCTTGTTAAAGAACAGACATATCACTAATAGCACCATCCAAAATCATAGAGCATTGTGTTTTTATAAGATTTAATTTTAGATGAACTTCTTAAGCATCTTCCAATGGATTCACAATTGTATGAGTTACAATAAATAAGTAACTATAACGGACCACTGATAACTAGAAATTAGACATTTGAAAAGTCCATTTAAAAGCATGTGTTTCTCATGTTAAACGAAAATGATGATATTCACTCATGTAGGAGGATATAGATTATGTTTCTCATATTTCGGTCTCCAAACATTAACATTCATTGTCGATGGATGCGGACTTAGCCTGTGCTTCCTTAAACTGCGCATGTTTTGGTTTCCTCACGGTATCTTTGTTCCACTAACTACTCAGCTACATTACATGTAAAAAAGAAAAATAACTATACTTTGAACTCTTATTCAGGGAAATTGGGTCTTGAGAAAGGAGTGTTTAATTCATCTAAAGTAGTTATTTCCTGCCTATTTTTGTACCCGCAATATCTTTTGTAGTCAGTTAGTAATAATGGTATTACAGTTTGTTGTTTGTACACAACTTGTAATAAAATGGAATTTTTAGTTAAAATATGGGGAGAAAATACATATGTGTGTGTCTATGTATGCCTTAGTGTCTGTAGCTGAGTCATTAATGAACACTAAGAAAGATTAGTTACCAAGTTCCTAGGAATATGATTACAAAGGTGTGTACAAGCTACAGAATGAACAAGATCCCCTTTCACTTGAATGTTACAAAAAAATTGTTGTACAGCCAGAAAATTCCTGTATTGTAATTAAATGTACATGGTAGCTGAATTAAATTTTGTAATCAAACTCCACTAAGGAGATTCTAGGAATTCTGCATATTGCCAATTATTTTCCTACAAATGTAGCTTTAGAGAATTTTTTAATCAACATCCAAATATGGTGAATAATTTCCTAATTGATAAAATAAATAGTTTTGTAGAAACAAAAAAGAGTCTGGAATGCATGAGAACTAAGAATATACATCTGACTCAGAGTTTGAAGACAATTGTTTGGTTGGCGTCAGAAACATTGGCAATATCTGACAAATTAATAGAATATTCTTTTAGTTATTCAAGAAGGCTAGTTGTATTTAAATGGCCATTAGATCATACAGCTTTAATAATAGATCCTGTTGAAAACAATGATGGATGATAGTCATCTTACTTTGTTGAAGAGATTAAAATTACTTAAATTACTGAACAAAAATACTTCAGAAAACGCTAGATTTCTTCTTTTTGGGACAATTTAAAATAACAGGCTACCAGAGGTAAAGTTTAAATATGACTAGTATTGAGTTATAAGACACATTCACAACAAGTACAAGTATTTTTATTTGAAATTTGGTCATTGGTTAGGAAGCAATAGGAAAATAAGAAATTTATTGAAGACATTTGGTCTCTGAGTATTCCCTATATACCCACTATACTGAAGCATCTTTCCCAGCAGTAAGAGCCATTCCACCTATACGGGTGATTCTTCTTTTGAAAATTTTATAATGGCGATGGTAGTAGGTAGTCATCTGAAGAGGAGATGCTAAATTTTATTGTGTTCAGCTTAATATCATTCATTTTGCCTTCAGACTTAGATTCTACCTAGATGAATTTTTTAGTTTCCTGTGTAAATGTATGCTTTGCTACTTTGAAAAATAGACCAGATTCACTGAGAGAATATCCCTAATAAAACTTAATGATACACAGCCTCAATTGTGATATTTTAACACACACACCACATTATACAGCCCCCCACACCAAATATTTTTATTTATGTTTTGAGAATCTGTGTATATGTCTATGTATAAATAAAACATATTTAAAGGTGTGAGTACTATGGCTGCCGATTCTAAAATTCATGTATTAGAGAATTTAGAAATATCTCTTGGTTATTGGTCTAAATTTCTGTTATATTTAGAGAGCAGAAATTTTGTTTCCTGCTGTCTACTGCTTTTGGGTGTGTTTTTTGTCTTTTTCTTCTATATCTTTTAGGTGTTCTATTCAGTTGCTAGTATGAGATTCTTCTTCTTCTTCTTCTTCTTCTTCTTCTTCTTCTTCTTCTTCTTCCTCTTCTTTTTTTATGTAGGCACTTATTACTATGTGCTTATCTTGTAGAACCTCTTCCATTGTGACTCATAATTTTGGGTATGTTGTGTATTCATTTTCATTCAGCTCTAGAAACTCTTTAATTTCTTTCTTTAATTCTTTCTTGACCTACTTATTTTTTTTTCAATCATTAGATAGTTGTTCGGTTTCCATGAGTTTGTGAGCTTTTTATTGTTTCTGTTCTTCATATTCTGCATAATCAGTGCTGATCTGATAGGATGCAGGGTGTTCTTCCTGTTTTCTTTGACCACATACCCAGACATCTACATCTGAGTATGTGGTCAATTTTAAAGAAAGTTCCATAGGATGAAGAGAAGAATGTATATTCTTTTGTGTTTGGATGAAATATTCAGTGAATTTCTGTTTGGCCATTTTTTTTTTGTTTGGTAACATCTCTTAGCTCCAGGATTTCTCTATTTAGTTTTTATTTTTATGACCTCTGTCCTAGTAAGAATGAAGTATTGAGGTCTCCTACTATCAATGTGCAACTTAAGCTTTAGTAGGGTTTATAAGCTTTAGTAGGGTTACGTTTACACACTTTGTTGTGTGGGTGTTTGGGGCATAGATGTGAAGAAATGAATTGTACTCTTGGATTTTTTTCTTTGATGTGTATGTGGTATTTTTCCCAATCTTTTCCATGTGAAGTCAATTTGTCAGGAATTAATAGAGTTATGGCAGCTTATTTCTAAAGTCCATTTGGTTGGAATAATTTTTCTATTGTTTTGCTCTGAGTTATTGTGTATTATTGATGTTAAGTTGTATTATTTGAATGCAGAAAAAGGGTTGAGGCTGTTTTCATCTCTATTTTCTTAGTCTGTGTCTTTTTATTGGGGAATTGAGTCCATTGATGTTGAGAGATATCAATCAATGGCCAATGATTAATGATTGTTGATTCTTCTTTATTTGGTCTGTGGTGGTAGAAGTGTTAGTGATAGATATGTGTGTGTGTCTGTGCATACATTCCTATGCTTCTGTATGTCTCTGCTTTTTTTTTTTTTGCTTTGACTTTGTTGGTCTGAGTTTTTTAAATCTCTAATCTATTTCTCATAACTGGAGAAAGTTATTCAATAACATATTACTTCTATATATTTTACATAATTATTTTCATATCACCTACATCTAGTTTAGTTTTGAGAGCTTATATAGTGTGTTTATTTTACTAATCATTTCGCTTATTTTTTTCTTTGATCTTATGATATTAGAATATTTCTCAGAAATAAACATAGACCTATTTGAATTCGATTCATCTTTGAAAGGAAAGTGTTTCTTATTCTCATTACACATATGCAAATTTTAATAATAAAAACAATAAATTTGCTCAGTAAACCTTTAGCTACTACCATTGAAGTGATGGATGAGGATCCAGAACAAATTACTGCCTTGTGTTTTCTTTTTGCAGCTACTATATAAGTGTTTTTGAATTCTGTGTTTTCCTTTTTTATTATTTACCTTACATCTAGTTTTAGCCCCATCACTCCTCTCCTAGTCCCACCGTCCCTCCTTTTCCCCGCCTGTCTCCCCTATTCCTCAGAAAAGGAGAGCCACATTTTCCATCCATCCCACCCCATCAAGTCACATCAGGACTGAGCATGTCCTCTTCCCCTGTGGCCTGGCAAAGCAGTCATGCCAGGGGAATTGATCAAAAAGCTGGCAAGTGGGTCAGTGTCAGATACAGTCTGACTTCCCTTACTAGAGGACCCACATGAAGCCTAAGCTGCCCATCTGCTATGTCTTTGTAGGAGTCCTCAGTCTCAGCAAGCCCCTCTGGGTCTTGGTCAGTTGCCTCTTTTGGTCTTCCTGTTGAGTTCCTATCACCTCCAGGCCATTTTCTCTTTCCTCCCACTTTTTCATAAGACTCCCTACGCATTGCCCATTTTTTGGCTGTGGGTTTCACCATCTGTTTAGACACTGCTAAGTAGAACCTTTCAGAGGAGAACTGTTGTAGGCTCCTTTCTGCAAGTTTAGCAGAGTATCATTGATCATGTCAGGGGTTGCCACTGTCCCAGAGGATGGGTCTTTGGTTGGGGTAGGCATTGGTTGACTATTCTCATAATCGCTGCTCTCTCTTTTCTCTATGATTCAGCTATTTTGGAATATTCAGCGTCTCCTGTGGTAGGACTACTGGTTACTAGAGGGATATTGTTCTGGTTTTTATTAATTGTGCTATTAAAGTAGCATCTTAGCACCTTGGATTGGGAATAATGTAATTCTAGGAGTTGATTTCTGGTCTCATCATTGTTCAGTGGGTATTTGTTCCTTTTTCTGTTTGATCTCGCTCTTAGGAAGAATGTTGTGGCTTTGTGTTACCTTTGGCAAATATTTTGGAGTCCTGATAAGTTTGAGAGCTGGGGAGTTCCAGGAGAAACCTGTTTTGGAGCATTAAGACCTGAGAATTAAGGATGGAGAATGGCTGGGGTTGGGGGGAAGTCGAAATTGGATGAGCTTCACAAAAGGGTGGAAAGCGTGGTGCTTCTTGTGGACCTGCTTAGTTATTTCCCTGGGTGTGTGGACAGTGAGTGAGGAGAGGTTTCAACAGAACGTACGCAAGAGCTGGGGATGATACTGAAGAATTGTACATGGGGGAATGGATATAAACGTGTAGATACATATTAGCCTACTTGGTTACATCCTCAGAGTGGTCTTTGCATTTCCATGGAATGCTTCCTGAAGCTATGTGATAGACAAAGCAATGAGTGGGAAAAGGAATACTAAAGGATAAGATCTGTGTGATTCACTGGAGATAGGTCAAGAAGGAAAATGACTCTGCTCTAGAGCTGAGAATGAGACTGTGGGATTGGTATTGGACCAGAGGAAGAGGTGAGGATGTAGTTAGACTACCTGCTTGTCTGGCAAGAGTGGTCTGCCAGAGAGTGCATGTTGGAGTTGGGGGCTGGGCTGGGATAAAGCAACTATTGCCCTAGTGTGGGGATGCTAGCAGGAGGAAGATCTGTGGGAACCACTGAAGATGGGGACAGGGATGGAAGGGAGGCTGCAGGAAGTGTCCTCTTGCAGATCCTAGGATGAGACTAAAGGATTGGATTTGGAGGAGCAGAAATAGGGATAGGTCTGGAACTGTGGTGTGGTAGAAGGGGTGGTTACACAGGTGCTCTATTGCAGAGCTAGGGTCTTTCATTAAAATCCTAGTAATTTTAATCTCTCCTTCCTCAGTATTCATCTCTCTTCCAGTTCCTAAGACCAGCCATCTTTCCCATCTTCCACATTACATCAAACCTGTTGTACTCTAACATTCTCTTCCTTATTGCTTCTTTAAATCCATCCTTGAAATGTCCCCTTATATTTCCCAGATTTCTGCAGTGATTTCAGGATATGGACTTAAATTTGAATACGTGGAACAAGAAACCTCAGATGAGAGAGAATACGAAACATTTGTTATTGGGGTCTAAGCTATAAATCAATATGATTTTTCACTATTCACATCTCTTTAACTTTAAATAAAGGGAATAGGAAATGCTATAATTATAATTTTAATAAAAAGAATTAAAATGGAACATGAAGATGGAAAGTGGGGAGGTATAAAGGAGAGATGGATCCGGGTTGTTAGTTGAGAAGTAACGGTGACTGTTATCAAAATCCATCCTATGAAATTCTCAAGGAATTAATATAAATATAATATATATAAGTAAATGTTTTAAATACTGTTTTAAAAAATTCACATTAGAATTGTTATCTTCAAAAAGAGGAAGAAAAAGTTACCCACGATCGCTATTGTGGCAAAATATATTAAATACAACCATTTTAAAATTAGTATTGAGTTCCTCAAAAAATGCACTTGGGTTTATAAATAAGAAAAATGAAATCGGTATTACAAAAAGATATTCACATTTTCATTTTTATGCATAACTGGACGGAATCAATAAATATGTTAGTAGACAAATGCATAGAGAAAATGTGGATTTCATGTTTCCTGAACTTTTAAAATGTATGCAATTAAATGCAATAATTTAAAGTAGAAAATACTAATGTATTTCAATGAAATTAAAAAAGAATATATGGCATGCATACTCAGTAAAGCTACCTAGCTTTTGCAAAGAAAGTAGTGGTTACAGTTGTGACAGCATGGATTAACTCAGAAGATAATATATTAAATGAAGTACTTCAGGTAATGAAAGAATATCACAAATTATTTCACTCTATGTGGGATGTAAAAAATTTTAACTCATGATCAGAGAATCACCTACCAGGTGTATAGGATTATAGTGTACAGTGTAAATAAATGCATAGATAATTTTAGTTTGACAGAAAAAATTTCCAAAGGTCTAACATAAAACAGGTTATTGTGTGTAATAGCTATACCTAAAAAATTATAAGTATTTTATTTCAAGTTTTATTTCCAAGAAAATTATGCAGAAAATACACACATGTTAAAGTAATGTAGCATGTTAGACTAATGTAGCAATTCCACAGTCAGTAAATAGCCAAAAATATCACATTGTATACATGATTTTTAGAATCAATTTTTAAAAAATGGTGAAGATTAAATAAAATGAACAATGTTCTTTTAAATATATATCTTTAAACAATAAATATGTATTTGTTTTATATTTATATATGACATTTATTATATTCTTACACACTATATATTACACATAAATGTGTATTTATTTATATGAATACTTAAATATAATATTTATATATTAATGTAATATGTATATATAATATACTTATATATATTTTAAGCTATGCTTGGAACTCAAAGAGATTTTTATGTTAGAACTTAATATTGTCCAATATATCTGGCATTTTTCTTAACAGTAACACACTTGTAAATTTAGGTTGCTAAAAACAAATACATTTTTGAAATACTTTTAGACTAATGATATAAAAAGCAATGAAAATTTGAAGCTTGCCCATAATTTAGAAAAGACAAGATAAATACTTTCTTAATTATGCATATGATATTTACTAATTATCTCTTTCTCTGTATGTATATTCTGTTTTAAATTCAATTCTATTGCCTTGTGGTATGTGATGCTCACTTTATAGCAAGATCCTGAAAGCGCTGAAGAACCACTTTAATAACAATTTTTTTGCCTTTTCAGTCCCTATGTTTCTCGAAAGTTTAGTCGTATTTTGATTTGAAATGGGTAAAATTGATTAAATTTTCCTCTTCAAAAGACTTCTGAATCTTTTCCAAAAATGTTTGTTGTCTGATAGTTTGAATTAAGTTTAGGTTTCTTTTTTGGTTTGTTGTTTCAGACTAAATGTTTTAAAATTTGTATTTTGGTTTTGTTTTGTTTTTTGTTTTTTTGTTTTTGTTTTTTGCTTGCTTGCTATCTTTTTCATTATACTAACTACTGGTACATTCTTAAATACCTGTTTCATATAATTATTATAATTTCATAGAAATCATAGGCTACCAATGTCTTTTCGCATTCCCTGAGTGCCACTAAAATAGGGATTTTGAAGAAAACCTAGGTTACTGATCATATGGAAGTGTCACTGGAGAAACCCGGCTTGCACGGCAACTTGAAATCTTGGTGTTTCTGTTCTATGACTCATGCCTCTCTTCTGAATTTCCGGAGTTGCGTCTTTGGAGAGGATCTCTGCCCTTAAGCAATTGGCTCCCTTTACCGAATGCTCTGGTGTCCCAGGGAACACCTGTATGACAAAAAAATCAAATCAAAACAAAACAAAACAATCCACAAATCAATACAATCACATGGATGATGTTATAGCCCAGGATATGTAAACAGACTGAAAAGGAAGATACTTCACTTTCACACACCTCTTCAGTGTGAAGAAATCTCCAAAATGTAATTTCCATGTGTATCCAGGAAGAATTTCATGCTTTTTTGAGGTATTTCTTTCCCCCATGTATCAAGAAGTTATGTAACTTTATTCTCATTTGCTTCTTTTCACTGCTTCAGCACCAGCCACTTCCAAAGTGCAATTAACTCTCTTTGCAAAGTAACTTAACCCTTATTTTTTCTAAGTCATACTCCATTTCAACCATTTTTATAACCACGCCTTGTTAATGAAACAGAAACCTAAATGATTTTATGAAGCAGAGGAAATAATGCCCTTAGAAGGTATTTTGTGTATTTAGGCCTATCAGCTTTTAAAGAAAGATGTCTTCTAATGCAAAGACTCCCCAAAACTCAACGTTTTCTCTCCTTGGAGTAAAATCTGTCATCAACACTATGAGGTGGTAGGTCAAATGGTATATCATTTGAACAACAGCTCATCACAGCTATTCCTGTCATTCATAAATTTTGTGTTAGTTATGAGATGGCATATGTGAGCTGTGTCACAAAACACGTATAACAGTTCGTTATTTTTATTTCTTCCTTTTTCCTCCTCATATTGCTTGGCATATTTTCTCTTGGTTCTAGTGCTCACAACACGTATTCCTTTGAAACACTTTTCAGCCCTAAAAATCTTATCTTTTCTGGTAGATGAGGAATAGATTTGTTGTCTCTAAAGTTTTGAGGACAATAAGAAGAGTGGCAATACATTAAAAATGATCTTTCCTACATCTTCACTACTTCTTTAAAATATTTTTTTTTGTAATCCCTGAAGGGATTTCCTTCTCTGGCTTATTTTGTGTCTGTTACTCATGAAATGGTAACAAGCACTGAAAATATACTCCCGCTGTGGCTTATTAGGTAATGAATTACTTCCTGAGATTAATATAATATGCAATGCCTCAGACAGGTGAGCAGCCTAATTGCTTTTCATGCTTTCTCTGTACCAGGAAACAAAGAGTCAGGTATGCAATGCAATATTCTTTCTTTTTTAATTATATATTTTAATTCTGTGCTTCTTAGCATAACCATTTCCAACAATGAACAAATTTTCTCTTACACAGTGTGGCTATACAATTTACGTAAAGCAGTGGTTAGACAAGACAAAAAATGCCTTCCTTTGCAGTCTATCACATATTGAACTAAAAAGTTAACTAAATTTTACTATAAGGCACATAGACACAGATTTGAGTATAGCCAATGGAATTCTACTACTTTTCCTGTAACTGGTTCTGACAGCTGTCCCCTGGTCTACACAGAGGGCAGATTACACTGTGTGCAGGATGTCTCTAGATAACCGAAAACACCTCATGTCATCCTCCCTTTTAGCTTTATAAAAGTCTTTAGATTTTTCACAAAGGACTAAATCTGAAGTTCTATGCAATAATTAAGGAAGCATATGTCAAGCTTACCTATATAAGAGCAAATTTTATAAAATAAAATAATATTTAAATGCACAGTTGCATATAAGAAACTTAGTGTCTCATAAAGTGTGAAACACCTTGCAAATGCAGCAAACAATTATTTTAAGGACAAAATCAATAGCTGAAACTGTGTGCAAACTCATGCTTTTTATTGGTAGTTTCTGCAGAGAAACAGCTGAAACAGCATGAGAGGTAATGACGGCCCCAAAAGTCGTTACCCTGATCTCCAAGGAGGCATGTAGGAAAGGCCCTTTCTCTACAGTGCAGATGTGTGCCAGATGTGGCCCAGGGTGCCAACCATAGGCAAAATAAAGTAGCACTCAAAAAGAAATGGGGAACTCATATTAAGAAGATTTGTTTCAAAAGTCCTCATGCTCTGCCTCTTCTGGAAATTGACGCCCCCCCAAAAGGCAGTAGCCCTTCCTGTCTTGTCTTTACCCTACAGCAGGCTGAACAAAGGGTGCAAAGCAGACCAAAAGGGAAATCTCTGGGAAAGGAAGTAAACTCTAGAGCTTGAGCAAGGTGGAACTCAATAGACATAATATCTAAGCTCGGGGAATGAAAATGAACTGAACACAAAGACAAGTTGATGTTATCCTATAATTAGAGCAGTTAAAGAAATTAGGAAAGTTTCATCTGGATTCAGAAAGGTCACAAGAAATTATAAAGTAAAACTTAATGACAATGTAGTTGATTCAAATAGGAGAAAGTAGACATAGGTGACATACATATGTATACATATTGATAAAATTATGTCAAATAAATGTTATTTATATATGTATATAAGCACATAAGTATATGTGTGTGTGTGTCCGTGTGTGCTAGAATGAATACTAGAAATATTAAGCACCTTTTGTATCAAAACATCTGTACAGAAAAAATTTCCTAATCTAACTTCTTTCAGTCACCTAAATTTGTAGATGGGTAGAAGGCTAAAGCCAATACAGAAATGTTTTTTTTTTTTTGAGTAAGAGACACACTGCAATATACCAAACATATCAAAATATTAAGATTGGGACCCTCTTCCTAAACATCTAAGAAATTCATTTACTCTTTGACTGAAATCCTATTAGCAGAGTTTCAATAAAAGTTAACATTTCTGAACTATTTTCAAAACTCCAATTTCATTACTCTTTTTATTACCAAGACCCTCATTTCAACCATTTTTTGTTATGTTTTTAAATAGCATCTTCCTTTGTCTACACATGTTTTATTTTCTTCTTTAATTACCCAAACCAGTTTCCTATGTTGCTAGTCACTTCCTTTAAAACCCTCTTAAGAGAAAATGAATTTTTCTAAAAAATTTCCAAATTCAAGGTAGGGACATTTGATACCTATAGTTCATGTACCTTTATATAGCACCTGAGATAGTGTGTTCATCTTCTTCAGCACTTTTTCGTAGACCCCTATAAATTAAATTACACATCTGCAGTTACTCACAGAGCTGTTGGTAGGTGTTTTCTTTAACACACACATACACAGAATTATCATCATCATCATCATTAATTACAGTTCATTTTTTTATCCAGTCTGTAGGCCCCCACCCTCATCTCTTCCAGGTCCCACCATCCCTCCTTCTTTCCCTCCATGTCCCTCCCTTAGTCCACTGATAAGGGAGGAGCTCCCCCCCTACTATGTGACCCTAGCTTATCAGGTCTCATCTTTCTCCATGGCCTAGTAAGACCACCTTGCCAGGGGAAGGTGATCCAATAGCAATCAACTGAGTCTATGCCAGAGACTGTCCCTGCCCACCTTACTATGGAATCCCCCCCATAGAGACTGAGCTGTCCATGGGCTACATATGAGAAGGGGGACCAGGTCCTCTCCGTGCATAGTCCTTGGTTGATTCATCAGTCTGCAAAAATGGGACCTCATGAAACTGAAAAGCTTCTGTAAAACAAAGGACACTGTCAACAGAACAAAACTACAGCCTACAGACTGGAAAAGGATCATCACCAACCTTATATATGACAGAAGGCTAACATCCAGAATATATAAAGAACTTAAGAAGTTAAATACCGACAAACCAAATAATCCAATTGAAAAATAGGCAGTAAAGATAAACAGAGAATTCTCAACAGAAGAATATCGTACGTCAGAGAAACACTTAAAGAAATGCACAACATCTTTAGTCATCCAGAAAACACAAATTCAAATGACTCTGAGATGCCACATTATACCCATTGGAATGGCTAAGATCAAAAGTTCAAGTGTCGGCACATGATGGAGAGGATGTGGAGAAAGCAGAACCTTACTGCATTGCTGGTGGGAACATAAACTTGTACAACGACTTTGGAGATCGGTCTAGCACTTTCTTGGAATTATTTTTTCGTATCCCATAACAATATTAACTCCAAGCTTATTCTCATGTTCACCATTAGTAATAGCATCAAAATTACTGATACTTTCCATTGTCTACACCAATGCTACTTTTAGTATCTTAACATATTGACTTCATAACATTTTCTCATTCACTTCCTTTCAACTCCATTCCTAACCATTTTCCCTTTATCTCATGTTTGACTTTGTCATTATTATAAATTCACATTATTTATAATAAAAGTTTAAGAAATGTAATGGTTATATTTTTGCTTTCTGTATTTTTGTCATATCTCACATTGAGGACACTTAAATATTCTTCAGTAATCTTGTTGTAGTTACAGTATCTCTCTAACGACAGAGATTGATTTTCATTTCACACAAGTTAGTTGTATGATTAATGTATTTGCATACATGATACATGTTTGCGTGTCTTGGATCACTATGAGCCAAAACTAGCATAAAACCCACTGTAAAGCCTAAGGTGTCCATAAACTCAGTAACACAACTCTTTTTAAATCAACACTGAGATTACAGATAAACACTGCCATAAGCATTGCTTTCTATATTTTTCCTTTGCATGATGAAACAACCAAAGCTGAATACATCTATATTTTCTCTATTCTATGCAGAATTTGGCTATAAGAAAGCTGATATTTTGCTTGAATCTAATTTTTAAACTTGGAGGCTGTGTCTGGGCAGTGGTACAGGACACCTATAATCCCAGCACTCTGGAGGCAGAGGAAAGAGGAAAATCTACATGGTGGTCTGCATGGTGAGTTCCAGGACAGCCAAAGCTACACAGGAAATCCATGTCTTGAAAAACCCAAACAAAATATGTGGTTATTAATTTTTCTCAGTTGTCAGTTGATAAATAGACTATGTATTTAAACACAGTACCAAAGACCATGAAAATTACAGTGGAAATTTTACTTATATCAGAATTTTGGAAACTAGAAGACTAAAGAAACATCTGATGAGAGTTTTGGCCTTTCATCCATGGTAGTAAACTTGAGTTTCGAGTGTGCGTGGGAGAGGGAGAAAATACACAAGGAAAACTTGTTTTCCTAAGTAGTCATTCTTTTTTTTATTAATTTATTTATTTTTATATCAATCACAGGTTAGGTACTTTGCATCCCAGGCATAGCCTCCTCCCTCATTCCCTCCCACCCTCCCACTCCCTCCCTCATCTCCCTTCTCCCCGCCCCTTCCAAGTCCACCAACAGGGGAGGACCTCCTCCCCTTCCATCCAACCCCAGCTCATCCTGTCTCCTCAGGG
>CM053745.1:37565072-37588709 GCA_028658305.1 Pachyuromys duprasi | reverse complement strand
TACCCCATTTTTTAATTGGATTACTTGGTTTCTTGCTTTTTAACTTCTTGAGTTCTTTATATATACTGGATATTAGCCCTCTGTCAGAAGTAGGATTGGTAATGATCCTTTCCCAATCTGTAGGCTGTTGATTCATTCGGATGTCAGTGTCCTTTGCTTTACAGAAGCCTTTCAGCTTCATGAGGTCCCACTTATTGATTTTTGATCTTAGAGCCTGTGCTGTTGGTATAGTTCTACATTGAGTGTGACAATAATATGAATAATATTTTTTTAGAAAATCTTACTAACAAATATTTTATGTTATGGTTAGATTATATTAAAATTTACTCATTCATGTATTAGATATTGTTGGTCAAATTTCTTCAAGATTAGTTAACTATTTTAAAATTTTCCTCTAGTAATCGAAATATTTTTACTGCTAGGGTTTGGTTTTTGTTTTTGTTTTTTTCAATGGCTATAATAGGTTTCCTGGTCTTACTTTATTAAAAGAAGGTAAACTTTTCAGACCATTAAAGTAATTGTATATGTGTTTGGATAACTATTTTTTGTTTTTGTTTTTTTAAATATAATCCTATTATTTTAGTTTATGTAGACTTTGATACTGAAAGTAAGTAACATGAAAAAAAAAGTAGTATTTTGTTGTTGCTGTTTAGTTGCACTAGTCCTTGCACGATGTAAGTAAATATTTGGGATTATGTTGTTGTTGATTTTTAATTTGTTTGGTTTTGAACTAGTATCAAAAAAACCCCAAACAAACAAACAAGGCTCATACCACTTTTCTTATAACAGATTTAGCATGTCTGGTTTTGTGTTGAGGTCTTTGAGCCACTTGGACTTGAATTTAATTCATTTTTGTATATTCAGGATCTATTTGCATTTTTCTACATGTAGATGTCCAGTTAGACCAGCAGCATTTGTTGAAGATACTTTTTTCCATTGTATGGTTTTGGCCTCTTAAAAATCAGGTTTCCTTCGGTGTGTGGGTTTATTTCTGGGTCTTCAATTCATTTCCATTGATCTGTTTCTATGCCAGTACCATGATGTTTTTATTACTGTTGTTCTATACTACCATTTGAGATCAGGGATAGTGATACCTCCATAAGTTCTTTTATTGTACAGAATAGTTTTAGGTATTTTGGGTTTTTCATTTTTACATACGAAGTTGAGAGTTGTTCTTTCAAGGTCTGTAAGAATTGTGTTGGTATTTTGATGGGAATTGCATTGAATCTGTAGATTGCTTTTGGTAGTATGGCCATTTTCACTATGTTAATTCTGTCAATCCATGAGCATGGGAGATCTTTCCATCTTCTGATATCTTCTTCAATTACTTTCTTCAGAGACGTGAATTTTTTTAAGTAATTTATTTATTTTTATATTAATCACAGGTTATATACTTTGTATCTCAGCTGTAGCCCCCTCTCTCATTCCCTCCCACTCTCCCCATCCCTCCTTTATCTTCTCCCTGCCCCCCTCCAAGTCCACCATTAGAGGAGGACCTCCCTCCCTTCCATCTGACCCTAGCTTATCATGTCTCTTCAGGATTGGCTGCAATGTCCTCTTCTGGGATCTAATTTGGCTGCTCCTCCCTCGGGGCGCCGGGGGGGGGGGGCAGTTGACAAGCCAGCCATTGAGTTCATGACCAAAATAGTCCCTGTCCCCCTTACTAGGATACCCAGTTGGGTACTGAGTCACCATGGGCCGCATTCAAGCAGGGATTATAGTTTGTATCCATACTGGTTGGAGAAACAGTCTGATAGAAGAGTCCTGTGCCCTGATCTATTAGGTCTTTGTGGAGCTCTTGTCCTCGCCAAGTCTTACTAACTCCCCCTTTTTTCATATCATTCCCTGTACTCTGGCAGTGGCTTGGTTGTGAGTCTTAATATCTGCTTTGATACATTATTAGTTAGTCTTTCAGAGGCCCTCTGTGGTAGGCTTCTGTTCTGTTGCTTGTTTTCTCCTACAGTCAATGTCCATCCCGATTTTCCTTCTAAGCAAGGATTGATCATCCTACCCTGGGTCCTCCTTGCTTATCTTCCCTAGGTGTATAGATTTCAGCATGTCCGTCCTATCCTATAGGTCTATATAAGTGAGTATATACCAAGTGTTTCTTTCTGCTTTTGGGATACATCACTCAGAATGACCTGGAAACGATCATCCTGAGTGAGACTTGAAGTTTTTTCCAAACAGGTCTTTCACTTGCTTGGTTAGAGTCACACCAAGGTACTTTATGTTATTTGTGGCTACTTTGAAGGGTGCTGTTTCCCTAAATTTCTTTCACAGCCCTTTTGTCTTTTGCATACAGGAGGGCTACTGATTTCTTTTGAGTTAATTTTATATCTAGCCACTTTGCTGAAGGTGTCTTTCTGCTGTAGGAGTTCTTTGGTAGAATTTTTGGGGGTCACTTATGTATACTATTGCATCATCTGCAAATAGTGATATTTTGACTTCTTCCTTTCCAATTTCTATCCCCTTGGGATCTCCTTTAGTTATCTTATTGCTCTAGCTAGGACTTCTAGTACTAGGTTGAAGAGATATGGAACCTTTTCCTTGATTTCAGAGGGATTGATTTAAGTTTCTCTCCATATGTTTCGGTGCCGGAGTTTTCCTCCTAGTTTCTTCTGTGGGCTGCATTCATACATAGGCACTATTTACATACTGTATTTTTGTCATGGAATATCTTGTTTTTCTCTCTATGGTGAGAGAGCTGCCCTGGTGCCCCCACACCTCCTCAGGGTGGTGGTTAATTTCTATCACACATTTTTTTTTCTTGAAACCAAGCAAAAATAATTATTTATTTTGAACATGAGCTTAACTTTTAAAAGTTTCTCAACTTTTTAAAGTTTTGTGGGGTTTTTGTTGTTGTTGTTTTTTTTTACATTTTTTTTTTATTTATTTTTATGTATGTGAATGCTCTGCTTTCACAGCACACCAGAAAAAGAGCACCATATCTCATTACAGATGGTTGTGAGCCACCATGTGGTTGCTGGGAATTGAACTCAGGACCTCTGGAAGATCAGTCAGTGCTCTTAACTCTGAACTGTGAGTTCAAGGCAACCCTTATCTACATAGTGAGTCCCAGGAAATCTAGAGTTATGTATAAGACGCTGTTTAAAAACAGAAGCACGGAATAGTTTTTGTTGTTCAGTGGATTACCCTTGAATTCCGTATGTACCCAAAGCTGGCCTTGAACTCCTGCTTCTGCTTACAATGACACCAAAGATGTGGGATTATGAATTTTCTGTGCTCAGTGATATACAGGATTTATTGTAAATCTAAATTTTATGGGAGCCAGATGTAATTGTCATCTCAGAGGTTTACTGTCTCTTTCTGCTAATATCAGTCTACTCTTGGAAGCTTCTAGCCTCCAGAGAATCTAACCTTGGCCTAAAATGTTTTGAGCCTCTATTATTTACTGCTGATTACGAACACTCATTCTAGTTTTTTCTGAACTCTGGATAGATAGTTCAATTCAGCTGTCCTGGCTCATACTCTTCTCCAAGCTGCCTGATTCAGACTGGCTTCTCTTAGCTACTGACTGAATTGCTCTACTTGGCTTCATATTAACTTTGACAATATATTATAATTTTCTGGCTCCTTGTTAGCTGGCCTTTTCTGTTTTCACCTGTGTTTAACTTGTTGTGTCTTTGTAAATCTGTCCTGGAACAATGCCTCTTCCCCTCTCTCTGCCTCTGCACTGATCTCCCTTAAGTTACCTCTCCTTTTTCTGTGTTCTTAGAAGAGTTGGGCATATCTTGTTTTGTCAACTTTTTCTCTGATTATTCACTTTATCTGCCTCTCAATTTAAGATCACTTTAAAACAAGGGTGCTTCCTTCTACAAACTAGTCTTACTTTCATTGTTTGGGATTAAGATGTCTACTAAGGGCATGTCTGCATTTCAGCCAGATCACACAGACCTAAAAAAAAAAAAAAAGTAAATAATAATAAAAAAAAACTCTTTTATTTGCTTTTCTTATCTTTTCCTCCCTGCTCTACCCCTAGCCCTTTCAATACTCCAACAAAAGGTAGGAGAGAGAAAGTTGTCATGGGAGGGAGTCACAGTTCTTTCTTAGCTGCTTCCAGCTAGTCAAGGTCATCGTCATCGGGCTCATTGGAGCCAATTCAACCCACATTTCAGGAGATCTCCACCTTCTTGTTTCACAACAGCAATTAGGAGCAGCAAGGGAAAAGCAAGATTAACCTGTTTTTTCTCTGATCTCCACTCTCTGGGCTCTGGTACTTATTCTCTCTCCAGAGTCCTCAGATTCAAACTATCTGCAGCTGACAAACTATCTGCATGCTGTTGTGGACCATCTAAATCAGTCCCACATCCCACACCTGGGAACAAAACAAAAACATGTTCATAGCCACAGCATTTCCCCCCTTCCTGTTTAAAAACAAAAAAGTTTTTCTTTTAATATAGGTGAAACTTGCTGTGGCTATCTTAAAAGGAGATAATCAAAGAACCAAATCATTTTCTTTCATAACCTAATGACTTCCTGCTGTTCTTGTCTGGATTGACTCATACTTTTTCCTGTTGAGCCTGGAGCTAGGTTCCTAAAGGCTAGAAGTTACCCAGACATTCTTGTAGAGAACCTAGTGCTACCAGAAATAGATCATTCAGTTCTCTGGGAGAATTTATCATGGTTCAGAGTTAATACACCTGCCATTTGAAGTTCTGAGACAGCATTGAGCCTTTTGATATGTAAAACTTTTGGTGGCTACTGGTAGGGCTAAAGTCTCTTAACCTGAGACTGTTCCTCTGGCAGCTCACTTTTCTCAAGATTAACCTGTTCTCTTGAAACAGGCTTTTTGCCTTTAACTTTTCAGCCTATACAGCCTTCTGCTCCTCCTGGCTCCCCATCCTGTCCAGCGGCTATGGGAATTTGACACCAAAAATGCACGGAGCATGGCTGGATGAAAATTGTGGAGAATTCTGGCTCTTAGTTACCACGTATTTTCCCTTTACCAATATTGCTTTTTTGCTTTTCCAATATTCCAACCTCTACCGGTTAATTTCCTAGTTGCATTGCTAACTTTGCAAAAAAATAAAACCAGAGACTCCCCTCTGGGAGTAAAGCAGCAATAAAGCCAGTGATAGCAGGCGTCGTAAACATTATACTTGTATCCCGAAATGGTATATTAATCTCTCCATACCCTGCTGTCTCCTGTACGGCATTACCCACGATTTTAAGCCCGATGACTGGGAACCACTTGTAGGCGAAGTTTTTAAAAACTCTTCCGTTTTTCTCCTACTCCACCCCAATCCCTTCCAATACCACAGTACCAGGTAGGAGAGAAAAAGAGTTAATGAGAGAGAGAGAGCATAGTCAGTCTAATCCTTTTTTCAGGAGATCTTCATCTTCTTGTTTCACAACAGCAACTACGAGCAGCAAGGGAAAAGCAAGAACAGCCTTGTTCTTTCTCTGATCTCCACTCTCTGGGCTCTGGCATTTTATTTTCTCTCCTCAGATCCAAACTATCTGCAGCTCTCAGCGCCTGCATGTGGCAAATAGTCTGCTGCTGTGGACTACCTGAATCAGTCCCACATCCTACACCTGGGACCAAAACGAAAACATGTTTATATCCACAACAGGAAAGTTCTTGAATATGGTCAGAGTAGCCATGTTGCTGAATTAAAATTTAGTTTGGTTTTTGCTTTTACACTTTTAATATTTCTCTTCCAATAAAACAGTGGCTAATGTTAAAAATTTAAATTTGTGTTATTACCCTCTATTTAATAATTTGTGCCTCTAAAAAGTTATTTATTAATGTTTCTATAGTATTAAAACTCTTGTCTCTCTGAAGGTATGACACCAAAATATATTTGTAAATATTTGCTAGGTCTTAGCCCAAATTTATGATTTATTTTTATCATTACCCAAAATGCTTAAAGATATACTTCCTCAAATTTCCTATTTTAAATATGTTAAGCATCTCTAAGTAATTAAAGTAATAACTATATAATCAGATCTTCATAGTAGACATTTAGATTTTTGATAATATGTTATTTTAATAGTGGACTTGGATTTATCCAGTGCTTTCCTCAGAGTATTAACTGGGTAACTGGGAAGAGCCTCACAGTGGGTTGTTAAATTTAATTGTCAAACTTGTTAAGCCACAGAGGACAAATACACCAGTTCAGATGACACAGGATAAGCTAGGGTCAGATGGAAGGGGAGAAGGACCTCCCCTATCAGTGGACTTGGAGAATGTAAGGATTTTGGAACAAAACCTTCTTGTGGGTTGCCTAGCAGCTTATGATGTCATCATGTGTTGCTGGCCAGGTGGCCACACTTGGAAGGCCTGGTTACCTTGCCCCTTAAAGGGACAACCGACATGTGGTCCCTCTCTTGGTCCTTTCTCTCTTGACCTCTCTTGGTCTCTCCTCTCTTGCTCCTCTCCCCTTTCTCTATCAGGGCACCCCCTCTCCCTTTTCCCTTCTCTTTCCCCCCTTCCTCTCTTTCCCCCCATCATGTCCTGCTCTCCCTTCTCTCCCTCTCCTCATATCCACCTAATAAACCTCTTTTATATATAAGATCTGTTGTACATCTAATCGTCATTATTTAGTTTTTGTCCCATAACCTTACAGAGAAGGGTGTAGGAGGAGATGAAAAAGAGAAGGTGGGATTGGGAGGGAAGGAGAGAAGGGGCAACAGTTGGGATACAAAGTGAATACACTAAAATTAATGTAAAAATAAAAATTAAAGAAATAAAAATTTAGTTTAAAAAGGACAAGTTTAAAAACTAAAAAAAAGAAATTAGATATTACATCTCGATTTTATACATAAAACTTAATTCTTAAAGATATTTAATAGGTCACAAGTCAGAGATACAACCCTCCTGTATTTCAAACTCTAAACTTTTTCTTCTTAGATTTTTTTTTTTTGTATAAAAATGTTTTACCAGATATTCCTAGGCTAAATACAGTGCTCAGGTAATGCTGAATGCTTGATAACAGAACTAAGTCAAGTGTACTAATGAGTATATGTTTTATCCTAGATCTCAGAAACACACAGGTGATTTATTTCTATTAAATGATACTAAAAACAAGAAGTTTGTAAAAG
This sequence comes from Pachyuromys duprasi, assembly GCA_028658305.1. Taxonomy (NCBI): domain Eukaryota; kingdom Metazoa; phylum Chordata; class Mammalia; order Rodentia; family Muridae; genus Pachyuromys; species Pachyuromys duprasi. The sequence continues at coordinate 37,581,644 of CM053745.1, read as the reverse complement.
CGTTGGAACTGAAAATAACCTTTTAGACCTGAGTTAATATTCTTTTGTTCTCTAATGCCCTTCTTGGTACAGTCAGGGAAATAATTACTTTTATAGAACTACTCTTCTGAGGCTTTCCTCTGTCTATAGACAGGCATCAACAGATGACTGTCTTCAGGCTCTTGCCTGGGGAAAGCTATTGAATGTCAATGCAAATCAGGGCAACTTCCTCAAATGTAGACATTTACTGGCAGGATCCTCTCAGGAACAGGTATATTTTAAGATAGGAGAGCTGTACATCTTGTCAATAAGTTTAAGTTCATTTAGCAAGAAAATAATTTTCAACCTCAATATCAGTTGCTTTATAAGTTCTTTATAATAAGAACTAGGTTAAACAACATTAATAGTAAACTGAAAATGTGACAGATTATTGCTCTGGTTTTTAAAGTATCCTCATATGACCATTAAAAGAATATGTACTTTGACCAGGGTGAATATAGAAATTTTGAAACAATAGTCACAATAATTAGTAGACTGCTAAATATTTGATTGCTGAAGTTAAGCAATCATTTTGAAATCATGTTGGGTAAGTCCATTTTGTTGAAAAATATTTTTAAAACTCCAGAAACAAAATTCCAAACTGGCATCACTTGCATTTCCTTCATCTGTTCTTTTCCTTCTTCCAAAAAAATGGCACTTATTTCCAATAACTTAGGACCCAGCCACCTGCCATTCTAATAAGTGTTTTCTTGTTCACAAGTTAAATGATGTGTTAATTAGCTGTAAAAATTTAGGGTAGGAGGTTGACAATTTGAAATGATAATGTGTCATGGTGAAAAAAAATAACATAATATTTCTTGTTTATTTGCATTCATTTTAACTATCCCTGATGGTACAAAATTGAGTGTCATTATTTTGTTAAGAAAAAAAACAATGTCTTTTTTTTCAGATAACTATTTTTATGAAGATCTATGAAAGAGAGGCAAAGTCTCAATGAAATAAGTTCCAGTGTATTTGTAGGAAATCAATGTTGGTAGAAAATATATGACACCAAAATAGAGAATTAGATGTACTCTCCACCAGATATTGATGAGTTGTTTCTATTTAAACCTAATATCTCACTTCAAAAGTGGTATGTTATTAAATTTCAGGCTTTATCTTTTCATATTGCACAACTATCAAAGTAGTGGGGAGGTCTTCAGTTGCCTCCGGCCTTGACTGCAGCCTCTGAAATTGTGCTTTACAAAAAATTCAGACTGGGCCCAGTGGTACAGTGAACAGTCAAGATTTTAATTAGAACAATCAAGGAAGCAAGAATACAATCATTAGTAAAAGAGTAGGCCAAGAAGAACAGTAATGGTCCTTAGACTAGCTCAAATGAGGCTTATATTCCTCATTTCCCTGTTTCTTCCATTTAAGTCTTACCCGAGAGTCAATGTCTCTAAGGAAGGAATGTATTCTTGAAAGTTTCTTGTATTGACCATTCAGTATGTCTAAGTAGATGTTTGTGATATAAGACTACTTGTAATTATTTAAATAGCCCTGATGCTGAAAAATTAGCTAGGAGGAAGGATAAGACTAGCACATGTTATCCTGGTGAGGAAGTTGCTGTTGCTGTTTTGAGCTGTTTTGGTTAAGCTAGTGGACCATTATCATCTTCCATACGCTACATTCTGTGTTCAGTGCCTTGTACTGATTCAACTGTGGCTAACCACTACCATTATTTTTATGTCATAAAAGTAAATATAAAATCATTATTATCTTCACAACTGTTTCAGGGACCTAGGAAGACTCATCTACTTTTCTTTCTGGCATTTTTTTTTTTCAGGGACACAGGGGGCTTTAGATCAGCCCATCTCATAATTTACCTATTACCTAATATAAGAAAAGAATATAATAGGCTATTTCTTTAGAGATAGAGTTATTTTTTGTATTTTTTATATTAGTTACAGTTTGTTAACTTTGCATCCCTGCTGTATCTCACTCCCTCATTCCCTCCCAACCCCACCCTGCCTCCCTCATCTCCTCCCTGTACCGTTTCAAGTCCACTGATAGGGGAGGACCTCCTCCCCTTTCATCTGACCCTGGTTTATCAGATCTTCAGGACTGGCTGCCAAGTCCTCCTCTGTGGACTGGCAGGGCTGCTCCTCCCTTGGGGTTTGTGGGGAGGTCAAAAGTTATTTAACAGGAGAGAAATTGACTCCAGGACAGCTGCATCACCAAGGCCCACCCGAGCATGGGTGAGAGCTGAAAAAAGGTGGAACTCCTTGAGTACATTGCACACTCTGCAGGCAGGTCAACAAGTTGGAGAATGTTATTTCCATGGGATTCTGGTCTAAAGTTTTTCTATACTCATCTTGTTTCTGCTTTTCCAAGGTAGCTGGTCTGGTCTCAGAGTATTCTTTGCAGCTTTTCTCCTCTCAAAGTATTCTTTGCACCTCAGATAATCTGTCTTCTTGGATATTCAGTTCATCTGAGTGGGACTCTCAGCCTTTATTATTTATTCTGCAGTGGTAAAGGGGATGTGGGTGGGAAATTTATTGAATCTGGTGAGGTTCAGGGACTTCCTAAAGCTATTTTGAGTTTTTATGAGTACTTCCTTACTTAAGTAGATGGAGGAAGGTTTCAATGTCTGGGAAAACTGTTGTAGAGGAATTTTAATCCAGCAACATGGATATTTTGCCAAGGTATCACATCCAAAGATCTAGGTCTATGTGATCTTGCCAGAATTCAGATATGCCACACACTTTTAATCCTTCTAGCTGGAGTACAGACACATTCTTTATACTTATATTTACTCCCCCTAAATGTAGGTAAATTTAGTTTGTAGAAGGAAGCACCCGGGTTTGAAAGTGACATATAATTGAATGGCAGACAAAATGATGAATCAGAGAATGAGTTGACAAAATAAGAGCGTCAGAGATAGAATACACCCAACTCTCAAAAGAGAAGCTACTTAACAAAAGCACATTGGAGTTAAGAGAGTAGAGTAAAACACAATATAGAGACAGTAGAGAATATAATACAGTAGTGTGCAGTAGAGAGTTCAGTAGAAAGGATAGTACACCGTTTGGTGCATTTCAGGTCACTGAGTTCAGAAGCAGAGCAATTCAGGAGAAGCCAGTTTGAATAAGTCAGCTTGGAGAGGAAATTTTAGCCAGAACAGCAGTGTTGTGCCAGCCAGCAAGAATTCAGAAACAAATAGAAACAATGCGATTATTCAGCAATAAGACTCTAAGATGATAAACTACATCAAGGAATAGAAGTTACATTTACAAACAGATATACAACTGGTGGCCAGAAACAAATTGGTAGGACCTAATCAGAAGTATTGAATTTCTGGATGGTTGTTCTCCATGGGAAAGGTGAGGTTCTGGATCCATGAAGTTATTTGTTTGGCTTCTCTAGGGATGATATATTTACTTTATGATGGTGAAGCCTCACTGTCATGATAGTCTACATAACTTGCAGCCTAAAGATAACAGGAGCAACTGATCCTGACTGAAGGTTTTGAAACATTGAGGCAAAATAAATGTTTCTTCCTCTTAAGTTGTTTTTGGCTAAATTCATCATAGTAATGAAAGTAATGCAAACAACAAATTTTCTTTTATCTTCTTTTAAATGTGAGTGTGAGTAATGTGGTTATATAGGTCAATACCAGGCATTATTTTTCAGTAGTAATCTATGCTGTTTTGTGAGACATTGACTTTTATTTGCCTGATGCTTGCTGAGTAAGCTAGGCTGGCTGGATATCAAGTCTCGGAGCCATATCTCTACAATCTCTGTCTCCTCAATGGTTCCTTACAACACTAGGCTTTTTTAACTGGATTCTGGTAATTAAATGAAAATCTTCATGCCTGAGTAATTAGTATATTACCAGATGCACTATTTTCTTAGCCCTGAAAAACATATTTTCAAGAAAAGTCACCTGTTCCAACATTTTTTTAGATTATCAGAAAAGTGGCTGAAATTCAAAGTATAGAAGACACAGTCTGAGGTTTTGATACATGTCTACAATCCCTACATTTATCAGGCAGAGATAGGAGGATCTGGACTTAGCTTAGTTAGATCTGCATTAACTAGTTTGATGTGAGCTGACTGTATGACACTTATTATATCAAGAAAAAGGGAAAAGGAAAAGGAGAGGAAGAAGGAAAAAGGAGGAGGAGAAGAAGAAAAGAAAGAGAACAAAAAGTATCATAGAAAGATTAGCCTAGATTTATCACAAGAATTCTGGGGAATATAGAAAGAAACACAGTTCTGATATCGTTCTTTTATATCATTGGGCCATACACCTGGTAGAAGCTACTTAAAAGGCCAAACAAAAAAATTATTTGGGTTCAAGGTTTCAGAGGGTTTCAGCTCGTCATTGGAAGGAAAGACATGATAGAAGAGTTGAAATTCTCATGTTGTGAGCATGTGACAGAGAGGGTTCACATTATAATGGACAAGAAGCAGATAGTAAGACAGGAACAAGAATTTAAAGTGCTACAGGTGGATCTTTTTCACCCAGGTAGAACCTTGTTACCAAAAATTCAGACTATCCAAAGTAGTACCATCATCAGAGATAGCAGAAAACTACTCAAAATGACAGACATTTCAACTCAAATTACAATAGATATGTAAAAATGTTTAACCAGAGTCTCCACTGACAATAAACATCAGTTTTATCTTGTATTCCATTAAGTTGTCCATGACTATGTCTGAAAATATTTCCCTCCGTTCAGGACTTAGTGATGATAAATATTCATTTGCAATGCTGCAAAATAAAGAAAAGACAATGTGGAAATGTACCACAGAAAATTATGTAAATCTGTAAATTTTAAATCAGTTTGTGAATCCTAAAAATATTAATTTCTAATAACTGGAGATTTTCTGAAAATAAAAGACATGATTAATTTATTGCCAGATGAAATATATAGAATCAAAACTATGAATAAAAAATTGTAAATGTCTATTATTTCATTATTATTATTGCTATTAAAAAATAAAAATAATTCTGAAGTATAAATGGGGAAGAAAAGACACAATGAAATTATTTAAAAAGAAAGAAAGAAGCTGGGTACGCTTCTTCAATCCCAACACTTGGGGTGTGCAGGTCAGAGGCAGGCAGATCTCTGTGATGTTGAGGCAAACCTGGTCTACAAAGTGACTCTAGGACAGCCAAGGGTACACAGAAAAAACCTATCTAAAAAAATCATGAAAAGAAGGAAGGAAGGAAAAAGAAAGAAAGAGAGAAAGAAAGAAAGAAAGACAGAGAAAATTATAAAACAATAATTGATAATTGTGATAAAAAGAAACTGATTCAATTTAAATGTTCTAGAAACTTTCAAAGAAAAAGAATCAATACCTTCAAGCTTTAAGTAATGGAAGTAGAGAATAGAAAGTAAATAGTTCAATGATTTAAATGATTTTATTGGAAAACAAAGAACTGATTTATTTTTACTCACAGTAATCTGTGTTAAAAATTTCATTTCCAGCAAAATGTCAGGTGCTTTATTATTGTATTTGTTTTATATCTACGTTATACATATGTGATATATATCTAATATATATGATACACACACAGACACACACACATGCAAGCACACCTGAGAATATTCTACTTTATTTTGAAAAGTTCTTTAAAGTAAAGCCAGGGAAGGTGAGCAAAAGACTATGAAGGCTCCTGAGAACTGTCACCAAAGCCAACAGAAGGAAGCGCACACAGTAACTCTGGTAGATAAAACCAGTAGACTCTCAAAGGTTTACACTGCGTTGAGAATTTATAAGGCTTGTCCATCTTACAAAGAAAAAAAAAAAAGAACGAATGCATGGATAAAGAAGTTAAAAACTCAAAACAAACAGAAAAAGAATGCCAGCTACCAAACACAAAATGTGCAGTACAAATAAGCTATATAGGTCTGAACACTTATTTATAATGGCTTAAAAACTTAATATTGATTGACTAAAAACTACAATATAAGTGAATTAAGGGGTTAGCTTAGTGCGTGAGATTCCTCACCATATATGCAAAACTGACAAATTCAGAAAATAGAAGCCTGCGATTGAGAAACTTACTTGCATCTACCTAGCAAACAGGAGGCATACTGAGTTTCTGCTTCTGGTATTAAAATTGAGAACAGGCCGGGTCAGCAGGACTTCCTTTTTTACTTACATGTCATGCAGATCCATTTAAAATAGCATTTTAATACCAATAGCGCTGAACAGAAATAGAAAGCAAATTACTTCCTGTTCTGTACAATGGCAGTAATCTAGCCAGTGCAATAATGACTCTAATTATGGAATAATTACATATATAAAATAATTTCCCTCAGCAATAAAGATATAAAATATATCAAATAACTTTAAGAAACAAGACAAAAGCATTATTATTATTATTTTCAAGAAAATGGAAAATTTTCCTTGGTCTTTGCTAAGAATTCCCTTCTCCACATACATGACTGGCCACTGTTTCCTCTGTTGAAGGCCTCCACTGAAGTGTCTCTGTCAGTGAGATCTTGCATTCATATGTAATACATATTTTTCTTTCTGCTTAATTATGATCCATAGGATTAATAGTAATCTGACAGAGTATGAGCTACTTTTTTTGATTGCTTATTATCCTTTATTTCTTTATTCCTGTAACTTGCCAAATAAAGAAAGGCAGTCATGGTCATCAAAGATGGACATCTACCTACCGTAACAAAATTAGGATAGTATTTGATATGTTTGAATAAATGAAAAATACTTTTAAACAAATCATGAGACAACAGAAAAAAATTAGAGTATTTCAATTTTTACCGAATTAGCTAATAGATGAGGCAAAGCATGTATCCATAAAGTTTCTATTCTGAACTTCAGTTAGAAGCATTGTAGGAGAAGAAGCAACAGATGAGATGGTCAAACCCATTCTGGCTATTATTATTAAATCAAAGAGAAGGAGACTGCTTTGAAAAACAGTTAAAAAGTACTTCCTATAAAAGTTGCTTATGTCTTACAAGGCAGAATGAGTGAAACATCAGATAAGTAGAGAAGAAATACTTAGCTTGATTGAGATTTTGGTGTAGATCAAGGTAAGCAAAAAACACGTGTTTCTTTTAAAAGATTACATTACATTTATATTTAAAAATTATTTGTGTATGTGTTTATGCATACTACAGCATATCTATGGAGACTGGTGGACACTTTTCTTGACTTTGTGTATGTTTTGGGAATCCAGTCAGGTAATTAGGCTTGGCAGCAAATACCTTAATCAGCTGCACCATCTCATCAGCTTTATGACCTCTTAATCACGTTTTTAATGAAAATTCAAATATATAGAAATGCTCATAACGTATAGCCAATAAGTGACTGTCTTAGAGTTTAATTGTTCTGAAGAGTCACCATGACCACTACAATTCATATAAAATAAAACGTTTACTTGGGGCTGGATTACAGTTTCAGGAGATTAGTCCATTATCATCATGGTGGGGAACATGGCAGCATGCAGGCAGACATGGTGCTGAGCAAAGAGCCTAGAATTCTATGTGTTGATCTGAAGGCAATGGAAGGAAACCGTGTGCCAAACTGAGCATGACTGGAGAAGAGGAGACCTCAAAGCCAGTTGAATACTGACATAATTTCTCCAGCTTGGCCACACCTACTCCAACAAGGCCACACCTTCTAATAGTGACACTATGGGCCAAGCATTCAAACACAGGATTCAAATAGGAGCAGCATCTTTTTAAACCACCACTCCAACTTACCATTCACAGTAAACAAAATTATACTTACATAATAAATTCTGTTTCTATTTATTTTGATGCATATAATATGAAGTATAAAAATAATAACCCATACAGTAATTATAAGTAACTTGATTTAGGACAAATATTTGCATTTTACTTGTTCTTATACAAATGGCAAAGTAATGTTATAATCTAAAAAAATGTTTAAGTGCCGGTAAACTTTTCCTTAGACCTAGAGAATTACCATTCCCAACTCTCACAGTTTTGATTGTGGCATTTTCATGACTGTCACTAAGAAGAGTCAGAAAATAGAACACAGCCATGAAGGTTGGATGTCAGCATGTCCCTTCCCTGGAAATTTCTTCTGTACAGGCTCACTGTTTATAAATGACAGCACAAAGAATAATTGGGAACAGTTGCCTGCTACAAAGAAAAAGGTACAAACTCCTAAAACTTTCTATCAGAGCTTTATTCAAGGAAGTTTTCTGTGGTCAAAAATCACTGTCATGAAGACATTGTACATGTAAGGTCTGGGATCTCTCAGAAAGAGGACCATAGTTATCATAGTTGCAACTGCAACTGAGCAAACAAAAAAAGATGTAAATGCTTTATAGTATAATATAATAGTTTCAATTTTCAATGGATATGATTTATTATGAGGAAACTGCAAGCATTCACTTGAGAAGAGTGCATGATGTGACTTAAAGGAAAAATATAAAAATTAAAAAATAATCTAGGAAAAACTCACCTGGTAATAAAGTTATAAACTCCCATCTCTTCTCTCTTTTTATCCAACCTGTATATTCTTCCTATTTTTGTGATCTTTTGTAATATTATGTACTTATGATAGATACTTTAAATAGAACCAGAGATAGGTTTGAATACAAAGGACTTATAAAATTAGTAATAGATGGGTTCACAGAATATTTCTCACAGAGCAGGTGATTTTTCTACATCTGTAATATGTTCACTTATTTCATCTCTAGTATGACCTTGTTATATGAGATGTACATGACAGAAAAAGAAAAGAAATGTTACTTATCTCACAGCTAATAAATAAGGAACTTGATATAGGTTGGAGAATGAAGTGCTAAATACTTCAATTTCCAGAAATTAAAAAAAAACACATTTTACTATTAATATTGAATCAACTATACAAAATCATACCTTCAAATTTGTGAAGCTTTCCTTTGGAATGATCAATGCACAGACTTATATTGTCACTCAACTCTGTATCTGGTTTTTCATGATGCATAGAAAAACAACTTGAACCTGACAGAGAAAGGTAATTTTTCCTTGAAATATGAAAAACAAAAGGATCTCTGGAGAAGAATGTTTTTGTTTGTTTGTTTGTTTTGATAGGATGAACTGTATCAAGCTACATAGAGTCAATGTGAAAACAAATGTGTCTTTTTATTTTCTTTTTACTTTTTGGTAATGAAAATAAGGCAGTTATCTGCCTTATATCTTTGAAATAAATTACCCCCACCCCCCAAAGCAGAGACTCTGGGAAGATAATACTAAGCTACCCCTCAAAACACAAGTCTGAGTTTTAGAACCACTAAGAAAAAGTGGGATAAACTCTTCCTGACATTTTAGATGTAATAAAATCATTGTGATTTCGCTGAGGTCTGTAAGGACAATAGATTTTGAGCATACGCCATGCAGCTCTGGTCTTTCCATTACTCCCTCTATCTCTGATGACGACTGCTCTGTCCTTGGGAACATCCTTGTGTGTATTTTCTAAAATCTGTTGCTACTTGATTTCTCTTGAAGCATCAGCTCTGCATTTCCCAGGAAAGCCTCAGCGTATTTTCACTCACTCACAGAAATGGCACTGCTCTTTGTGACAGGATCAGAAAAGGTGACAGCTGACATTGCTCCAAAAGCAGCTTTTCTTGTCTGTTCCCACATCTAACTTTGACCTACTTGTGGGATGGTGGAAAGCAGCCCTGTTGCTAGCCTTTCCTGAGGGCATCATTTATTGAGCTGTCTACATATGAACACATCTACATACCTACTTTCTTGGCATCATAAGGGAAGCACTTCCTGGTCCAATGTAAACCACAGCAGCAATTCTCAAGAATGTAAAGACTCATCCAACAATAAATTGGTTTCCATTCTCATGAGTTACCACAATTTCAATATCTTTTTGTTATAAGTGTGACCATATTACAAAACCTCAGGCTAAAGACATCTTTAAGTTGATAATGAGAGCCTATCCAGAATTACTTTGCATAGTGGGTATCCTTATTTAAAATTCATTGTGCACATTATGTAAGACTCTCTAATGGCTTGAGGGGTCTGCTCAGACTGTGATCCCTCATTAAAAGCTACTGATGAGTTTTACTTGCTGATATCTAGCATTGAACCTACTTCAGTTCCAACAGGCAGTATCCATTTACAAGCATGGAACTGAAGTTGAAATGTCATGAAATGGGCAAGCAAGGAGAACAAAATAGAGAATAATCTCCTTGCTCCGAATATTTCCTTGATCTTCCTATGATTCAGAAGCATTTTGGATGGAACTAAGTTGATTTGAGTTCCAACTCTATTTTTCATAAATAAAATATGCTAATCTGTTCTTCCTTGTTAAACTTTATAGATTGATATTCCACAAATAGCATTTGACAGTGGTTAGTTTCATAGTTAAAACTTTATCGTAACGCCAATTTGATTTTTGCTTAAGGACTGCTTTACTGAGTGATGCTGACTCTTGCCAGGGCTGCAAGTAAAATCAAAAACAGAAACAAACAAGAACAGTAAAAATAAACATTATGACAAAAGTGTGTAGAAATCTGATGGCATTCTCTGTCTTCATACTTTATAGCCATATTAACATAACCTATGCCTTATAAATCCATAGCATGGTCTGATCACCAAATATAAAAAATGTGAACCTGATTTTGCAAATTAGCATTTTAATCTAGTAAGCAGTTTCTAACATTTCTTTAAAAATATATAGATAGCCACCTGCACATAGAACAACAACAACAAAAAAAAAAACCCCACAGCATTTGTATGCAAATGACATATTATGCAACTATAAAACAATTAATAGTTTGTGTGTGTCATTAAAATATCAGGATGTTAAGCAAGGACAGTAAAAGTCCAGTAACTTCTAGCACACACAAAATTGTGAAACATAATGTGTGTGGAAATCCTGTGTCATGAAAATCGTTTTGGTTTCCTACAAATGCATTCACAGAATCTGCAATTAGAAGCATCTCATCCATGTGTAGTGGACTACAGCAGCAACAACAAAAATAACCATCTTTTTCTACTGTACCTTTATTGCTGTATTAGATTTGTTCAAATCTGAAGAATTCATTGTTTTTGCACCACAGGGTAAGGTCTACCATAGATTAGTATCCCTGCCATGTGTCTACTTCCAAAATGTTCTAGTTTACCATTGACATAGAATCAACATAGGATATTTTGAAATTCTGTCATGGTAAAGCCAAATAACAAACATAGCATACTTTCTTTTTCCTTTCCTTTCCTTTTTTTTTTTTATTGAGACAGCATTTATCTATGTAGCTCTGGCTGTCATAGAACTTGCTTTGTAGACCAGGATGGCCTCAAACTCTATCTGCTTCTGCCTCCAGAGTGCTGGGATTAAAAACATGCACCCGTACCACCTGGTTTCTTTTTTGTTTCTTAAGAGAATTGTCAGGCAGTGCTAATTTGGGCTATTGTTCTTACTCCCTGACATAAAAAAAAAAATCCCTAGCTCAACTATTAAGACTGTACTTTTCTTGGTTTGTTGCTGTTTAACTTCTTGAGTTCGTCATATATTATGGATATTAGCACTCTATCAGACATAGGGTTGGCAAAGATCCTTTCCCAATCTGTAGGCTGTCATTTTGTTCTGATGACAGTATCCTTTGCTTTATAGAAATTTTTCAGTTTCATGATATCCCATTTATTGATTGTTGATCTTAGAGGTAGTAATCCAATTTAAAAAATAGGGTACACAGCTAAACAGAAAATTCTCAGTAGAGGAATATCAAATGGCAGAGAAACACTTAAAGGAATGCTCAACGTCCTTAGTCATCAGGAAAATGAAAATCAAAATGACCCTGAGATTTCACCTTAAATCTGTAAGAATGACTAAGAGAACTCAGATGACAATACATGATGGAAAGGATGTAGGGAAAGGCGAACCCTCCTCCATTTCCGGTGAGAATGTAAACTTGTACAACCACTTTGAAAACCAATCTGGTGCTTTCCCAGTCAATTAGGAACAGTGCTATCTCAAGATCCAGCTATTCTATTACTAGACATATATCAAAAATATGTTCAAGTAAACAACAAGGACATGTGCTCAACCATGTTCATAGCAGCTTTATTTGTGATAGCTAAAAGTTGGAAACAACCCTGATGTCTCTCAGTTGAGGAATGGATACAGAAATTGTGGTACATTTCACATGTTTTTAAAAACAAGGAAATCGTGACATTTTCATGGAAATGGTGGGAACTAGAAAAGATTATTCTGAGTGAGGTATCCCAGAAGCAGAAAGACACACATAGTATATACTCATTTATAGGTGGATATTAGACATATAATATAGGATAAACATACTAAAATCTCTACCCCCCAAAGAGGCTAAGCAAGAAGGAGGACCCTGAGTAAAATGCTCAATCCTCATTCAGAAAGCCAAATAGGATAGACAATGGAAGAAGGTGAAAACAAGGTACAACACAAGAGCCTACCAGCAAGGGCCTCTGAAAGACTCAACCCAGTAGGGTATTAAAGTGGATGCTGAGACTCATAGCCAAACTTTGGCCAGAGTGCAGGGCAACTTAGGAAAGAAGGGGGAGATAGAAAGACCTGAAGGAATGGATACAGAAATTGTGGTACATTTCACAATGGAATACTACTCAGCTATTAAAAACAAGGAAATCATGAAATTTGCGGGCAAATGGTGGGACCTAGAAACGATCCTCCTGAGTGAGGTATCCTAAAAGCAGAAAGAAACACATGGTATATACTCACTTATTTAGACCTATAAGATAGGATAAACATACTGAAATCTATACACCTAAAAGAAGATAAATAAGAAAGAAGACTCATGGTAAGGTGATCAGTCCTCACTTAGACAGACAAATGGGATGGACATTAGATATAGGAGAAAATAAGCAACAGGGCAGGAGTCTACCACAGAGGGCCTCTGAAAGACTCTTCCTAGCAGTGTATCAAAGCAGTTTTATGTCTCATAACCAAACCTTTGGCAGAGTGCAGGGAATCACTTGAGAGAAGGGGGAGTTAGTAAGACCTGGAGAGGACAGGAGCTCCACAAGGACCAAATATATCAGGGCACAGGGGTCTTTTATGAGACTGTTTCTCCAACCAAGGACCATGTATGGATATAACCTAGAACCCCTGCTCAGTTATAGCCCATGGTAGCTCAGTCTCCAAGTGGGTACCCTAGTAAGGGGAACAGAGACTATTTTTAACATGAACTCAATGGCTGGCTCTTTGACCCTCCCCCCCTCCCCCCTGAGAGAGGAGCAGCCTTGCTATAACACAGAAGAGGACATTGCAGCCAGTCCTGAAGAGACCTGATAAGCTAGGGTCAGATGGAAGGGGAAGAGGACCTCCCCTATCAGTGGACTTGGAAAGGGGTAGGGAGGAGATGAGGGAGGGGTGGGGGGAGTAGGAGGGAATGAGGGAGGTGGCTACAGCTGGGATACAAAGTATATAACCTGTGATTAATATAAAATAAAATTAAAAAAAAAAAGAAAGACCTGGTGGGGTCAGAGCTCCAGAAGGAGAGAAAAAATAATCTGGGCACAGGGGTCTTTTCTGAGACTGATACTCCAAACAAAGACCATTTTTGGAGATAACCTAGACCTCAGTGTCCAAGTAAGTTCCTTAATAATGGGAACAGGGACTGTCTCTGACATGAACTCAGTGGCCTGATTTTTGATCACCTCCCTCTAGTGGTTGCAGTCTTACTAGGCCACAGAGGAAGATAATGCAGCCAGTCCTGATGAGACCTGATAGGCCAGGGTCACATGGAAGGGAAGGAGGACTTCCCCTATCAGTGGACTGGGGGAGAGTAATGGGTAGAGAAGAGGGATGGAGGGTGGGATCGGGAGAGTACAAGAGAGGGGACTACAGTTTTGATACAAAGTGAAAAAACTGTAATTAATAAAAATTAATTAAATTAAAAAATAATATACTTTTCTGAACTTCAAATTGTTTCACAAGATTTCCTTCATCAGAGCCACCAACAAAACCTTCTTAAACTAAATTTCTAAAACTATTAAATCAAATCTGGAATTCTGTAAAATCATTAGTTTACCTAAGCAACATATTTATGAAAGTTTATCTCTGTATTGATCTGTAGGAAAATTGCCCAAATGAGTGGCTTGTCATCCAGGAAACAATCACACCAGAGTGAGGGTCTTCCCATGCCCAGTCACACCATGCCAGATATATAAGGAATATAGCAATGACAAACATGAAAAAGCATATCAGCAGCAAGAAGCAATGCATAGATGAGGCCCTTGGGGTCATGTCTCCCCAAGGTACCCCCACTGCAGCCATAAAAATGGTAGACCATCTCCAGGTCTGCCCACTGAAACTCTTCCTGCATGGCTTCAGCCATTGCACTCTAAATAATATAACTTGGGGTGAACAAGCTGAAATATGGACAGTGCAACACCAAAAAACAATTTAATACGAGCCTCTCAGGTTAGGGTGTTATGCTTCCTGAAGTAGAGGATGCAAAACCCCATATTCTTGCCCTTGAGGTTTAGATGTGTATAGAGGAGAGGCAAAGTGCCTATCTAAATGACATCAGACTTTTTTTTTTTTATATCTCATCTCCCATTTAAGGATGTTACATTACCATGATTTTAGTATACAGACAACTTACAACATTCAAACTTCTGATTTGAATGCCAACATTGTCATTCCCACATAAAGAAGGGAGGGATATCAGAGACCCTGTAAAATGGTCCTTTCCTTTTTTTGTCTCTCAGAATGGGACAGATCTGATTTCTGTGCCAGAGCTATATATCTTCCAATAGAAACACACCTGTTCAAAACAGCTCTCTTAACGTTTCTCATTGCTCTCTCAATGTCCTGGTTTGGTCTCTGGTTTCTCCTAGCTGTCATCTCTCACTGTATCTTTGAAATACATAAAATACATGTCCATTCCTCCATTGTTTTGATGATTATCCTTTTTGCTTCCTTATGGATGCATACCCAGAATGCATATGGATTTAACATAAATGTGTGTAAATGGCTTACTTAATGTTAAGTATGTATTTTTTTGTCCCACACTTTTTTTTTAACTTGAGATGTCATAAAAAAATACCATGACTGTGGACTTTAAGGAACAGATATTTATGATCTCATAGTTCTGGAGCTGCAATCTACATTCAGAATAGCAATTTGTTTAGCTCTTGGTGATAGTCTACTTCCTGGATTGTGGGTTGTTATTTTACTGTGTTGTGGGTAAGCTAGCTAGCAGTGGCTTCTGTTATGTTTCATGGGTACACTACTCTTACAGGCTCAAGTACTTCACTCATGATTTCTTCTAACTTTCTTATTTTTATAAATGTCTTTTCTTCAAATATACTTATCTCAGGTATTAGGAATATAACACATAGATTTAAAGCAACTGCAGTTCAGTCAAAAACCCAATCATAAATTGCTTTCTGTTCCCCCTTTTACATGCCTGTCTTAGGTGCAGTGCAAAGATCTTGTTCTCTATTTTCTGAATAAAGGAACTCATTTTGTTGTCAATATTTCTTGCTTTGCTTTAGTCTCCCTTGCATTCCAGTTCCTACCCACATACAACATGTGAAAAGCGCCCTCACTTCTACCTTTTCAAATTTTATTAAAAACTTACCTACTGTTTTTTCCCACTAACCTTGGCCAATGAATTTATGTTAGTTATCAAGTCCTTTTAGGAGATGGTGATTGAATCTAGGTAAACATTCTCATGTTCAGTGATGTTTTCTGTTTGTTTTTTAGGAAAACTTAGTAAAAACACAAAAATAAAAACAAAATCAACCAACCAAACAAACAAACAATAAATCACACAGGCAAGGTGATACATGACAACCACTGTGCAAAAACTAGGAATATTCAAAGGAAACAGCAATGATCTTGCTCACAGTATATTTATACTAACAAAAGGGTTTGAAACTCCTAAGTGGCAGGGCTTAGAATTAAATACTGATTGAGTCATATCACACCTCTATGTTTCCTAAGTGGCCTGTATATTTTCCTCTTGAAAAGGCTGTGAGATAAAACTCCAAGTTATTCAGAGTAGACTGATCATCTATCTGGGGCAGATAATGATGAGATAAAAAAAGTTTAACTCATCAGGAATCTGTCTACTAAATATGCTAATATCCTTGATGCTGTGTAAATCTAATTGAGTAGCAAGATTTTATTTATGAAAGAAATAAAGCTTAAACATAAAATTCTTTCTTCTTACACAACAGTTTTGTGTTTCCAGGGCATTTTCAGGTAAAATTATATGATATTATTTGCAAAAGAAAAAAATATATTTAAAAATTGTTTACTGGTCATGGAGAATATTTTTTATAGAGTCTAGCATGGTAGCTGAGAAACAGGTTGGCTTAGTTCACTTAATCAAAGTTATTTTATTTTACATATATTAAATATATCTTTCTATCTTTTGACCTGAATCGTGTCATTAAATTAGTATGTAATGCTATTGGTGGGAATAAACTGTAATAAAAATTGTGTGAGAGATGAAAGTTAATTCTTTTTTTTTTTTTAATTTATTTATTTTTATCTCAATCACAGGTTGGGTACTTTGAATCCCAGGCGTAGCCCCCTTCCCCCATTCCCTCCCACCCTCCCACTCCCTCCCTCATCTCCTTCTTCCCCGCC
>CM053745.1:37529978-37564572 GCA_028658305.1 Pachyuromys duprasi | reverse complement strand
CTGTCCGGGGAGGTGCCCTGTACCCCAGCCCAAAGCGGCGGCCGCTGGCACAGAGGGATGTGGTCCTGCGCAGTGCAGCCTGCAGTATCTGGGTGAAACTCAGTCTGTCTGGGGTACCATGTGCCCCAGCCCCAAATGGCGGCTTAGGCGCCCAGCCCGGCTGTGCGCAGCCTGTCTCCCTCCGGAGTTTTTCCTGGGAGTATCTGGGTGTCCCTTGGACTTTTCCACTTGATTTCCCCACCATAGGAATTCTGCTCACCTGGCAGTCGCAAACGCTGGTGTTTTAGGTCCCAGATCTCAGTCTCCTGGTCGCTGTGCCTACACTATTGTCCTGCTCTTCAGACACAGTGTCCTCCTGGGGCAGCCATCTTGGATCTATCATCCATTCTTAAAAAAAAAAAAAAATTATGCTTTAAATTGCAAGTGTTCTTTGAGGCAGTTTGGTCACAATAGTGTGATTTAAAAAATTTATGCTTCTGTTCTTCCAAATCTCCACATTCCATCTCTATGGCATATTCAATGGTCATAGAAACACACACACAAACAGACATAAACACACACACACACAATCTTAAAAATTTAAGAAGGACCTGATAGGAAGATGCTTCAATAGTCTAAATGCCTGCAACAAAAGAATCATGATCTGAGTTTGATACTGATTCATCATTCCTAGTAGTAATACGCTTATTTTTCCCTAGGATTTGATACTTGGAATAAAAGATGAAAAAAATTAAGAGTTGTATAGGTAAAATAGGATATCACAAGTAAAATGGGTTTAAATCTGGATTAAGACATATGCCAATGATTCAATTTTCTTCAAGTTGAGAAGGTATTGATCCACCTTCATTTTTTTCTGTCAGAGAATCCAAAACATTTCCCAAGTCTTGTTAATCACTATTATAAATTGACTTTTAGAGGGCTCATTTCATTTCAGATGTGTCTTTACATGCCATTAAGACAGTTTGCCAGGAAAAAGAAGAAAATTTTATATTATGATTACTTTATTCAATTCTCCTCATTGACTGTATTTTATGGTCACTTTTGAAGCATTTTTGTGATGGCATGTAGGTAGAGTTTCAGGGTCTCTGGGAGACTCTCGAAGAACTAGAAACCTCTGTGTTTGGCTGTGTGGTCTTCTATTTCTTTAAGACTCACAGCTTTTGAATCAAAGATGCCTATGGCATGAAAATTTTGGCTTGCCCTCCAGGGATTTGTCATACTTTATTCAGCTCAAATGTGGACTCAGAAACCTGGAAAATGGACTCTACTTGGCAGCGTAGCACTTTTCTTTTTGTGAGTAGTAAAGTTCAGGCTATCAAAGAACTTTTCAGTGTGACAATTATATAACACAAAATGTGACCTTTACAATAAGATTTAGAATGGAAAAATCTATTTTGAGGGGTTTCCCTCCTGCTGGCATATACTCTAGATGTTTTCTGCTTCTTTTCTTAAGCATGTAGTTAAGACAGCAAAACAGCCTATTTATATGTCAAAAACTTGTTTTATAGCAATCTAGATAGATTTTAAACATGATAGTGATATTAATCTGGGCAAATCTTATCTGATAATTTGAAAGAACTATAACTTCAAAGTGCTTCTTTTTTTGGTACACAGAGATAGCAGAAACTAAAGATGCCTTCAGGATGTCTATGACTAGGTTGATGACTATTTTCAGTTGACTATTACAAGGTCAATCTGGTCAATCTGCTAGACTTTCCTATAAAAGACAAGAAACTAAGATATTGCAAAAAAGACTGGAGGCTGTACTGAATGAAGGAAGTTGGTTGCTTTACTGCCTCATGAAAGACATTCTTGTTTAAGCAGGGTTGGGCTAAGGTTCCATAGATAACATTTCAGTAAGATTTTAAGAATATAAAACAAAGGTATCAATTATTAAACACATACACTAAAGTACTGATTGTTATACAGTTGCTTTTTAGACCTTTAAATTTGTTTAATACTCTTAATTTTGGGTTATTTTTATAAGTATTTTTATAATCATTTGAAATTATACAATGTATTTTTATCACAAATACTTTGTGAACACTTCAAATTTTGGAGATCTAAACTCATGTCATCCAGCTTGGAGGACAAGTACTTCACTTATGCATGGCACCATCTCCCAGGCAACTTCATATGCTTTTTTGATAGTATGTTGAAATCAAGCAATGAGTTACACTCATTTGTAAATTTTAGCATTTACATGGTTGAAGAATGATGTCAGTAGATACTTTCCATGAATATTATTCATTCAGATCTTCCTATGTTCGAACATTTGAGAAAAGAAAATATTTGTTTTATTTTGTGTATATGGATGTTTTGCATGTGTCTATGTCTGTCCACCACGTACCAGCCTGTCTACAAGTGCCAAATAAATTTTCAGAGCCCCTGAAACTAGGGTTACAGATGGTTATAAATCATTGTTCAGGTTCTGAAAATAGAAGCTCAGTCCTCTGGAAGAGCAGCCAGTGGTCTTAACCATTGAGGCCACTGTGTAGCTCCTCAGACAATATTTCTAAAGTCACAATTTAACACCAGAAAAACAGTCAAAAAACACCATTACTTTTTTTTAAGTTATATTATGTACCAGATTGTTTTGTCTTTTAGCAAAACTCACAGATGCTGACCATTTTTTTTTTATCAATATTAGCAGCAGAATGTAAGAACTCTAAGCAGGAATGGTTATAAGGAATGGAAAGGCCACATGCACTGACAGTAGTAGAGAAGAAGTTCTTTGTGTTGCTTCCAAAATACTTCTCAGTTCAGTCAAAGGCAGTCCAGATAGTGGAAAGTGAAAGGTAAAGACAGTTGGTTTCTGTTAAGTGAACCCAGGGGTTTGTGGTTCATGCCTACAATTTGAGGTCCATTTGTATTGCACGCTGTAGCATTTTACGGAACCAGGGGTTATAGCAGAGTCACTCACTACAGAAGGCGCTAGTTCAGAAAAATGCACTTTTTATTCTTTTCTCTTCTATTCTTTACTTTTTTTCTGTTTTCAATTTTTATAGCCTTTCCCCTTCAATGACATTTTGATTTTGCTATGCCAAATCTTGTTTTTAAAAGAAAACAAGACAAAAATAAAAAAAATCTGAGCTGAGGACTCTTAAGAATTATTTTAATAAATTGAGCAGAGTTTCTATTCTAATTCTTGACATTATTATATCATTAAAAATTAATGAGCCAATAGGCACATTGAAGGTTTTGCTATGACAGCTGATTTATTTGAACAATTTTACTGATATATTTCATTCTATTCCTAAGAAAGGCATCCATCGCTTTGTCAATTAACATGTGTCAACTATTCAGAATTTATATCTCTCATAATGAATAAATATCTTACAGAAAACCTGTTTTGACTTCAATATATTATCCCAAGATCAAATTTATAATTTGTGGCATTTCCTCGTATAACTTGAGCTCTTTTGAGAATTTTATACATGAATACTGATCCCATTTGGGATTGGATAAGTATCAGGGTTCTCTCCCTGGAAAAGTCTGAATCTTCTTTTCTCAGTAACAACCACGTGTCTCAAGCTCCTCACTGGGAAGGGGGTGTTTAATATGTCTCTCACTCATCTTAGCTTGTCAAATGGGTTGTACTTGTTGGTGATGCTTTTACTGTTGTCATTTAATGGGGAGAGCTTCCATACACTCTCAGCAGATGTGCTTGTCCTCTGTCTCTTACGATCTTTTTGTGCTATCTCCTACCATGTTCCCTGAGCCTTACATGTATAGGTTATATTTTCATGCATCATTTGGGTTGGGCACTCCTGTGACGGTTGTTTTCTCTACTTTGACCAGTTATTAATTTCTGTAGTGGGGAAAAAGGCTTCTTTAAAGAAACTTGAGACTTATACTTACCTGTCGGTATAAGACTGAGTACTAAGAATGCAGTTATAAATCACACTATTTGAGGAAAGTGTCAGGAGCTGGGTTTTTAATTTTCTTTTTCTTTTTATTCTTTCACATATTACTTCCTGACCACAGTTTTCCATGACTCCACTCCTCCCTATTCCTTCCCCACACCTCCCCTCTCCCGTAGATTCACTCCTCCTTCATTATCCTTAAGAGGGAGACAGAGGCAGACAGAGACAGAGACAGAGAGACAGAGATAGAGAGACAGAGAGACAGAGACAGAGAAAGAGACAGAAAGAGCACAGGCCTCCCAGCATATCAACCAAACAGGGTATAGCAAATTACAACCTAACTAAGCACAAACCCTCATACCAAGGCTGTACAGGTGCAAATCTCACTTTCTATGGGTAGGTCAAACTCCAGTGATGGGCATAAAGTCTTACCCTTGACTGTACCCTAACACCAATTAGGCAGTTGCGGGCTATGCCTCAAATATAAGACTCACTCTCATTCCCTTGTGAATATCATGGAATTTCTTCCAGTTCTGTGGTTCTCAATCTTTGCAGCTAGGTGTAGATTTTGGCTGCTCTTCTCATTTGCCAGCTAGCATAGCATCTTCAGATACTAGTAGACCCATTTTTAAGTCGACTGCTTCCAGGTGCTTCCTGGTTTGTTGTTGTTGTTGTTGTTGTTGTTGTTTGTTTGTTTTTTAAGTTTCCTACTTGGAGTTTGTGATGTGTTCAACAATGGGTGGTGTAAGAAAGACTCAAGAACAAGAGCAGTTACCTGTATTTTGTGTATGTCTCTTGGAATTATTTGACCAACACATTTAAGGGAAATTTCTCATTTATTTTGCTAAATAGTCTACATTTCTTGGAGGGAGCATCATTATCCAAAATGATATAAGTTCATTTAAGTTGTAAAGGTGTGTGTATACATGGTATTTAAAAATACTGTATGTATACATTTTATGTAAACATAATAGTTTATGTTTCCCTATGAATTTTAAAATATCCTTATTATATTTTCTTCTCCTTCATTCTCTCATAAAATTCCCCCCTCACTCTTTCCCATTTAATTCCTCACCCATCTTCTCATATTTCCCCTTTCACTGCAGCTGTGTTCTACTCTACAGCTTCCAGAGCTCTTTTGTCTTTTCCTACATTGTCTTTTTTTTACTTTCCTCGTTATGTGCTGACATCAGTTATAACTCTGTCTAAATATTCTGAGCTTAAGCCACATACACATGCAAAGAGAGAATATGTGGCATTTGTCTTTCTGTATCTTGGTTATCTCATTCAGTATATTTTCTAGTTCTATTTACTTGTAAATTTCATAGTGTTATTTTTTAATAGCTGAATATTGTGTCATTGTTTATATGTACCACATTTTCATTATCCATTTCTCAGAAAGCATTTGGGTGCTTTCCATTTCCTTGATTTTGTTAATAGAAAGGCAATGAACATGGCTGAGTAGTATCTGTAAAGCAGGATATTGGGTTATTTGGTCATATGCCAATGAATGGTACAGATGGGTTGGGTGGTAAATTTACTCTTAGATTTTGCAGGGTTTTTTTTTCACACCTATTACCATATTGACTTTAGAAGTTTGAACTAACAATTAGTAAGCATTCCCCTCTCCCAAAATTATCACCAACATTTGTAGTAACTTGTTTTCTTGATTTTATCAATTGAATACTTCCAAAATATTTCTTAGTCATTTTATCTATCTATCTATCTATCTATCTATCTATCTATCTATCTATCTATCTATCTATCTATCTATCTATTTTGAGGACTCTGTGTTCAAATCTGTAGCCAATTTTAAATTGGTTGATTTTTTTCTTGACTTAATTTTTGAGTTCTTTATATGTTCTAGATAGTAATCATTTTTCAAATATATAGGAGAATAACAGAGTCAAAAAATCTGGGCCCAAAAATCTGCTGAGACTGATGAATCAACCAAGGACCAGGCATGGAAAGAACATAGACCCCGTGTTCAGATGTAGCTCAGTCATCAGGGGGCACCCCTACCAAGGGGAGCAGGGACAGTCTCTGGCATGAACTCATCTGCCTGCTCTTTGATTGCCTTCCCCTGGCGAGGTAGCTTTACTAGATCACAGAGAAAGAGGTTCCAGAAAGTCCTGATGAGACCTGATAGGCTATGGTCAGATAATAGAGGAAAAAGACCTCTCCTATCAGTGGACTAGGGGAGGGACATAAGGGAGAAAGAGGGAAGGAAGGTAGAACTGGGAGGAGATAAGAAAGGAGGATACAGCCTGGATACAAAGTGAATAAACTATAATAAATTCTAAAAAAATTAAAAATAGGTAATCTCATAGATAAAGATAATCTCACACTGGGCTATTTCTCTTCATTCAGTTGATTGTTTCTATTGAAATACAAGAGATTTCAGAGGCAGCACCTGCTCCCCTTCTCAGTGGCTGGCTCTTTTACATCTCCACCTGAGGAGGGTTGGGGGAGGCCACCTTACCAGGCCACACAGGAAGACAAGGCAGCCAGTCGGGGACCTGATAGGCTAGGGTCAGAGGGAAGGGGGGAGGACCTCCTCTATCAGTGGATTTAGAGAGGGGCATAGAGAGAGAAGAGGGCCAGAAGGTGGGACTGGGAAGGGATGAGGGAGGGGACTACAGCTGGTATACAAAGTGAATAAATGGTAATAAAAAGTAAATTAATTTTTAAATACAAAATAAAAACAACAAAAAATAAATAAAAAATTGTTTTATGAGGTCCTATTGCTAATCAGCATAAAGCAATTGAAATTAAACTCAGAAATTAAGTAAATAGAATTGTACTGTGAACATCCTTTCTTAGTCCTAATATTATGTTGTATATTGCCTATCCTTTATTCTGGAGGTTTTATATTGAGGTTTTTAATATATTTTGAGCCGATTTAGAGTGATAGATATTAGTCTAATTTCATTTATTGTTGAAGCTGCTTCTCTTTTTCTCCAGTATGCATGTTTGTAAAACAAATATCTTAGTTGTGTGTATCTTTATTTGGATCTTATAGTTTTACATCGACCTGTCACTCTTTATTTCTGCCACTACCATGGTACTGTTTTTATAATTTATTTATTTTTATATTAATCACCGGTTATGTACACCGTATCTCAGCCGTAGTCCCCTCCCTAATTCCCTCTCATTCTCCCCATCCCTCCCTCATCTCCTCCAAGCCCCTTCCCAAGTCCACTGATAGGAGGAAAAGTTACTATAGCTCTGTAATATAGCTTGAAATCTGCCATAGAAACGCCACCAGCACTGTGCTTTTAGCTCTGTATTGCTTTGTATATTCTGAATCATCTGTGTTTCCATATAAATACACTATAATTTTTTTTCTATTTCTGTGAAGAATGTAGTAGTACTTCTAAATATGTTAATGAGTGCTTGGGTATGCAGTTTATAGTAATATGTTATTGAGATTAATCCAGACAATAAAGCCTAACATTTTATAGAACCACAAAAAGCCAAATGTTAATACATGTAATAAATAAAATTGGACTTTCAAGATAACGAGTGGTAATGCTGTTTGCCTTTAAGCTTCTAAGTCTAAGGGTCTAACTTTGATATTTAGAACCACATACAAGGAGAGAAGAATTGACTCCTGGAAATTGTCCTATTACCTTTACATGTGAGCCTTAGCACATGTACCTAGAAACAGACAGACACACATCCACACACACATATACACAAATAAATAATAAATATCTACACTTAATTTAAAAAATCCAAACAGCAAAATAAAGTTAAATTTATTTATTTTAACCTTTGGAATAATAGTTAATAATTTCAGTTTTATGTTTAGAATATATTCAAAAGTTATAACTTCTGGTTTAGCATGGGATCTTCAGTTGGGGCAGGATAGGCTTGCATATCTTGTAATATTTGTATACTGAAAAATCTATATATGCTGCATGATTTTAAAATATTGAAATATTGGATGGTACATAAATATGTGTCAAACACTGTAGTGTTTATCCACATAAGACTAAGCATTTTCAATCCTCTCTTAGCTTTGAATTATGCAACAACTTAGCAAGAACAAATATTTTTTAATTTAATTTTATTTATATTATTTGTTACAATTTACTCACTTTGTATCCTGCTGCAACATCCCCCTCCTCTCCTCCCAGCCCCACCAACCCTCCTTCTACTCCCCCTATACCCTTCCCTTAATCCCCTGATAGGGGAGGACCACCATCCCTTCTATCTGACCCTAGCTTATCAGGTCTCATCAAGGTTTGCTATATCATCTTCCTCTGTGGCCTGGAAAGGCTACACCCCCATCCCCCACCAGAGGTTGGTGATCAAAGAGCCAGCAACTGAGTTCATGTTAGGGACAGCCCCTGCTCCCCTTACTAAGGCACCCACTTGGAAACTCCATATTCTTGGAGGCTTCAATAGTTAGAGTTAGTAATGGCCACAGATTATTACAGAAAACTTACAAATTTTAAATGCCATATTCAGAATATATCCAAAGGTTTGAGAACCACAAACTATTAAGCACATCTGAGATACACAAACTTTGCTCTTAGTTATTGCTTCAGACTCAAAGCTGAAAGTATGTACAGGAAGGTAGATAAAGCTTATTTCTAGAATTAATTAGTACTCTGTATGCCTACTAGTATCATGACAGAAAGTTTATATATACATAATAATTTTACAGATTTTGAGATGATATTTATACTTAAGAAAAGTTTTAAACAGTCAAATGAAAATAAAAGATTGTGATTTCTGGTGATAGAATAGCCCCTTATTTTTGTTGTTTTTTTTTGTTTGTTTGTTTGTTTTGTTTTCTGTCCCATACCACGTGGTTCTTCTGATATGAGACAGAGAATATTGATTTTCTTTTAACAAGCATGCATGGGTTTAGAGGAGAGAGCCCTGCTTCAACCCCAAAGCCAGCTTTGATTTTTAATTGAATTGGGCCTCGCTATGCATGGTCCTGGTTGATTCATCAGTCTCTACAGGGGTCCTGGGTCCAGATTTTTTGGTTCTGTTGGTCTCCTTATGGAGCCCCTGTCCCCTCCAGGTCTTTCATCTCCCCCTTCTTTCATAAGATTCCCTGCACTATGTCTAAAGTTTGGCTATGAGTCTCAGCATCTGCTTTGATACCCTTTCAGAGTCGCTCTGTGGAAGGCTCTTGTCCTGGTTCCCTATTGGGACTACATAAAGACCACTTACCACTTGTGTTTGTAGAGGGCAGCAGAGACAAACTGGAGGTGGGTTGGCACTACTTGGCCATTTATTCTTTTCCTTGGGACTTGGATTTTAATAAGTAATTTTAAAAAATTATTCATCCTTTTTCTTTAGTGTTTCATTTGTCCAGTGATCTCTCGATTTCTTATTTGGATGCTTTCATTCTCTGGAAAGATTAGAGCAAAACCCAAACTCTGAAGTAGGGGAGAGGTGGTCCTTTTTTGGCAGGTTATATATTTTCTAAGGCAAAATGTTTCTTGGCAACAAGAAAAGTATTATCTTTTAATCTGGTGCTACCCCAAGACCCAGCTATAATCATATAAAATCTCTCTATATATATATTAGTTTTTTCATGCTTGATCAAATGAAAGGCATTTGTTAGTCTTTAAAAGTTAGTTTGTCCTGAATGACCAAGCTGTGGCTCCTCCTTATTCAGGAGGTCACTCCTGTTCACTTCTACTCTTATTCAATTTTGATGGTATTCACAGCTTTCCTTCTCTTGTGGAAACAAAAACAAAACTTCTTCCTCATTGCGGAATATATCCTGGTTTCATTCCAAAGTTAACACATCTTTAAAATATAGAGGTTGATTTAATTCTTCAGGTTTTTTTCTACTATCAAAAATCTCTCTGTAGCTGTTGTTCCTTTCTCATTAGCATTTAAAAATTTTATATTTAATAAAGCACAGTGTAATCTATCACTAGGGTTCTTTAGTATTTTGGTTTATTAAACATATCTTTTAAAGTGCAGTTAGATCTTTCTATAACTGCCTTGTCCTGTAGGATTCTGTTATATAACCTTAATGTGTTTTAAGAATAAAATGTCAAATACCAAAGTGATAATAATAACACCTGAGATTTTGCTAATTTAAGTCATGTCATTTAGCTTTTCATTTTCTGTTTCTATTTTCAAGCCATTTAGAGTGGCGCTATACAGCATATTATAGTATGCCCCATCCTTAACTCTTTCCTTATGAACTTCCCCGGTGACTTAACAAATCTGATCGATTCTTTGAGTTTTGTCCTCAGCTGCCATGATTTTTTGTCCACGTGGTTGTGTCACACATTGGAGCACAAAATCTTGTGTTTTAATACAATCTCAATCATTCAGTTTTACCAATAAAAACTTGGGAGGCAGATGGTGAGGTGAAAACCCTACCAGCTTTGTTTGGGCATTTTATTTCTATACTTGTCTTTTTATATTTTATAGTTTCTGATTTTGTGTTTTATACGTGGTGAGCGTGTGTGTGTGTATATATGACTTTCTAGTACTTTTTCATTTTTCTGCTTGTTTGTTTGTTTTATTTTATTCTGTAATCAACTCTGACTAGAAGAGCCTACACCAAAATGAAACCAGAAACAAACACAATAATCCCAAACACAAAAAGCATACACAAACAGGTGATATAATTTCTAATAAGAACAGAGAGATAATGTATGAAAATAGATGTTGATGTAAAATGCAAATTATTTCCTATCACTTTTTTTTACATTTTCATTTTATATTAATCACAGGTTATGTACTTTGTATCTCAGCCATAGCTCCCTGCCGCATTCCCTCCCTATCCCTCCCATCCTTCCCTCATCTCCTTCCTGCCCCTTTCCAAGTCTGCTGATAGAGGAGGTCCTCCTCCCCTTCCATCTAACTCTAGCTTATCAGGTCTCTTCAGGAATGGCTGCAATGTCCTCTTCTGTGGCCTAGAAGCTGCTCCTCCCTTGTGGATGAAGAGGTCGAAAAGCCAGTCATTGTGTTCATGTCCGAAACAGTCCCTTTTCCACTTACTCAGGTACCCACTTGGATATTGAGCTACCATTTGCTACATTCAAGCAGGGGTTCTAGGTTATATCCATATATGGTCCATGGTTGGAGAAACAGTCTCATAAAAGACCCCTGTGCCCTGCTATATTTGGTCCTGGCAGAGCTCCTGTCCTCTCCAGGTCACACTAACTACCCCTTCTTTCATCTGATTCCCTGCACTCTTCCAAAGGGTTGGTTATGTGTCTTAATATTTGCTTTGATACACTGCTAGGTAAAGTCTTTCTGAGGCCCTCTATGGTAGGCTCTTGTCCTGCTAGTTTTTTTCTCCTACATCCAATGTCAATCCCATTTGTCTTTCTAAGTGAGGATTAATCCTCTTACCCCAGGTCCTCTTTCTTGTTTATCTTCTTTACATGTATAGACTTCAGTATTTTTATCCTATCTTATAGGTCTCTATAAGTAAGTATATACCATGTGTGTCTTTCTGCTTTTGGGATACCTCACTCAGGATGGTCGTTTGCAGGTCCCACCATTTGCCTGCGAATTTCATGATTTCCTCCTTTTTAATTGCTGAGTAGTATTCCATTGTGTAAAAGTACCATAATTTCTGTATCCATTCCTCAACTGAGGGACATCTGGGTTGTTTCCAGGTCCTTGATATTATGAATAAAGCAGCTACGAACATAGTTGAGCAAATGTCCTTGTTGCGTACTCGAGCATCTTTTGGATATATGCCTAGGAGTGGTATAGCTGGATCTTGAGGAATCACTATCCTTAATTGTCTAAGAAAGCACCAAATTGATTTCCAGAGTGGTTGTACAAGTTTGCATTCCCACCAGCAATGGAGGAGGGTTCCTCTTTCTCCACATCCTCTCCAGCATGCATTGTCACTTGAGTTTTTGAACTTAGCCATTCTGACAGGTGTAAGGTGAAATCTCAGGGTCGTTTTGATTTGCATCTCCCTGATGGCTAAGGATGTTGAGCATTTCTTTAAGTGTTTTTCTGCCATTCCACAGTCCTCTACAGAGAGTTCTTTGTTTAGCTCCATACCCCATTTTTTAATTGGATTACTTGGATTCTTGCTTTTTAACTTCTTGAGTTCTTTATATATACTGGATATTAGCCCTCTGTCAGAAGTAGGATTGGTAATGATCCTTTCCCAGTCTGTAGGCTGTCCTTTTGTTTTGATGACAGTGTCTTTTGCTTTACAGAGCTTTTCAGTTTCATGAGGTCCCATTTATTGATTGTTGCTCTTAGAACCTGTGCCGTTGGTGTTCTCTTCAGGAAGTAGTCTCCTGTGCTGATGAGTTCTAGGGTCTTTCCCACTTTTTCTTCTAACCAATTTAATGTGTCTGTTGTTATGTTGAGGTCTTTGATCCACTTGGACTTTTTTCCATTGGATGCATTTGGCTTCTTTATCAAAAATCAAGTTTCCATAGGTGTGTGGGTTTATTTCTGAGTCCGCTATTCGGTTCCATTGATCCACTATTCTGTTTCTATGCCAATACCACGCAGTTTTTATAACTATTGCTCTGTAGTACAGCTTGAGATCTGGAATGGAGATACCTCCAGATGATCTGTTGTTGTATAGGATCATTTTGGAAATTCTGGGTTTTTGTTTCTCCATATGAAGTTGAGAATTTTTCTTTCAAGGTCTGTAAAGAATTGTGTTTGTATTTTGATGGGGATTGCTTTGAATTTGTGGATTGCTTTTGGCAGAATATCCATTTTCACTTTGTTAATCCTACCAATCCATGAGGTTGGGAGATCTTTCCATTTTCTGATATCTTCTTTAATTTCTTCTTTCAGAGCCTTGAAGTTTTTCTCAAATAGATCTTTCACTTGCTTGGTTAGAGTAACTCCAAGGTACTTTATGTTATTAGAGGCTTTGTGAAAGGTGTTGTTTCCCTAATTTCTTTCTCGACCCTTTCGTCTGTAGTGTAAAGGAGGGCTTCCGATTTTTTTGAGTTGATTTTGTATCCAGACAGTTTGCTGAAGGTGTTTGTCAGTTGAAGGAGTTCTCCGGTAGAATTTTTTGGGTCGCTCATGTATACTAACACATCATATGGAAATAGGGATACTTTGACCTCTTCCATTCTGATTTATATCCCCTTGATCTCCTTTAATTGTCTTATTGCTTTAGCTAGGACTTCAACTACTATGTTGAAGAGATATGGAGAGAGTGGGCAGACTTGCCTAGTCCCTGATTTCAGTGGGATTGATTTAAGTTTCTCTCCATTAAGATTGATGTTGGCTATAGGCTTGCTGTATATTGCCTTTACTATGTTTAGGTATGTGCCTTGGATCCTTGATCTCCCCAAGACTTTAAACATGAATGGATGTTGGACTTTGATGAAAGCTTTTTCAGCATCTAAGGAGATGGTCATGTGGTTTTTCTCCTTCAGTTTGTTTATATGGTGGATCACATTGATGGATTTCCATATATTGAACCACCCCAGCATGCCTGGGATGAAGCCTACTTCGTCATGGTGGATGGTATCTTTTATGTGTTCTTGGGATTCAGTTTGCAAGTATTTTGTTGAGTAGTTTTGCATCAATGTTCATAAGAGATATAGGTCTGAAGTTCTCTTTTTTGTTGGGTCTTTGTGTGGTTTAGGTACAAGGTGACGGTGGCTTCATAGAATAAGTTTGGTAAAGTTCCTACTGTTTCTATTTTGTGGAATAGTTTAGAGAGAATTGGAGTTAGCATTTCTTTGAAGGTCTGATAGAATGCTGCCCTGAATCCATCTGGCCCAGGGCTTTTTTTTGGAAGGGAGACTGTTTATGACTGCTTCTATTTCCTTGGAGCATATAGGTCTATTCAATTTTTCTACCTGATCTTTTTTTTAATTTTTTTATTTTTTAATTTTTATTTTTTTATTAATCACAGGTTATGTTCTTTGTATCCCAGTCATAGCCCCCTCCCGCATTCCCTCCCTATCCCACTCTTCCCTCCCTCATCTCCTCCCTGCACCTTTCTAAGTCCACTGATAGGGGCGGACCTCCTCCCCTTCCATCTAACTCTAGTTTATCAGCTCTCTTCAGGAATGGCTACAATGTCCTCTTCTGTGGCCTAGCAAGGCTGTTCCTCCCTCTTCGACAGGGAGGTCGAAGAGCCAGCCATTGAGTTCATGTCCAAAATAGTTTCTGTTCCCCTTACTAGTATACCCACTTGGGCATTGAGCTACCATTTGCTACATACAAGCATGGGTTCTTTTAGGTAGATGTAATCTAAGAAGAAAATCATCCATTTCATTTAGATATTCAAATTTTGTGGCATATAGGCTTTGGTAATAAGACCTTATGATTGTTTGGATTTCCTCAGTGTCTGTAGTGATGTCCTCCTTTTCATTTCTGATTTTGCTGATGTGGATAGTTTCTCTCTGACTTTTTGTTAGTTTGGCTAGGGGCTTGTCTATCATAAATTGATTTTATCTAAGAACCAGCACTTGGTTTCATTGATTCTTTGAATAGTTTTATTTCTTTCTATTTGATTGATTTCAGCCCTGAGTTTGATTATTACCAGTCCTCTGCTCCTCTTGGGTTTACCTGCATCTTTTTTTTTTTTTTTCTGGGGCTTTCAATTGGGCCATTAAGTTGCTTGTATGAGATGTTTCGAATTTCTTCTGGAAGGTACTTAGTGCAATGTAGTTTCCTCTTAGTACTGCCTTCATTGTGTCCCATAAGTTTGAGTATGTTGTGTTTTCATTTTCATTGAATTCTAGAAAGTCCTTAATTTCTTTTTTAATTTCTTTCCTAACTAAGCTATCATTGAGTAGCAAGTTGTTCAGTTTCCATGTATGTGCAGGCTTTTTGCTGTTTATGTTGTTGTTGAGGTCCAGGTTTAGACCATGATGGTCAGATAGAATACAAGGGATTATCTCAATCTTCTTGTATCTGCTGAGGTTTGCTTTGTGACCAACTATATGGTCTATTTTGGAGAAGGTTCTGTAAGGTGCTGAAATGAAGGTATACTCTTTTGATTTTGGGTGAAAAGTTCTGTAGACATCTACTAGGTCCATTTGATTTAGGGTCTCTGTTAGTGCCCTTGTTTCCCTGTTTTGCTTCTGACTGGATGATCTGTCAGTTGGTGAGAGTGGGGTGTTTAATTCTCCCACTATTAAGGTGTTGGGATCTATGTGATATTTCTGCTTTAATAGTGTTTCATTTTTAAATGTAGGTGGTCTTGTATTTGGAGCATAGTTGTCCAAAATTGTGATTTCCTCTTGTTGGAATTTTCCTTTGATGAGAAGGAAGTGCCCCTCCTCATCTTTTTTGATTAGTTTTAGTCAGAAGTCCATTTTATTAGATACTAGGATCACTACCCCAGCTTGTTTTCTGAGTCCATTTTCTTGAAACACATTTTTCCTGCACTTTACTCTGAGGTAGTGTTTATCTTTGTTGCATAGGTGTGTATCTTGAATGCAGCAGAATGTTGGATCCTGTTTCCACAACCATTCTGTTAGTCTGTGTCTTTTTATTGGAGAGTTGAGTCCGTTGATGTTGATGGATAATAGTGATCAATGGCTGATAGTTCCTTTTTGTGGAGAGCTGCATGTGCTGCACCAGGGCTCTGGTTTCCGTCTTTCGCCATCCCCACGGTGAGTGCTCTTGAGGACAGCTCCTTATTTGGTGCTCTTGCGGACAGCTCTTTATTTGGCTGTGCTGTGTCTGAGGATCCGCCTTCTCTTGTGTGTACCTATCCGCACTTCCTACATGGCTAACCAGGGTTGGCTGGCTCAGGGGTACTTATTCCTGGGACAGGCTCTCATCGAAGAAGAAGAAGAAAAAGAAGAAGAAGAAGAGGGGGAGGGGGAGGGGGAGGAGGAGGAGGAGGAAGAGGCTGAAGTAGAAGATTGTTCAAAACTCCTGAATAAACTGCTTGAAGAAGAGCTCGTGTGCCATGTCTTTCCTTGCTGGTCGAGGTGGACGCAACACCTTTTGTGGAGTTGGTAGTCTTACTATTCTTCATTGCTGTTTTTTTTTTTTTTCCTTTAATTTTTGCTGGGAGATTGTCTGTATCCTATATTTTCTTTGGTGTAGTTATTTTCATTGGATTGGAGTTTTCCTTCTAGTATCTTCTGTAGGGCTAGGTTGCTGTGTAGATATTGCTTAAATTTAGTTTTGTCATGGAATATTTTGTTTTCTCCATCTATGTTGATTGACAGCTTTGGTGGGTATAGTAGTCTTGGTTGGCATCTGTGTTCCCTCAAAGACTGCATGACCTCTGTCCAGGCCCTTCTCCCTTTCATGATGAGAAGTCTGGTGTGATTCTGATGACCTTTTTCCCTTGCTGCCTTTAATATTTTTTCTTTGTTTTGTAGGTTTAGTGTTTTGACTATGATGTGACGAGAGGTATTTCTTTTCTGGTCTAGTCTATTTGGTGTTCTGTAGGCTTCCTGTATGTTTATGGGCATCTCTTTCTTTAAGGTAGGGAAATTTTCTTCTATGATTTTCTTAAAAATATTTTCCTGTCCTTGGAGCCTGGAGTCTTCCTTTTCATCTATCCTATTAGGTTTCGTCTTTTCATGGCATCCTTGATTTCTTGAATGTTTTGTGTTTGGGACTTTTCTGATTTTAGATTTTCTTGGAGTGAGGAATCAATTTCAGCAAGTGTATCTTCAGCTCCGGAGATTTCTCTCTTCCATCTCCTGTATTCTATTGGTGATTCTTACCTTTGTGGTTCCTGATCTTTTCTCTAAGTTCTCCAGTTCCAGGTTTTTCTCTGTTTGTGTTTTCTTTATAGATTCTAATTCTGTTTTCATGCTTTGTGCCATTTCCTTCATCTGATTGAATGTGGTTCCTATTTTTTTTGTTTCTTTCCTCTATATGTCTTTAATTGTTCCTCTACATGGGCAGTTATATTCTTCTGTATTTCTTTGAGGGCCTTGTTCATTCCTCTTTTCGTTCCTCTAATAACTACACAAGCATAGCTTTAACATAACTTTCCTGTGTCTCTGCTGAATTAAAATCTCCATGGCTTTTTTGTGTTTCTGGTGGTGCCATAGTGTCCTGATTTTTGTTGGGTGAGTTCTTAAGTCGACATTTGGCCATTGCTTATATATAATCTTCGATGTTTTTTCCCTGAGTCTGACCTTTGGACTGGGATTGTCTTACTCTGGTGTCTATAGAATTCTTCAGGAATATCAGTGGTGGCCAGTGGTTTGAGAGTGTGTGCTGTTGCTTCGGTTGTTCCTGCAGGAGAAGAAGCAGCTGGCACAGAATTGTAAGTGTGTTTGTGTGTGTGTGTGTGTTTGTGTGTGTGCATGCGTGCATGTGTGTGGATGCAGGTACAGGGATGTTTGTCTTAAAGCAGAGTGCTAGGGTGTGTGGCTGCTTGGGATACATGGGTTGGGAGCAAGCACATGAGGGGATGTGGATGCTAGCGCAGTTAGCAAGCTCAGATTGCGGGCGTAATGCACCTGTGCAGGTTCCCTTAATACCCAGTGGTCTACAGTCTGTGGCAGGATCAGCAGGCTGGACTCTGAGGTCTGCAGCTGGTGATGTGGGCAGGACACATATTCTATTGTGGACTCTCTGCGCCCAGCCCTGCATTCTGTGCTGGAAGCTGGAAGCCCAGCAGGCTGCACTCTGCTCCCTGAGTTGGGAAGCACTATCAACTTCCTCAGCCTCTATCCCCTCAGACTAGGCTGTAGAAGAATGCTGGAGATTTGTGCTTGGAGCCTGCAGCACTGTGCTCCTTGCAAGTTGCTGCGTGCACTGCGGACTGCCTCCTCTGCTTCACTGCTGGTTGGGGTACCTCTGCTGCTTTCTTCCTGCTGGCCTTGGTATCTCCCCAGCTTCCTCTGCTACAGGCTTGACTACATTTGCTGTTGCTTCCACCCATTTATGGGGAAGTGACCGGGAATCTATTCCCCAGGAGAAGTCCAGGGAAATGTCCGAAGTTGACCTGTGTCCTATTGGACTCAGATCAGGTTTTGTGCCCCTTTTCCCCGGGCTCCTCCTATGATGGTTTAGGGTTCCACAGCCCCTCAATTCACCAATTCAGGGACAGGGAAACCCAGTCTCTGATGCTGCAGGTCGCACTGATCTGTCTGTGAAGGGTGGTTGGTACTCTGCAGTTTTCTGGGTTGGCAGCGTGAGCACCTGCTGATCTAGGGGACCTTTTCCAGGGAGATCCTGGGTACACTAACTCAGTCCCTGTTTGCTTCCTTCCCTGTGGAGTTTTCTCCTGACAGGAAAAGCCAGACTATGGTGTCTTGTTGTGTACAGTTCTTTTGTGTTAGAGAGTTGGGCTCTCAGCAGGTCTCTGTGCTTGGGGGTGGAGCGTAGATCAGAGATGGCATGCCTGCCTTTAGCCCACCTTTCTGTGGGATCTTTTCCCAGGGAAGGCTGGGTGACCTAGGTCAGTCCTGTTTCCTTCCTTCCCTGTGGGTTTTTCTTGCGAATGGGACTCCCAGACTGGTGTTTTTTGTGCCCACGATTCAGCCTGGGAAGGTGATCAGCACACATAGGCTTGTGGCTCTGGTCTGGCAACTGACCAAGTGCTACCCGGGATCTGTTCTGGGTTCTGACTGGGAGTCCTGGGAGTAGACCTGGCCAGTTCCAGCACCTTGGGTCTTCCTCTCACCTGGAAAAAGGATCACTCTTGTTTTAGGGCCCTCAGTTCAGTCCCTTGGTCACTGTACTGAAAATGTTGTTTTGCAGCTTAGAAGCTACATCCTCCTTGTGCCGCCGTCTTGTCCGGCCCGCCCCCCATCACTTTTTTTTTAAAAGTCAAAGTCTTACTAACTTCCCCTATTGGGAGAGAACAAGAGCTCCACAAAGACCATATTGATCAGGGCACAGGGGTGTCTTACGAGACAGTTTCTCCA
The DNA here is from genome assembly GCA_028658305.1 of Pachyuromys duprasi. Lineage (NCBI taxonomy): Eukaryota > Metazoa > Chordata > Mammalia > Rodentia > Muridae > Pachyuromys > Pachyuromys duprasi. The sequence continues at coordinate 37,545,905 of CM053745.1, read as the reverse complement.
ACCAAGGATCATGTATGGATATGACCTAGAACCCCCACTCAGATGTGGCCCATGGTAGCTCGGTGTCCAACTGAAGACCCTAGTAAGGGGAACAGGGACTGTTTCTGTCATGAACTAAATGGCTGGCTCTTTGACGCTCCCCCATACACGCCCGGGAGTAACAGCCTAGCTAGATCCCAAGGGAGGACTTTGCAGCCAGCCCTGAGGAGACAAGATGAACTGGGGTCGAATGGAAGGGGAGGAGGTCCTCCCCCCGTCGGTGGACTTGGGGGGGCGGGGAGGAGATGAGGGAAGAATGGGGATAATGGGGGGGAATGAGGGAGAGGGCTATGCCTGGGATGCAAAGTACCTATCCTGTGATTAATAAAAAAATAAATAAATTACATTTAAAAAATCAAAGAAAATTTTATTCGTTTACCATTATCCTTCAGAATCAGAACATTAAATGGAAAATTATACTTTCTTTTTTTAATTTTTTAGTATTTTTTGTTTTTATTTTTATTATTAGTTACATTTTATTAACTCTGTATCCCAGGTGAATCCGGCTCCCTCCTTCTCTCCCAATCCTACCTTCCCTCCCTCATCTACTCCATGCCCCTTTCCAAGTCCACTGATAGGAGAGCATCTCCTCCCCTTTCCTCTGACCCTGGTTTATCAGGTATCTTCAGGACTGGCTGCCCTGTCCTCCTCTGTGACCTAGCAGGGCTGCTCCTCTCTTGCAGGGTGGGAAGGTCAAAGAGCCAGCCATTGAGTTCATTTCAGAAATAGTCCCTGTTCCCCTTACTAGGGTACCCAGTTGGATATTGAGCTGCCATTTGCTACATTCAAGCAAATGTTCTAAGTTATATCCATATATGGTCCGTGTTTGGAGAAACAGTCTCATATAAGACCACTGTGTCCAGATATATTTGGTCCTTGTGGAGCTCCTATCCTCTCCAGATCATATTAACTACCCCTTCTTTCATATGATCCCTTGCACTCTGCAGAAGATTTGGTTATGAATCTTAGTTTCTGCTTTGATACACTGCTAGGTAGAGTCTTTCAGAGACCCTCTGTGTTAGGTCCCTGTCCTGTTACTTGTTTTCTCCTACATCACATGCCCATCCCATTTTCTTTCTAAGTGAGGATTGATCATCTTACCCTGGGTTCTCTTTTTTGTTTATCTTCTTTAGGTGTATAGATTTCAGTATGTTTATCATATCTTATAGGTCTGAATAAGTGAGTATATACCATGTGTGTCTTTCTCCTTCTAGGATACCTCACTCGTAATGATCTTTTCTATATCCTACCATTTGACTGCAAATTTTCATGATTTCCTCTTTTTTAATGGCTGAATAGTATTACACTGTGTAAAAATACCATAATTTCTGTATCCATTCCTCAGTTGATGGACACCTGGATTGATTCCAGGTTCTGGCTATTACAAATAAAGCTGCTACAAACATGGTTGAGCAAATGTCCTTGTTGTGTACTTGAGCAACTTTTGGATATATGCCTAGGAGTGGTATAGCTGGGTCATAAGGAAGCGCTATTCCTATTTGTCTGAAAAGCAATAGATTGATTTCCAAAGTGGTTGTGCCAGTTTACATTCCCACCAGCAAAAGAGGAGGGTTCCCCTTTCTCTAAAACCTCTCCAGTATGTGTTGTTATTTGAGTTTTTGATCTTAGCCATTTTGATGGGTATAAGGTGGAATCTCAGGGTCTTTTTGATTTGCATCTCTCTAATGGCTAAGGCATTGAGCATCTCCTTAAGTATTTCTCTGCCATTCTATATTCCTCTACAGAAAATTCTGTTTAGCTCTGTACTCCATTTTTTAATTGGATTGCTTGACATTGCTTTTTAAGTTATTTGTTCTTTATATATTCAGGGTATCAGCCCTCTGTCACATATAGGGTTGGTGAAGATCCTTTCCCAGTCTGAAGTCTGTTGTCTTGATCTGACAACAGTGTCTTTTGCTTTACAGAAGCTTTTCAGTTTCATGAGGTCCCATTTATTGATTGTTGCTCTTAGAGCCTGTGCTATTGGTGTTCTGTTCAGGAAGTAGTCTCCTGTGCTGATGAGTTCTAGGCTCTTCCCCACTTTTCCTTCTGACCGATTTAGAATATCTGGTTTTATGTTGAGGTCTTTGGTCCACTTGGATTTTAGTTTTGTGCAGGGTGATAAATATGGATATATTTTTATTTTTCTACATGTAGACATCCAGTTGGACCAGCACCATTTTTCGAAGATGCTGTCTTTTTTCCATTGAATGGTTCTGGCTTCTTTGTCAAAAATCAAGTTTCCATAGGTGTGTGGGCTTATTTCTGGGTCTTCTGTTCGGTTCCATTGATCCTCATTTCTGTTTCTAAGCCAATACCGTGAGGTTTTTATTACTACTGTTCTGCAGTAGAGCTTGAGGTCAAGGATGGAGATGCCTCCAGACAATCTGTTGTTGTATAGGATCATTTTGGAGATTCTGGGTTTTTTGTTTCTCCATGTGAAGTTGAGAAACTTTCTTTCAAGGTTTGTAAAGCGTTGTGTTGGTATTTCAATGGGGATTGTGTTGAATCTGTAGATTGCTTTTGGCAGGATGGCCATTTTCCTTCTGTTAATCCTACCAATCCATGAGCACAGGAGATCTTTCCATCATCTGACATCTTCAAATTCTTTCTTCAGAAACTTGAAGTTTTTTTCAAACAGAACTTTCACTTGCTTGGTTAGAGTCACCCCAAGGTACTTTATGTTATTATTGGCTATTCTGAAGGGTGTTTTATTCCTGATTTCTTTCTCAGACCTGATTTTTTGAGTTGATTTTATATCCAGCCACTTTGCTGCAGGTGTTAATCAGCTGAAGGAGTTCTGTGGTTGAATTTTTTTGGGTTGCTCATGTATACTAACATATCATCTGCAAATAGTGGCACTTTGCCTGCTTCTTTTCCAATTTGTATCCCTTGATCTCCTTTAGTTGTCTTATTACTTTCGCTAGGACTTCAAGTACTATGGTGAAGAGATATGGAGACAGTGGTCAGCCTTGCCTTGTCCCTGATTTCAGTGGGACTGATTTAAGTTTCTCTCCGTTGAGTTTGATGTTGGCTATAGGCTTGCTGTATATTGCCTTTACTATGTTTAGGTATGTGTCTTGTATCACTGATCTCTCTAAGATTTAAATATGAATGGGTGTTGGATTTTGTCAAATGCTTTTTTGGCATCTAAGGAGATGATCATGTGGTTCTTTTTCAGTTTGTTTATGTGGTGGATTTCATTGATGGATTTCCATATGTTGAACGACCTTTGCATGCCTGGGATGAAGTCTTGTTGGTCATGATATATGATATCTTTGATGTTTTCTTGGATTCTATTTGCCACTATTTTGTTGAGTATTTTTGCATCAATGTTCATAAGAGAGACAGGTCTGAAATTCTCTTTTTTTGTTGGATCTTTGTGTGGTTTAGGTATCAAGGTGACTGTGGCTTCATTCAATGAGTTTGGTAATGTTCCTTCTGTTTCTATTTTGTGGAATAGTTTAAAGATAATTGGAGTTAGTTCTTCTTTGAAAGTCTGGTAGAATTCTGCACTGAATCCATCTTGTCCAGGTCTGTATTTTGGAAGGGAGACGGTTGATGACTTCTTCTAATTTCTTGGGGGATATAGGGCTATTCAATCTTTCTACCTGATCTTGACTTAGGCTTTGGTAGAGGGAATCTATCAAGAAAATGGTCGATTTCTTTCAGATTTTCAAATTTTGTGGCATGTAGTTTTTGGTAATAAGACCTAATGATTGTTTGGATTTCCTCGGTGTTTGTAGTTATATCCCTCTTTTCATTTCTGATTTTGCTTATTTGGATACCTTTTCTCTGTTTTTTACTTAGTTTGGCTAAAGGATTATCTATCTTGTTGATTTTTTCAAAGAACCAGCTCTTGGTTTCATTGATTCTTTGAATAGTTTTGTTTGTTTTTAAGTGGTTGATTTCAGCCCTGAGTTTGATTATTTTCAGCTGTCTGCTCCTCTTGGGTGTGTTTGCTTCTTTTTTTTCGAAGGCTTTCAGTTGGGCCATTAAGTTGCTTGTATGAGGTCTCACAAATTTCTTCTTGAAGGCATTTAATGTTATGAATTTTCCTCTGAGTACTGGTTTCATTGTGTCCCATGAATTAGGGTATGCTGTACCTTCATTTTCATTGAATTCTAGGAAGTCTTTAATTTTTGTTTTTATTTCTTCCTTAACCCAGCTGTCATTGAGTAGCAAGTTGTTCAGTTTCCATGTAAGTGTAGGCTTTTTGCTAATTCCATTGTTGTTGAGTTCCAGCTTTAGTCCATGGTGGTCATATAAAATACAGGGGATTATTTCAATCTTCCTGTATCTATTGAGGCTTGCTTTGTAACCAAGTATGTAGTCTATTTTGGAGAAGGTTCCATGAGGTGTTTAAAAGAAGGTATACTCTTCTGAGTTTGGGTGAAATGTCCCATACACATTTGTTAAGTCCATTTTATTTAGTACCTCAATAAGTGCCTCTCTTTCCCTATTTGGCTTCTGTCTAGATGATCTGCCCCTTGGTGAAAGTGGGGTGGTGAAGTCTCCCACTATTAAGGTGTTGGGACCGATATGTGATTTAAGTTTTCATAAAGTTTCATTTATGAACGTAGGTGCTCTTGTATTTGGTGCTTAGATGTTCAGAATTGTCATGTCCTCTTGGTGGATTTTTCCTTTGATGAGAATGTAGTGTCTCTCGTCATCTTTTTTGATTACCTTTGGTTGAAAGTCTATTTTATTCGAAATTAGGATAGCTACCCCAGCTTGTTTTCTGGGTCCACTTGCTTGAAAAACATTTTTCCAGCCCTTCACTATGAGGTAGAGTTCATCTTTGTTGCAGAGGTGGGTTTTTTGGATGCAGCAAAATGTTGGATCCTGTTTCTGCACCCATTCTGTTAGTCTCTCTTTTTATTGGAGAGTTGAGTCCATTGATGTTGATAGATAAAATTGACCAATGAACATTAGTTCCTTTTATTGTGGAGTTGGTGGTGTTACTGTGATATATTGATTGTTTTAATTTTTGTTGGGATATTATCTGCATCCTGTGTTTTCTTGAGTGAAGTTGTTTTCATTGGATTGGAGTTTTCCTTTTAGTATCTTCTGTAGGGCTGTTTTGCTGTGTAGATATTGCATAAATTTAATTTTGTCATGGAATATTTTGTTTTCTTCATCTATGTTGATTGAAATCTTTGCTGGGTATAGTAGTCTGGGTTGGCATCTGTGGTCTCTTAAAGTGTGCATGACACCTGCCCAGACGGCCTTTCTGGGTTTCATAGTTTCTGATGTGAAGTTCGGTGTGATTCTCATAGATCTACCTTTATATGTTGTTTGGCCTTTTCCCCTTGCTGCTTTTAATATCTTTTCTTTGTTCTGTAGATTTAGAACAGATGATGTCACATGATGTGTTTCTTTTATGGTCTAGTCTATTTGTTGTTCTTTAGACCTCTTGTATATTTATGGAAATCTCTTTAAGTTGGGAAAATTTTCTTCTATGAATTTCTTGAAAATATTTTTTGGACCTTGGAGCCCAGAGTCTTTTTTGTCATCATTATCTATTATTCTTAGATTTTGTCTTTTCATGGCGTCCTTGATTTCTTGGATATTTTGTGTTTGGGACTTTTCTGACTTTACTTTTTCTTTGAGAGAAGTATCAATTTCTGTGAGTGTATCTTCAGAACATGAGATTCTCTCTTCCATCTCTTGTATTCTGTTGGTGATGCTTACCTTTGTGATTCCTGCTCTTTTCTCTAAGTTCTCCAGCTCCAGGGTTTTCTTATTTTCTTTCTTTATTGATTTTAATTCTGTTTACATGCCTTGCCCCATTTCCTTCATCTGTTTGATTGTGGATTCCTGCCTCTCTAAGATGGTCTCTATTTTTTGGTTCATTTCTTCTCTATATGACACTAATTGTATCCCTACTTGTGCCTCATTTTTTTGGCTGTATTTACATGTGTTTCCTTGAGGATTTTTGTTCAGTTCCTCTTTCTTTGCCTCCACTTGATTGGCAAAAACTTGGATAGATTCATTCATTTCCTTTTTAACTTTATGTATTTGTATTTATTGCTCTGAGAGATTTGGTTATTTCCTCTTTATGTGCCTCAAATAATTAGTTAAGCATAGTTTTAATCATTTTCTTGTGCTCCAGATGAATTAGAGTATCCACCAATTTTGGGGATTGCTGGTGAAGCCATGATGTCCTGATTTGTGTTGGATGTGTTCTTTTGTTGACCCCTGGCCATTGGTTTATCTGTAACCTTCCCTGTTTGTTCCTGGATTCTGCAGTTCAGACTGGTACTGTCTCTGTCCAGCGTCGGGAGAGTTCTTCAGGAAGTTGAGAGAGGTTCTGCGGCCACAGCGTGTGCGTTAGTGCTTTAGCTGTACCTGTGGGAGAAAAGTCCATATAGCACAAGGGCAAATGTGGGTGCAGAAGGGCAGATACAGGCATGCGTGTGTGTGGAACCGTGCGTGGAAGTGTGCCTCGAGGGACAGAGTGATAGAGAATGCTGAACCCTTGAGTGTGTGGGAGGGGCCTTGCAGGCTTCTAGGGGCTTACTTTACGTATGTATGTATGTATGTATGTATGTATGTATGTATGTATCTATCTATCTATCTATCTATCTATCTATCTATCTATCTATCTATCTATCTATCTATCTATCTATCTACAGTTTCCTGAATTTATCAGACATTGTAAATGCTTTTAAATAAAACCCAAATACTCATTGGGCCAAAAACAAAGTAACAAAAATTATTTTATTATTTATTTATTTATTACAATTTATTCACTTTGTATCCCAGCTGTAGCCCCCTTCTGGTATTCCCTCCATCCCCTCTCAATCTCACCCTCCCTCCCTCCCTCTTCTCCCCTCTTGCCCCTCCCCCAGTCCACTGATAGGGGCGGTCCTCCTCCCCTTCCATCTGACCCTAGCCTATCAGTTCTCATCATGACTGACTGCATTGTCAAAATTATTTTTTTGGTTTAGATTTTTATGTAAAATCAGATTGTATTTCATTGCAAATTGTTTGGCAAGTACCAAAGAGGCTTCTTAATAAGAGTAGATTAAGAACATGTTAAATTATAAATTTACAGACTCCTTTACCTAAGTTTTAATGTGTATAGAGTAACCTTTTGATGGTTAAATGAGGATGTCTCACAAAGGCTCTAGCACTTCAATTAGTGCTATTGTTGGAGATAGGAGTTGTGAACCTGCTGGAGAAATGTGTCACTAGCACTGTGCAGTTTCAATGCCAAGAGCCATTTTCACTTCTTTCTCTCTCTTTTCTGTCTTAGTTTGAGATGTGGACTATTAGCAGTTTATGCCAGCATGTCTTCCTGGTGCTATGCTTCTCCACTGTGACAGTGAGGGACTCTTAGCCCTCTATAAGTACAGCCCATTACACTGTTTCTCTGTAAGTGTCCCTGTGCAGGGTATTTTGTCATAGCTATAGAAAAGTGACTGATACAAAACACAAAGCAAGGCTAAGTATTTTGTCTGTCTGAATAAGCTGAAGTTGTTCATAATTCCTGTAAATTAGAATACAATTCATTAATTTATAATATTTAGGAATATTCTAGATGTTTTTATGTCAACTTGATGGGAGCAAGCATCATCTGAGATAAAAGAACCCTAGTTAAAAAAAAAAGTCTCAATAAGATCAGGCTATCGGTAAGCCTGCAGATATTTTCTTAATTAGTGATTGACTAGTGAAGGTCCAGCCTATTGTGAGTGGTGGCATCCCTCAGTGTGGTTTGGGATTCTATAAAAAAGCAAGTTAAGCGAATCATGAGAAACCAGTATGCAGCTCTCTTCTATGGCTTCTGCATCAGCTATGAACTCCAGTTTCCTGCCCTGTTAGAATTTCTGTCCTGACTTCCTTTGATGATGAATAGTGGTATGGAAGTAAAAGCCAAATAAACACTTTCTTTCCTAAGTTGCTTTGGTCATAGTGTCTCACCAAAACAATAGTAACTCATAACTAAGACAAGGAACCTCAAAAATAAAGTTAGAGCATTCATATATAAGATTTAAAAGATTATTGATAATTTTAAAAAAGTATTAGATTATAATCTTTACTTTCATTTCGTTCTGTTAGGCCTTGATTGTCATTAGACTTTATGAATATAATTAAAATTTGAGGTCAGTTCATGTTTTTTTTACAGCATTTTCAAAATAGTGTGTACAAGGTCCAATAAAGGATCAATGCCACTAAAATTCTCTGAATGAATTCTACTGATGGGTATCCAGTATTCTGCTTATTCCTGAATTCTAACACATGTTATGCTAATAATAGAATAATTTAGTGAAATACCTTGTCTAGTTAAAGTAATTGAAGTGCATAAAAATTAGTTAATATATTTAAAATAATTATCATTACAGATAAAGTCCTTATCATCATTTAAGAATGACAGTAGACATAGTATTTTTCAAAACCCGAGATCTGATCAATAATATATAGGTCATTTTAGCACAAAGTACAGTGTAGACAATGTATGTAACTCACTTTACATCAATATTTCAAAGCAGTAAATAATGTCCTTGAACACATGGGAGCACTTGAAGTAGTTAACATTAAATTTCAAAGTGATAAACCAGATAAACTGCTTCTCTCTGAGGCATTATGCTATGTCACAGAAATGGATAAAAAATGGACATTAGAGGTTGATTTTACTTTACTCTGACAAAACAGTTGCAGAATGTTCTGACTCTGGGGAATAAGGATGTGTTCACTGAGATGCAAAGCAATATCTGTTAATAAAATATAGCACTATTTCAGTTAATGTATTCTCTTCATCTAACATATAGGAAAAAGTAATACAAAATTCTAGCATTAACAAAATTCCTTCATTGTGGAATAGTACTACTTCATAAATAGTATCACCCTGTACTTTTTGTTTTTAAAATTAATGAAAAGTTAGTAGGTTATTTTTTCATTTAAAACAAAGCCAATAATATTTAGTATATGATTAAACATTTCCCTAAAACTTGTTCTTAGCATCCATTACTTTATGTAAGTAATTAGGGTCAGATAGAAGGGGAGGAGGACCTCCCCAATCAGTGGACTAGGGGAGGGGCATAGGTGGAGAAGAAGGAGAAAGGATAGGATTGAGAGGGGACAATGGAGGGATCTACAGCTGGGATACAAAGTGAATAAATTGTAATAAATATTAAATCAATAAAAATTATCATTGTTGCATACTTGTACACAAATGGCATTACATCAATATTTGTTATGAACTCACAGAAAGAGCACATGTTGTATGCTCTGTATTTCTTCAACAGGCTTCTATTGACAATGGCAATATGTCAGTTATGTAAGAAGTCTTAATTTATATTACATTGATTTGTAGTGTAAAATGTTTAGTTTTATACATTTACTAACTTCTTTTTGAACAGTTAACAGATGACCGAGGTATAGAAAAGGACTTGTGTTAAACGAAAGCAAACATTCTATAGATCATTGTAATTTTTTTCATTTAACAAATGAATTCACAATTCTGAAACTTAATATATTTATCTTTTTCTATTGTGTCTTTTTCATATATTATTTCACATACCAAGAATATTATCTGCTTTGGAAAATTAGAAAGAAAATGTTTTATTTTAAAACATTTTGAAAATCAATTGTATTGATAAATAATTGAAAACCCCATTTAGATTTTCTTGTATTATTATTATTACCATTTATTACAATTTATTCAATTTGTACTCCCCTGTGGCCCCTCCCTAACCCATCCCAAACCCATCCTCTCTCCCCCTTCTCTCCCTAAGCCCCTTCCATATTCCACTGATAGGGGAGGTCCCCTTCGCATTCTATTTGTACCTAGCCTATCAAGTCTCATCAGGAATGGTTGCATTGTATTCTTATATAGGCTGGCAAGACTACACCTCCAACGGGGAGGTGATTAGAAACCTTGCCACTGAGTCCATGCTAGAGAAAGTCCCTGCTCCTCTCACTAGGGACCCCACTTGGAGACTGAGTCTATGGACTACATCTGAGCTGGGGTTTTAGGTCCTTTCTGTGCCTTGTCCTTGGTTGAAGTATCATTCTCTTCTGGGCCCCCAGGGATCAGTTTTATGGCTCTGTTGGTCTCCTTTTGGAGCTCCTGTTCCTTCCAGGTCTTTCTATCTCCCCCTTCTTTCCTAAGATTCACTGCACTCTGCCCAAAGTTTGGTTATGAGTCTCAGCCTCTACTTTGATACCTCAATCAGTAGAGTCTTTCAGAGGCCCTGTGTGGTAGGCTCTTGTCCTGTTCCCTGTCTTCTGCTTCTGGTGTCTATTGTGTTTGTCCTTCTGAATGAGGATTGAGCATCTTCCCTAGGGTCTTCCTTGTTGTTTAGCTTCTTTAGGAGTTAAGATTTTAGTATGTTAATCCTATATTATGTGGCTAATATCCACTTATGAGTGAGTATATATTATCCTTGTTTTTCTGCTTCTGGGTTACCTCACTCAAGATATTTTTTTTATTTCCCACCATTTGCCTGTAAATTCCATGATTTTCTTGTTTTTTAATAGCTGAGGAGTACTCCATTGTGCAAATGTACCATAATTTCTTTATCCATTCCTCAGTTTGGGGACATCTAGGTTATTTGTATTATGAATAAAGCTGCTATGAACGTGGTTGAGTAAATGTCCTTGTATAGTTGAGCATATTTTAGATATATGCCTAGGAGTAGTATAGCAGATCTTGAGGTAGCACTACTCCTAGTTTTCTGAGAAAGCGCCAGATTGATTTCTAAAGTGGCTGTACAAGTTTACATTCCCACTAGGAATGGAGAAGTGTTCTGCCTTTTCCACATCCTCTCCAGCATGTGTTGCCACTTGAGTTTTTGATCTTAGCCACTCTGATGGGTATAAGGTGAAATCTCAAGCTTGTTTTGATTTGCATCTCCCTGATGACGAAGGACTTTGAGAGAGACTTTTCTTTATTTTTATTATTTATTACCATTTATTCACTTTTATCCTGGCTGAAGCCCCCTCCCTCATCTTGTCGAGGTCCTACCCTCTCTCCCTCTTCCTCCCCTGTATCCTTCCCCTAGGTCAATGATAGGGGAGGTCCTCCTCCCCTACTGTCTGACTCTAGCCTATCAGGTCTCATCAGGACTGTCTGGATCCTCTTTCTCTGTGATGTAGCTAGGCTGCCTTCCCAGTAGAAGGTGATCAAAGAGCTGACAGTGGAGTTCATGCCTGAGACTGTCCATGCTCTCCTTGGTAGGGAACCCACTTGGAGCCTGAGTTACTCATGGGCTACATCTGAACAGAGTGTCTATGTCCTCTCCATGCATTGTTCTTGACTGATTAATCAGTCTCTGCAGGACCTGTAGAGTACATGAGCTCTACAAGGAGACCAACAGAGCCTCTTTAGATTTTTTAACTGTACATTTTATGAAGTACAGTGTCATGTTTTAATAGATGAACAACATTCATAATAATATAACATTTAGCATTTTTGTTGATAATAATTTTGGGATTGGAGTTTTTGAGATACTCTGTTCTCATGGTTCATAAAAAAACATAGTACAATAATATGAATTACACTCAGTTCTCATTCAAACTGAAAGTGATTGTTGATAGAAAACTGGTTACACAATTAGGAAACTATGAAATCAAATGCCACCACAGATCAAAAACATAGAAGCCAGGTGAACGATCCAATTTCAGACTACAAAACTTTAAATATGTTAGCGGCTAAAAAACTAAAGGTTGGGCTCATGATTCAGATGATGGCTAGCTAAACCTTAGGACCTGAGTTCAGATCTCCAGCTCCAGGCAAAATATCAGACATGGTGTCATGCCCCTGCGATTCCAGTGTTTGGGAGGCAGGCACTGGAGATTTTGATGACTTGATGGCCAGTGAGTCTAGCATAATTGGTGAGGTCCAGGTTTAATGAGAGATCTTATCTCCAACAAGTAAGATGGAAAATGCTTGATGAAGACAGATAACTTGGGTTCTACACATACCTGGAAACATGTACATGCATCTGCTCAAAAAAGTACTGTCCAAAATACAATTAAAAGAAAAAATGAAATTTAAAAAAATGAAGTCAAAATATTTTTTGCGTCTTACGTGAAAAATATTTTTCGATAAAATTGTATTATCTTTATAAAATTTTAATAATTTTGATTATGAATATTATTTCACTTAATACACATTATTAACTGTATTTGATTTAAGTATAAATCTAACAATGTACTAATAGAATGCACCTTAATTATTTTATTAAAATGTATAAATAAAGTATGCAAAAAGTGATAAAATCACAAAACAGTAGAAATGAGCAAAAGATGTAAGCAGACATGATAGTTAACTTCATTGTAATCAATGAAATGCAAACAAAAACCACTATTACATTCTCTTTTACAGACAAATTTACAACTTATGGTGCTAAATGTTAAGTGTAATGAATATCTATAGAATTTTTTACATGAAACTGAAGCTTTTGTAATTAGTTTTCCTTAAGTTGATTAGTGTCCATTCTGCAACACAGAATGTCTGGCTATTTCTCAGGGACTCTCTTGTCTCTTCAAAAAAGACATTGTTATTTTAACAATGTTCACAATAACAAAAGCTGAACACAAATCAGAGATAATCAATAAACACAACATACAATTCCATTGTAGTGGATCAGGTAATGGTATATTAGAGAGTTATCTAAAGATGAAGTAAAATATTGGTTGAGTCTTAGTGCTGTTAAACTACATAAAAAGGCGTGCATCAAACACCTTATGACCTTTGTTTGTATGTTTTATAATTGAAAAGCCTGAAGTACTAGAGTGCCCCCCCCCAAATAAACATAGCTTAAAGTTTAGAATAAATTGGTGGGGACTAAGTAGTACAATAGTGAGAAGCCATTTAGGTATTATTTACTAGTTCCCTAGGTTTTATGAAGTTTAAGTTTGTATGAGTTTTAAGTTTGCTTATGATACAATTAAAATACATAAGTGTATGTGGAAGCAGACATATGTAGACCAATGATGAAACCTACATTAAGATTTTCATTTATTGATTTACTTGCATTTACTTTATTGAATACATATGGATGTGGATCTCTGTCATTCCGCATTTCAATAACTTTTTCAAAACTGTTTTTGATTCTGCCTGAGATGAGCATAGTATCCTCATTAATCCTGCCACTCTTTCCAAAACAAAAGCTCTTGTTTGTATAAAATCATTCATACAAGCGTTCATACAATACATTTTTCCAGTTTCCCTCTCAGTTTTAAAAGCTTTATTGCAAGTTTATTTTACATGTCAATTGTGAGATGAGGAATATCAGTCACATACATCTACTATTCCCTCTCAAGGGGTTCCAAGTAGGTATGTGCATGCAGTTTAGGTACTTGTCCTGAAGAGTCCTCTGCATTTCTATGTTTAGTCTATAACATATTGTAGATGCTGATAAAATTGTTTTGGAGATTTATGTTCTATGAATCATTTTTTTAGGTTTGTGAGTCACATATTTCACAAATCTGGTATGCCACTTTTGTCCTTAATTAGCTGATGTTATATTTAGATGACTACTAAGTTCACAGCAAAGTAAGCTCAAAGTACAGAGAACTGCACTTTTAGTTACTAACATTAGCCTCATATTCTGTCACTTTTCCATAGCAGAGTGTCATACTGTTGCAGTCACTAACCCAAACTCCAGTTTGTATAGCTCTTTGTCTTGGTATTTTACATTTTAGGAGTTCTCACAGATCTATCATTATCTGAGCTTCCCTGTAGTGTGTAAAGTTAGAATATTTTCACTGTCCTAAATCTTGTGCTCTTGAAAGTTCATTTATTCCTACCAAGGAACTCATGACAACCTCTTATCTGAACTATAGCCATAGTTTTGCCTTTTCTCAAAAATAACATAGTTGAAATTACATAGTGAAGCAGACACAGATTGGCTTCCTTCACTTGTAAATATGTGTAGAGATATAGACTCTGTTGGTTTGAGAGGCTGAGTCATTTCTGTGCTGAATGCCTGACTGTGCTGATTTTCTACTGGTTCCATGTTTATCTGCTGAAGGGCTGCATAATGGCCAATCTTAATGTCATGTTGACTAGTTGTAGATCACCATAGAAGCATATCTCTTGTCTTGTCTGTGAAGATATTTCCAGAAAGACTTAACTGAGAATATAAATGCTCTGAATACTGGAACAACATCCCACTGGCTTCAGCTGGAGTGAATAAAAAGGTAAAACTATGCTGAGGATCAATAATAATCTGTCTTTGTCACCAATATCTACCAATATAACCTGGCTACCAGTTCACACCCTTGTCATCATTACTTCACCATCTACCTCAAACAGTGAGGTAACTAAAACATAGTTTCCTTACATATCCATGTGTAATTGCACAAGTGAAGTTGACAATAAAGATTAACCATCACCATGCTAAGAACATAGTTAATTCTTAGAAATGGCTGAAATGACTTAGAAAAGAATACTTTTGCATTTCATTTAGCAGTGAATCAGAATTTCTCTGATTGCACATACTTACTGTGGCTAATGTTCCACTATGCTCTATGTTTACATGTAAAATGCCACTTCTACAGAAATGGGTATATATTGCTTGGAAGGCTAGCATACTAACAGCAAGCAATGTCAACCATTAGGTAAGACTAGTGATGACATTTCTCCCCTGGAAATTGTATTTCATCATCCGTCCAGCATTACAAACACTTGACAGAAAAAAAAAAATTCTAGCAGTACCAATACAGCTCAAATGTTCTACTTCTTGAACTCAAGGAATGTGGGCATTTACTTGCCAGTTAGTTCTGGTGAGTAATCAAGAAGGCCTTTTACGTTGCTTCTGGGAGTCTCTGTAGGCCCTGCGGCAATCAACTTATAGGGAGGTATCATACCACACATGCTCCTAGGAGAACAGTAAAATATATATAATATTTAAATACAAATAGTGGTGCCTATAGGTGAAAAAAATTAGACAGTTATCTGATGGGAAAACAGGCAAAAGGTAAGATTAATCCGAACTAAGAATATATAAAAATATATGGAAACTCACTACTTTATAATCTAGACAAAATTACAATTTTTAAAAAAGTTTTTAATCAAAGCAATCTACAGATTCAATGCAATCCCCATCAAAACACCTTCACAATTCCTCACAGACCTTGAAAGAAAAATATTGAACTTGATATGGAGAAACAAAAAACCCAGAATCTCCAAAACAATCCTCTACAACAACAGATCATCTGGAGGTATCTCCATCCCTGAACTCAAGCTGTACTACAGAGCAATAGTAATAAAAACTGCATGGTATTGGCATAGAAACAGAATAGTGGATCAATGGAACCGAATAGATGACCCAGAAATGAACCCACACACCTATGGAAACTTGATTTTTGACAAAGAATTCAAAACCATTCAATGGAAAGAAGACAGCATCTTCAACAAATGGTGCTGGTCCAACTGGATATCTGTATGCAGAAAAATGAAAATAGATCCATATTTATCACCTTGCACAAAGCTAAAGTCCAAGTGGATCAAAGATCTCAACATAAAACCAGACACACTAATCCCGTTAGAAGAAAAAGTGGGAAAGACCATAGAACTCATTGGCACAGGAGACTTCTTCCTGAATAGAACACCAACAGCACAGGCTCTAAGAGCAACAATAAATAAACTGAAAAGCTTCTGTAAAGCAAAAGACACTGTCATCAAAACAAAATGGCAGCCTACAGACTGGGAAAGGATCTTTACCAATCCTACTTCTGACAGAGGGCTAATATCCAGTATATATAAAGAACTCAAGAAGTTAAAAAGCAAGAAACCAAGTAATCCAATCAAAAAATGGGGTATGGAGCTAAAAAGAGCACTGAATGTAGAGGATTATAGAATGGCAGAAAAACACTTAAAGAAATGCTAAACATCCTTAGCCATCAGGGAGATGCAAATCAAAACGACCCTGA
>CM053745.1:37506762-37529478 GCA_028658305.1 Pachyuromys duprasi | reverse complement strand
AGAAATGGGGGAGGTTGGTGAGACTTGGGGAGAACAAGAGCTCCACAAAGACCAAACTGAGCAGGGCACAGGGGTCTTGTATGAGACAGTTTCTACAACCAAGGACCATGTGTGGATGTGGCCTAGAACCCCTGCTCAGATGGGGCCCATGATAGCTCAGTGTAAGACTGAAGACTCTAGTAAGGGGAACAGGGACTGTTTCAGTCATGAACTTGATGGCTGACTCTTTGACCCTCCCCCATACAAGCAGGGGAGCGACAAACTGGCTAGATCCCAGGGGAGGACATTGCAGCCAACCCTGAGGAGACAGGATGAGCTGGGGTTGGATGGAAGGGGAGGAGGTCCTCCCCTATTGGTGGACTTGGAGGGGGTGGGGAGGAGATGAGGGAGGGAGGGGAAGGGTGGGAGGGAATGAGGGAGGGGGCTACACCTGGGATGCAAAGTACCTAACCTGTGATTGATATAAAAATAAATAAAAAAGAAATTATAAACAAAATTTTTTTAATCTACAAGCTATTTAAAATTGGTAATTACTGACCCCCAAAACTGTTTTCTTCAACCTCCCATGGAGGTTGAACAAAAATCTCTCTGTGTACAAAAATCTCCATGCCTAATAGATGGCTGACACAATAGGAATTCAATGCTATTTTTTGGGTTTTGGAGGTCTCTTTTTACCATAATGTTTTGTCTGTTGAGGGTTTTTGTTATTATCGACATCATTGTTTTTTGTTTGCTTGTTTTTATGTTATTTTACTACAGGCCTTTTAATATCATATCAGATTTTGTATTTTTATGGGTTTTATGTGTATGTATATATAAGTGTGAGTTTCTTTATGTGCTTCTTGTGCTTTTTCTTTGGCTCTTCTTTTTTCATGTGATTATTTTGTCCTCTTAGGTTTTGTTTGTTGTTTATTTTTTACAATATTTTATTATAATTTTTCTTCTTTTTAGATACCTGTTGTCTAATGAGAGAAAAAGAAATATTGTGGATTTGAATGAGCAGAGAGGTGGACAAGATTTGGGAGAAGGTAACAGAGGAAAACCCATAATCAAAATTTATTATATAAACAAAAACAGTTTTCATTACAAAGAAAGAGAAAGCTTTAAAATGCACTAGACATTTCTCTAGGTGTCCTATATAAATTAACATGTTGAATAAACTGTATTAATCACAGGAATCCATTAATTACTATTGACATCAGCATCGGCTTCTGCAGAAGGGCAAAGTGAAGAATCAAAGGTGATGTAACTAAAATAAGATCACAATCTAGTGACAGCATATACAAGACTAAGCAGGACAAGGATCTCAGTTCTAAAGGAAGGATATGGATATGAGCTCCCATTCCTAACCAAGAAGCTCTATGAAATTAACACAAGTCAGGACACCCAAAATGTGATGCCTTCCTGGCCGTCAGGATGCTGACTGATCACAGTTGACCCACAAACAGGAATCAGACAGAGACAACCGGAAGCCTTACCAGGCTACAATCTTCAAACCCTGCGCAAATTAATGCATTTCCTCCACTAAAGCTTTACTTCCTAAAATTCCCATAATGTTCCCAAACAGTGTCAAGAGACAGATATCAAGTGTTCAAACATACACCTGTGGAGACTGTGAAACTGTGGAGACATATTTAACATTCAACTCCCTCTTTCCACAATGAGTATAATTACTTTTGCCTGCATTGAGAGAGTTCATATAACACCTAGATAGCATTTTTGCTTGGGATAATGCCTCACATTTGAAACAGGTTTTCTCAAAAATTTATGTAGAGTTTTGGATCTGTTTTTTTTAAACTTTCTATTGTTATCATTATGTTTAATATGGGTTTTATGATTTAGCATGGCTAACAAGGCTTGAGTGTGTTCAAGTTCCAAGTCCATAGCCAGACTCTGACATCATCTATTCCAGTCAAGTTGGCTTACTTTCATTGTGTAGAGTTATAGTTCAGCATTACTAAAAGCTTTCTTGTAGATATTTATCTCTGATTATGACGCTGTTTCCTCAGCACCTTTGCATCTAACTCCCATGAAACCTTGAGGCTATAGCCTCAATATTGCTCAGAAAAGCTTTCTCTAAATACCATTTCTTCTCTAAGACAAATTGAATAGAATCCCTGAGGTCTGACTTTTTTAAATCTATCTCTAAGCTCCGAGAAAAGGAAGTGATTGTCCTCAGCTCACAACTGCACCATCAGCATCTTACTATTTTAATAAATATATGTAAATGACACAAATTCAATATTACTTTTGAGTTCACATTAGAATTCATTGTCTTTCTAGCCTTTTACTTTCCTAACAGACATTTTCTGTTTCCTTACCTATTTTTTTAAGTTTTTGTTATTTTTGATTAGTTCCATTTTTGTCTCTTACTGACAAATGATTTATGTAAATAATACATATCAGAAAAAGATCATATATACATATATACATCATATACTCACACACATACATATATGTATAAATGTATATAACCTTTTGTCTGATCAAGGTGATTCATATTTGTATATGTACATATATACATATGTGCATACACATATGTATGTCTACACACACGTATATTGATCTAATTCAAGCACACAGCTAGATATACTCTTTCCCATGTGCATGAGCACATACATGATGTGTGAATGTACTTGGGTTAAGTTTATTGGACTACAAGAAATATAAAGAACAAAATGTGAAAACAGAGCCTGAAGCCAAACCAAAAAATGTTTCTTTGATCTAACATAAAATACATGTGTGATATTAATTCAAAGGAATGGATGAAAGGCCTACTGATTATTAGTAGTGACCAGGGTCCTACAAAATGGCCTAGAGATTATTCATGTCTTTTTTAGGGCTGTCCTCTTTGCTCTTTGAGATTGTTGGTAGGAAGAAAATAAAGTTTGAAAATACATTTTGTATTAAGTCAAACCTCTGGGGCTTTGGCTTTCAATATAAACTTGTTATTTTATCTCTGTTATATCAAGCTTTGCTTCTTAGTTTAGCTTTTCAGCCTCTGTTTTATGCTACTCCCAAGTACCTATTTACTTCTACATTAGATCACTTTAGGGTTAACTTATGATTACTTCTCACTCAATATTTGTTACAAAATCAGAAAATGAGACAAACAAAGCAAACATGTTGAAATATACTGGGCTATAAAGCCAAAAAGTTCAATATAATTCACAGCTACAAAAAGATTCACAAATTTTTGAAATGTAGGACTCATATTCTCACACACGCAGAATCCAACCATCAACATTACCTTATTAAAATTATGGAAGTATAGCAGAAAGTTAATGATTGCATAAATTGGTGATATAATAGAAATAGATTTTATGCTTACCATTTAAGTAGTTACACTATTTAACCTTTTTCAAATCTTTATTTTATGAGTAGTTTGGTGAAGTTTAAAATTTTATTTATTTATTTATTTATTTATTTATTATTCATTACAGTTTATTCACTTGGTATATCCCAGCTGTAGCCTCCTTCTTCATTCCCTCCCATTCTACACTCCCTTCCTCTTCTCCTCCCATGACCCTTCTCAAGTCCACTTATAGGGGAGGTCTTCCTTCCTTTACCTCTGACTCTAGCCAATCATGTATCATCAGGAGTGGCTGCATTGTCTTCCTTTGTCGCCTGGTAAGGATGCTCACCCATCAGGAGGAGGTGATGAAAGAGCCAGCCATAGAGTTCATGTCAGAGACAGTCCCTGTTTCCATTACTAGAGAACACAGTTGGACACTGAACTGCCATAGCCTACATCTGTGCAGGGATTCTAGGCTATATCTATGCATGATCCTTGGTTGGAGTATCAGTCTCAGAAAAGACCCGTGAGCACAGATTTTTTCGTTGTAGAATCCTGTCATCTACAGGTCTTTCTATCTCCCCCTTCTTTCATACGATTCCCTACACTCTGCCCAAAGTTTGGCTGTGAGTCTGAGCATCTGCTTTGATACCCTACTGGAATATCAGAGGCCTTCTGTGGTAGGCTCATGTCCTGTTCCCTTTTCCTCCCTCTTCCAATGTCCATCCTGTTTACTGTTCTGAATGAGGACTGATCATCCTGCCAGGGGTCCTTCTTCTTGCTTAGCTTCTTTAGGTGTACAGATTTTAGTACGTTTATCTTATTTTGTCTAATATCCAAGTATATGTGTGTATATATCATGTGTGTCCGCCTGCTTCTGGGATACCCCATTCAGGGTGATCTTTTCTAGATCCCACCATTTGCCTGCAAATCTCATGGCTTTCTTGTTTTTAATTGCTATGTAGTATTCCATTGTGTAAATGTGCCACAATTTCTGTATCCATTCTTCAGTTGAGGGACATATGGGTTGTTTCCAGATTCTGGCTATTACGACTAAAACTGCTATGAACATGGTTGCGCAAAAGTGTTTGTTGTACACTTGAGTACATTTTCGATATATGCCTAGGAGTTGTTTTGCTGGAACTTGAGGTAGCACTATTCCTAACTTTCTGAGAAAGTGCCAGATTGATTTCCAAAGTGGCTGTACAAGTTTACATTCCCACCAGCAATGGAGGAGAGTTTCCCTTTCTCATCTTCTCCAGCATGGACTATCACTTGAGTTTTTTATCTTAGCCATTCTGATGGGTGTAAGGTGAAAACTCAGGGTCCTTTTGATTTGCATTTCCCTGATGACTAAGTATTACATATTTAATGTATCACATATTTCAAGTGAGCAATTCTTTAAGTGTTTCTCTGCCATTCAATAGTGCTCTATTGAAAATTCTCATCTCTGATGGGAGAGCAGGCTTACCAGGCCACAGAGGAAGAAAATGCAACCACTCCTGATGAGAGATGATAGACTAGGATCAGAAGGAAGGAAAGGAAGATCTCCCCTATCAGTGGACTTGGGGAGGGGCATGTGTGGAGAAGGGTGAGGGAAGGTGGGGTTGGGAGGGGAAGAGAGAGAGGTTTATAGGGGGATACAAAGTGAATAAAGTGTGATTAATAAAAAAATTAAATTAAATAAAAAAGAAAATTCTGTGTTTAGTTCTCAACCCTATTTTTTAATTGGATTACTTGGTTTGTTGCTTTTTAACTTCTTAGATCTTTATATATTCTGGATATTAGCCTTCTGTTAGATATAGGGTTGGTGAAGGTCCTTTCCTAGTCTGTAGGCTGTTCTGATGACAGTGTCCTTTGTTTTTATAGAAGTTTTTCAGTTTCCTGAGGTTCCATCGATTGACTGTTCATCTTAGAGCCTGTACTGTTGGTGTTCTGTTCAGGATGTTGTCTCCTGTGCCAATGAGTTCCAGGCCCTTCCCCACTTTTTCTTCTAACAGATTTAGTATGTCTCTTTTTAAGTCAAGGTCTTTGAACCATTTGGACTTTTGTTCAGGGTGATAAATGTGGTTCTACTTGCATGCTTCTACATGTAGACATGCAGTTAGACTAGCACCATTTGTTGAAGATGCTGTCTTTTTTCCATTGAATTGTTTTGGCATCTTTGTCAAAAATCAAGTAACCTTAGGTGTGGGTTTATTTCTGGGTCTTGTATTTGATTCCATTGCTCTACCACTCTGTTTCTATGCCAGTACCATGCAGTTTTTATTACTATTGCTCTGTAGTACAGCTTGACATCAGGGATGGAGATACCTCCAGATAATCTGTTGTACAGGATTGTTTTAGCAACTCTGGGTATTTTGTTTTTCCATATGAAGTTAAGAATTGTTCTTTCAAGGTCTGTAAAAAAAATTGTTGGTATTTTGATGGTGAACTGTATTGAATCTGTAGATTTCTTTTGGCAGGATGGCTATTTTCACTATTTTAATTGTTCTGATCCATAAGTATAGGAGATCTATCCATTTTTTGATATCTTCTTCAATTTCCTTCTTCAGAGACTTAAAGTTGTTTTGTTTTTTCAAACAGGGTTTTTACTTGCTTGGTTAGAATCACACCAAGGTACTTTATGTTATTAGTAGCTATTGTGAAAGGTGTAGTTTCCCTAATTTCTTTTTCTGCCCTTTTGTCTTTCATATACAGGAGAGGTACTAATTGTATCCAGCCACTTTGCTGAAGGTGTTTATCAGCTGAAGGAGTTCTGTGGTAGAACTTTTGGTGTCACACATGTATACTATCATATCATCTGCAAATAGTGATACTTTGATTTTTTACTTTTTAATTTGTATCTCCTGGCTCTCCTTTAGTTGTCTTATTGCTCTAGCTAAGACTTCAAGTACTATTTTTAAGAGATAAGGATAAAGCAGGCAGCCTTGCCTTGTCCCTGATTTCAGTGGGATTGATTTAAGTTTCTCTCTATTTAGTTTAATGTTGGCTATAGGCTTGCTTTAGATTGTCTTTACTGTTTTTAGGTGTGTGCCTTGTATCCCTGATCTCTCTGTGGCTTTAAACACCCTTTACACAGTTTTAGGTTTGATCACATTTGATTGTATTTCAGACATTTCTGGTATTTTCCTTTTAATTTTTTTTTTACTGTTACAGTGTTTGTTTTTAATTAGGTTCATATCCTAGAGCAGTTACAACTTTGTTGCAAAGTTACAAACTAATCAGAAGTGCCAGTGATTTGTTACATACTCTTTGTCTCTCCTGACTGTCAGTTTTTCATCGGAGAATAGCTTGTTATAACAACAACAAAAAAAGACTTACTATTACCTATAGAGCTTACACTCAGACTCACGTATATTCCATACATCTTGTCAATTGTGTAAATAAATCCCCATTCTTAGTACTCTCTTGCACGCCATTTTTAAAAGCATCTTAATTCGACTACCCTAAGTAACTATCTGTGCTTTAAATATATTTACTATTATTTCATGATTTTATAGCTTTTTCTTACTTAGATGTTTTTTGTTTTTGTTTTTTTTATCATCATTCTGGTAAACCCCAGCTCTGGCATTATCACTTTACATATTTTCCCAGCCTAAGGAAATGTCAGAATGCTTAGTATTAAACTAAATTTTAATTGTATTTATAGCCTGAATGGGTAATGGATGTTGAATATTTTTATAATCAATATATATATATATATATATATATATATATATATCTTAGTACATTGATATATGTCTATACCCTCAGCTAACTACTTGCGAGGCTATCTCAGCAAGGAAAGTTCAAATCCTGCCTGGACTACTCAGGTAAAACCCTTCCTCAGAGTGAAGGATGAGAGAGGACAGATAGAGAGACACATAATCAAAGTAAAAATTAAACAAAGTCTTCAGGTCAGGCAGTTTTTTCTTTGTTATTTATTTATTTATCCTTAAATATATTTGAAAATATATTTTATTTCCTTTTTAATTTATCTTACATCCAAAAGGTTCCCCCTCGGTCCTCTCCTCCCAAGACCCCCACTTATCATCTTGCCCCTCTCCCTTTTTCCCCAGAAAAGGAGAGCCTCACTTCTCCCTATCAACCTTTCCCAGAACATCAAGTCACATTAGGACTGAGAATATCTTCATCACCTGAGGCCAGGCAAGGCAGCTGTGCCGTGGGGGGAGTGATCCAAAATTATGCAATAAAGTCCATGTTAGAAACAGCCCCACCCCTCAGGCACCTCATATGAAGACCAAGATGTCCTTAGGCTCCATATGTGCAGGGGGCCTAAGTCCAGATCATGCATGTTCCTTAGTTGATGTCTGTCTCTGAAAGCCTTCATGGGACTAGGTTAATTTTCTCTGTTGGTCTTCTTGTGAGGTTCTTGTCTTCTCCAGGTCCTTCTATCTTTACCCCAACACTTCCACAGGACACCCAGAGCCTCACCCCATGCTTGGCTGCAAGTACCAGCATCTGTCTCAATTCGTTGCTGGTTGGAGCCTCCCAGATTACAGTCAAGTTAGACTTCTGTCTGCAAGCATAGCAAAGTATCAATAATAGGGTCAGGGGCTATGCGGGGTGGGTCTCAGGTATGGCCAATTATTGGTTGGACTTTCTCTCAATCTTTGTTTCCCCATTACTCCAGAACTTCTGGTAGGCAGGGTAATTTTGGGGTCACAGGTTTTGCCAGTGGCTTGTTGTTTCCCTCCTTCCACTAGCCCTGCCTGACTATGAGGTGGTCACTTCAGTCTTCATCCCCACTCCCTCCTAAGAGCCTCAGCTAGAGTCACATCCTTGTCCTCCCTTGAGCCCACCCTGTTGCAGACCTCCAGCTTTACACAGAAATGTTCCTCCTCAGTTTCCTGTCTTATTCCTAACCCTCTCACGCCCCTTTCTATTCTCTCCACGTCTGATTCCCTCCCCATTCCATCTCTCGCCTAGTTTCCTGTCTTTATCCACTTCTGTTATCTCTTCTATTTTCCCTTCTAAGAGACATTCCTGCACTCTAAAAACAAAGAAATCATGAAAATTGCAGGCAAATGGCAGGAACTAGAAAAGAGCATTTTAAGTGAGGTAATTCAGACCCAGAAAGACATACACGGTATGTACTCACTTATAAGGCCACCAACTGGACATAGGCCCCCTACACATATGTAGTCTGATGGTCTGAATAGTATTCATGTGGGTTCCCTAGTCAGGGGAGCAGAGGTGGTCTATGACATGGACTCTGTTGCCTGATTACAGGTCACAACCCTGTGACAAGCCTGCCTGGCCTGGTCTCAGTGATAAAGCATGCATTTTTATCTTGATGCAACATGATGTGCTGGGGTGTGTTGGTAGGGGGAGATGCCTTTTCTGAGGAATAGGAGAGGGAAATAGGGGGAAGAGGGAAGGAGGGTGGAACTTGGAGGAAAGAAGGGAGGTGAATACAAATCAGGAGGTAAAATGAATATATTAAAAAAACACAAAATAATCAATTTCATAATTTAATATTAAGGCTATTTAAAAAATATTTTTCCAAGAATTTTAAGGGCATGGACAAAAATATTAGAGAAAAATGACACAAGAAAAGATGCACAGGACTACTTTCCTATGAGTTTTCTTCAGTTATTTCTTTTGTATTTTTTGAGATTATATAATAATTATTTAATTCCTACCATCTTTTTCCTGTCTCCAAATCCTCCTATATTCCCCTACTTGCTCTTTTTCAAATTCATGGTCTTTTTTTATTAATTGTTATTATATGCACATATGCATTTTGTTTATACATATATATACACACACTACTAAATAAACTTATTCAGGCTGTATAATTTAAATTGTATGCATGCTTTCAAGGATGACAATTTGGTATTGGAGAATCAATTACTCTCTCCTTCCTTGTAGAAGACTATTTCTTTCCCTCTCAGCATTCCTTAGTTATCTGAAGTTCTTTGTGTAAAGTTGAGACCTCCCGGTCTTTTCCCTCTCCACTTTGACATACATACAACTACTTATATGAATTATCTCCAAAAATATTGCAGTCACACCAGTTAGGTTTGTTTCCAACAATAATTTGGGGTTTGGGGCAGTAATGTGAGCCTAAGAGACAGAGTTACAAATAGTGGCAAGTTCTGTCAACAGCACCCGCAAATTAAAGACAAATCTCAAAGCAAGGACTGTGCAAAGCAGACAGGACCAGAGTTTACTGACAAGGCTTTTCCATTTCACACTCTCTAGAAATATAAATTAGAAAACTGTACCATTGTCTTTGAATAAAAAGGCACAGGAAATATTTTCCTTTTGTTGTTTCCTTTTTGCTTACTGTGAGGCGCTGCCATTACTGAATAGTTAACGACCAGAAAACATGAAAATCAGAATAAAAATTTATTTTAATAAAATCTATCTCTAGCTGTTAGTGGTGGCTCATGATGTAATCTCAACGTTCGGGGAAGCAGAGGCCAGTGTTTCTCCATGAGTTTGAGGCCAGTCTGAACTACAAAGTATGTCCAAGACAGCCAAGGCTACACAGAGAAACACTGTCTTGAAAAAAAAACACAAACAAACAAATAAGCAAACAACAAAAACAAAAAAAAACCCATCTCTGTTGCTCATATTAACTTCTAATGAAAGCATTTGAATATTATCTTTTCACAATTGCAAATTATACTAGTATATTGTCCCATGAGCACATTTTAAATACTCATATAAATTCTTGAAACAGTAGGATGTTAAATCAAAATTATCTCTGGAGAATGCTTCTGACATGCAACCCATGTTATATATCACATTCTCTGAGAATCTGAAGAAAACAAATTTCATTCTTGAAAATAACAGAATGAGTCAGGTGAAATTCACATATAGGATGGTTCCAAAAAGAAGATAATGAGCCCATCGATTTCATATCTAAGCATTTTCAGTGTCTGAAAAATAAAAGTAATAAGATGTTCTTAATAAGATAGCACTTTCCATTTTTTAGAACTACCAGGGGAAAAGTAAGTGAGGAAAATCCATTTTGGGAAAGTGATTATTCAGAGAATCATTTAGTAGAAATTTTCCCTTAGGTACAAGTAATTTCAGAAGCAACTAGGAAGACAAAAGGTACATGTCTAACTTCCAAGTATTTTGGACATCCATTACTATGTAAATGAGTATAACAGTTGAATATTTTATATATAAAGAACATATAGCACAAGAAAAAATATTCTTGGCTCTTATCAGGAATTTTGGGTTCACACTGTTAGTCTCAAAAGTCCAAGAAACAAATAAATCCATTTGCCCTTAAAGAAGTTACAACCCATTAGCAGAGGACTGATGTTATAACCAATAAATAGAATTGCTTAAGAAATGTTATCTGCAGAAATATCCCTAATCTAGGGCCATAGAAATGGAATGTCATGTTTCATGTATATTATAGAGAGAAGAGAGCATAATGAATAAGGTTTCTTGAGGCAAGAATTTTAGGACCAATTTTGACAGATGAATTAGAATTTTTGTGATTGAGATGGAGGGCAAAAGGAAGGTCATTGGTCCTTCAGGCCCTTGGAGTATGAGTCAAGAGGATATAAGAAAATTACTCAAACTGAATTTGTGCATTTAATGGTTAGTCACACTAAGTCAGATGGAAAATTTTTGACAGGAAATGTGTCCTTGAAATATGTGATACTTTTTTTTTCTGTAAGTATATCTTGCCTCCATAGGACTGTAATATGTAAACTCTTTTTACTTTAAATGCAAAGAGACACCATGGATATAGATCGGTTCCAACTATGAGATCTATCGAATGTTAATTGAGGGATGTTCTCAACCAATTATGAGCTAAGTTCTATTTGACAGGGATCTTTACCTTTATGAATGCCAACAGAGTAGCAATGAGAACTCATTCACAATGAGTATATAGGAAATGTAGAACATACTGGTCCAACACATGGAAACATAGAACACAAGTGAAAATTCATGCTGGGATATAAACCTTGGGGATACGATTGGTGTTTGGAGTTGCATAAGTAATTACTCTAGTGATAAAATGATTTCCTTAAAAAATTTAAGTCTCTTCCAAATATGGTTACAGTTTCTTTATATTAAAAGTAATCTTTGCAATCTTTGATCAGTTTAATTTCATTATTAATGTACATACAAACTTACTTATATAAAGTTTGAACGATAAAACTACAGTAGAAATTAAGAGAAATTATGAATAATTCGTGATTCCTTGTTTTTTGTTTTTAATTTTTATTAATTATTTATTAAAATTTATTCACTTTGTATCCCTGCTGTGGCCTCCTCCCTCATTTCCTCCCAATCCCTCCCTCTTCTTCTCCTATGCCCCTCCTATAGTCCACTGATAAGGGAAGTCCTCCTCCCCTTCCATCTGACCCTAGCCTATCAGGTGTCATCAGGAGTGGCTGTATTGTCTTCCTCTGTGGCCTGGCAGGGCTGTACCACTCAGGCCAAGGTGATCACAGAACTTGCCACTGAGTTCATGCCAGAGAAAGCCCCTGTTCTCCTTACTAGGAAACCGACTTGGACACTGAATCTGTGCACTACATCTGGGCAGGGGTTTCTGGTCGTCTCTAGGCATGATCCTTGGTTGGGGTATCAGTCTCTACAGGGCCCCACAGGTTCAGTTTGTTTGGCTCTGTTGGTCTCTTTTTGGAGCTCCAGGTCTTTCTATCTCCCCTTTCTTTCATAAAATTCCATGCACTCCACCCAAAGTTTGGCTATAAGTCTCAGCCTCTGCTTTGATACCTCAATCAGTAGAGTCTTTCAGAGGCCCTCTGTGGTAGGCTCCTGTCCTGTTCCCTGTCTTCTCCTGCTTCTGATGTCTATTGCATTTGCCCTTCTGAATGAGGATTGAGCATCTCACCTAGGGTCTTCCTTGTTGTTTAGCTTCTTTAGGACTATAGATTTTAGTATGTTTATCCTATATTATATAAGAATGGATATAGAAATTGTGGTAATTGGTGAATTTTTAAAATTCAGAGGCAAATTTTCTTTGCTTTTCAATTCAGCCAGTCAAGAAGAGTGTAGATACTCTCAAAGGAACTTTTGAACAAAACATATAATTGTGTTAAGTTTCTCTCTATATGATGCATATTTATATCATTAAAGATTAACTTATGGTTTAGCATAAAAATCTGAAGAATCCATGATGGCAGTCGCACCTACAAGTACACATGTATCTATATAATATCTTATCAATCAGAAACTCAATAAATGTCCATATGGTGAGAATAATTATTAATATAAATGTCCTTGAATACAATACAGAAAAATATAGTGGCAATAAGTATGTGGTTATCCTATGAAATTTAATTTGACTGATTGACTTGCAAAATTGTAATTTCTGACCTTATTCTAATTATTTATTCTTATCTCTTCACATAAATGTATCTCTCACTTATCATGAAAGACACTTCAAAACAACTTTTAACAGACAGTGATTACTACAGAGATATACAACTGGTAGGATACAAAGAATATGCAACTGTGGGATGTCCTTCCCCAGTTGGGACTTCTAATTGTAACACCTAACACCTAAGGTTGACAGAACATTGAGGAATAAGGGTCAAAGAGGTTCTTAGAGGCAGAGAACCAGAAGGTATGCTACTAAAAATGCTGTGGGAGTGAAGCTGCCCCCATGAGATTTCAGTAGTAGTTTTGCCCAAATAAGGACTTCATAATGACAATAATAGTCAATATACCAATGTAGATGGGGAATGCACCTTTATATGAACTGCTACAGTCAAGGGCTGCCAAGCATGAGAGAATCAGTTTTCTATATAAGAGAATGTCCATATAGTAACCGATCCTAAGCAGTTAATCTTTAAGTTAATCTTAAATGCATGTAAATTCAAAAAAAATTAAATAGGCTCATCAAGTCATATATCTGTGTGTATGTATGTATGTAAAAGTTTAAAAAATTGGTCTTACATTTAAAGCATTGTGAGAGAATATTAGAGAAACAGAGGATAAATAGTATAAATACTGTATTCATGCACGAAATTCTCAAAAATATTAAAATACTTTTAGTGAATGAAAGGAGGCGACAAAAGAAGTAACATATATTATATATGTATTTTGTGTTAACAGCATCGCAAAACTGCAATGATGTGATTTTCCGTTGTTTAAGTTTTTCAAAGATATGAATTATGGGATGTTGAGATCACGTTGATGAGGCAGAAGAATAGGTGTGAGCATGAAGACTTGTCTTATTCCAATCCCATGAAGGAGCTCAATTTTACATCCCTTCTTACTTGTTCTGGGGTATTACAGAATGAAAGAACAGTGTTCTTCAATTCTGCCTGTCTAAAAATTATACAATAATTCAACATGTTATTGGCTTTCCATGAAAGTCTTCTACTCCCTGCCTCTATTTTCAGTTTTTCCAGGGAGCTAGAATGTTCCCCAATAAGTAAGTTTTTGTATTCTTTATTGTTTGCACTTCTATTGTTCCCTTCCTCACAACTGATGCTGACATGTTCCAGGTTCCTTCTATTTTAATTCTTCTCATAAATAAATAGAGACTGTTCTTTAGCCATGGGTGAGAGCCTGAATAGGCATTCTGTTTTCAAGTTCTTACTCAGACTTTGTTTTTCATGTCTTCCTTTCTATAAAGCTAAGATGGATGTATTTGAGGACATTTTTAGGTGACTTGAAATATTCTGTATCTTCTCATTTTCAAGAACATTCATTCTATAAAATCACTAATATTAGAACAAGTCCAAATACACTAATTCTTATTATCCGATTAATTTTATTTATTTTTTTGTTTCTCTTACGCTCCAGGGCTTGCTATAGCAGGATATCTGGGGTTTGGTGGTGCAGGCCTGTAGGGAGTAGGCAGGGAGAGCTCTAAGTTGAATGTTCCTGGGGCCATCCATAGGCTTCCCTTGATAGCAAGCAGTGAGTTTCAGGGAAAGCTTGCAGCTCACTTCTGCTGGCTGTGTGCAGGTGGGTCAGGCAGGCAGGGAGTTGGCAGAGTAGGATCTATCCTGAATGTTCCTGGGACCCCTATAAGCCTCTACAGGATGGCCACCTATCTAAAAACATTTTTCTGATAGAGGCATCCCCATACAATAAGAAGACAAAGGGCTTTTTAAATTGTTGTACATTGTGCTTTAATTTTAAGCTAAGCGATTTTATAAAGGACTCTGAAATGTGAAAACTTTATACAAAACAAGTAAGCTTAATAGCTTACTCTTACAATTTTACTTATTAACGGAGTTCCTGATTATTAAAGACATACTTTTGGAAAAATAATGAAATCTAAATAAAGTGTTTAAAAAGTTTACTTTGATGCACATAAAATAATGTCTTAGGATTTCATATCCACTCTCATATAAGCTCACCCTAAGTACATTCCAAGTTTGTAAGCTACAGTCAAAATGCTATAGTAAATGTTCTATTTACTATAAATTTCCATAATGTTACAGTTATCTTTGGTAATTAGTACTGTAATATTTTGTTGAGGACTTTAGCCTAGGATCAAGCTGCCAAGAATTTAGCCACCATGCCATAAAAATGTGTGTGTGTGGGGGGGAATTTAGCCACCATGCCATAAAAATGTGTGTGGGGGGGAAATATAGTTTGTTGTGTTCAAATCAAGGGAAAAAAATGAGCTGAGTTACAAATCATAGAAAAAATCTCTATAATTTAGTGACAAGTAGTTATATGTATTTACGTTTAAAAATGTATGTGAAGAAGAAAAACTAGTGGGATTTGTATTATTCTATATTAAACAATTAACTTGTAGCCACCACAAATATTTCTATGAACTCTGTAATTTAGACAATAGTTATTAATGGGAACAGAAGAGACACTATCTCAACAAGTTGATAACTGGTTATTTTGCACAAAAAATAATTAAAAATTCTACATATAAATATATATATTATATAATTTTAGATATACATATATATCTTATATTTATCTAACGTGTCTTTTATGATCATATACTTTTCCTATACTATACAGAAAAATGAATATATTTTAAATTTTAAATATTATAAAAATTATTTAATATTTTCATTTAAATTGGTTTGAACCTGCTAAGACAATACAAAATATCTTTAAGAAAACACTACACAAATTATTATGATATTCTTTTTAAATGTATAGATAGGTATGTGCATATATAGGTATATGCATTTAAAACTTCTAAAAATATCTAACATATCTATAAGCGCCATATTGAGTTGAAGCTTTTCCTAGAACCAGCAATAATTTTCACGTTCCTCTGCTAACCTGTGAACAGCCACATATGAAAGCCAAAGGTAGATTTTTAGCTTACCTTGGTTTTTCTGATGGTAGTAAATTTAATGTCACCGATTTTCTGCTCCAGTTTCTTTATATATTTGTTCCATAAGCAGAAAATATAGCAAACCAAATGAAAGTGATTCTATTTTAGACCTGTCTTTTAAGTTACCATATTGAATTTTACTTAATTTTAAGTACCGTACTCAAACTCTATCATTCAAAAGTTTCAGTAATTTGATAAGCCTATTTCCATTAGCTAAATTGAGTTTTTTTTTCATACAATGTCATTTCAAAAATCATACGTGAAGTATCTCTCAAAATAGTATAGAAAAACAATTTACTCTTATCTGGACCTGATTTATTTTTTGTAACCCTGTTGGGGGTCCAAAAGCAATGAAAATATAATTTTGCGATCATATTCTCTATGTAGATCTAATATTGCACAAAGATTAGCATAAAAGAAAAACATTTTCTTATATCACAAATAAAAATAAAGATTAGGTAATATGAAATTATTTGTCTCATAAAAACGTATGCAATAAACTGTTGCATAAATACTAAGCAATTCATAAAATATTATTGATTCATTTCTGCCCATATACAGTTCATGAAGAATGGGAATAAATACATTTTTTCTTTGTGAATTCATGAGTGCAATGCCCCTGTTATGCCTAGAAGACACTATTTCACAACACCAAATCCCTGACTCTTACAACATCTTTCCCTGCTGTCCCTTGAGGTACTGACACTGAAAGCAGCAGGATGTGATATCGGTGTCCCCTTAAGAGGAGCCCCGACTTTGCTAATGGTCTTCTGTATTTGCAGAGGCTAGCTTAACTGTCATCTGAGTGGCTTCACCCAGCAGGTAATGGAAGTAGATGCAGAGACCCACAGCCAAACATTAGGTGAAGATTTGAGAATTTTATGGAAAAGGGAAAGAAAGGATCAAATGAGCAGGAGATGTCAAGGACACCACAAGAGAAACTGCAGAGTCTTGGGTCCTTTGGGGCTCATGGAAACTGAACCACCAACCAGAGAGCATGCATGAGAGGAACCTAGGCCCCTTGCTCATGTGTATCAGATGTGCACCTTGGTCCTCATGTGGGACTTCTAACAGCAAGAAGGGGGCTGTCTCTTACTCTTTTTCCTGCTTTTGGGTCTGTTTCCAATAACTGGAAGGCCTTGTCAAGCCTCAGTGAAAGATTACTTGTCTCATCCTCCTGAAACTTGATATGCTAGGGAGGGTTGATGTTAATGTGAGTTCTCCCCCTCTCTGAAAAGAAGGTAGAGATAGAGGGAGGGACTGGAAAGAGCAGAGGGAGGGGGTTTCTGATTGAAATGTAAGGTAAGTGAAGAAATAAATAAATTAAAAAATGAGATAACATTTTACAGTTACATTCAATAGACTTTGACTTATACAAGATTAAGCCATTCAACACACCAGAACGGATTAGGAAGTGCTCATGAGACCCCTGCCCTAACAGAGGAGTTATTGACAGTTGATGACTACTGAGTGAGGATAAGCTACTTTTTTTTCAGGTATGTGTCCTGTGGTGGGTAGTTTGCTTATGTTCCAGTGTATCATCCTATACATGTGTACCTATGCACACATGTGTAATAATAATTGGACTCAGTGGTCTTTAAAATAGAACAAATTTGTGCCAGGTATGGTAGCATACATCTTTAACTCCAACACTAGGAAGGAAACGGAGGTAGGTCACTGAGTTTGAGACCATCCTGGCCTACAGAAACATTTCTAGGGAAGTTGGGACTATACAGAGAAACCCTGTATCAGTCAATCAATCAATAAATCAATAAATAAAAGTTTGAAATGCTGTAAAAAGAATAGAAGACAGGAAATGGAACATGTTAATTGGAGGGTCTAGGAAAATTTGGTGAATGAGTTAAGGGCATGAATATGAGATGGGAAAAGAATGAAAACATATTCTCAAAATATATTCCTCAAAACCCCTTTTTTCACTTTCAGATAAACTAAAACAATAAGTTCGACAGCTGAAAAATATTTAGCCATGAAATTAATATTATCATGACTTCTCTTTAGAATCCTATCAAAACATGAAATGAAACATGCCTTTTCATCAGCTGACATAATTTGTCCTTGGGAGAATGAGGAAATGTGTTTTTTCTTTATGTATTCAAAGGTAATAAAAGGTTGTGTACTTTTTTTTTTTCTGGTGGTGACTATGTTAAGGCTTGGGAAGTTCATTCCCAGTATTCAGGTTAATGAAAAATTGGTAATGAACACAACTTTGCTACACTACATTATTGGAAGCTGACTCATGAGATGGAAGTGCTGTAGGAAACAGTAAGTTGTTTTCTCTAATTTCTATTAAAAACTATTAACAAAGAAACTAGTAGGAGAAGAAGCAAAGAATATCTATCTCACACTGAACTTTTGATTATTCTTCTTCTCATCTAATGGTGCTAGCTTAAGCAATTCCTACGTCCTTACTTCTGAATTTAGTATTGTGTGATATTAACCCTCAGCTCGGCCACCCATGGTTGTAAATCTTAGCCCAGATAAGCACCAGCTAAGTCAGCTTCCTTTGCCTTATTCTCCTTACTCTGAATTTATACCACTCAGTCAAATGTAGAATTTTACAGTGACTAATACTACATCCATTTCTGATAGTTCAACTACTGACATTCTGTAGAGAAGGTGACACACAGATGTGTAAGCGGAGCATAAAAATGGAGACCTGTTATCTCAGCAGTCACAGTGATCACAACAAATACAACATACTGCAAAAATAGATAACGTGTTTAGGCTAATGGAAGCTCCGATCTTAATTCCCCAGTGACCTTCTCAGTTGGAAGGATTACCTTGGGAGTAAACATTCTAAGACAACAGGTTCTTATAGACAGTGGTTATTCAAAGAAACAATTTAATATTCTTTAAATAATGAATTTGATTAAAACCTGAGGCTTATGAGTAAGTAAACAACAAAAATTAAATTCTTTTTGATTTGCATGCTTAACTACTTCCTTTTATTCTTGTCGCACTGTAAATAGCTCCCAAGCTCTTTTGAAATTCTTCCTATAATTCAAGCAACTTTAAAACATAATGTACTTCGTACTTTAAATTGATCAGAAATACGGAAAGGTACTGCTTTGTCCAAATTCACTTGACTTTCAATGCGATGATTTTTAGCTTTAAAGCAGTATTACATCTTGGACACCAAGACAAGTAGTATTAAGTATGCGTTCGGAAAATTAGAATTAACAGATAAAGTAATAAAAATATTAGTTAAGTTGGCTGAGAGAATCATTTCTCCACTAAATGCATTACACAGTATCACATGTATTTTGAAAGTATAATGAATAATACTTGTTGATTGGACATATATTCTGTTATGATACATTTCAGTGTCCTGTGTGTACTAGCCACTCAAATATTCTATAAAATTATGCATCAACTACAAAGACGTTCAATTTACTAAATCTAAAAATTAAAACTTTGGTAATAAATATAAACTTTTCATTATATTATTATTCCTGAGAATGCGTGAACGTGGTGTGTGTGTGTGTGTCTGTGTGTGTGCGTGATTGTGTGTGTGAATGTGTGTATATTCATGTAAGGTGCTAGGGATGTGGTGACTAGAAGATTGGAAACTGAAACTGGAGTACACATGGCTGAGGGCCAATTGATGAGGGTGCAAGGATCGAAATTCAGTGTTCTGGGGGAACAAGAATCACCCTAAACCTCTCAGCCATTCCTACAGCCCCATATTAAAATATGTTAATATATATGATATACATGACAATCACTAAAAGGAGTTATTGGCTCAGCAAACTTTCAGAAAAATAGATGTTTGTGTAAATTTTAGATGCAAAAAAAATAGCAAACAATTCCAAATGTTTAGTAATTGTCCACAGAGCATGTGACAAAATGTATCTAATATATGGGAACTATGAGAAACTACTTTTTAATATTAGTTTGCTTTTGCACTATGCCAAGTGTAGAAAAAAATAAAGTGTACATACATACACAAATACATGCATAGATACATACATACATATGTATGTATGTATATAATTAACTTGCACATTTATTTCATGATGTATTCTGTTTAAAAAGAAGAATTGTCAGAAAGTAAAATCAACACTGAATCTAGTCTTTATATCTTTATATCTGGTATTCAAGGTTACTAGAGTGGATCTAGTATTCACGTAATTTTAAGGGTTCATTAGTTCTACTCAAAACATTCCATGGTTTTCTTTGACTCTGTTGAGGTACTTGTGACTTATAGTAAAAGTTAGGTTTGGGAGCATGGTGGATATGAACCATAAAGTGGTTAATAATCAAGGTAATCCACTGAATAAAAATACAAAACCTTTGTCATATCCCTTTTCTGCTCTCTTTCCCTCCTTTCTCACTCTACACACAC
This sequence comes from Pachyuromys duprasi, assembly GCA_028658305.1. Lineage (NCBI taxonomy): Eukaryota > Metazoa > Chordata > Mammalia > Rodentia > Muridae > Pachyuromys > Pachyuromys duprasi. The sequence continues at coordinate 37,509,546 of CM053745.1, read as the reverse complement.
ACAGACACACACACTTTTCTCATCCATTAAAGGAAGTCTGGGATATCTTTCCACATTTAACAATGCTAATGGAACACTCACTGCCATCTTAATTGTTTGGTAGTCTTTTACTTTGCCTTTACAAACTTACAGAAAGCATATCAGTGGATGCCAAAGAAAAGTGGTGGTGCCTGCACAGTAACATTTCTTTTGATGGCAGCTCAACTAGTGCACAGTTTTGCAAGACTGTTTATATATGGCATAAGTATAGCTTTCCCCAAGAGGATTTTGCAATGATTCAGTGGATTTATAGCACAGAAAATAAGATATGAGGAGGTTATAAAATCGACTCCTGTTATAGAGAATGAAAAGAGCTCACCATACATTCAGGAGTAAGCCTTCGGGTAGTGAGATCTTACCTCAGATATGGGGCTGTTTTGCCCATGACTCACAGGGATGGGATAATTTCCAGGGCTTCCTAAGTAGCTCTCGCCTACTGGTATAAATATTAAATTGCACTTCTACAACCTACCCAGAACTTTGATAATACAGATACATTTCATATATTATAATACCTTTTTGGCCATTTATTTTTTTCATGCTTTTCTAATAACTATGCCATTTTTAAAAATAAAGGCACTCAAATATCATTCGAAAACATTAGTGTTTTTTTTTCCAGTAGAAATGTATCATTAAACAGATTTTTAGAGTGGATAGCAGGCCTAAAATCACTTCAATTTTATAATCTTTCCACATTGGTTGTCAGAAATACTAGAAAATGGAAACACTTAGACATCTATTAAATGAAATATCACTGTGTTATAACACAGTTTCATCTTTTAAAATTTCTCATTTCCATTGTAACACAAAATGGGTTGTTCAACATTAAGAATAGAGAACAATAAAATCTGGTTATCTGTTCAGGTTCATAATTTTAATTAAAAATTAAAGCACTTTCGAATAAGATAGCACAAGATATTTCACTACACTCAGAGTTTATAGTTGTTGTTTTGGGCAATTGTGGAAAGAAACGTGCAACAGTGCAACATAAGCCATATTGATTCATGAGTTACAGCTTATGCACAGAATTATGGCTTGTCAATATGGAATTTTTTATGATGCTCTTTTAACTGGATTTGTTCAGTTTGTACCTTGGATTCTGATTATATTGTAGAAATTTCTTAAATAAAAATCAAACTAATACCTAAACAGGGTATGAAATGTTTTGATATTTTAAAAACTTAGAAAAATATGTGATACCAGTGTAAATTAAGAACAGCGTGCATTTTCTATATTCACTTAAGCATGAAGTATGTGTAATTGCTTTGTTGAAATTATCAGCTTTCATTCCTCTTATGTGTCAGTCAGAAACTACACTCTGTTGGCTAAGAAAAGAAAAGACAAAGTAATATGTTTATTAAAGACTTTATTTTGTTCTATCATAAACTTTGTCTTCAAGTGAGTACTATGGAAACATTTGTTGCTTTCCAAAACATTCACAAAAAATTGTTTCAAGCAAAATTCAATAAATAAAAAGAGGACCCAGTATCATCTCCCTAAGCTGTCACATCTCATTAGAAGAACTGTGGCTTTATTGATTGAAGAACTTGATATCTAAGTTAATATTTTGTAAGAAACTTTGTTTCAAAAGTTCAGATACAGTAAGAATTGTTTAATTCCATGGTAGTTTTAGCATATCATCTGTAAACTTTGGTTTTCTAGTGTTCTAAATCTCAAAATAAATTCATAACATGCCTAAATACAAAAGTGTATAACTGGAGATCCAAGATGGCTGCCACGAGAAAACACTGTGTCTGAGGAGTAGGAGAGCAGAAACAATGCAGCGACCAGGAGACTGAACTCTGGGACCTAAAACGCCAGCATTGTGAGTGCCAGGTGATCAGAACTCCTACGGTGAGAAAATCAAGTGGGAAAACCCTAGGGACACCCAGTTATTACCTGGAGAAATTTCCCGGTGGAAATTTCTCACAGCTCTGATCTGGAGGAGCGGCTGTGCTGGGCGCCCGCACCCTCCATTATAAACTGTCTCCCGGGCAGTCTCAGGAGGAACCAGGTGCCGTTTTCACTGAACTGCACCCTACGAGCACACACTGCACCCGGGTGCTGCTTCGACCCACGGGTGTGCTGCGGGTTCTGACCGATCATTGGAACCACACCAGACTGAGTGAATTGGGGGACCCTTTTGACCAGTCCGCACATTGCCTGGGCGCGAGCCGAACTCTCCGCCAGCAAAATCTCAGTCAGTGTGTAAGTCCGCCTACGGATCTGGGAGGATCCCGAGTTCTGCACCAACCCACGGGTGTGCAGCGGGCGCGAACCGATCGCGGGAACCACCACAGACTGAGTGGATTGTGGGACCATTCTGACCAGTCCGCACACTGCAGGGGCGCAGGCCAAAAGCTTCCGCCAGCAAAAACTCAGTCAGTGTGTGAAATCACACATTGATCCCAATACCCTAATAGTGGGAGACTTCAACACTCCACTCTCACCAAGGGACAGATCATCCGGTCAGAAGCAAAACAGAGAAACAAGGGCACTCACAGACAGCCTATATCAAATGGACCTAATAGATGTCTACAGACCCTTTCATCCTAGATCAAAAGAGTATACCTTCTTTTCAGCACCTCATGGAACCTTCTCCAAAATAGAACATATAGTTGGTCACAAAGCAAGCTTCAGCAGATACAGGAAGATTGAAATAATCCCTGTATCCTCTCTGACCATCATGGTCCAAAGCTGGACCTCAACAACAATAGAAATAGCAAAAGGCCTGCACATACATGG
>CM053745.1:37486065-37506262 GCA_028658305.1 Pachyuromys duprasi | reverse complement strand
CCTGGGATTCAAAGTACCCAACCTGTGATTGAGATAAAAATAAATAAATTAACAAAAAAGATCTGAAAGAATCTAGGAAAAAAAATTTTTTAAACAACATAAACTTAATTGTGAACTATTAACTATTAAGTTCAACACCACCAGAGATTTGAGAAGGAATAAAATTAGTTACTGGAGTAAATAGGAAGTGCATGTTCGGAGCTTCCAAAAAATAAAAAAAAAAATTGACAGAGACAGTTTGCTGTCTGAACAGTCACCCATAACTCTCTATCACGTTGGAGCATCATCTTCAGCCTTCTGGCTCAGAATATTTGACAGACATATATGTGAAGCAGGAACTATTTAGGACTTGCTTACCCTGTTTTGGCAGAGTTCAGTAGTCACCTTGACCTTAATTAATTCTTATTATTTGCACAGTCACATTACCATCTTATTTATACTACATTTGATTGTGTCTTTTCCTTGTATGAAATGATGCACTTTCTTCCTTACCTTATCATGGACTTGTGTTTTCATCAACTTACTGTATTGTCTTTATCAATTAAATTAATAAACTGTAAAATCAGTTATTATTTTGAGAATAGGTAAACTAAAAATTTTAAGCATTAGTTTTTTTTTTTTTTGACCATCACAAAACTGGGAAGCATTCCTTACCAGCTCTCCAAAATAAATTGAGTAACAATAGCATTAAAAAACAACGTTGACAACTTGAGAAATTTAAGTGAGAGCTCAGCACAGATATCCTTTGAGACATTGTACAGTGCACAGCAAGTTACAAGCAAATGGAACTGAAACTACTGTGTCAGGGAGAATCTGTCCTCTGGGTCTTTACCCAACATAATTAGTTTCATGTAAAATGACTGCTGTTCATGTTTATTATATATGAATTTAATATCCCCAGTAGATAGAATACAAGAAATGATAAGTAGAAAAATTCAAAAGATATATATTTCTCTGGCGAACACAGAAATAGCCTATCCTGCATTCTTCTCCTTTCCTGCACGGTGTGCAAGGGTCTGACAGTTCCCATGAGGAAAGTGATGAACTGTTTTCTGAGGGTGTTTATTCTTATCGTTTTAGTCTAAAGAAGAAAAAGGAAAGCATAAAGATGATACATGGCTGGTTTGTGAAATGAAAGTGTGTGTGAAGATGGCAGCATCTCCTTATAAAATGCTAAAATTATAAGAATTTCTGAATGATGATCTTGGCAAATTTGATTCGTGCTTTCAGCTCACATCTAGTTCATTTGCTGCTGATAATATGAGTTCAACAGGAAAATGAATTCAATAAATTTGCTCTAGTAGTTCAAACTGTCTGTGACCAGTTGTTTTGGGGGTAGCTTTTCCCCTTAAAGTTCTCTAATAGGACATCTACACTTTATCTTCTTTTGGGGGTTATATATGTGTGTGTTTCTTTCTGTGGAAAGTTTAATTTTCTGTATTGTTTACTTCAATTTTTTAGAGCATATACCATACCTGCTGACAGCCTTGATGATGAGGATATAAAAGTATATTAAATTAATAATGACTTCTTTCTACATATGATCGGTTTTATGGGTGGGTGGCACATTCTAGGTCATAGGACACCTTATATATATGGTATGTTATTTTATTATTATATAATCATATTATGTAGTATTTTATATATCTTATATAATATTAATTGGTGGGTATTTAGTGTATGTTCATTTCATGTGCTCTATTGATCACCTTTAAATATTGGCTATCTTATAGATATTGATGGACAATGTCTAGAACATAACTGTATTATTTAGTGGTAAGTATCTCAAACTCTAAACTACAAACTGCATTTAAAAATATACACAGAAATATTGTTTTTAAATAAATTCCTAACTTCTTGAAGTTACTTTTTCTTGTTTTTTTTAAATTTTATTTTATTTACATATGTATTTATTATAATTTATTCACTTTGTATCTCTTCAGCAACCCCTTCCTCTTCTTCCTCTATGCCCCTCCTCTAGTTCACTCATAGATGAGGTCTTCCTCTACTGTCTGACCCTAGCTTATCAGGTCTCATAAAGAATGGCTGCATCTGACCCTGGTTTATCAGGTATCTTCAGGACTGGCTGCAAAGCCCTCTGTGGCTTGGCGGGGTTGCTCCTCCCTGAGGGAGGGAGGAGGTCAAAGAGCCTGCTCTTGAGTTCATGTCAGAGATAGCCCCTGTTCCTCTTATTAGGCTGCCTCCTTGGATACTGAGGTCCTCCCCTATCAGTGGACTTGGAAAGGGGCAGATAGGAGATGAAGGAGGGAGGGTGGGATTGGGAGGGAATGAGAGAGAGGGATAGAGTTGGGATATAAAGTTAATAAACTGTAACTAATACTTAATTTTTTTAAAAAAGTGAAAAAAAGATATGATAGCCACTAGGAGAGAGAGAGAGAGAGAGAAAGAGAGAGAGAGAGAGAGAGAGAGAGAGAGAGAGAGAGAGAGAGAGAGAGTTTCTTCACTGTTGTAATCCCTAAGAAGTCAACCAGACTCAAGGGAAGGCTCAAGTTACAGCAGTAATTGTGGAACACGGACTGTAGTTGAAATTCAGTTAGCTGAATAAGGGGTTAAAGATTGAGAGAGTGAATCTGGGAAGAGTGAATGGTGGTGTTGGTGAATATGATCAAAATGTTTGTGTATGAAACAACTAAAAAGTAATAAATATTTTTAAGTTAAAAAAAAAGAATGGTTGTATCTTCTTCCCCTGTGGCCTAGCAAAGCTGCTCCCTAACCAGGGAGGAGGTGATCAGAGTTGGCCACTGAGTCCATGTCAGAGACAGTTCCTGCTCTTCTTACTAGAGAACCTACATGGAGACTGAGTTGCCTGCAGCCTACATCTGAGCAGGGCTTCTAGGTCCTCTCCAGGCATGGTCCTTGGGTGGTGCATCAATCTCTGCAGTACCCACTGGGTCCAGATTTTTTAGCTCTTTTTATCTCCTTGTGGAGTTTTGTCCCCTCTAAGAAGACCCTATTGAACGTGCTTAATCCCCATTCAGAGGGGCAAAAGGGATTGATATCAAAAGTGGGAGAAGATAGGGAACAGGAAAGGAGCCTACCGTAGATGGCCTCTGAAAGAATCTACCCAGGAGCATATAGAAACATATATTGAGACCTATAGTCAAACTTTGGGCAGAGTGCAGGGAATCCTACTGAAGAAGGTAATATGGGAACTACTTTAAATATTAAAAACAAAAAAGAATTACACCTATTTGACTAAAAGGTCTTTGTACAATATTCTTCAATTTCTTTCTTTAAATACTTGAAGTTCTTGTCGTACAGGTTTTTACCCATACCCAGAAATACACACATGGTATACAATCACTTATAAGTGAATATTAGACCTATAGTACTGGATAATCATACTATAATCCACAGACCCAAAGAAGCTAAGTAACAAGGAGGGCCCAAGAGAAAGTGCTAGAATGTGACTCAGAAGGGGAAGCAGAATAGATAGCAAAAGTGGATGAAGAGAGGGAACTGGGCAGGAGAGAGAATGGGGAGGGAAACAATGATAGGAATTACATGTGCTGAGAACAGGGGTGGGAGGTAAGAGAACTGAGAACAAGAAAGGTAGTGGTCATCTCTTTGTCAAGCTGGAGGGCTGCTACAGAGTGGGCTCCAGGGAAGATATGAGTGTGACTCTGGCTGAGACTCCTAACAGGGGAGGGGACATGAAGACTGAAGTGACCACTTCCAAGCCAGGCAGACTAGTGGAAGGAGGGGAACAACAAGCCACTGACAAAACCCGTGATCCAAAATTACCCTGCCTATAAAATGTGCAGGGATAACGAGGGAACAAAGATTGAAAGAACGGCCCAAACTGAGACCCATCCCACAGTAGAGAGCCAGCCGCTGCCATTATTAATGATGCTTTTTTAAGCTTTCAGACAGGAACCTAACTTGACTGTTCTCTGGGAGGCTCCAGCCAGCAGCAGATTGAGACAGATGCTGGAACTTTCAGCCAAACGTGGGGTGGAGCTCTGGGGTTCCTGTGGAAGTGATGGGCAAAAGATGGAAGGACCTGAAGGAGACAGGCACCTCACAAGAAGACCAACAAAGACAACTAACCCAGGCCCATGAGTCCTTTCAGAGACTGAGTCATCAACTAAAAAGCATGCATGATCTGGACCTAGGCCCCTGCACACATGTAGACTAAGAGCAGCTTGGTCTTCATATGGGGTGCCTAATGAGTGTGTGTGTGTGTGTAGCTGTTTCTAACATGAACTTTATTGCCTGCTTTTGGATCACTTCCCCCATGCAGGGCTGCCTTTCAGCAGCGTCAGATAATGAAGATATTCTCAGTCCTGATGTGACTTGATGTGCTGGAGTAGGTTAATACAGGGGTTATTTCCCTTTTCTGGGGGCTCAGGGAAAGGAGAGGGATTGGGGGAAAAAGTGAAGTTGGAGGACTGGAAGGAGGGGAAGGAGGGGCACCCTCTACACTTAAAGTAAATAAGCTAATATAAAATTAAAATAAAGAGATCTTTTAGACACATGGCTCTTGTGAAGGAATATGCATTTACTGGATCAGAGATATGAGGTGGACTAACTAGGCAACAATGTCCATAGAAATTCTACTCTAAAGACACCCTTACAGGCCACAGAGAAAGACAATGCAGCCACTCCTGATGACACCTGATAGACTAGAGTCAGAGGAAAGTGGAGGAGGACCTCCTTATCAGTGGAGTGGGGAAGGGGTATAGGTGGAGAGGAGGGATGGAGGGTGAGTTTGGGAGGGGAGGAGGGAGAGAGCTACAAAGGTGATACAAAGTGAATAAACTGTAATTAATAAAAAATTAAAAATATTTATTAATAAAAAAAGACTACTTTTTCCTCACTCCTAACATAGGATTCCACTTTTTCTCCTGTCTAGGGTTTACTGATTAAATCTATCACCCAGCATTTTCCCCCAGGGATATTTTGTTTTTCCTTGAAGTTTTCCCAGCTATCACCTTTGCACACAACTATACTAAAATCTTTTCTTTTGCTTATGTAATAAGACTAAAATATGCAACAACAGAAAAGTATGGAAAATACTAAAAAATAATTTTAAGTCTCAAGTATAATTTGGAAAGAAATAATAAAACATTATCCATCAGCCATGAGTACAGAAATAAACAACATGAATATGTACATGTGTGGCTTAGCTGCATCTGATCTTTAAATAAGAATATGAATGAAGAGTTTCTGTATAATGACATACCAATATGCAAGCCACAGGTTTTCAAGTTCCTATGAAAAAATCAGGCTGGTTATGAACATGAAGAATGATAATCAGTAACACAGACACAGTGAACATGCAAACCACCCAGAAATCACACATTTAAGAATTAAAAATCAATTTAGTCTGTGATTCTCTTCTGCTTCATTTTACATGAAAGTATTGGAACATGCTCTGTGACACATAATTCCAAATACAGGATTTTATGTTCTTATCACAAACTATTGCTGCTACAAGTATCCTAACATAAATATTGCTAAATTCATTGCCATGACACCTATAAATATTTACTAATCCTGTCAAATGACAACTGCAATGCAGAATTACTTTGGGAGACCTTAGATAATATTGTTTAATTTATAATTGATTGGTCTCCTGTATTTTTAAGGTCCTTTATTACCGATGCATCTCTCAATGAATCTTAGCAACCTAATAAAATTGGGATAACTTCCATGTAGTTTTCTATGAATAATGACACCTTGGAAACTGAATAGGCACTTAGAAACCAGTAGATGGTTGGTTTCCTGATTCCCCATGTTCTCGGTGAACATTGCACACAGGAGCTCTGCCATATGTCATGACCTTTCTACTTCCTCTAACATTTCCTTTTTTTGTCTATAAATTCCAATGTCTAACACTCTTATAGTGCTTATAACTTTTGTAAAAGCAAAATAATATATAATGAACAAAAGCATCTCATATATTTTGACCCATATATTAAAAAACTATAACTGTTTTAATGGTTATTATTTTTAAAGTTCAAATTTAGTCATGTGTCATGCTTAGGTCTTTGCTACATAATGAATTGGTATATATACAGTAGCTTAAAATAAAACCATTTCTTTCCGTAGTTTTCTACCTTAGAAATCCTAAAAGGTTCCATTGGCAGTATCAAAGTGTTAGCAAGTATTGTAGGCTCATCTAAGGTCCTTGGACATTTTATAAAGCTAATTATTTGGGAAAGAATTTAACTTTCTGCAAATGCACAAAAGAGTCATTCTATCCAAGACCAGGTGAAGAACGTCTTTGAAAAATATTCACCATTTTAAAACGTTTCTAGGCATGTACACCCCTCCCTCACAAGGCAAATTTCCTTTTGAGTACTTATGACTCAGCCAATTAGTAACCTCCTCATGACAGCTAGTCCCATCACACATGAAGTTGGCTCAGACACATAGGCAACAAATAGTATAGAGTACATTCGAAAGAGTGATTAGAAATACTTTAGTTTGTCTTAGAATCTTTCCTAACACAGTTTTTTAAAAGGCTAGTGATAATATCTATATTTGTTACTTACTTTAGAAGTGCATCTGTGTATGTCAGGGATGCATGGTGTTTAATTTAATGACTTTAACAACAAAAATCTTTTTTTTTTCTTAAAATAAAGTTTAATCCACAGGCCAAATCTTTGCAAGTACTTCCATTCCCATATTCAGGATGCCCTGAATGCTGTTACATGGCTCAGCAGATGAGCAAAACTAGATGCACTTGTATTAGATAGAGGGGTTGGAGAACTAACTGGACTGTTACAGCTCAAATGGGAAACAAACTCATATCTTTGGCAGCAGACAATCACTTTCATCTAAACCAAAAAAAAAAAAAAAAAAAAAAAAGTTACTGACAAATGAGTGATTCCTCAGAAGGAAAAAAAAAAAAAAGCATTCTAAGGCTGTTAATGCTGTTTTAGGAGGAACTGTCCAACATCAGATGTCCGGAAGTAACAGGCCATCATCATCCTGGGATTTCTACAGTGCAGTGAACAAAGAAGAGAAATGGATACATCCCAGAACTAATCAGAATAAAATCAGAGAGCACACAGGTAGGAAGCCATGGCTATTGCATGGGTGTCCTTTCCTCAGCTCACACTATTGCTTCATGTCTGATAAAACTGCTGTTCTCTGATGATTCGTTGTGGAACATTAATAAAAGTTGATAATATAAATCCACTGCAAGACAGAAAAATAGAGACTTTATTCATTTCCTGGGGCTGTTGTAACAAAATACTACTGTCTGGGTGGCCTAAAACAACAGGAATGTACTCACAGTGGTAAAAGCTACACTTCTGAAATCAAGTTATCAGGAGGGCTGTGCTTTTCTCTGAAGACCTGTAAAAGGAGTTTCCCCTGACTTATTCTTGTTTCTGTTAATTGCCAGAGTTCAGTGTCACTGACGTACTTCCATATTACTCCAGATTCTGCCCAGCTAGTCACATTGGCTCTTGCATTGTCTGTCTTTATAAGCAAACTGTCTTCTAGCTTCTCTTCTCTACACAGCAATCACTGGATTGGGACTTCATTCATAATTCCCTAGGTCAGGTTTTCAGCATATTTTAAGGAGTTAAGCTGCAGGGCAGTGGTGAGCAAATGTTTCATTTTGGCCTGACATTGGAGGAGTAAATTTAGGCTCTGGGAATGAAGTAAAGCCTGGGTGGAGGTAGAATAAATGTGAAGAGAATACTTCTGGATGGTTAGTATTGTTTTTCCAGATAATAAAGGTTCTGAAACACGTAAGATGAGGGTACAGACTTGAAGATGTGTGTAAAAGATATATGAATATATATATATGTATATATGTATATATATATAGAGAGAGACTTTCAAGTGTCAAGATCTTTGTGCATTAAATAAATAAACTCTATAAAGCACTGAACTTTACATACCACATTCACAAAAAGCAAGGAATTCATCTAGTGGAGGAGAGGAAGATTTTTATTCTTAAGTACCTGACTGTTGGTGAAAGAAGCCAGTGCTACTGTATTTGCATTAGCAAGAATATATTTTCTTCATGAGTCCAAAGGCAGAAGCTTATTTTTAAAAGGCCAGATTTTGCCTATATTGATTTTAAGTGGTTAGAGTTTTTATAACAGAAATCAATGTTAAACCAATTAAATAATAATGTCTTCTTAGAGACATTAATTTAGTTTCTTCATGATAAGGTACTTTTGTCAAGACTTGGAATTCTGCAGGTAAATATTTCATATAAGCAAGAAATAACTCTTACTTTCTAGTGCTTTACCTTCTGTGTCCATTGTTTCTCTAACAACAGGATCATGAAGCACTTATAACATATAACATCACTGCGGTTGACATTGCAATCTACCTTTTATGATGGAAAATGTATGTTGCTGAGTATTTGATTGATTGTATAGTATTGGAATGAAATGACCTAATAGAGTGCTGCAATATTTTAATAAAGACTCGTTGATTATAGGTTGAGATTTTTTTCTGGGATGTAGTATATACACATATGAGCTCTGGAAATATGGAAATTGTACTAAATTCCTAGAACCCACCAATTCACAGACTAAGGAAGTCTTGCCATTTTCCCCATGAGGAGATTATGTTTCCTTCTTCTGAAATCTCAGTCTCTGTTGGATGAAATTATATGTCATAATTTCTTGATTTTAAGGAGTATAGACATTTCTATTAAGTGGCTTAGAAGAGCTTGGTTCCCTGACATATAATTGTGACAGAGAATAGATTCCAAAATTATGATATCAATCTAGGGCTTTTAAAAAACGATTTCAGCCTTATAAAATGGCGAGAGAAAATACAGTAAATTATAGTTAGAATCTCAAGAGCTTAAATGTCTCAGGAGTGAACGACCTGGTCTTCATATCAAGCAAGCAAAAGCTATCAATTAAAATGGTACTTGAGAGCTGGTGAGAGAGCTCAGTTGGTATAGTGCATGCCAAAAAAATATGATGTCTTGACTTGATAAGCCAGAATTAGTTTTCCACACTTTTCCTCTCAGCACTGGGGAGGCAGAACCAGGCAGACTCCTGGTGTTTGTTGGCCAGCCAACCTAGTCCTGCTACTCTTCTAGCTTACCCTGCTCTCTGAAATCTGGGGCAACAAAAAGCTTTGTCTCAAAAGCAAGATGGATGGATCCTAGTGAAAAATACTCTTAGGTTAAACTCAACTTCCAATTGCATATACCCAATCATTCCCATGCACCCAGTGTGCACATGTAAACATGCACATGTGCACGCGCGTGTGAGCACACACACACAATACTGCTTGACAAAGTAGCATATTCAGAACTGGTAGCAATCGCTGAAGTGAAATCCCTTAGTTATGTTGATGGTGAGTTGTAACAAAAATAAGATTTGTTCTGCTTACCATTTTACACTAAGTTGTGTTCTTAGATCTTGATAAGTAACATTGGTGTGGATATAAACATGTTTTTGTTTTGATACCAGAAGTAGAATATTTGACTGATTCAGATTCTCCACTGCAGCAAACTATTTGCCTCATGCGGGCTCTGAAGGACCCTTTGCCAGCTGCAGAGAGTTTAATTATGAGGACTCTGAGAGGGAACAAAGGCCAGAGCCTGGAGAGAAAGATGAGCTCTTTGAAAGTAGGAGGCTGCTGGTGCTCCCCTTCTCTGCTGCTACTGGTTTTTGTTGATACAGTTGGATGGAAAGAAGTTGGAGATATCCTGAAACAAATATTGGACCTGCCTAAAGGAACCATAGGACCATACCAAGCAGGAAGTAGCCAGAGAACTTCTTCCCCTAGCCCCGCTAAACTCCTTTCTCTCCTGCCCAGTATTGGGGTATTGGAAGGGTTTGGAGTGGAGAAGGAAGAAAGAGACATAAGAGACGAAAACAAAATAGTTTACAAAGTACCCTAATACATTGTATTCTTCATAGAGAGCACTTAATAAGTGGAATGCAGGACGAAATTTTAGTTTCTATATGAGATGTCTCAGACATACATAATGTAAACATCTAAGTGCTCGCTGAAAACACCACAGGAGGGAATACTCAAGTAACTACATCTCAAAAATACCAGAATAAAATAATTCATAAAAGTAATTTTCAGTCAGTTAACATGGGAGTTAACATATTTCTGTTTTGAGTGATGATAGTTGTTTTCTATGAACAACTCTTACCCATAAAAATAAACTTAGTGATATACCTTGTTACTGATTTTCCCCTCTGCGCCCATCTCACTGTCTCTCTGGTTTCTTCCCCATTACACACTGTCTTTATACCATCTTTCTATGTTTGACAATATTTAAATCATAACAGTCGCTGAGTAGCTATGTTTCAGTGATAGAATGTTAGCCTCCTGTGTATATGCTCTTAGTTTTAATGTAGAACACTAAAACTTCCATGAATATGTGATAAGTAAATAGATTAATGATGTTATTAATTCATAGTTAATATCATTGATAAAAAAAAGAGAGTGATTAAAAAAAAAAGAGAGAGAGAGCAAATGTTATGATGAGGATGTAGGCCAGCAAGAGAGCTCAGTAAATAAAGGCTCTTGCTGTTCATCCTGATGACCTGACTTTGATTCCTAGAAAACTCCTCAGTAGAAGGAGATCATTAACTTCTACAAGCAAACTGTTGACCTTTATACACACATAGCTTGCTGCACATGAATCCACATCTATACGTACAAACTAAATGCATAATAAGAATAAAGTCAGAATATATTCTGAAGCATAGATTAATAGATAACAAGCTTTTATTATTATTCAAAATAAAAAAAACAAAAAGTGGTCCATGTTCTATTTTGAACTGCTCAATATTGATAAATTTTCTATATAATATGTGTAGTCGTTGGAAAGATAAATATGGTTTATTAGAAGTGCTATTTTGAATTGCCTTCCTACTGTTTTTAAGGAACAAATGGAAACTTCTAGAAAAAAAAAGGCACTCTGAGGTTATTTTCTGAGGTAACTCATGAAAATCATGAATAATATGTTGAGTACTACTTATAAAAGTATCTTCATTAAGTCATTAAAATAACTAACACCTTTTACATTCTAGGTAAAATTGTAGATACCAAGACTATAAATGTGAGTAACATCGAGTGTCTGGACCTTGATATTTAAATTGTTGATAAATCAAACAAAATAATTGGTATACAATATGTCATGGAATGATGCTTATTAGTAAGATTATGAGGAAGGAAATAGTGAAGAACAGAGAAAAGGGAGAAAATATTAAGGTTACAAAGAGGAATAGAAAATATATTCGAAAGCAGGACTTCAACGGCCTCTTGAATAACTGAAGGAGTGAGTCATACAACTGACTAAAAGATTTTTTTTTTTTTTTGAGCAAAAGCAAGGCACTGGACTAGAGGCAGAAGCATACAAGATAAGTCCGAGGGTAGTCCAGAATACCAAATTAAGAGATCTGCAAAATAATAAGAGAATATTGGTGATAGTGGTAGTGGTGTCTGTGTGTGTGTTTAATATGTTTGGTATTGTTTATGTTTGCTGTGTGTTCTGTGTCATGTGATGGAAAGATCAGACACAAGCACTTTATGTCCAGACAAAACTTGATCTCAGGAGCCACAGTTCAGTTTGCTCTCTTGTGTTCATGAGGCCCTCTAGTCGCCCATTCATTCATCTGAGTTCAGTGCTGCCTGCACTCTGATGCCTCCAAAGTCCTGAATTCCATGTTCATTTATGTTTTTGATCTAGCGCGTTGAAGATTGGTTTCACTCACTTTGGTTCCAAAATAAACTGTCCTTTTTGAGGTCAAGAAAATAAATAAATAAATAAATAAATAAATAAATAAATAAATAAATAAATGTGCAAATGAAAATTGTGATTGTGACTAGAAAATTACCAAAGAACTGGGGCTAGCAAGATCATGGATATTAGAGGACAACCTACAACCAATACCTTTCTAGACCAGAATAAATTTCAACTGAATTATGTAATTTAATCTTATACCAACAGGTAAGAGATTTCTCACCACTCATGTAAAAAAGCTTATATTGCAGCAGGTGGAGAGCATTACAGAAAATCACAACTGGTCAAAATTCAGAGATGAGCTGATCATAATGTATCCAGCAAAACCATACATAAGGAAACACACACTGTGTATATGTATATATGTATATATATATGTATATATATAATTCTATATATTTATAATACATACATATATTATGCATGTATGCATGTATATACATATATACATATAAGAAACACATATATACTTATATATATGACATATATATATCACATAACATAATTGCTGCACCAAAGGCTCAGGATACATTTTGGAGTATGGGTCCAAAAACTGTTGAAGTCTGAGGACCAGGAAAACTCAGAAAGCCTGTGAGGTTGTCTTCTAGAAAGGAGAGTGAAGTTAAATTTCACCCATGATTACTCAACAACTTGTTAGCCTAAGAAGAACATAAACAATGACAAAAATCATGTTAATTTGCATACTAATATACATGCTGATTTAGAAGGAGAATCTAAAAAGGCACCACACCTTAAACAAAGAACTATGGTTAATTTAAAAATTCTGTGAGAGAGAAAATTGTCTTTGTAGGGGATGAGTTCCCTAATTGAAATTGGAAGGAGAAAACAGTCAACAGGACAGGAGCCTACTACAGAGGACCTCTGAAAGATTCTACCCAGCAGTATATCAAAGCAGAAGCTGAGACTCGTAAACAAGCTTTGGACAGAGTGCAGGTAATCTTATGAATGAAGGGGAAGATAGGAAGACATGAAGAGGCCAGGAGCTCCACAGGGAGAGCAACAGGACCAAAATATCTAGGCACAGGGGTCTTTTCTCAGACTGATTCTCCGACCAAGGACCACTGATGGATAAAACCTAGAATGCTTGCTCCAATGTAGCCCATGGCAGCTCAGTATCCAAGTGGGTACCCTAGTAAGGACTGTCTCTGACATGAACTCAGTGGCTGGTTCTTTGACCACCGACCCCCTGAGGGGGAGCAGCCTTGCCAGGCCACTGAGGAGGACACTGCAGGCAGTCTGGATGAGACCTCATATGCTAGGGTCATATGGAAGGGGAGGAGGTCCTCCCCTATCAGTGGACTTGGAGAGGGACATGGGAGAAGATGAGGGAAGGAGGAAGGAATTGGGAGGGAATGTGGGAGGGTGCTACAGCTGTGATACAAAGTGAATAAACTATAATTAATATAAAAAATAAAAACAATTTAAAAAAGAAAAAAAAGAAACCTCAATACTAAGTCTCTGCCCTGAAATCATATACAGACAATACTAAACTGATTCAGCAAGCAGCATTTGTATATTTTCATATATCATACATATATAAACAATAATAACAAAAAACAAATATGAAATAACAAATTCATAAATTTGTGAGTGAGGGGGAGGGAATATAGAGAAGTTGGAGAGAAGGGACATGAGAAGTATTGGAGGGTTGAAAATGTAGTGGTAAATGTCAGAATCATATTTTAAAGGAAGTTTAAAACATATTTTAGTAAAAATATATAATTTCTTAACTTTTAAAAGTTTAACTGAGATCTTCAGTCCATAGTATGGGAACATTAGTGTCTCAGAATTTCATTAACTCTGCCAGCAAACGAAGTTAATTGGAAAGCTAAACATTATTTAATTCTCGCATTACCTTATTGATATTGTCAACTGGTTTTCAGTCCTATGATTTTTATTGTTGTTGTTTCGTTTCTCTCTTTGAATAGCTGTGTCTGTTGCCTCATGAAATGTAAGAAAATGTACCGTTAAAATTTACTGTTAACAGTTGTAGGAAAAATCATGATTGTGTGTCTCTAAAAGCTCCATACCAGAATGAAGGCAGGAATAAAATAATTAGTATTAGACCTGAGTGTTGTTGGTTAATTACAAACTATATTTTTCTGTTGTTTATTTTTTGTTTTTGTTGTGTGTTTTGTTTTGGCTTTATATAATGCTGTATTATCTAAAGTCCCCCGGTGCACTGGCTCTGATTCTGTTGCTCAGTGCCTCAGGTCTATTCACCAGCTGCTTAATGGGACAGCCTTGTGTGCCGTGACCACAAGTCAAGTTCTCAGCTCATGCTACAGCCTTGCCACCATTACTTCACAGCATCCAAGGGCATCAAGTGAAAATGAGCTGCTAACTTAAAAAAATTACAAAACCTGTTTAAATATGTAAGTAGGTGGATAAACATGCACAAAATTTAATGGTCATACAACCTTTATTATACACACAAATAAAGCAGATAATTAACAACAGAATTATTCATCGAATCAAAAATCCCAAAGGGATTGCATAACAAGCATGCAATTTTTGTATATGTTGTATATTTCAAAGCTAACACATCATTGCTTTTTAAAAAAAAAACAAATGAAACTAGACTAATGTTTACAATATGCCCTGTAAATTAAAGACCTTGATACCTCCTTTCTCCTTTTTTAAATGGACAGATTTTTGAAAACAGCCCTCATGAAATTCAATTACCATTTCTTAATGTGCCAGCCCTTCCAGAGAATATGATTATTCTAAATCCTTAGAGATTATCCCAATGGCGAATGGAGGTGTTTGTAGTGAAGAAAACTGGAGCCCAGTCAGCCATCAAAAACAACTTATCTACCAAAGGTGGTCTTTATGGTAAACCCACAAGCAATTTTTCTTTCTTTGCCCTGAGCCAAGAACCACTTTGGTTTTCCAACTCTGTACTTCTGCCATATGAGAGCACAGCCAGAAGAGAGAGAGAAAGTGGGTAAAAATGGCAGCTTGAAGCTGTGTGCACCAGCAGGTGTCTAGTCACAGCCTCTGTGCCATAATATATTTGAGTTTCCTAAGCAACCACGCTCCCTAGGAAACTGGTTAAACTGCTTCTATAGAAACTATTAACTGAGCAGTTCCTCCCTCAAACCAGCTTTATTCAGAGAACACAGGAACAGGATGGATCAAGATTTTCTGCTTCCACAATTCTAGAGATTTTCTTGTGAAGTATTTCAGAATTTTATGATATAAATGTGAAACCATATTTTCCTGAGATTTCCTTACTTTTCTGCTTATTTCATTGCATATAATATAGAAAGAGAGCAGCGATGTGTGATGTTGTTTCTTCATTTGATAGTTTTTAGAGCCAGGGAAATTACCCAATTTGCTTATGGGACAGATTTGACCTTTCCCTCTGCGAAATGCTGGAGCCTACATTGCATGTGCTGTAACTTTGGGCTCAACAGAACATTGCAGTAACTGTCTCATAATGAATTACATTTGGTTGCTTCTGAACTGAGTCTGCTTTATGTACTACCATGAGGAACTATATTTTTTAAGAAAAATGAACATTCATATATTAATTAAAATGTATAAGTTATTTGATTCATTCATATTTTTGAAATGTTATAACTTTCTGTATTTAGCCACCCTTTAAATATTGTACATTTTGGCCTATTTCAATGAAAATAAAGCAAGTTAAATAAGAAGTCCAGGAGTGAAAATTATCTCATGCCAAATATTTGAAAGCTCAAAAAGATATATACAACACACATACATACACACATAAACTAACACACATGCATCTACCACCATCCCAATCAAAAGTATCATATGTACAACTTTTGTATTGGTTTATGATAGTATAGTCACAAAATGAAGTTGTTTTCTAATTTTTATTATTTGTTTATTTTTTATTCAATCATTTGTTTTTTCATTCATATTTGAGACATGGTGTTATTTAGTCTGGGCTTTCCTCAAATTTAATAATTTATTTGCTCAACTTTCAAAGATTGGGTAATTATAGGCATTTGCTTCCATTTCTGGATTGCTTTTCACCGTTAGGCTACAAGGTCTATGAGAAAACCTGCACAGTTTTGATGATAGATCTGGGGGAGGTTGGTGAGACTTGGAGAGAACAAGAGCTCCACAAAGACGAAACTGAGCAGGACACAGGGGTCTTGTATGAGACGGTTTCTACAATCAAGGACCATGTGTGGATGTGGCCTGGAACCCCTGCTCAGATGGGGCCCATGATAGCTTGGTGTCGGACTGAAGACCCTAGTGAGGGAAACAGGGACTGTTTCTAACATAAACTCAATGGCAGGCTCTTTGACTTCTCACCCCACGAGGGAGGAGCAGCCCTGCCAGGCCACAGAGGAGGACTTTGCAGCCAGTCCTGAAAAGACCTGGTAAACTAGGGCCAGATGAAAGGGGAGGAGGTCCTCCCCTATCAGTGGACTTAGAAAGAGGCAAGGAGTAGAAGTAGACGAGGGAGGGAGACTGGGATTGGGAGGGAATGAGGGAGTGGGATTCACCTGGGATACAGAGTTAATAAAATGTAACTAATAATAAAAAATTTTTTTAAATGTTTTATTTAAAAAAAGTGATTCAGTTTTTCCAGCTGAGGATAAGGAAGAGCGTACCATGCCCATGTGACCATCACATTAAAGTATGTGAAATCCACATCCACACAGAAAGAAGAAAACACTTAAAATATAGGGTAGAAGTCACTGAGCATACTTTATATTTATTTAAAAATATAAGAAAGTTTTATGCGAAGCAAACAACGGAAAAAAAAAGAATTGGTGATCTAGTAAAAGCAAACATGTAGGCTGACGGTGGTAAGAACTTGAAATCTGGAGTGTATATAATAAATTAGATAGAAAATGAATCTGAGTTTGGAGCCTACCTTACTCTATATTGATTGTATATTAGTGAGTTGTAACTCCAATAACATTATCATTAAGTGAAATCTTATTCTAACTTATTCTGAGTCAGGCATTTGTTTTTATTATGAGAAAGAATAATACCTGCCAAGGTTACTGCCATGTGAAAAATTTTGAACATATCTGAAGTGTTTTCCTCACAATCATGAGGCTAAGAGTTTAGATCCCCAGAACACTCCAGAGAGTAGAAATCATTTGTAATGCCAGGGATCACTTGGCAAGACAGGAGACTACAGGAGAATATCTAGAGGCTTATGTGTTAGCTAGCCACACACACACCTTAAAAATGAGAAGAGTGAGAACTGAAATCCAAGGTTGTAACTTTCCTTCTTCATGGGGTGCTGTGCCACAGCCCACTGTGGAAAACGGACACACACACACGCACACCGAGTGAGAGAGAGAAAAATGAGAGATGGGAGAGGAGAATTTAAATTATTTCTCAGTGTTGAATTTAGTGACCTTATTTGTAGGTTTTAATAATGCAAATGCTAATACTCATGGGTAGTGTTTTTTTTTAGTTTGGGGAAAAATAATATGATTTGACCTATTAAGCCACAAAAGCCCTAGTCTATTGAATAACATTTCAAAATTAAAGTTCATATTATTTGGCATTAGAAACCCTTCAATAAAATAGTTAGCATTCAATGAGTGGCTGTAAATTCTCAGATTAGGTATAATTGTTCATGTTTGAATGAACTGAGTGTTTCAGGTTGGTGAGATTTTTTCTGTTGGGCTTTAATGTTTTCTGATTCTTTAACACAATAAAACTGTAAATAATACTATATATCTCTTGGGCCCATGATAAATGCGGATTTAATATTGTACCATGTTAATGAATGGTAGAATGCAATTATTCTATGGAAATGACTTTTAATTTAGATTATTTGTCAACAAGCTGTTAGTTATTTCAAAGAATTAAAATTCTCAATCTAATGAGTATGAAACCATCTTGAGCTACATATAGTAATTCTAGATTTTTTTCTCATTGTCTTGAATTTAGAGCTTGAAATTTCTTAAAATTCGTCCTGTTTTTAGCAAATTGGCAGAGTGACTAGATTTAAGAAAATTGTAAAATCACTGGAAAGATCATGAGTACTTTATTTTAATGTTAGCTGTATGTATTTTTTGCTAGAGCAGTCATTAAAATTTGCCTTCTGTATTTATATAGATGAAGGCAGCTTAAAGGAAATTTAGCTCATTCTTCTGTGTTAGGCAATGGAGATTTCCTCTGAGTAATATCAGATTGATAAAAATCAATCCTGTTTTTAACAGTCTTCTGAAATTAGTGACTATGGGACCTTTTTATCTAATAACAGCGTGCAAATTTCTTCACTGTATGAAAATTATTCTTTCATTTTATCCCCAGCATTGCAAAGACAGAAGGAAGTTTCAGGGATAATTTATCTACCTCAGTGTCTTTGTATAAAAAAGTAACTATATCATCCATATAAGTTTTGGTCTGCTCTATTTTTAAAGATTTGCTTGAAGCTAGTAAAGGAACATCACACTTATTAATTATTATAAAGAAGAAATGCTGGGACTTTTAAGACAGAAATTCCAAAATTATGAAAAATTTGAATCATGGCCATTTCCTAATATTGTGTTCTTGGGCATTTACAATTCTGAAGTTGGTTGTCTCACCTGTGAAATTAAAATAGTAGCATAGGATCATCTGTGTTTATGATTTACTAGTTGTAGCACTACCAAGTCCCTAGTCCAACATTATTAACAGTACATTATTAATAATTTTGTCATTGCTTTTCTGATCAAAGTTTTAAAAAATCTTTTATGCTTAACTGTTGGAAGGCAGCTTGACTAAGAAGAAAAGCTTGACTAAGAAAGCTTGACTAAGCTTTCATATACCTAAACTTGGATTTCACTAATAAAATGTAATTTAGGCAGACAAAATGATATGAATTAAAGATATTCATGATCTCTGATAATTACAATTTTATGCTCCGTAGGGGTATTAATAGTTTGAACTAGATTGTAAACTTTGCTATAAAATGTGAGCTCATTTGGACAAGAATATTTTCTACAAAACTTACAGATAATATTCCAAATTCTCTTTTAACTTTCAAGAAGCAGAGCAACAAATCATTGATTTAAAAATGATTTTATCTTCAGATTACTATTTCTACTAAGAGATTCTAAGAATTATTATCTGTAACTTCATTGTGTAACTTCTATTCCTTCATAATAGCTTTATTCTTATAGTTTAATTCACTGATAGTCATTAGTCTACCAAACAAATTAACAGTGAAGAATATTCTTTCACTATCCATCTTACTTAAAGTTAAAAATTTATCCCTCTGTGTACATTTTGACCATGTCCTTGCCCAGTCCATGTTACTTCATTAGTTAGTGTGGTGGTTTGATTGGGTATGACCTCCATAGGCTCATTATGTTTAAAAGTTTGGTCCACGTTTAATGGAACTGCTAGTGAAGGATTAGAAAGTGTTGCCTTGTTGGAGTAGGTACGGCCTTGTTGCAAGAGGCCTGTTACTTGGGCTGGGCTTTGAGGTTTCAAAGGCCTATGTCAGACCCAGCATTTCTCTCTCTAGTTGGAAATTTCAGAACAGATCCAAGTTTCCCAGCGCTACTGCAGTGCCATCCCTGCTTACTTGCTGCCTCACTCTCCACCATAATGACCATGGATTAACCCTCTGAAATTCTTTTTTATTAATTTATTTATTTTTATATCAATCACAGGTTAGGTACTTTGAATCCCAGGCGTAGCCTCCTCCCTCATTCCCTCCCACCCTCCCACTCCCTCCCTCATCTCCCTCCTCCCCACCCCCTCCAAGTCCACCAACAGGGGAGGACCTCCTCCCCTTCCATCCAAACCCAGCTCATCCTGTCTCCTCAGGGCTGGCTGCAATGCCCTCCCCTGGGTTCTAGCCCGTCTGTCACTCCCCGGCTTGTATGGGGGAGGGTCAAAGAGTCAGCCATCAAGATCATGACTGAAATATTCCCTGTTTCCCTCACTAGGGTCTTCAGTCCGACAATGAGCTATCATGGGCCCCATCTGAGCGGGGGTTCCAGTCCACAACCACACATGGTCCTTGATTGTAGAAACCGTCTCATACAAGACCCCTATGCCCTGCTCAGTTTGGTCTTTGTGGAGCTCTTGTTCTCCCCAAGTCTCACCAACCTCCCCCATTTCTATCATCACTTATCACCCTCTGCCAAAGTCTTGATCGCAAGTCTTCATATCTGCTTTGATACATCGCTACATTGACCTCCCCAGAGGTCTTCCTTGGCATGCTCCTTCCTGTTGCTTGTTTTCTCCTCCACTCAATGTCCATCCCATTTGTTCATCCAAATGAGCATTGATCATACCAACCTGGGTCCTCCTTCCTGTATATCCTCCCTAGGAGTGTAGATTTCAGCTTGACCTTCCAATCCTATAGGTCTATATAAGTGAGTATATACCATATGTTTCTTTCTGCTTTGGGGATACCTCACTCAGGATGATCATTTCCAGGTCCCACCATTTGCCTTCGAATTTCATGATTTCCTCCTTTTTAATTGCTGAGTAGTATTCCATTGTGTA
>CM053745.1:37468553-37485565 GCA_028658305.1 Pachyuromys duprasi | reverse complement strand
AGCATTTCTTTAAGTGTTTTTCTGCCATTCTATAATCCTCTACAGTCAGTTCTCTTTTTAGTTCCATACCCAATTTTTTAATTGGATTATTTGGTTTCTTGCTTTTTAACTTCTTGAGTTCTTTATATATACTGGATATTAGCCCTCTGTCAGAAGTAGGATTGGTAATGATCCTTTCCCAATCTGTTGGCTGTCGTTTCGTTCGGATGACAGTGTCCTTTGCTTTACAGAAGCTTTTCAGCTTCATGAGGTCCCATTTATTGATTGTTGATCTTAGAGCCTGTGCTGTTGGTGTTCTATTCAGGAAGTAGTCTCCTGTGCCAATGAGTTCTAGGGTCTTTCCCACTTTTTCTTCTAAATGTTTTAGTGTGTCTGATTTTATGTTGAGGTATTTGATCCACTTGGACTTTAGCTTTGTGCAAGGTGACAAATATGGATCTATTTTCATTTTTCTGCATACAGATATCCAGTTGGACCAGCACCATTTGTTGAAGATGCTGTCTTCTTTCCATTGAATGGTTTTGGCTTCTTTGTCAAAAATCCAGTTTCCATCATCTGGAGGTATCTCCATCCCCGACCTCAAGCTGTACTACAGAGCAATAGTAATAAAAACTGCATGGTATTGGCATAGAAACAGAATAGTGGATCAATGGAACCGAATAGAAGACCCTCTGAAATTCTAAGCAAGCTCCCAGTAAAAAGTTTTCTTTTATAAGTTACCTTGGCTGTGTTGTGTCATCACAGCAATAGAGCATTAATTAAGACAGCTAGTGACAGATACATTGTTTCCATCCTCTGATTTATTTTTGAACAGTACACCTAATGAACAAAACATGTTAAGGTATGAAATATTTAATCTTAAATTTAGTATGAAGTTACACTAGGCACGGTGACGCAGGCCTGTAATCCCAGCACTCACAGAGGCAGAGGCAGAGGCTGGTGGATCTCTGTAAATTTGAAGCCAGCCTTATATATATAGTAAGTCCAAGACACTGAAGGCTACACAGGGAAATATTGTTTTGGAAAAGAATATATATATATATATATATATATATATATATATATATATATGAAATTATATGGTATATGGTTTCTTGTATTTTAGAAAGAATTCTCAATCTAAAGAGGACTTCCCCTATCAATGGTCTAGGAAGGGACATGGGAGGAGAAGAGGGAGGAAGGGCAGGATTGGAAGGGGAGGAGAGGGAGGGAGCTACAGCTGAGAAACAAAATGAATAAATTGTAATAAATAAAAAAATTAAAAGATGTATGGTTCTGACTTTTCATGAAGGCTCATGTTCATTCAAGCTTACCTTGATTATGACTCTAGATTACTATAATATTTTTCCTAGGATTTTAACTTTCAGCCAAAACTTTGGCCATTTCTGCCACAACATATTAGAAGAATAGGGCATCTTGGTAAATGTCTCCCATACCTTATCTTTTCATGTATGGAAAGAGCGAGTCTCTGAGGAATTCAGAAAATAATAAAATCATATTCTTCATTCACTTTGTACATTTTGTTGGAGCTAACATGGTTAGATATTTGTTAGGGTGAAAGTCTGTTTCTTTCTTTAAGGATTCTAGTCGAGATTTACCATGTTTTCTATACCTGTTAAACTATTAGAGACAGGGAAGGGCAGTTTTGTGTTTAGGAAGACACATTACTAGAAATTTTTGCATCCCATGGAATACAGAATTTACTAATGACATATTACAACTATCCAAGTTGCTTTTGAAAGATGTGTTTATCCTTCTTTTTAGAGTTAATGTCTATGCAATCACAGATTTAATTGGAACTTACAATTAGTAGGCAGGTGTCTGCCTTAGTGAGCCATCCAAATTCAATAGTGCCTAATGGCTATTTGATTGGTATCATAAATACAATATGTCTTTTCAGCAAATATCTGTTTCATGTAGTCATCTTAAAAATTAATGCTAATTATATTTTAAGCAAAGAGTTAAACTTTGTTCCTTCTCTGAGAATAGAGCTGAATAGTTATTCAAGCAACTGTGAGGTATTCTGTTTGGTGTCTAGGTTATTGTGATTAAAAAAAAAAAAAGGCCTTCAGTTTGCCATGTCATCAGCCTAGGGAGTGTCACTAATACTGAATTTATTTTTTTAAGGGCAGAACCATATAGCCATATGCTATGACAATTACTGCAGAGGAGGTGAAATAGAGAAGTAAAAATGAAACCTTTCAAGGATGAGTGGGCGCTGAAAATTGGTAAAGTGTCAGGAAAGTCCAAGTTAGGGAAAGAAGAGCAAAATGTGTGTAGAAAAAGTAGTTTGGTAAACAGGGGAAAAATGATATTTTGCAGAAACATCTGTTTGCTGTTGCTGAAATTTTAGCATTTAAATGTTCTCGTTTGGGCTCTGAAGTTAGCACTTCCCTGAAGTAGTTCACACCTTTGCTATTGCTCCTGCTCAGCTACAGATCATTTTATGCAAGGCTGATTTTAACAAGAAAAGGATGCATTAATTTACAACGTGCTGAGTATTTTAAAAGTGGCAAAATCTAGGCTTTTGTGAAATTTTAGAATCTGGGAAAATAGAAATACTTATGTAAAGCTCTTTAAAATATCAGAATGGCTTCATGCACAAAAAAATTATACCCTGATTAAGATCATTATAAAATTCAGTATAAAAAATACAGTGTAAAAAAACCTCCACTAGTGTGTTTTTTTAAAGTCTTGTTTTTTCAGAAGTGCAGCCCTTGCAACCTCAGACATTATTTAGCTATACATTTATTAAAGTCCCTCCCCCACTAATTCATATATCTCCTTCATACCCTTTCATTATTTTCCTTTCCTTTCTTACTCATTTTTATGTTTTCCTTTTATATTTATTCTTCTCTTATATATTATATCCTTGCTGCTATTGCTTCTTTCTCTCTTTCTCCCAGTATTTCCCCTCCCATGTTCTCTTTTCCCCATATCCACACTCTCTCTATCTCCCCTCAGAAAAGAGCAGGCCTCCCAGGGACATCAAACAAACAGGGCATGACAAGCTACAATAAAACCAGGCACATATTCTCACATCAAGACTGGATGAGGCAAACCAGTAGGAGGTAAAAGGTCCCAAATGCAGGCAAAAGAGTCAGAGAAGACCTCTGCTCCCATTGTTAAGGATCCCACAAGCTACATAACTGTAACATATATTCAGAGTCCCAAGGTCAGACCCATACAGTTTTCCTGATCTCTGTGAAGCCATTTGAGTTGCAGTCAGTTGATCCCGTGGGCCATATTCTGATGGTGTCCTTGACCTATCTGAATTCTCCAATCCTTCTCTTCCTCCTTTCAGAAAAACAGATAATCTTTGTTCCTTATTTGAGAATAGAATTGAATAGTTACTCATCAAATAGTGAAGTATTTTGTTTGGTGTTTAGGTTATTGTGATTACAACAAAGGACTTCAGTTTGCCTGACATAAAACGTCCAGAAAAATATGAGACACTATGAAAAGAACAAACTAAGAATACTATTAATAGAAGAAGAGGATTCCCAGCTCAAATCCCATAAAATATTTTAACAAAATCATAAAAGAAAAGTATTGTAACCTAGAGAAGGACGTGCCTATAAAGGTACAAGAAGCTTATGTAACACCAAATAGACTGGACCAGAAAGGATAATCCCCATGCCACAAAATAATAAAAAAACTAACCCCAGAGAACAAAGTAAAAACATTAAAAGCTACAAACAAACAGCAGCACTGGGTTGTACGTTTTGAATGGCACTTGTAGAGCTCTTACAAACAGCTCAAAAGAAAGCCCCTCTCTCTCTCTCTCTCTCTCTCTCTCTCTCTCTCTCTCTCTCTCTCTCTCTCTCTCTCTCTCTCTCTCTCTCTCTCTCTCTCTCGATGTTTTTAACGGTCTTTGGCTCATCTGTAGATCACTGCCAATCTAGATGAGAAAAGTTCACTTACACTGTATCAGTATGGTGCTATGACTGGGGAAATATGGTGTTACAAACCTGGTGTTCTCCATCTTGGATCTGGGAAATGCCTGATTTATAACACCATCTTACAAGACCTGCAGCGACAAAGATAGAACAGATGGAGCAGAGATTGAGGGAATGTCCAACCAATGCCGGGCTCAACCTTAAAACCCACCCCACAGAAGAAAGCCAACCCCTATCACTATTTGCAACATTCTGATATGCTTGCAGATAGTAGCCTACCAGTATTGTCCTTTTAGAAGTTGCAACCAGCAATAGTTTGAAACAGATGCTGAGACTCACATCCAAACATTAGGTGAAGCACAGGGAATCTACTAGAAAAGAGGGGGAAGGATAAATGGACATAGAGGTGACAAAAGCTCCACAAGAAGATCATCAGAACCAATCAAGCAGAGCCAAGAGGGGACTATGAAGTCTAAAGTACCAACCAAGGACAATGCATAGTCTGGACCTACGTCTTCACTTATAAGTAGCCAATTGGAGTCTTAGGCTTCATGTGGGCACATTAGTTAGGAGAGTGAGAGATATCTCTGAGATGGACTATGTTGCCTTATTTTTGCTCTCTTCCCCCTGATGGGACTGCTATACCTGGCCACATGGGGAGGAAGATGAACTCAGTCCTCATGTGAATAGATGAGCTGGGCTATCTGAGTAATGTGGCTCCCCTATTCTGAAGAATAAGAGATAGAGGATGCAGGAGGGAAGGTGGGACTTGGAAAAGAGAAGGGAAGGGCCTATGACTGAGATTAAAATTGAATTAATAAAAAATAGATAGATAGATAGATAGATAGATAGATAGATAGATAGATAGATAGATAGATAGATAGATGGATGGATGGATGGATGGATGGATGGATGGATGGATGGATAGATAGATAGATAGATAGATAGATAGATAGATAGATAGATAGATAGATAGATAGATAGATAGATAGATAGATAGATAATAAATTAGGCGCTCCACCAGCCTACCTTTCAGTGACTCAGGACCACCATTTTCACTGTTGTTGTAAGTTTTGTATTTTCCTTTTTGACTGCACCCCTTTCAAAAGATCCCTCTGGACATTACAGCCCTCTGTCATTCTCTATGCCATCTGTCTGTCTGTCTGTCTGTCTGTCTGTCTGTATCTTTTGTACCCACTCAGAATAAACCTCTTGCATTAGATCACTTGTGTGCCATGATATGTACAGCATACCTTGGCCCAGACCACCAAGGTACCCTTTGCTGCCTAATTCCAACAGATGAGATCAACAAAATATACTTCTGCTTTTCCAGCAGCTTCTTTCTTGACTGTGGCTAAAGGGTAGTATTTGAAGATGCATTGACTACTACAGGAATCAAAGAGATTTCACTTCCTCCAGACTGCTCAATTCACTCCTTCATCTGTAGGTATATCTGGTTTCAGTTTTTTCCTTACTCTCCGAATAGGCTGTTCCGTGCCCATGCATAAAAAATATGGAGTTTCAAGTGCCTCCAAGATGCCAGGGCAAGCAATCGAGTCCTCTCATCACAGCAATGGTGGTAGTTATGGCTTATAAAGTGTACCTTAGAGTTACCTTTATTTTCATTACAATTCCCTCATGTTTGGTTAAAAAATATTTATATTAGATCTGTTTTTAAATAATAATATTGTCTCTGACCTCCTGGCTGGAGTCTTCCTGATATTCCAATTTTTATTTCAAGCTGCAAGTTTCCATTTATTGGCAGTTAAGTGAAGACACTGAGAAGATACGCAGGAGACTCCTATCTGTCTTAAACCTCCTGGGAAGGTGGTTTCATTTATAGCATACAGGATTATAGCACTGATTTGTATTGTTTTACTGAGGTGAAAAGGCAGTGTCCTGCTGGTAGTCCACTGGTTTTTATTTCACTGTTGTACTGAAAATGGATCATTTTCATTATAATCTACTTGCAAGTAAGTGTATTTTCAAAAAGATAGATTAGAGTTCATAAAGTTATGACACTATGCTATATCTAAATAGCAAGAGAGCTATAAACATTCACTGAACAAGTCCCTTAAGCAAGCAAATGTTTAAATCATTCATTCATTCAAAAATAAACATTGATTATGTGACAAACATTATCCTTCAAGGGATAAAATCACTGTTCTTATTTTCAAAAGTTTTATATTCCCTGCAGAGGAGAGCTTGACACCAGATCACATAAGCCTGGAAATATATTAAATACACACTATGAGACTTTCTAAACCGGAGGAAAGCAGGGACTGATTTTGAAGAGGAGTGTATGTTGACATCAGTATGGCCAAATATCATTTGGCACACATTTTTGCTTTCCAGTGAGCTCGTTCTGGTTTTCTGAAATGTGTTAAAATTGGTTCTTCCACTCCCAAACACACAACTACCTAAAGTAATTTACATGGAAAAACATTTATCAAGGACAAGCAAGTACTGTCTAGCAATGAAACAAAAAACAAAGAATTAATTAATTTCTGAAACTACAGTTTCGGATAACTTACCTCTCTGTTTTACTCAGATTTGGAAACAGCCCGTTCATTTGGCTTGAAGACCTCTTGAGACGGTCATTCACAGACTGGAGCTAGAAGTTGTTTTTAGAGATCCCTTCACACTTTTGTTTTTCAGGTGCTGTTTAAATTTCTTTACAGAAGGACGCCTGACTTTAGCAAGTGGGTTTTATTCTAATAAACAGGAAACAGGAAATGTCAGCCCTGTCATAGCTGTCATACCAGAAATAGGTGTACGGGTGTATCTGGTGATTTCTGGCTGGTTAATTTGTAATTTATAAATAAATTTCTCATATTAACAGAGATTCCATGTAATGTAAATGATGACCTTAACAACATAAAGATTGCTAAGTAAATAATACTATTAAGGGTTAAATTACTCAATTGAAATATGCAATAAATTTGAAGGTATGTGGCACCTCCAAAATGGGTATAGCTATTTGCAGCTACACGATGTAATGTTCATGTAGTCTGCCCACAAAAGAACAAAAAGATTTGAAGAAAAAAATGAGTTTGAGAAGTTAACATTTAATTCCTCCTTTCTCAGTTTTCATAAATGCCGCTATGTGTGTTTGGTACATGATCTATCATTACTGATGTTATTTCCTTTTATTCCTGCTTTTGTATAATGTAATTTCCAGGATGGCAAGAGTTGTATTAACTTATTCCTCAACTAATCATGTTAGTATATAGCTGAGTTAAAATTAATATCTTTGAGTTATAACATTGGTGACACATTAATTATTTTCAATCAATACTCTGAAGAAGAGAAACTATATATTTTTTAGGTGTTGTGTATGTATATTTATCTTTATGTATAAGTACTTATTCTATTTGCTTTTTTGGTTTTTCTCTGATTCATAGTCCTTCTTATCATAACTGTACCTTTCTTAAGTCATTAATTCAACGTATTTGCATGAGTAGTACATTTGTAGCTTGGTTCCCTAATGATTTATCTCAAATTAACTCAGAAGGATTAAAGGGAGGTTATTGACAGAAACAAATTGACCTTGAACTGTCCATTTTTATTTCCACTGAATAGAGATTTGTGATTTTATATCCTATTCATTCTATGGGTTTTGAATTTTTAAATTTTTTTCATGGTGGAACATTAAATTAAGAAATTTTACTCTCTTTTTAAAAGCTTATGAATAACACCGTTGAATTAGTCTTTCAGTGAACAACTTGTTAACAGTTACTAAGCCTTACAGGGTTTTAGTGCATTGCTATTTAATCTTTGTCGTTTTAAACATGTTCTTTGACAATAAAGAAGCAGAAGCTACGTAATCCTTAATCAAAGGCAACAAAGTTCCCAGGCAGTAATATATTTTATGCTCAAAATCCATTTCAAATATGGAGCTTACAACTATTTCTTTCTATTAGTGCACTGTAAAACCTATATTTAGGCATAGTTTTCAGTCTTCTCCAGGAGTAAAATTTAGCTTTTAATAAGTAAACATGTTCAAATATGTGTATAATAAAATGCAGGCATGACCTGTGCCCAGTGTACTTGGCTTATTGTTTTTCTAAACAAAAGCACGGCACACCATGTTGTTGAAGTCAGCACACTGAATTCTGAAATAGCATGAGTAGACCGAGGCTGGACTGTGAATGAGGCTGTCCTTACATGCCTCCTACAATGTCCTTCTGACAGGAGCACTCACTGTCCAATCTGAGGTAATGTGCTAAAAAATCACAGCTGATAGACTTCCACTAAGTAATTGGTTGCAATAAAGGGAATGGAGTAAAGCAGATGTGGCTCTCCAAAGCCATCTTTGATTGGTTTATCCCTGCCGCCCTTTACCAATAATGAGGCATTGTTGGGTTGGTGAATGTATGTCCCCATAATGACAGTAAGTATATTCACTAAACATACACCCAGGTAGAAAAAACAGTATTACCAAGGTTGCTATTGAATTTCATAGATTAATAAAATGTAACTTGAGAAATAAAGAACTAGAAATTTTATGAGAATAATTAGCCCGTGTGTCAAAATAAAATCTTTATTTACATACGAACTTAATGCACAAAGATTCCAACATATAGAAAGCATGTGAAAGACCTCCAGGAAGCAGGACACATACCTGTTTCCACTGAAGGTTCAACATTTGGGATGGTATACAACATGTAGATGGAAAAGAAGAATTTTTATTTTCATTTTTTATGTTTTATTATTAGTTATATTTTATTAACTCTGTATCAAAGGTGAATCCCACTCCATCATTCCCTCCCAATCCCTACTTCCCTCCCCTGTCTACTCCTTGTCATTTTCCAAGTCCAATGATTGGGAAGGACCTCCTCCCCTTTCATCTGACCCTGGTTTACCAGGTGTCTTCAGGACTGGCTACAAAGTCCTCCTCTGCAGCCTAGGAAGGGCTGCTCCTCCCTTGCAGGGTAGGGAGGTCAAGAGCTCACCATTGAGTTCATGTCAGAAATAATCCCTATTGCACTTACCAGGGTACCCACTTGGATACCGAGCTACTATGGGCTATAGGCAAGCAGAAGTTCTAGATTATATCCCACCCATGGTCCTTGGTTGAAGAAACAGTCTCATATAAGACCCCTGTGCCCAGATATATTTGTTCATTGTGGAGCTCCTATCCCCTCCAGATCATATTAACTCTCCCTTCTTTTATATGATTCCCTCCCATCTGTCGAAGGTTTGGTTATGAGTCACAGTTTCTGCATTGATACACTGCTAGGTAGAGTCTTTCAGAAGCTGGCTGTGGTAAGACCCTTTCCTGTTGTTTTATCCTACATCCCATTTGTCTTTCTAAGTAAGGATTGATCATCTTACCCAGGGTCCTTTTTTTGTTTATCTTCTTTAGGTGTATAGATTTCAGTATGTTTATCATATCTTATAGATCTAAATAAGTGAGTATACTACATATGTATCTTTCTCCTTCTGGGATACCTCACTCAGGATATTTTCTAGATCCCACCATTTCCCTGCAAATTTCATGATTTCCTCATTTTTAATTGCTGAATGATATTCCATCATGTAAAGATATCACAATTTCTGTATCCATTCCTCAGTTTATGGACATCTGGTTTGTTTGCAGGTTCTAGCTATTACAAATAAACCTGCCACAAACATGGTTGAGCAAATGACCATGTTGTGTACATGAGCAACTTTTGGATATATGCCCAGGAGTGGTATATCTTGAGGAAGCACTATTCCTAGTTATCTAAGAAAGCACCAGATTGATTTCCAAAGTGTTTGTATCACTTTACATTCTCACCAGCAATGGAGGAGGGTTCCCTCTTCTCCACAACTTCTCCAGCATGCATTGTCACTTGAGTTTTTGATCTTAGCCATTCTGACAGGTGTAAGGTGAAATCTCAGGGTTGTTTTGATTTGCATCTCCCTGATGGCTAACGATGCTCAGAATCTCCTTAAGTATTTCTCTGTCATTCTATATTTCTCTACAGAGAATTCTCTGTTTAGCTCCATACACTATTTTTTAAATTGGATTGCTTAATTTACTGCTTTTTAACTTCTTTAGTTCTTTATATATCCTTGATATCAGCCCTCTATCAGATAAAGGGTTGGTGAAGATCTTTTCCTAGTCTGTAGGCTGTCGTTTTGTTCCAACAACAGTGTCTTTGGCTTTACAGAAGATTTTAAGTTTCATGAGGTCCCATTTATTGATTGTTTCTCTTAGAGCCTGTGATGTTGGTGTTCTATTCAGGAAGTAGTCTCCTGTGCCAATGAGTTCTAGGCTCTTCCCCACTTTTCCTTCTAACCTATGTAGAGTATCTGGTTTTATGTTGATGTCATTGATCCACTAGGACTTTAGTTTTGTGCAGGATGATAAATATGGATATATTTTCATTTTTCTGCATGTAGACATCCAGTTGAACCAGCACCATTTGTTGAAGATGCTGTCTTTTTTCCATTTAATGGTTCTGTCTACTTTCTCAAAAATCAAGTACTCATAGGTGTGAGGGTTATTTCGGGGTCTTCTATTCGGTTCCGTTGATCCTCCTTTCTGTTTCTATGCCAATACCATGAGGTTTTTATTACTATTGTTCTGTAGCAGAGCTTGAGTTCAGGGATGGAGATACCTCCAGATGATCTGTTGTTATACAGGATCGGTTTGGAGATTCTAGGTTTTTTGTTTCTTCATATGAATTTGAGAATCTTTCTTTCAAGGTCTGCAAAGAATTGTGTTGGAATTTGATGGGAATTGTATTGAATCTGTAGATTGCTTTTGTCAGGATTGACATTTTCCCTTATGTTAATCCTACAAATCCATGAGCATGGGAGATCTTTCCCTCTTCTGATGTCTTCAATTTCTTTCTTCAGAGACTTCAAGTTTTTTCAAACAGGTCTTTCACCTGTTTGGTAAGAGTCACACCAAGGTTCTTTATATTATTAGTGGCTATTATGAATGGTGTTATTTCCCTAATTTCTTTCTTGGCCCTTTTGTCTTTGGTATACAGGAGGGCATCTGGGGTTTTTTTTTTTAGTTGATTTTTTCATCCAGCCACTTTGCTGAAGGCATTTATCAGTTGAAGGAGTTCTCTGGCTGAATTTTTGGGGAAGCTCATGTATACTATCATATCATGTGCAAATAGTGACACTTTGACCTCTTCTTTCTGATTTGTATCCCCTTGATCTCCTTTAGTTGTCTTATTGCTCTAGCTAGGACTTCAAGTACTATTTTGAAGAGATATGGAGACAATGGGCAGCCTTGCCTAGTCCCTGATTTCAGTGGGATTGATTTAAGTTTTTCTCCGTTGAGTTTGATGTTACCTATAGGCTTGCTGTGTATTGCCTTTACTATGTTTAGGTATGTGCCTTGTGTCCCTGATTTCTCCAAGACTTTAAATATGAATGGGTGTTAGATTTTATCAAATGCTTTTTTTGGCACCTAAGGAGATGATCTTGTGCTTCTTCTCCTTCAGTTGTTTATGTGGTGGATTACATTGATGGAATTCCATATGTTGAACTACCCCTGCATGCCTGTGATAAAGCCTACTTTGTCATGGTGGATGATTTCTTTTATGTGTTCTTGGATTCGGTTTGCAAGAATTTTATTGAGTATTTTTGCATCAATGTTCATAAGAGAGATAGGTCTGAAATTCTCTTTTTGTTAGGTCTTTGTGTGGTTTAGGTATCAAGGTGACTCTCACTTCATAGATTGAGTTTGATAATGTTCCTTCTGTTTCTATTTTGTGGAATAGTTTAAAGAGAATAGGCTTTAGTACTTCTTTGAAGATCTGGTAGAATTCTGAACTGAATCCATCTGGTCCAGGGCTTTTTTTTTTTTTTTTTGAAGGGAGACTGTTGATGACTTCTTCTATTTCCTTGGGAGATATAGGGCTATTCAATCTTCCTACCTGATCTTGACTTAGTTTTGGTAGATGGAATCTATGAAGAAAATTTTCCATTTCTTTTCGATTTTCAAATTTTGTGGCATATAGGCTTTGGTAGTAAGACCTAATGATTGTTTGGATTTCCTCGGTGTCTATAGTTATGTCCCCCTTTTTTATATAAATTTATTTATTTTTATCTCAATCATAGGTTAGGTACTTTGAATCCCAGGCGTAGCCCCCTCCCTCAGTTATGTCCCCTTTTTCATTTCTGACTTTGCTGATGTGCATAGTTTCTTTCTGCCTTTTAGTTAGTTTGGCTAACGATTTGTCTCTCTTGTTGATTTTTTTCAAAGAACCAGCTCTTGGTTTCATTGATTCTTTGAATAGTTTTATTTGTTTCTAATTGGTTGATTTCAGCCCTAAGTTTGATTATTTCCAGCTGTCTGCTCCTCTTGGGCGTGTTTGCTTCTTTTTTTTTTCTAGGTCTTCCAATAGGGCCATTAAGTTACTTGTGTGAGATGTCACAAATTTCTTCTTGAAGGCACTTAGTGCTATGAATTTTCCTCTAAGCACTGCTTTCATTGTATCCCATAAATTAGGGTATGTTGTAATTTTATTTTCATTGAATTCTAGGAAACCTTTTATTTCTTTTTTTTTATTTCTTTCTTAACCCAGCTGTCATTGGGTAGCAAGTTTTTCAGTTTCCATATGCGTGTAGGCTTTTTGCTGATTACATTGTTGTTGAGGTCCAGCTTTAGTCCATGGTGGTCAGATAGAATAAAGGGGATTATTTCAGTCTTCTTATATCTGTTGAGGCTTGCTTTGTGACCAACTATATGGTCTATTTTTTAGAATGTTCCATGAGGTGCTGAAAAGAATTTATACTCTTTTGAGTTTGGGTGAAAAGTCCTATAGACATCTATTAGGTCCATTTGATTTAGGACCTCTGTAAGTGCCTTTGTTTCCCTATTTGGCTTCTGTCTAGATGATCTGTCCCATGGTGAAATTGGGGTGGTGAAGTCTCCCAGTATTAAGGTGTTGGGATAGATGTGTGATTTAAATTTTAATAATGTTTCATTTATGAACATAGGTTCTCTTGTATTTGGGGCATAGATGTTCAGAATTGTGATGTCCTATTGGTGGATTTTTCCTTTGATAAGAATGTAGTGTCCGTCCTCATCATTTTTGATTACTTTTGTTTGAAAGTCTATTTTATTGGAAATTAGGATTGCTACCTCAGCTTGTCTTCTGGGTCTATTTGCTTGAAAAAAATTTTTCTAGCCCTTTACTCTGAGGTACTGTTTATCTTTGTTGAAGATGTGTGTTTCTTGGATACAGCAGAATGTTGGATCCTGTTTCTGAACCCATTCTATTAGTCAGTCTCTTTAGATTGGAGAGTTGAGTCCATTGATGTTGATAGATAAAATTGACCAATGAATTTTATTGTGGAGTTGGTGGTCTTACTGTGATCCATTGCTTTTTTTCTTTTAATTTTTGTTGGGATATTATCTGTAACCTGTGTTTTCTTGGGTGAAGTTGTTTTCATTGGATTGGAGTTTCCATTCTAGTGTCTTAGGTAGGGCTGGTTTGCTATGTAGATATTGCATAAATTTAGTTTTGTCATGGAATAATTTTTTTTTTCTCCATGTATGTTGATTGAGAGCTTTGCAGGGTATAGTAGTCTGGGTTGGCATCTGAGGTCTCTTAGAGTTTGCATGACACCTGTCCAAGACCTTCTGGCTTTCATAGCTTCTGATGAGAAGTCCAGTGTGATTCTGATATGTCTACCTTTATGTGTTACTTGGCCTTTTTCCCTTGCTGCTCATTCAGTGGCTGGGAAACCCTGCAGAGTCAGTATGGCCCTTAGCCTACCTGGGACACAGGGCGGATGGTGCTATGGTTCTGGGACTCCAAGGGAGGTCTGGCTGGGGGTCTGGCTGAGAGGCCAGTAGCTTCACCTCAGCCACTGCAGTCCCCAGGTAGTATGCTCTGAGCTGAGAATCTCTGCAAGTCAACTCTGCGAAGGGGGAGGGATGTCCGAAAAAAGTGAGTGCAGAGAGATCAAAAGATTGTCTCTCCATCCCCAAACAAGTCCACGGGTGACTGGAGACCAAAGTTCTCACCTCCTCCGATGATCCATCTCATCTAGAAAGCCTGACCCTTGTTTCCCTGGCTTCAGTTGTCCTTCCACTCACCAATTCTGGTGCAACAGCTCCTCTGCAACTCAGAGAATGTGTGCAGCTGCCGCCATCTTGAAAAGCCGCAGAATTTTTATTTTCTTTTCTGAAAAGGTAAATAGGGTATTATATACTAATTGAAATAAATGAATCCCCCTTTACAGCTGTAGATATTATTAATCTTATCATTCATGAAAAATTATATGTAGTCGGATTTACTGAATAAATAAGAATTAATTGAATGGTATTATGTATAACAGTGTTATTTGATTTGGGAGAAGTCTTATACTATAAAAAAATAAGATAAGACTTTAAATTTAATCGAAAGGGGTTGTGTTAGGCTTCATAAGGTCTTAGACGTATCTATGAAGGATATGGTGTTTCTGCATTACCATTATATGGACATGTGTAGAATTTTATGGGCATTAACTGTAACAGTTATAGGATGCTGATAACTAAAGTCAGGATACTTTTCCTCTGACCAAAACAATAATCCAACATGGGGTTTTGGGTGTCCAGATTTTCCTAAGACAATTCAGGACTTCAGATTCTTATCAAATTTATCTTCATTCCTACCATGTTACCAAAAGTCACTAAATAAAGTTAAGCACAGACTTGCTTCTCATCATTACCAGACACAGGATAATTAATTATACGTTAAACACTCAAATGGAGGTAGAGTTTCCAGGAGCAGAAGTAGGACTCTATGATGAGAAGACATCCTTCATGATTCTAATTGTCTTTGTATTGAGAATGCTTAAATGGAATTTTGATGTATTTATAGTTGATTGAACAATAATAGAATGAGTTAATTTCTGGCATGCTTTCTCTGTATCTGATTTATTATTTGCTGCTACAGTTTAGAATATAACTGTCACCCAAAATTTCCATAGTGAAAATTGTTCCTCAAATATTGATATTTTTAAAAATGATATTTTTAAAAACCCTCAGAAGTAAGATCCACTAGGAGGAAACAGGTCTCCGGAAGGCTTGGATTTTCACTGTATGTTAGTAATTATTCTCTTTTGCTGCCTCTTGTCTGCTGGGAAGGTTTCCATTGGTTTACCAGCATCTGTGACACCACAATTTACTGTTTCCTGACAGAATCAAGAGTCAACGAACCAAAGGACTGAAACTCTGAAATCATAAAGATGCACGTTGAATTTCTCTTATATTTTTTCATGTGAAAGAACCCTCACTGCAATTTCAGGGAATCAAAGAACAAGATAATGCAGGTTGTGTGAGTGTGTGTGTGTGTGTGTGTGTGTGTGTGTGAGAGAGAGAATTTTAACACTCAGTAATCTCTGAATATATAATAGTCATTTCATTATTTGTTTTGTTAATAATAATAATAAAACCTGTTCATAATGCATAAAATATACAGCAAAAGACTTACAAAAGAAAAAACATGCGATATTTAACTTTCTGTAAATTTAATAATTTAAATTTTTATCAGTAAATAACACTATAATGTATTTTAATACTAAAATTACCACATTTTTATTATTCATTTAGTGGACATCTAGCCTATTTTCACTTTATGGTTATAGGGAAGAAAAAAGAAATGAATATAGATGAGCAAGTACTTTGATGTAAGATATGACCAAGAGAATTATAATGAATCAAATGCTAGATATATTTATAGGTTTTAGGGGAAATACCACACCAATTTCCATTGTAAGTAAACCAGTTGGAAACCAACAATGACTACTAACCCCATTCTCCTGAATTTTCACAGCATTTGTTGTCATCCTCAATCTTAGGCCTTCTAACTGAAATATGGTAAAATGCAAACTATAGTTATGGCTTGTATCTCACTGGTGGCTCAGGATGT
Organism: Pachyuromys duprasi; assembly: GCA_028658305.1. NCBI lineage: Eukaryota > Metazoa > Chordata > Mammalia > Rodentia > Muridae > Pachyuromys > Pachyuromys duprasi. The sequence continues at coordinate 37,469,793 of CM053745.1, read as the reverse complement.
TGAGCATTAAAATATATTTTTGGCCATTTTTTTTCTTTTGGTGGGAGGAATACCCATTTTAGTTTCACACCACATTTTAAAAAATCTTTTATTGAAAATAGACTCTTTTCCTCAGACAATATAACCTAATTACAGTTTTCCAGCTGTTCCCTATCTACCCTCCCATTCAAATCTACTCTCTTTCTGTCTTTTACTTAAAAGATCAGCTTTATAAAATATATTTAAAATACAAAAAAAAATAAAATATACAGCAAGAGAAAACAGTAACAATCACATTGAAGTTGGAAAAGACTAATGTTCACAAGGAAATGGTGACAAGAAAAGGCATAAGAATCCACGATCTACTTGTTCACACATTCAAGATTCCCATAAATATACCCAACTAAAAGTCATGATACAGACACAGAGGACCTGCTGAAGACCTGCGTAGTTCCTGTGGATGCTGCTTCAGTGTTTTTGAGTACATAACAAGTCTTGCTCATATTGATTTAGAGGTCCTTATTTTCTTGTGTAGGAGATTTTAAGGAGATATTCCATTTAGGTATAATTTTTCATGGACTTCTCTCTCTCTCCTTGCATATGTGTGTGTTGGTGTGTGTGTGCAAGAAGTCTCTCTGTGGGTCTGTGTATTTGTTTCCATCTACTGCAACATGAAACTTCACTGATTATGGCTAAAAAAGGCCCTGGTTATATTTGTCTTTCGGAACTTAAGATACCGTACTCCATTGTGTAAAAGTACCACAATTTCTGTATCCATTCCTCAACTGAGGGACATCTGGGTTGTTTCCAGGTTCTGGCTATTACAAATAAAGCAGCCACGAACATGGTTGAGCAAATGTCCTTGTTGTGTACTTGAGCATCTTTTGGATATATGCCTAAGAGTGGTATAGCTGGGTCTTGAGGAATCACTGTTCCTAATTGTCTAAGAAAGCGCCAAATTGATTTCCAGAGTGGTTGTACAAGTTTGCATTCCCACTAGCAATGGAGGAGGGTTCCTCTTTCTCCACAGTCTCTCGAACATGCATTGTCACTAGAGTTTTTGATCTTAGCTATTCTGGAGGGTGTAAGGTGAAATCTCAGAGTCGTTTTGATTTGCATCTCTCTGATGGCTAAGGACATTGAGCATTTCTTTAAGTGTTTTTCTGCCATTCTATAATCCTCTACGGTCAGTTCTCTTTTTAGCTCCATACCCCATTTTTAATTGGATTATTTGGTTTCTTGCTTTTTAACTTCTTGAGTT
>CM053745.1:37450055-37468053 GCA_028658305.1 Pachyuromys duprasi | reverse complement strand
AAAACTCAAGTGACAACACATGCTGGAGAGGATGTAGACAAGGAGGAACCCTCCTCTATTGCTGGTGGGAATGCAAATTTGTACAACCACTCTGGAAATCAATTTGGCATTTTCTTAGACAATTAGGAATAGTGATTCCTCAAGATCCAGCTATACCACTCCTAGGCATATACCCAAAAGATGTTCAAGTATACAACAAGGACATTTGCTAAACTATGTTCGTAGCTGCCTTATTCGTAATAGCCAGAACCTGGAAACAGCCCAGATGTCCCTCAGTTGAGGAATGGATACAGAAATTGAGGTACTTTTTCACAATGGAATACTATTCAGCAATTAAAAATGAGGAAATCATGAAATTTGCAGGCAAATGGTGGGATCTGGAAACGATCATCCTGAGTGAGGTATCCCAAAAGCAGAAAGATGCACATGGTATATACTCACTTATATAGACCTATAAGATAGGATAAAACTACAGAAATCTATACACCTAAAGAACATAAACAAGAAAGAGGACCTGGGGTAAGAGGATTAATAATCACTTAGAAAGTCAAATGGGACAGACATTGCATGTAGGATTAAACAAGTAGCAGGACAAGAGCCAGCCACAGAGGGCCTCAAAAACACTCTTCTTAGCAGTGTATCAAAACAAAGATTAAGAAACATAACCAAACCTTTGGCAGAGTGCAGGAATCATATGAAAGAACGGGGAGTTAGTATGACCTGGAGAGGTCAGGAGCTCCACATCAACCAAATATATCAGGGCACAGGGGTCTTTTATGAGACTGTCTCTCCAACCAAGGACCATGTATGGTTATAACCTAGAACCCCTACTTGTATGTAGCAAATGGTAGCTCAATTCCCAAGTGGGTATACTAGTAAGGGGAACAGAAACTATTTTGGACATGAACTCAATGGCTGACTCTTTGACCTCCCCATCCCCCGAGGGAGGAACAGCCTTGCTAGGCCACAGAAGAGGACATAGTAGCCATTCTGGAAGAGATCTGATAATCTAGAGTTAGGTGGAAGGGGAGGAGGTGCTCCCCTATCAGTGGACTTGGAAAGGTGTAGGGAGGAGATGAGGGAGGGAAGGGGGGCGGGAATAGGGAGAGAGTTCGTGAGGGGGCTATGGCTGGCATACAAAGTACATAACCTGTGATTAATATAAAATAAAAATGAAAAAAAAGTAACCCATAGGCAGCTTAATCTCCATAGGGGTTCTATAGTAAGGGGAGCAGGGACTGTCTCTAACATGGACTCATTGGCTGGCTCTTTGATCACTTCCCCCCGGGAGCACAACCTTGCTGGTCCACAGAGGAAGATTATGCAGCCAGTCCTGATGAGACCTGATAGGCTAGGGTCAGATAGAGAGGAGGCAGTCATCCCCTATCAGTTGACTAGGGGAAGGGCATGGGGGAGGATTGGGAGGAAAGGTGGGACAAGGAAGAGTTGACAGCAGAGGCTATAACCAGAGAACAAAATGAATAAATTTCAAATAATAATAGTAATAATAATAAATGTATCTCCTCAACTAAGGTCTTCTTTAGCTACAATATTGATTCACTTTTAGTTTAATATCTTAAAATATATGTTTTGTTCCATGTTTGAACCAAAGAGCATAGGTTATTCTCAAACATTTTACAGTATTTATCCAAAAGCTAATTTATAAAATCTAAAGTTGAGCTATATATACTTTATATTATAGAAACTTTGAAAACTACTTAGTGACAGTGCAGTCATTGTTAATAGAGGAGAATCTATACCAGTATACCTTATCAACTATCTAAATAGATTTGTGCTTTTACCCACAGAAAAATATAGTCTTCACTCATTAAGAAACTTCTCTTTGGAGCACGCAGAGATGACTACCAAAAACCAGAACAGAATTGTGGAACCTAGTCCCAGAGTATACATCTACAAAATATTCCTACACCAAACACCCAGGAAACATAGAGGAAGAGGGGACAGAAAGAATTTAAGGGCCAGAGGACCAGAGAACTTGCTCTAAGATTATGTCTCCTAGTTGTGTCAAAAACTATCTCCATAAAGTTTCTCCAACATGACTTCCCCACCATGAGTTGAAGAAGGACAACACAAATGAACATACTTCAGTAGACAGAGAAAAACTCATGAGGACTCAACTCTACACAACAAACTGCAGGCAACTAAGGAAAAGTGAGAGCAGAAGTGGGTGGTGTTTCTGAAAGAGAGCACACCAATTGGCTGCCCATTTCTGAATGGTCATTCCTAGTGTATATACAAGTAAAAATATATGGTTGGAGGACAAGGCAGAAATTTTGGAGTTCATGTAATAATAATAAAAATGCAATAAGAATAGAAATATAGGCCATTAACGAGGACAGTTATGAGGGTGGTAAGGGAGATTTCAGAAGGAGGAACAAAAAGAACTGTTCTTATTATACTATAATTACAAAACAATCTACTTCAGACTGGAACTGTCAACCTCTTGTGTCAGGAGTATTCTTCAAGAAGATCAGGGAGTTCTAGTGGTTTGATAGTGTGTGTTGTGCCTCAGTTGAACTCTGTTGTGGGATCTGTGTTGCTGGCTTCATGCTCTGTGCTAGAAGCTGTGAGCACCACAGGCTGGTCTCCCCTCTGGTCTGGAGGTTTGGCTCTTCACTCTTTGCCAGAGGCTTTGTGTCCCCCTTTCATATGACCACTGGGGGCGCTGCTCTGGTCAGGAGGCTCTGAGCTCTGCCCTGAGCTTGCTGCTAAAGGCTCTTCTCTGGACTGGAGCCTTGGCGCCTCCTTCTGGGTCAGGGGCTGTGTACCACGGTCTGAGATGGTATTTGGGGCACCTCGGTCTGGACCTGATACTATGGGTCCCAATCCAGGGTGGTGGCTGGGTGTGCCTAGGGGTGTGGATCTGACCGGTGCAGCCCGCGGTATCTGAGTGAAACTCAGTCCATCTGGGGTACCGTGTGCCCCAGCCCAAGATGGCGGCTTAGGCGCCCAGCCCGGCTGTGCACAGCCTGTCTCCCTCCGGAGTTTTTCCTGGGAATAGCTGGGTGTCCCTTGGACTTTTCCACTTGATTTCCCCACTGTAGGAATTCTGCTCACCTGGCAGTTGCAAAGGCTGGTGTTTTAGGTCCCAGATCTCAGTCTCCCTGTCACTGTGCCTACACTACTGTCCTGCTCTTCAGATACAGTGTCCTCCTGGGGCAGCCATCTTGGATCCTCCCTACAAAACAATCTAATCAAAATATATTCATAGCTTACCCTTTTTATATTTTAAGGTCAATTTAAAACAGTAAAAATAAATATTTTTCTTTTATTTAAAAAATGCCTTGCCTGTTTTACCCATTTGTTCTATCAGTGTTCATTGTTCTATAACAACTATCTGTTTTTGCTTTTGAAATATATCACTTGTCTTTCATTTTAATGCATACTCTACTTTCTTGAAATTGTACATTTTAAATGCCAAGCCTTATGTTAACATACAGCTTGATCCCACATTTTTGCATATTCAACACTGTTCTATTTCATTTAATAGAGATCTTACTAAATAACCTAAGGTAAATAATTTGTTCTGTTTTCAAGTTGATTTTTAAATTAATTTATTTCTTGATTTATTACAATTTATTTACTTTGTATTCCAGCTGTAGCCTCATCTCTTATCCCCTTCCAAACCTACCCTACTTACCTCTTATCCTCCCATGTCCCTCCTCAAGTCCACTGATATGTGAGGTCCTCCTCCCCTTCCATCTGAACCTAGCCTATCAGGTTTCATGAGGACTGGTGGGTATCTTCCTTCTCTGTGGCCTGGTAAGGCTGCTCCCCACTCAAAGGGGACGGGTGATCAAAGAGCCAGCCACTGAGTTCATGTCAGAGACAGAATCTGTTCCCTTTACTTGGGAAACCACTTGAAGACTGAGCTGCCATGGGCTACAACTGTGCAGGGATTCTAGGTTATCTCCATGCACAGTCCTTGATTCCTTGGTTGAAGTATAAATCACAGAAAAGACCCCTGAGCCCAGATGTTTTGGTTCTGCTGCTCTCCTTGTGGAACTCTTGTTCCCTCCAGGTCTTTTGTCTCCCCGTTCCTTTTTAAGATTTCCTGCACTCTGTCCAAAGTTTGGCTGTGAGTTTCAGCATCTGCTTCTATTCCCTCTTGGGTAGAGTCTTTCAAAGGCCCTCTGTGGTAGGCAACTGTCTTGTTTCCTGTTCTGCCTCTCTTCAGATGTCTAGCCTGATTGCCTTTCTGACTGAGAATTGATCATCTTACCCAGAATCCTCCTTATTGCTTAGCTTCTTTAGGTGTACAGATTTTAATGTGTTTATCCTACATTATGTGTCTAATATCCACTTATAAGTGAGTATATACCATGTGTGTCTTTCTGCTTTATACCATGTGTGTCTTTCTGCTTCTGGGATACCTCACTCAGGATTATCTTTTCTAGTTCCCACCATTTGCCTGCAAATTTCATTATTTTCTTGTTTTTAATTGCTGAGTAATATTCCATTGTGTAAATGTACCACAATCTCTATATTCCTCTGTTGATGGACATCTGTGTTGTTTCCAGGTTCTAGATATTATAAATAAAGCTGCTACAAACATGGTTGAACAAATGTCCTTCTTGTATACTCGAGTGTATTTTGGATATATGCCTAGGAGTGGAATAGATGGATCTTGACGTAGCAGCATTCCTAATTTTCTGAGAAAGCACCAGATTGATTTCCAAAGAGGTTGTACAAGTTTACATTCCTACCAGCAATAGAGGAGGGTTCCCCTTTCTCCATACCCTCTCCAGCATGTGTAGTCATCTGAGTTTTTAATCTTAGCCATTCTGATGTGTGTAAAGTAAAATCTCAGGGTAGTTTTGATTTGCCTTTCCTGATTACTAAGGATGTTGATTGTTTCTTTTGATGTTTTGATCTTTTTAAATTATTGTCATTTACTACAGTTTATTCAATTCCTATTCCAGCTGTGGCCCCTCCCTTGTCTCCTCCCAATCCTACCCTTCCTCCCTCTTCTCCTCTTATACCCTTCTCCTAGTCCACTGATAGGGGATGTCCTCCTCCCCCTTTTATTTGACCCTAGCATATCAGGTCTCATCAGGAGTGATTGCATTGTCTTCCTCTGTGGACTAGCAAGGCCACACCCCCAGGTGGAGGTGATCAGAGAACTTTTCTTTAACTGTTTCTCTTCCACTTGCTATTCCTCTACTGAGAATTCTCTGTTTAGCTCTGTACTCCATTTTTTAAATGGTTTACTTGATTTGTTGCTTTTTAACTTTTTGAGTTCTTTCTGTTTTTAATTGAAATAGAATTATCTCACCTATAATTTCCTCCATCCAAAACCTCCCAGGAACCCTTCCTTAAACATTTCTCAAGCCCTACAATCTTAAGTTGACAGGCTGATTTTTTTTTTATCATATTTGTTATGATATGTGTGGTGACATATAACAAATATATATATATATATATATATACAGGCATATGTACATATGTATAATACCTGATAATCTATTTTTTATTGTTTTTGTACATATGATTTCAAGGACTGATTTACTTCTAAATATTGAATATTTTTGATATTTATATTTAACTGAATTTCCTCAGTATGCATTCAGAAATAATCTGTACATTATTCTCTGTACATTACACCATGATTCATGAAATGAACACTTAAAGGTGAGCTATTGACTTTCCTCCTGGAAAATATCTTTATCCCAATTCTCAGCATACTGATGGAAAATCAAAGTGAATTAACAAAAACATCGTCATATAAAAGTCAAAGGCTTATTGCATATGCTAACACTGACTGTAGGACTGAATTAGAGAAGCATATGGAATGAAAATTCTTAAGAGACAGTGTGGAGCCAGACTTAGCCACCACAGTACACCTTGAAGTACAGTTGTGATGAAGAAACAGGAAGCAAAGATAGACAAGGAGAGCAGCCACATGTCATATTGACAAGATTACTTGAAATTCTTTGAAAATCAGATCACTACAGAAAGCATTCCCCAAAGTGTGATTGTCAAGAGTTAGAATGAAAAAGCTTTCAAATGGAAAAGAAAATCGTTAATGCTGCTCTTGACTATGTAGGCACTGAGAAGATGTTGAAAACTGACAGCAGTCACACCATCGATGGTGGTAGCAGCTGAGACGTGTCCATGGGAATAAACCTTATTCTAGTTAAGGCAGACACTTCTAACAGACTAAGGACACTATTATTAGTTTAAAAACTAAGGATTTTAATTAATTAATTAAATTTATTTATTCATTTATTTATTGCCATTTATTCACTTTGTATTCTGGCTGTAGCCCCTCCCTTGTTTCCTCCCAATCCCACCCACCCTACTTCTTCACCTCCTATGCCTCTTCCCTAGCCCACAGATGGGGAGGACTTCCTTTCTTTCTATCTGAACCTAGGGTATCAGGTCTCAGTAGGGCTGGCTGCATCATCTTTCTCTGTGTCCTGGCAAGGCTGCCTTCCCTTGGGGGAAGTGATCAAAGAGCTGGCCACTGAGTTCATGTCAGAGACAGTCCCTGCCCTCCATTACAAGGTCTGCAGAGACTGATACTCTGACTAAGGAAAATGCATGGAGAGGACCTAGACCCCTACTCAGAGGAAGCCTACAGGCGGCTTAGTTTCCAAGTATTTTAATTTTTAAAAGAATGCATGTGAATATTTCTGCAAACAATTGACAAATTATTTTAAGAATTTCATAACTGTATACAAAATTGAGCTGAAGAGTATGACACCAGTCTGTTTTGATGAAACTAACAGTAATATATTAGGAATATATGTAAAGGATATTTTTGAAAAACTGAAATAGTAGATGATTCTAGCAATGACAAGGCAACACAATAAGAAACAAAGTTTGAAAATTAAGTAAAACTTGGTATCAAAGAATTTTCTTTTTTATTCACTTTTAAAACATTTATTTATATTTTTACAAATTACAGTTTGTTTGCTCTGTATCCTGGCTATAGCCCTTCTCTCCTCCCCTCCCAATTCCACCCTCCCTCTCTCATCTTCTCCTGTGCCCCTCCCCAAGTCCACTGATAAGAAGGCCCTCCTCCCTTTATAGCTGAACCTAGCCTATCAGGTCTGATCAGGATTGGCTACATTGTTTCCTCTGTGACCTGGTAAAGCTGTTCCCTCAAGAAAATAGCAATGACAATTATGGTACTCTTTAAAATATTTAATTTGGCCATCTTTAAAGATTTGGGAACCAAGAAGCACAGCTTCTATGATAGTTTGCAAGTATTTGAGGGCTTAAATGTGGCATGCTCAACTTTGATAACTTACCTCCAACTCATGACCAGCATAAAATCTGGTTTTAAATCTGTATTAAATACAGAGCTTCAGGAAACATTTTTAAAGTAAGTTAAGCTCACCAGATTGAAAAGGAAAACTTTTTTGTGACTTTTTATCAGTTTTAGCATAATTAACTGCCCCAAATTAAATAATAAACAAAAAAGAACACATGAAGTAATCTAGATGTAATTTTATGATGTATATGATGTTAGTAAAAAGAAACCTGTAAAGTAAGTCTACTTAGCTTTTGAGTCATGCTGAATGAAGTTTACCTCAACTTCCAAGATCTCTACATAGGAGAGTTATTAAGAATAAACCATGTTCCAAAAAGAGTCTAATTTGTCTGTACCACAGAGAGAGGGAGTCTATGCCCAACACTGCTTGGATGACCAGGAACCTGAGGCTGTATAATACAGAGACCTAATAGAAAAAAAAGTCAATAAAATTATTCCTAATGATATTCTTGTATACTCTTGGATGTAGTGTGGGGCCTAACAGAACCAAAGACGCTACCTGTTGGCAGCTGTCAGGAGCATATGCAGAGACCTACAGCCAAATATTAGCCAGAAAGAGAGTCCAAAGTGGAGATCTCCATTCGATTCTTTCCCTTGGAATTCTGGGAACCCCATGGAAGAGGCGGAGGAAGAAACGTAGGAGCCAGAGTAGTCAGGGACACCACAAGAGCATGGCTCACAAAAACAACTGAACAGGACACATATAGGGCTCACAGAGCCTGAAGGGGCAATAACAGAACCTGTGTGGGTCTATGCTAGGTCCATTGCATACATGTTACACTTGTGTAGTTTCATGGGTTTTGTGGTATTTCTAACTGTGGGAGTGAGGTGTTTCTGACTCTTTCATGTGCTCTCCGGACCCTTTCCTCATACTGCATTGCCTTACATAGCCTTGATACAAGGGTTTGTGCCTAGTCTTATTGGATCTTGTTATTCAGCATTCAATGGATATTCCTTGGAGGCCTTCTCTTTTCTGAAGGAAAACGTAGGAAGAGTGGGTCTCATAAAAAGGGAAGAGGGGTTGGTTAGTGGGAAGACTGAGCGGGGGACTGATCAGGATGTATTGAACACAAAACATAATAAAACTTTAAAAACAGAATTAGATACATGGTAAGTAGAATTAACATGGTTTCTTAGAGTGAGTTTCTATGGTCTGTTTTGTAACAGACTTTAGAGTTTGTAAATCTAATTTGGTGTTTACCACTTTGATCTTTGACCAACTGCAGGAATTAAGCAAATTCTTTACTGAGTTATTTGAACATATTTACTTGTGCCTTCTTAGAATACTATTACAGCCAGTATGCTTACTAGTAGGCATGTGTTTATTATAAATTTTAGAAGTCTCATTTTTGAAAAAATGTCTACTTCTAAAATGTAAATATAATTTAAAAAGCATTTTCTTCTGTTAACATGTTAGAGCTATTTGGAGATACAGAGTGACTTGACCAACAAAATCAAATATCCTCAAAATCTCTGAAGAAAAATAATATGTAAGAATAAATGAATAACTAACCACATTCATCTGATTATTTTTTCAAGTGTGTATTTTGGGCTGTGTTAATTTCATTTTATTTAGACGTCCTCGATGTAAGCAAAGTAAAACTTTGACTGTTGCACATTTACAGCTATGAAGAAAAACTTTTTTTCACAGCAAAACCTTCTCTTGGATAATACTTTTATGTGATGTTAAATACAACTGTATAACTCTAAAACAAATAAATAAATATAAAATTAATAAGGAAATATTTTATACTGTTTAGTAATAATCTAGATGAAACATATTTTAACTAATTCTACCTATAATAATTACTGTATAAAGAGCTGGGATTTGAACAATTCTTATAAGCATGAAACAAAGCTTACATTTCAGAGATGGCCTGCAGTTCCAAGTAGTTTTGCTGTCTCTTTGAATACAATTTTACTGGACCCTTACAGTCATCTGAAAAGGTAGGGGACAAAAATTAATTAAATATGTATGTGTGTGTGTGTGTGTGTGCATACACTACACCCCCAAGTTCTGGGTTATTTCCATAAAATTTATTCAGAGATCAGTTGCTGACCTGAAAGCCTATTTTAACCATTAGTGTGCATGTTCACATTACATCTCAAAAGAACTGGTTCAAGATTCTGTGCTTTTGTGACTCATTTTCTCTATAGTACATTGCTTATAAAAAATCATCACAATATGCATGTGTAAAGGGTGGCATTTGACTAATTTCTGGTCAACACTAATAGAAAAATTCTTGTTTGTAGTTTGCCTGTGGTTTATCTACTCTACTTGACATGTAAATTTCACACTTTTAAAATCGATCTAAGCAACAATAATAATTTAGCTGCCTCATGAGTCCTTATTACCTTTACTCAAGGAATTTCCTTGTTTGAAACAGCAGGTTAAACAGTGACATTTTAATAGAATAACATAAAATGACATGTATATTACTTAAGACATCTTTGGCTGCAAATGTCAGAAAATTAACTCAATCCACAGTAATCAAAAGTGATTTTGTTAGCTCAGAGTACATTCTCAATTATTTTAATTAATATGTGCACATATGAATACACATACATTATATTTTGTCAGGGCAGGGGGAAGAACAGAATGCATGTCAATTTCTAAAGAATTACAGAACATTTAACTCTTCTTAATGTAGACTTCCTTTTGAATACATGTTTTATAATTTCCTCTCTTTCTCTTTCCTCTCTTCTATTGTCCTATGCCTTTTTGATCTTTCTCCAAACATAACTTCCTCACTACTTTGCACCTATCAAGTGTAGAAAATGTTTCAGTGGTAGAAACAAAACAAAACAAACAAAAAACTCAAAGAGAATGGCAAGAAAGATTATATAAACATATATATGAGTAGAGAAATTGATATATTCTAAAATAAAAAGCACTGTGTACTGACACAACATTACATGAAGATATTACTAACCTCACATGAAAGATTACGATTAAAACTATTGTAAATTTTTTACATTATAAGATCTGAATAAAATACAGATGACCTTCTAGTGTTGAGGTCTTACCATCAAGATGTAGTTTTATATAGGCAAATATTCCAAAACCTAAAACACTTCTGCTCTGTACCATTTCACAAATGGAATTTTCAAACTCTGTTGTGAACCGTATAACTGTCTGAGTAGAGTTACAAAAGAATAATGCTGTCTGGCTGGCGATAAAGGCAAGGGTTTATCTAAATAGCCAGATTCGGGAAGTTCTGTCATAACCAGGTAGAGATACAGAAGACAAAGTACGCATTACTGGAGCTGCCGCTACAGGGAAAGTGACAGAAATGCAAGGGAAGGAAAGAAATAATGAGTTTTCTGTGTGTCCTACCAGTGCGTTCCACTGACTAAACTTAGTCTTTCTGACTTGAGAGACTGAAAGAAGACCTTGTCAGGTCAGAAGCTGTACCAAAAATAACTGAAAGCAGCATATACTTGGGCATACATACCAAAAGAATTTGGTACATTCTTCTTGGATATGGTAATTGGTGATAGGATGGGTGTGTAATTATTTTTGCATTGAGATTGATTTTTTACTGAGGTTTTCCAGTATAGCAAGTCCTGGATTTACTTACGTGTGTATTTGATACATTTGTGAAAACAAAATATAGCTTTTAAATAGTTTGGTCATGGGAAACCATCCAGTAATACTCAACTACTTCAAGTTTTTCTGTTGACATTGTTTTTTTAATGTTTTCAGTTTCAGCATATTTGTTGAGGAAAAGCAGTTGTCCTTGGTATACTCAAGACTCTAGAAGTTCACAGTGGCAACAATCAACAACAGCAAAAAAGCCCCTGAACAGACTAAGTGCATGTGAGGCATAATGACTTGTACTGCAAGGTGACATATAAAGAAATGTTGAAAACACGACAGTCCTTGAGGAGACGAAAAGGACCCAAACAGCAATCCTGTTGTACTTGATATTTGTTTCCCCTGCCTGGGGCTGAATAATTTTCTTGCTGATGCGTTCAGTGAAAAAAGGCAACAATAATCCTTTCAGGATTCTCTCATTTATAATACACAATGTTTGCTTACCCGTTATTTCCTACCTAAATTGCTCTGGTATAAGAAACGCATGACATAGCCGTCATTTTCTCTAAAGATAGGTTCAATTTAATATGCTGTCCTGTTCAGCAAAATATTTTGTACTAACCTTGGATGCCTAATGAGGCAAGGTTCTGTTTCTTTTCTTTCCTGTCTGAAATTCTTGTGTTTATTTCTGTTTTTGATTTCATAGACGATCAATGAGTAACAGTAGGGGAAGCTTTATTCTCCTCCACACTTGGAAGCATGCAAGCATTTTGTTACTCAGAACTGCGACGGGCATGGCTAACCTTTTGCTTGTTCCCACTCGTTTCCCTAATACCTCAATCCCTTGCTGATTTTCATAACAGTTCAGAAGCTGTGACAAGCTAGAACTCCTCCTTCAAGCCAGCTCCCGACTCATGCCTAGTTCAGTGTCAGGTCTGATTTCATAGCGTTACCTCCTGTTGTGCTCATTGTCTTCTTTGCTTATCTTTCACTTCCACAATGGATAAACTTTTCTTGAATCCCAGAAGTCTTCCTGTGCATAGTTTAGCCCTGTGTCCAGGACTAAAAGAGTGTTTGGTACATTCAAACTTTTCTTTAAATATTTGTGTACTGCTTGGCACTATTATAAGGACTAGATTTTATTAAATATTTTAACCTCCAGAGATTACATATTCTAACACATTAGAAGGGCTTGAGTTGACATACAGAGGAATGAAGTGACTTAAATATAAAATAATAGCATTCAGCAAATCTTTATTGAATAGAGACAGCATAAAAAGGGAATAACCTATGCCTCCTCTGAAAGTTCATTTATTTATTGATTAATACATTCAACATATAATTAGTGTCTGTATGTACTGATTTGATTGTGTACTAGGCCATTTCAGTTAATAAATGAATTATTTGCTATCTTGTAGCATATTTTATGAAAACAAACAGTAACTAGAAAAAATTTACTTATATCTTAATTATACTTTGAATAAATAACTAAGAGCCAACAATTCCAGAGATTTTAGCATTAATAGGTAGTATGAGAATTCCTTAATTTTAGGGGTATTTCCTACTTGGCATATGATGACTAAAGTACAGATATATATGTGTTTTTTACATTATGACTGATAGTCCAATTAGTAGCTATACATATTTTTTCATTAGTAGCTCAAATAATTTTTATGTGAAACGTGAGAATACTAAAACAAAATAGAATAGAAATATCTAACATTCTTATTTTTCACATTATTTGTCAAACTCACATGATGAGAATTTATATCATTTCATAAATTCTGTTATTGAATGTAAAAAACACTATGAACCTTAAAATGATTAGCTGTGAGAATTGCTACAGTGTCCACATGCTAGAATAAAAGGTCCTCAGAAAGACAATTAGTGCTTTAGACAATTACACTGGATTGAACAAACCTTTCATTCACCTCTCCCCACTCAAAAATTCATCTGTGAGAGGGCAATGAAGGAGCACCAGTAAGTGCTATGGATAGTGAAGTCAAGGTGATATCTTATGTCCTATACACCAGCGGAAAAGCTGATTATTGCACTGGGAGACATGTCTGGCAGAGGGCAGTGTTGGTTTAGTGAGGAGAAATGATGTGGAAATATCTTTATAGGGTAAGGGCCTAAGAGGTTTCCTTGACCTAGTTTCTGACAAAGTGAATCACAAAAGTCAACCCATAAAAAGAGAGAATCCCTATGGCATAAGAGGGCAAGAGGAACTTCATTAGACAAAATGCAATACCAAGGTCTAGTGTGTTTACTCTGAAGTAGAGATACATAAGGGTTGCAGTTATGAGAGTAAGTACTATTGTAATGGTTGCCAGTGAGCTCAGTTCTGATCACGGTTAGGGCAGATCTGAGCTTTAGGCATTTGCAAGAAAGAATTCTCTGTGAATTTCATTTGAAAATATTGGCTAATTCTTTAACTTAGGAATAGATAAGATGCTAGTAGTTAATACATTGTTTCAGAACTAATTCACTAAAGTTAGAAAGAAAGATGAGTTTTACTTACTGTATTGATTAGTTCTGTTTAACTTGACAAAAGCTAGAGTCATTGGTAAGAGGAATCTTCAACTTAGAAAACATCTCCATCTGATGGGCCCGTGGGCAACTCTAGGCATTTTCTTCATCAATTATTGACATCTAAAGACCCAGCCTATTGTGAGTGGTATCACTACAGGGTAGGTCGTCTTGAGTTGTCTGGTACGCAGGCTGAGAGATAGATCCCTGGTAGGCAGACCAGTAGTAGGAATCCTCCATGGTCTTGGTTCAAGTTCTTGCCTCGAGGTCCCTGCCTCAAGCATCTGCCCTATCTTCTCTCTCAATGATCTTGCAAAAAATGGAACTACAAATCTTTTCTCACTAAGCTGCTTTTGGCCATGTTTATAACATCAGAAGAATAGCAGTCTAAGACATGTAACAACTCCATGACTACTGGTAACACCAAAGGAGATTGTATGTGTTTGTGTGTGTGTGGGTGTGTGTGGTGTGTGTTCAAAGCTGCAAATACTCAAGTAGGCATTAAGATTCTTACCATAGCTTCTTCTAAGCAGGTGAGTCTACTAATATACAATAAAATTAGGGCAAAATTTGTTTTGAAATTGATAGAGCCAAGATCTAAGTCTAGACAATAACATGGCAAGCTTGTGATAGAAAATATCTTAAGTTCTAGTGAATAACTTATAGCATGGTAATGATAGTAACAGCAGAGGCAGAGAACACAGAATGGTAGAACATTATTGTTCTTTCTTTAGTAATTGCTTCAGGCCATCAAAAAATATACACAAGTGACTGGGTGTGGTTAATTTCTTATATCCTGGGAATACATTATAATTTATGTTTTTCTATCTATTTAAACACATCTTCTCTGTTTCCTATCTCCCATTTATATTTTTCTACTTCATACAATTGACGTTGATTAACAAATGTTTAATATTTTATTATTATCTTCACTTGAGGAGTAAAAATATTTTCAAAAATATTTTCTTGTGTCAGTAATTCTCTAATAAATTTAAGAATACTGGAATTCTTCTTAATCATTCATGCTGAGTATTATAAGGAAAAGAAAAGAAATGAAAAGAAAACCTGGGTGAGTGATAATCTGGTAAAATATGTTTTTCACAGTTCTGGATATTGAATGTCACTATGGCATGATCAAGCTGAATGCAGTCTTTCAGGTTACAGAATACTGACTTCTTATATTCTCATAGTCAAGGAGACAAATTACTGTGTGCAGTCTGTTTTATAAAGATAGATATCATGTTCATGATAAATCTTGTGATCTAATTATTTCTAAATGTGTCATCTCCTACTACCATCAGCTTGAAGTGTAGGATTTCAAAATGGATTCTGAGGAAGAAAAATTTCCAACACGTAGCAATAAGGGCATTTTTAATATTTCAGTGCTTCATGCAAAAATACTCTCTGAATAGTATATTGATTTTTATTAGAACTTTCAAGGTTTATTCTTTCAAAAATAATGTTAACATATGTAGGAAAACTAAGAGTAAGAGGATCTTATAACATGTACTTTCCCTGATTCCAGTGCAGGAAACAAAACTAGTAGAAATAAAAAATAAAAAAAGTGCCCTTGCCTTTTCTTTGCTCTGAGCAGTTTTGGAATGAGCTAACCATTAAGTCATCTTTGTAATTGCCTGGCCCTGCCTAAGGGAGTAAGTTACTGCTAATAAATATCTGTCCAATTGAATCACGCAGTTGTTCTTTATTCCTACGATGTTTTAGAATTTGTATTTTTAAAAGAATAAAAATGAGAAGGAAGTAAAATGTAATGTCTTGGGTTCCATCTCTATAGGTATGAGCAAACTTGATTGATACATGGGCAACCCAAGACTCTGCTTTTCAGGAATGTACTTCGTAAAGGTGACCTTACATCATACAAACAAGGCAACTTGACATTTTCAGGGATTTTCTTCTTCTGAATCTATTATCACACTGCTAAAAGAAGCTGGATTCTTTGTCCAATTAGGCAAAGTTCAAGTACTGTTGTGATAAATTCTATTAAAATGATCTTATCTTCATCTGTAAACTAATGCTCAAAAGGTAACTAAGGCTCATGTTTTTAATCTTTTAAACTCAAAGTTAGTTTAAAAACTCTTTAAATGCTATCTTGCTCATAGATAAGAATAATCTTCAAAAGTTGAAGTTTTGTTTTTATGTTTTTCAGTCTTTCTAATCTTTATAAATATCTCATGATTGATATTTGTATTGCAAAGCTTCACTGCCTTTTTAATTGAAGCAAAAATCTTAGCAATAAAATTACAGAGATATCATAGGAATAAACATATTTCATCAATAACGAAAGTAAGATTTTTAGATAAGTGAAACAGCATATCTTCTATTCAGCAGAAGATATTTTCTTTGGTTGGCATTCATTCACTTTCTTATGCGAACCATGACACAGACTGTTTTCCTCTCCTAATATGACATTATCCCATGATATTAACTGTAATAAATTATAAGTTATCCTTAAAGGTGGGGGAGGTGGAGGAAGAGAGTACTGGATGAGGCAACTGGAATTGGGGGGGGGGCATCTCTATAATGATATAGGAACCTCGTGCAATGGAAATTCCCAGGAATCTACTATAGTGACCCTAGCTAAAAGTACTAGCAATAGGTGATAGTTCACCTAAACTGTCCACCTTCTGTAATCAGGCAAGACTTCCAGTGGAGAGGCTGGAACACCAACCCCACCACAAAACCTTTGGCTTACAGTTTGTCTTGCCTATAAGATGTGCTGATATAAAAGTAGCACAGAAATTGTGGGAGTTGTCAACCAATGACTAGTCCAGCTTGAGACCCATGCAGTGAGAGGGAGCCCAACCCTGACATTGTGCAAATGTCCAGGACCTAAAGGCTGAATATCCTAAGGACATAGGATAGAAAACTATACCTATTAAGAGTCCCTCTTAAACTCAAAATAGTCATCAGAGAGGCTTCATCCAGCAACTGATGAAAAAAGATGCAGAGATCTACAACCAAATATTAGGCAGAGCTCAGGGAATCCTGCTGAAAAGGGAATTAAGGATTATTGGAGCCAGAGAGATCAAGGACACCACAAGAAAACGAACAGAATCAACTAACCTAGGGGCTCGCAGATACTGAACGGACACACCAGGGAGCCTGCGTAGAACTGACATAGGCCCTTTGCATATATGTTATAATTGTGTAACTTGGTCTTCTTGTGGGACAAGTAGCAGTGGGACCAAGGGCTATCGCTGACTCGTTTGCATGCTTTTAGGACCCTTTTCTTCCTACTGGGTTACATCATCCATCCTCAATAGGAGGAGAGTTGACTAGTCTTCCTGCAAACCCAAATGTCATGGTTGATTGCTATCCATGGGTGACTTGCCTTTCCTTAAGAGAAATGAGAAAGATGGATGATGGACTGTGGGCAGAGGGGAGCTAAGATAGGAGGGAGGGAGCATGTGGTCAGGATGTGAAAAAGAAAGACCAGAAGAAAGAAAGAAAGAAAGAAAGAAAGAAAGAAAGAAAGAAAGAAAGAAAGAAAGAAAGAAAATGCGTTTATTAAAAAAAGAAAATCTCAAATTCATGGTAGTACCCAAGTGGCATGCACTCTTTGGAATGACTCAGTGGTCGTCAACCATGTCCAGCACATTTTATTAATATTTTAGGATATCAACAACTGTTGGACATGAAAGAAAAAAATGTTTCCATTGTTTGTTTCCATAGAGAGGCCATTGAGAATTTTGAACTACAGATAACTGAGAAATCCTGAGTGGGAGAAGCAGGGGAAGATCACAATTTGATTACCTAATATCAAATGGTCTGAAAACATACATGTGGGGGGTGTTTTGCAGACTGAGCAGGTTGTATTTATGTCTACTCATAAACAGAGATAACCACAGTAAATGAAAAATGATACCATGAATCCTTGAAACAGAGCAATGACGTGTAAAAGAGAGGCTATGGAGAGAAAAAAGCAAGTTAGGCCCAAGGGAAGTGGCTGAATGTCAATAAGAATGGGAAACAGCAAATGTCCTTGTTGTGTACTTGAACATCTTTTGGGTATATGCCTAGGAGTGGTATAGCTGGATGTTGAGGAATCACTATTCTTAATTGTCTAAGGAAACGACAAATTGATTTCCAGCTTGGTTGTACCAGCTTACATTCCCACCAGCAATGGAGGAGGGTTCCTCTCTCTCCACAACATCTCCAGCATGCGTTGTCACTTGAGTTTTTGATCTTAGCCATTCTGGTGCGTGCAGGGTGCAATCTCAGGGTTGTTTTGAATTGCATCTCCCTGATGGCTAAGGTCGTTGAACATTTCTTTAAGTGTTTTTCTGCCATTCTACAGTCCTCTACAGAGAGTTCTCTGTTTAGCTCCATACCCAAGTTTTTAATTGGATTACTTGATTTCTTGCTTTTTAACTTCTTGAGTTCTTTATATATACTGGATATTAGCCCTCTGTCAGATATAGGGTTGGTGAAGATCCTTCCCAGTCTGTAGGCTGTCATTTGGGTTTGATGACATTGTATTTTGCTTTACAGAAGATTTTCACTTTCATGAGGTTCCATTTATTGATTGTTGATCTTAGAGCCTGTGCTGTTGGTGTTCTATTCAGGAAGCAGTCTCCTGTACCAATGAGTTCTAGGGTCTTCCCTACTTTTTC
>CM053745.1:37374826-37440678 GCA_028658305.1 Pachyuromys duprasi | reverse complement strand
AGTTGGACCATCACCATTTGTTGAAGATGCTGTCTTTTTTCCATTGAATGGTTTTGGCTTCTTTGTCAAAAATCAAGTTTCCATAGGTGTGTGGGTTCAATTCTGGGTCTTCTATTCGGTTCCATTGATCCACTGTTCTGTTTCTCTGCCAATACCTTCTTCAGTTTTCTTTTTCAAAGACTTGATTTTTTTCTCATACAGGACTTTCACGTGCTTGTTTCGTTTTCCCCAAGACATTTTATATTATTTGTGGCTATTGTGAAGTGTTGTTCCATAATTTATGTCTCAGCCAATTTGTTATTTTATATAAGAGGTCTATTGATTTTTTTAAAATTAATTTCGTATCCAGACACTTAGCTATAAGTGTTTATTAGTTATAGGAGTTCTCTGGTAGATTGTTTGGGTCCTCTTATGTAAACTCTTACATCATCTATAAAAGTAAGTTTTATTCACTTGATTTAATTATCTCCAAGGCTTATTGCCTCTTTCTGCTAACCTAGGCTTAGTCCTGGAAGCTTTGAGATTGCATAAAGTCCCATCTAGTCCTATAATGTTTTCAGCTTCTGACACTTACTGCTGAAAAATCTTAGCATTTCTTGTTCTTTCTGAACTCTGGGAGACTGGTTCAACTCAGCTCTTCTGGATCAAACACCTCTCCAAGCTGACTGATTCAATCGGACTTCTCAGTTTCCCAGTGAATTGCTATCCTTGGCCTCTAACTTTTAATAATCTATTCTACTCTCCTATCTCCTTCTCATTCTCTTGCATGTTCTCTCTAATGGCCAAGAAGCATGTGAAGAAATGTTCAATATCCTTAGTTATTAGGGTACAGGCTAATAAAAAGAAATCTGCCATTCCATCTTATATCTCTCAGAATGGCTAAGATCAAAAACTCAAGTGACAGCACATACTGGCAAGGATGTGGAGCAAGAGGAACACTCCTCCATTGCTATTGGGAGTGCAAACTTGTACAACCACTGTGGAAATCAGTCTGGAGGTTTCTCAGAATATTGGGAATAGATCTACCAGCTATAACATTCCTGAACATCTACTCAAAGGATGCTCTACCGTTCAAAAAGGACACTTGTTCAACTATGTTCATAGCAGTTTTATTCTTAATAGTCAGAAACCAGAAACAAATTAAATGTGTCTCTAATAAAGAATTGATAAAGAAAATGTGTTATGTTTGTAAAATGGAATACGACTCGCCTTTTAAAAGCAAAGACATAATGCAATTTTCAGGCAGTGAGGTGGACCTTCAAAAGATCATCCTGGGTGAGGCAACCCAGACATGAAAGATTTGCATGGTATGTATTCACTTATAAGTACATATTAGCCATAAAGTACAGTATAACCATACTACAATCTTTAGACCCCAAGAAGCCAAGGAGGGCACAAGTGAGGATCCTTGAACCTCAGTCAGAAAAGGAAATAAAATAGACATCTGTCTGTAGTAGACATAGGGAGGAAATGGGTAGAAGTTCGGGTAGTGAGGGTAACTGTTGTGGAGATCAGCTTCAGAGAGAGTACCACTGGGATACCACAGGGAAAGAAAGAAGAAATCTGTAGGAGGAATCCCTGGGACCTCAGAGGCTCCTTAGGAATCTGTGCAGGTAACCCTAGCAAAGAATCCTAGTAGGGGGAGGTGGAGCCTGAAATTGCCACCTCCTGTTGCTAGGTGAAACTTCCAGTGAAAGGAAGAGGACACAAACCCACCCATAAAACCTTTGACCCAAAATTTGTCTTGCCTTTTATATATGTAAGAAGTGTAGGGATAAAGATGGAACAGAGGTTATGGAAATGGCAAACCAATGACCAGTCGTTTGAGACCCACCGGTTGGATACAACCAGTCCATGACACTGTAATTGATACTCTTCTATACTTGCAGACAGGAGCCTACCATAATTGTCTTCTGACAGACTTCATCCAGCAGCTAATAGAGATGCAGAAACCCACAGCCAAACAATAGCTGAACTCAGGATGTTTCGGAGAGTAGTGGGGAGAAGGATTGAGGGGGCTGGAAGGGTGAAAGACACGACAAGAAGACCTACAGAGTGAACTAATATGGGTCCATGAGGGCTCATAGAGACTGGACCACTTACCAAAGAGAAAGCATGGGCTGAACCTTGACCTTTACACATGTGTAGCAAATGTGAAGCTTGGTCATCATGTGTGTCCCCTAACAAATAGAGTAAGGGCTATCTCTGACCCTGTTTCCTGCCTTTGGATCCCTTTCTCCTAGGAAGGCTGCTTTGTCTGGCCTCAATGGGAGGTGTTATGCTTAGTACTGTTGGGACTTGAGGTGGCTGGTTGGGTTGGAACTTCTTCAGCAAGAAGAATGAGGAGTGGGGAAGGTTGGTTTAAGGGTGGGATTGGGGAGAGAAGAAGAAAGAGGCTGGAATCAGTCTGTAAATTGATTAAATTTTAAAAAGAATAGAAATACAGAACATTTTAACTTATCCTGCTACAGGAATTTGTAAAAATTTGTTCATTTCTTTCTATGTCACTAGGATTACCCTGTACAGACGAGAATTAAAACATCATGCTCTATATCCTAAATATGTAAAGTAAATGTATAATTGTAAAATTTTCAGTTAAACATAAATGAGCATAAAATTAAAAAAATAAGCATAAAGTGCTTGTTGGAAGATATAGAGATTCCTACATCCCCAGTTTTGATATGACTAGATATAAAAGGTTGACATCATATGGTTAAATACAAGTTTTATATACAAATATCTCAGGGATTTTTAGTGCAGATTCAAAGTAGTTTTCTTGGAAATTTCTTTCCCAACTGCACTGTCTAATATCCACAGCAATATGATTTGTCTTTACAAATAAGACAACTTCTCTGGTTAAAATAGTGCCTTGCTCTCTCTTGTCTGCTCTTAAGTGTTCAATTAGAGTCATTTTTGGAGATTAAAGGTGTGTACTAAATTCCAGTCAGAGGGATTAAGGGCCTGTGTTCAATCCAGAGAGATTAAAGGTATATACTTAGGGTGTGTCTGTATTCTAGCCAGATCACACAGATTACAAACTTGTGCAAGTACTTTGGAAATCAATCTGGTGCTCTCTCAGAAAATTGAAAATAGCTCTAACTCAAAACCCAGCTATACTGTTTCTAGGTATATTCCCCAAAATGCTCTGCACTACAACAAGGACACTTAACTATGATCATAGCAACTTCGTCATAGTCAGACTCTGGAAACAGTCTAGATGCCCCTGAACTGATGAATGGGTAAAGAAACTGGTATATTTACACAATGGAATGCTACTCTGCTATTCAAAACAGGAAATCACGAAATATGCAAGCAAATGGTGGGAATTAGAAAAGATCTTCTTGAGTGAGGTATCCCAGAAGCAGAAAGACATACATGGCATGTACTCACTTAGAGTCGATTTTAGCCGTATAGTGAAGGATAGACATACAACGATTCACAGACTCAAAGATGAGAACTAACAAGGAAGATGCAAGGGAGGGTGCTTAAATTTCACTCAGAAGATGAAGTAGAATAGACAGCAGAAGTGGTGAAGAAGGGAACAAGATAGGAGCCTGGCATAGCTGTCCTTCACCCAGCAGTGGATCAAAATAGATGCTGAGACTCAGGGAAACATTGGGCAGAGCACAGGGAGTCTCATGGAAAAGTGAGGGGAAGGATAGAAAGACCTAGAATTGCCAGGAGCTCCACTAGAAGACCAACAGAGCCAACTAAGTAGGTTCCAGAGAGGCTTGTGGAGACTGAAGCACCAACCAAGGACCATACATAGACTGGAACTACACAAATGTAGCAGATGCTATGAAGCTCAGGCTTCATGTAGGTTCCCTAGTAAGAGGAGAGGCATGGGAGGCAGGATGGGAGGGCTGTCTCTGATATAGACTCTGTTGCCTACTTTTTTATCTTTCCCCCTCCTGGGGATGCCTCACCTGGCTACCAGGGAAGAGGAAGCACTTAGTCCTGATATGACTTAATGAGATTGAGAGGGAGTGGGGCTCCCCATATGTGAGGAAAAGGAAGCAGTGATGGTGGAAAAAGGAGGGAGATGGGACCAAGAGGAGATGAGAGATGGGATTATGCTTGGGATATAAAATGAATAAATAAATTAATTAAAATTAAAAAAGAAAGAAAAGCCATTTTTTTGTTGTTGTTAGTTTGTGTTGCCTAGTGGAATCATTGACTCATCAGATAATTAATTTGAATTATATATAACTAATGCATATTATATTAATTATATATTTATTGTATATAATATGTATAATATATAAAATTATATATTATGTATATTATAATATATATTATATAACATACATGTGATATATATTATATATATGTATGAAATGTGTATGTGTGTGAAGCTTCTACAGTAGAAGGTAGGTTTCCATATAACTTATGAAATTTTTCAGTGATATATATCTCTATTTGAATTTGTTCCTCTGTCTTGTTTCTCATCTACCACACAATTTAACATTTCCTATTGTAGCATTTCCCTTTAAACTTTTATATCAATACTTCTGATCTTCTCTATTCTCAATTCTCTCAATGCCATGATCTCTTAATAATTTTCTGTCTTCTATGTGTATTTCAAATGAAACATATACATCTGAAGACTTAAAGGTAACATCTATAAGTGAGGAAAATCATCTAATATTTATTCTTCAGAATCTGATAATTCATTCAGAGTTATTATTTCATACTCCATTCTTTTACTTGGAATTTTAGAATTTTCTGGTTTTTTTAGGGCATGGATCCCCTACATCAAATAATTCCCAACAAACATTCCACAAATGAATGTGAGTTGAAAAATCTTCAAATGACACTTTTCCTCAGTGTGACTCAGGGGAAATCACAAGATAAATAACTCAAAGGAACAAATCCAGTACTTCACAGAATACTGAACTGCTATACGTAAAGAAGACAGTTTCATTCATGAAAGCAAGCAAAAGAAAATATTTCACACAGAAAAACAAAATAGAACTTTGTAGTGATCTACCATTGGTCAATCTAGCAAATCAATACACCTTAAGAACAACAGAAAAAAAAAAGAAAGAAAACCAACTATAATCAACAAACCAGAACAGCAGTAACCAACAAAAGAATAGGAAAAAAAAAAAAAACCCTTCTCAGTGATAGCCTTAAATCCAAATGACTTTAAGTCTCCATTTAAAAGACTCAGAGTAGCTTTTTTGATTAATAAACAAATACTTGCTCTACCAAAAAACACATTTGACAAAGATACTAACTTACTAAATGGTAACAGGAGAATATTCTTTTTTTTTTAATTTATTTATTTTTATCTCAATCACAGGTTAGGTACTTTGAATCCCAGGCGTAGCCCCCTCCCCCATTCCCTCCTACCCTCCCACTCCCTCCCTCATCTCCTTCTTCCCCGCCTCCTCCAAGTCCACCAACAGGGGAGGACCTCCTTCTTCAGTTTATCATAGCTATATTGATATAGAACTAACTGAGTACTTAAAACATGAAGCAGAAAAGATAAGGATGGATGGTGCATTTCAATTCAAGAAATAATTCACTAAGGAGATAGAGCATTTGCAAATATTTATCAAACTTTGGGAATCACATGTTTATTATTTACAAACAAACAAACAAAGCACAGGGTACTGAGGATTCAGCCAGGCGACTACTGATATAATAACAAATTGAAGATGTTTAACACCCAATTTAATCTTACATGATTTTCCAAACTAAACATTAACAAACAAACAAACAAACAAAAGAAGCAGAACTAAAGTATGAAAGATGGACTGAGTATAAGACATAGCATTAATCAGCTGTTTAAAAATGACATAAAAATGGGTGGATATAGAAAAAAAATCATCCCAGGGAGGTTGATTTATCCTCCCAAAGATAAACATAGTATGCACTCACTAATTGGACATTAGTCATTAAGTACATGATAATGAACCTACAATCCATTGATCCAGAGAAGTTAGCTAAAGAGAATAGGTCTAGGGAGGATACAAGCATATTCTTTGGAAGGGGAAATATAATAGATTTTATGGGTGGAATTGGGGTGATGGAAGTGAGAACAGAGTATCAGTTAGGGATAGAGTTGGTGTGGAAGGGGAGAGACTGCTGGGCTGGGGGCTGGGGTCAGGGGGAGCATTTGTCAGGTTGTGTGGTAACCCAGTGCAGTGGAAAAACTTCCTGGGATCTATGAAGGTGATTCTAACGAGACCTCTTAGTAATCTCAATTATCCTTCTCCTGTTGCCAGGTGAGGATTTCAGTGGAGGAACTGAATTCTGTTCAATTGAGTTGTTGACCAAGGTGGTACCATGGAAATCTCCAAACATTCCTAGCTGTTGCTAATGAAGTATTCCTATCTGAAAACTCACACAGGGGCTCCATTGCCAAGGGCAATACCCACGTAACTCAAGAAATATGGAGAAGGCAAGCTGTTCCCTATATGAAGCCCTCACTCCTATATTCTAGACTCCTCATTGCAGGAAAAGTACACAGCAAACTAAAGAAAGATAAATGTAAACAAAAACCCAGCCACAAAACTTTGGCCTATAATATGTCCAATTTGCATATAATGCTAGGCCAATGGTGGCACAGAACTTGTGGGATGGCTCAGTAATGTCTGAATGATCTAAGGCCTACCCCATGAGAAGAAATCCATACCCAGCACTGCTTGTGTAAACAAGACCTGGAGATTAGATATCTCAAGTAATTTAGGTTAAACCCAAGCTCTCATGGACTAAGAGTAAATCAATAAAATAACTATTTTTTAAAATTTATTTTTTAATTTAGTTATTGTACAGTCCAATCATATTTCCCTCCTGGTCTCACCCATCCTTCCTCCCT
The DNA here is from genome assembly GCA_028658305.1 of Pachyuromys duprasi. Taxonomy (NCBI): domain Eukaryota; kingdom Metazoa; phylum Chordata; class Mammalia; order Rodentia; family Muridae; genus Pachyuromys; species Pachyuromys duprasi. The sequence continues at coordinate 37,433,852 of CM053745.1, read as the reverse complement.
CTTTCCCCACTCCAATCCCCTTTTCCTAGTCCTCAGAAAGGAGGAGACCTCCTCCCTTACCAATTGACCACAGACTATCAAGTCTCTTCAGGACTATCTGCATCCTCTTTCTCTATGGCCTGCCAAAGCTGCCCCCTTTGGGGGAAGTGAATGAGGAACATGCGTCAGAGTCCATGTCATGAACAGTCCCTGAACCCCTTACTAGGGTTCCCGTATGGAGACTGAGCTGCCTATTAGCTACATCTGAGCAGCAGACTGAGGCCCTCTGTATGTATGGTCCTTAGTTGGTAAAGCATTGTCTACAGCTCCCCTCCCAACTTAATCCTGATTTATTGGCTCTATTAGTCGTCATGTGGAGCTTCTGTTTTAACATAGAAAAATTAAATAAAATGTCAAAAAGAGGAAGTGAAGAAAAAGTTGTAGGAAAAGTTTCCTAGAAACTAAAATATTTCAGAATCATACATTAGTATCAGTTAACAAATGTTTTCATTGGATTATATGTTTTTAAACTTTAAGACAATACCTTCATTTTCAGTATTTACAAATGTAACAATCATGTGACATTCATCTTAGATTTAATTTATTTTATTGTAAATATTAGTATGTATATTATACATTACATATTATGTACATATTATAATATATTATATAATATTGTGTATATATTATGGTATATATATATTATACAATAGATATATAAGATATTATACATACTAATATTTACATACATGTAATAAAGACATGTTTTATATATATATATATATATATATATATGTCATGTTTTTCTTCAAGGTCTTTCACTCAACAGAAGATTAAATACTCAGATGTAGTTGAAGCTTTAACATCTAGGGCTTACTAAGTATCTGATTATTCCTAAAAAGTGTGAAGTTGTTAGACACCTAAAATAATTGGTTCACCATTATTTTTAATTACTTACTGACCTTTCATGTCAATGTTTTATGAGAAAATTTGACCCCAATATATGTGCTTTGAAATAGATCACTTGGAACTGTGAAAACATATTGGAGTACACTGGAAGTTACATGACTCAGGTATATGAACAGGCTTCTTTCATACTAAAATAAGCAACCTAGAGACTTGTGTTTTGTTTAATATTAGAATTTACTGATTCATGTTGGTTTCCATGCATCAAGGCTCAATCAAGCTTGTAAGGCCAGAGCCATTGTTTCTCTGTATTTTTTTTATTTTTATTTTTTTATATTACAGTTTATTCACTTTGAATCCCCTTCCCTCATTCCCTCCCAATCCCATCCCCCTCATTTCCTCACATGCCCCTCTCCAAGTCCACTGATAGGGGAGGTCCTCCTACCCTTCCATATGACCCTAGCCTGTCATGTCTCATCAGGACTGGCTGAAATGTCTTCCTCTATGGCCTGACAAGGCTGGTCCCCCCTCAGGGGGAGGTTATCAAAGAGCCAGCCACTAAATTCATGTCAGAGACAGTCCCTGTTCCCATCACTAGGGAACCCACTTGGATAATGAGCTGCCATGGGCTACATCCGTGCAGGGGTTCAAGGTTTTATCCATGAATGGTCCGTGGTTGGCGTATCAGTCTCAGAAAAGACCCCTCTGTCCAGATATTTTGGTTCTGTTTCTCTCCTTGTGGAACTCTTGTCCCCTTCAGATCTTTCTATTTCTCCCTTATTTCATAAGATTCCCTGCACTCTGCCCAAAGTTTGGTTATGAGTCTCAGCATCTGCTTTGATACCCTGGTGGGTAGAGTTTTTCAGAGGACTCTGTGGTAAGTTCCTGTCCTATTTCCTGTTTTCTTCTTCTTCCAATATCCATCCTCTTTGTCTTTCCAAGTGAGGATTGATCATATTACCCAGGGCCCTCCTTCTTGCTTAGCTTCTTTAGGTGTACAGATTTTAGTATGTTTATCCTATATTATATGTCTAATATCCACTTATAAGTGAGTGTATACTGTGTGTGTTTTCTGCTTCGAGGATACCTTGCTCAGGATGATATTTTCTAGATCCCACCATTTGCCTGCAAATTCATGATTTTCTTGTTGTTAATTGCTGAGTAGTATTACATTGTGTAAATGTACCACAATTTCTGTATGCATGTCTCAACTGAGGGACCAAAAAGCATGCAATGGAAAAAAGACAGCATCTTCAACAAATGATGTCTAACTGGATGTCTACATGCAAAAAATGCAAATAGATCCATATTTATCACCCTGCACAAAACTAAATTCCAAGTGGATCAAAGACCTCAACATAAAACCAGATACACTAAATTGGTTAGAAGAAAATTGGGGAAGAGCCTAGAACTCAGTGGCAACTTCCAGAACCAAATACCAACAGCTCAGGTTTTAAGATCAACAATCAATATATGGGACCTCATGAAACTGAAAATCTTCTGTAAAGCAAAGGACAGTGTCATCAGAACAAAACGACAATCTACAGATTGGGAAAGGATCTTTACCAACCCAATATCTGACAGAGGGCTAATATCCAGAATATATAAAGAACTCATGAAGTTCAAAAGCAACAAATCAAGTAATCCAATTAAAAAACAGGGAGCAGAGCTAAACAGAAAATTCTGAATTGAGGAATACCGAATTGCAGGGAAACACTTAAAGAAATGTTGAACTTTCTTAGTCAAAGGGAGATGCAAATCAAAAGGACCCTGAGATTTCACCTTACAACCATCACAATGGCTAAGATAAAAAAAACTCAAGTGACAATACATGCTCGAGAGGACGTGGAGAAGGGGTTATCTTGAACTCTCTTCTGATGTGGACACATGTGGACTGAGACTGTTCAGTCCTCTTTTGTCATTATCACCACGTTGCGTGTTCTGTTTTATTACTGGCAGATCCGAAGAAATGAAAATAGGAGGGTCATAGGAATGTGGGCTGATGTGGGGAACATCATCTAAGGTCAGTTTTTTATTCTGCAAAACACTCAAAGAAAAATGTAGATGTGACTTTTAAAATCACATTTCTATGTCTAAAATTGTTTTCTCCAAATATTGTTTTGAACTTCCTGTGTCAATTTCCTTTTACATTTCAAATGTTTTGCACATACTTTATGGCATACTTCCATAAAGTGTCCCTTCTCCAAATGATTTTTCAATGTTATTAGAGATTACAGCCTAGATATAAAAGAATTAATTTCAAGAATTAAAACCTTCTCTGGATTCGTCTGAGTTAACAGTTCCTTATGTTTTACAGAGTATCATTTCCATTGAAGAAGAAAAATAAATGTTAAATAGCATCTTGTCAATTACATAACTTTAAGGTGTGTGTGTAATGATGGTTTAATATAATCATATTCTTAAAATAGGTTATAATATGATATTTCTAAAGGTGTAAACATAATTCAATTGACATAAGCATTTTTAATGTATCAGCAATAAAGAGAAGTTATATTCACAGTTAAAATATGTGTCTTACTCTCTTTCTTTAAAAATTTCCCTGAATATCATATAGTCTCTTTGGGGTGACTAGTTTTTATTACAGACTACTGTATTTAGTTCTGAGGAAATGTCCTCTCTGTCTACCAATAAATGAGATGGTTCTTGACACTGGGTTTTGCCATTGATTAAATTGTCATAGTATATTTGAAACCTAAATGTTGCCTTTGGTCATTGTTCTTTTTCTACTTTACAAAATGACCTTTGTGAGTAATTGCATGCCCCAGATGTGTCAAAATGAAGACAAGGAAGCATTCCTAACTATGAACATATTATGAACTATTTGTCCCCACTGTCTTGAACAGCTTTACAAAATGTAATGTTTCACAAGTATATTGTAGCTAAAGTCATTTTAGGTATAAAACACCTTCAAAAAAGAGGTATAGCATTTACAGATAGTCTTAGTTTTTCATGAATGTTACTTTATTAAAAAAAAAAAAACAGGACAGAGGAGGGACTGCAGAGACTGATTCATCTACCAAAGACCAGACATAGAGAGGAAATAGAACCCTTGCTCAGATATAGCCCATAGAGAGCTCAGTCTCCAGGTGGTTTCTCTAGTAAGAGGGGGAGAGGCAGTCCCCGGTGTGAACTCAGTAGCCTGCTCCTTTATCATTTCACACAGTTGCGGTGACCTAGCCAGTCCACAGAGGAAGAGGATTCAGGCAGTCCTGATGATACCTGATAGGCTAGGTCTGTCTCTTTCAGTGGACTAGGGAATAGAGCTAGGAGAGAAAGAAGGAGGGAGGGTGGGACCTAGAGGAGATGAAGGAGGGGGCTACAACTGGGATACAAAATTAATAAATTATAAATAATAATAAATCTTGATTCAGCTCAAGATAACTTTAAAAAAGTATACTATAACTGAAATTAAGTAGGTTTTTGTTTGAGGATGTTTGTATATATATGTAACATGAAAAGATGTTAAAATATATTTAAACTTGTATTTTGCACATTTAAACTTTACTTATATTGAACAATATGTAATAAATAATGTAAGTTATTTCTGACTTCTCTACAGCTTTTGAGATAGAGTTCATAGTGCATACGTGAGGAAAGCTAAGAATGTAATATATACATATAATTACTTATGTATACATTTGCATTTTATTAAAGTTAACAATGTGAAGATGTGTAAATGTTTTCCAACATGGATATTCACATGTACTTTACATCTTATCATCTTTATGAGATGAATTATAACATAAAAAAACAAGACAAAATCATGGAAGCATACACTGACACTAAATATGAGGGATCAGGAGATAGAAAGAAGGACCAGCACTAACCAGAGTGAAATTTCAATTAATGGATGTATTGGGCTTTAGCCATAAATGATGTGATACCAATAGGTAAATAAAAGAAACAATAAAGGTTTTCAAGTGGAAGAGCTAGCACAGTGATCAAGATGAAGGAAAACTTAGTATGCAGCATTGGTAGTAAAAACAAATATTTTAAACAACATGGGATTTTTTTTTAATGAGCTGTGTGTGTGTATGTGTATGTATGTGATTTGTGTGTGCATATATTATATATTGCTATAAAATACTCTGGCTTCTTTGGTTGGAGTAAAAGTCAGCTTTAAAATTTTCTTCCACAGAATATAATCTTCCAGCATTGTAGAAGAAATTTGGAGGCAGTGAACTAGACAGGAAATGTTTATAGGTTTTTAATATTGAGTTAAGGGATTAGAGTGTTGGCCTAAGAAAAAAGAAATAGCAAGGATAAGTCTCTGGAAAGATTGTGGGGGAAATAGTCTTAGCAAACAAAGCAAAGGTAGACAAGCTAAAGAGCATTGATTTAAAGATGGCACCAAGAGCATTCTGTAAGGAGAAAGAAATGGAAGGAAGTTCATTCTTTTCTTCCCCCTTTCCAGCAACATTGTGATAAAAGTCCATTATCTCAACTCCAGTGCACTTGATGTTATAAGAACTATGTTCATGAAAATGAGAGATCAAAATTGGACAGGAAGTTTTCTCTATAAATAGAACAGCTGGACTAAAGCATGGATCAAATTCATGGAAGTTACTAATGAAAGAAGATAAAAGTAAAAAATAAAGGACTAAGTATGTTACTATAAAAAATCGACACTAAAGAAAGAATAATTCCAGAGAACAATTTAATTGACATTATGAAGAGATGTCAAAGCTTTTCAAAAAGCCACTCACAATGTTCTCAAAACCTTAAAATATTTAGTTATTGAAATACATAAATGTTTTCAGTAACTTTATTATAGTCAGTCAGCATATATTAACACACTGTTAGCTAATTGATTATAACTAAAATAACTTATTTATATTATGATGATTAAGCATACAATTATATTACAATTATATCAGAACAAAATTATATTCACATCATGGCATAACTATACATAAGGCATGCCGATGCATGAGCGTCTTGTATTTGGATCATACTACTATTCCCTTCAAGCTATAGGGTACAATATGGTAGCCTAACATTTAAACATAATGATGACTGTATTTAGATACCATGGAAATATGATGCAAACTCAAAAAGCAAGAACATTATTTCTCTGATCACACATTGCAAGAGTCAATAATTAAAACTGTAAGTAGGATAACTAGAGCCTGCGGTAAAGGAATGGTAGAAAAATGCAAATACAATGTTGGGATGTTGGGATAAAGACCATAAACAGATACAGAGTAACATACACGAAGATGTGATGTTTTGTGCATTCGGGTGAAACTTGAATTAATATTTCAACGTGGTGGTAGTGGAACACTTTGGACATTGTGAATATAAAGACAATGTCAGTTTTGTACTGCAGACAAGTGATTAAACATAGCAGGAACAGAAGCTTGGAGTAGAAACATAAGCAGTTACTGAGTCTTTTTGGAGTAACTGTATTTAAGTGATGTCACGAGCCACAAAGTATTCTTAGTATCAAATGGATATTTTGATATTGGGGGATCAAATAAAGCAAAGCTAATTAAAAAAATACAGTTTTATTTGGTAGGCATAAAAGAAGACTATGTAGCAGGTATACAAATACTCATCTATAAATGTACCTATATTTGCTTACATATTTTACAATATGTTACATATTTTACAATTTTGAACTATACTATAATAAATCAAGATTCTTGCTTTTTAAAAATAGGTAATTATTTACATTTATCCAAGCCTTTAAACTTTCTTACCATGAGAAAATATGATTAGGGTAACCCAGACAATGAAGATTCTCCTATTCTTTGTAAGAAATAAAAATGAGATTATAAAAATAATAATGAAGTGATAATGATGAGGAGGATGGTGACAATGATGTTAAGGGGACACAATATCAATTATGGAATTGATAGGAGAAACTGAAAAATGCAAATCAGGTGTACCTCTTTATTGTTGTAACTAATTTTTTTAATTTTATTTTTTAATTTATTTTTAATTACAGTTTATTTACTTTGTATCCCAACTGTAGTCCCCTCCCTCATCCCTTCCCAATTCCACCTTCTATCCCTCATCTCCTCTCATGTCCCTCCCCCAAGTCCTCCTATCAGGTCCTCCTGACCCTAGCTAGCCTTTCATGTCTTATTAGGACTGGCTGCATTGTCTTCCTCTATGGCCTTGTAAGGCTGCTGCTCTCTCAGGGGGAGGTCATCAAAGAGCCAGTCACTGAGATTAGGCCACAGACATCCCCTGTTCCTATTGCTAGGGAACCCATTTGGAAACTGAGCTGTCGTGGGCTACAACTGTGGAGAGGTTCTAGGTTATCTCCATGTATGGTCCTTGGTTGGAGTATCAGTCTCAGAAAAGACCCCTGTGCCCAGACTTTTTGGTTCTATTGCTCTCCTTGTGGAACTCCTGTTCCCTCCAGGCCTTTCTATCTCCCCCTTCTTCCATAAGATTCCCTGCACTCTACCCAAAGTTTGGCTATGAGTCTCAGCATCTGCTTTGAGACCCAGCTGGGTAGAGGTCCTCTGTGGTAGGCTCTTGTCCTATTCCCTGTTTACTCCTCCTTCTGGTGTCAATCCCATTTCCCTTTCTGAATTAGGATTGATCATATTACCCAGCTTTCGAGAGACAAAACATTAGTGCTGGCTTTATGGTGTGACTGTTGTGATCTTGAGAAGAAAAGATTGCAAGGCCTTTTTTTTTTTTGTATAGATAATTATGTTGATTTGATTTTCAGAGCTTGTTGTAAAGAGCTCAGTGAGGGAGAAGAATTACATCAAATTCACAAATGGTATTCTGTTTACATTTCTTCAGAAGAAGCAGTGCTGTTTTATTCTGAGAGTAATTGGTACATGTTGATGTGGCGATGAGCAGAACTCTCTTTCACCGCGTGTCCTTCCTGACTGTGGGCTGTGGGACTGTGACTGTCCCAATGAAAACTAAACATAGTTGCAAAAATGTAGTCATCTGAAGCAAAAATACTGACTTATTAATTGGAAACAGCTACCTTTAAACCTTGCAAAGCACACTTTAAAATGAATTTAAATTATAATAAAAATACTAAACTATTCCTCAAAATCATGTTTAATTAAAAATGATAGTATGATCACCATATTCAATTCAATACAAAAGGCATTTTATGTCACCCCTAAGTTTGCAGCCTTGGGTTCCTTCTTATCTCAAATTTATACAGATAGTATTCACTCTAGTACTCAGTTCTCAACAATAAAACTCTCTTCTACTAGGGAAGAAATAGAGTTTCCATATAAATCCCAAACAGTGAAAGATTCTGAAGATTTTAGAGGCTTGTGCCAGAGACTGATCATTTAGAATAAATGAGAAAAGGCAGCCAAGTAGTAAAATTTTCCCGAGTTATCAGAGAATGCTAGGAAAAGGTCACTCCGTCTAATTCTACTATGATCTATATAATCTAATTATGCTCATTTCTAAAGTAAACGTGTTATTTGCACTGCATTGGTATGCAGATTACAAAGTGTTATTATAGGATTATAAATGGAATGCTGCTTTGCACTTTGTATAAAAACGACCGGTAAATACTATTTAGCTTCACGTTTATGCGGCTAGGATTTAGTGCACACTAAAGAGCTTAGCCAGTACAATATTAGAGCTGAAGATAGAGAAGTCAGTTAACTGAGCACAGATGCTAAATAAAACTGGGTAAGTGCGGTTTTAGGATATTCTTTCCATTCATCACATTTTCTTTCTTCCACCAGAAATATAAAGTTAATAATTTCAATGGTCTCTGTAGAAGTCAAAAGCAACTTTTGTTTTAGCCATCACAGATAGAATTATTTTATGAGAATCTTGCATTGTTAACTTCTATAAAGATTTAACGTACATTCCATAATAATGTATTTATTCAAAAATCTGTAGTCAGTGCATTTGCTTATGTTCCTTAAGGATTTGTGTAAAACACATTTAGGGAATTCTGGTAGGTTTAATAATATTTGTCTCTGCATTTAGTGCTACTGTGGTTTAACAGCACATTAGCAGTGATGCCTTCAAATGATTTCCAAATAATTCATTGCTTCCTTTCCTCATACATTAAATTTAATATAGCTTGTAGTATCTAATTCATCTCCACACATGGTAATAAATTGTGCACCACAAACAAATTCTGTATTCATTCTTAAAACAATTTCACTTCATCTGTATATCAAATATGAAGTTGCTGGTTGTTTTGCAGTGAGCTGTGAAGTTCAGAATCTTATCTATGTTGGTACATGATCAATGGCTATAATAACCATCCTTGTGAAGATGACACATCCCTTTTAATATTTTAAAAAGACTTTTCTTTTACTTTCCTAGGTAGTAAAAACTCCTCAGGACACTACTATAGAATACAAATGAACTGAATGAAAGCATCTTAAAATTCATATACCATCCCACAACGATTTTCTCCTTTTACATTTGAGCTTTATAACTAGATCTGCAGAGGAAGAAAATTGTCCTCTAGCCTTGGATATTTCTCTGAGTTGGCTTAGTGCTGGAGATCTGTGCATGTTCTCAGTGACAGTTTTCTAAGAAGTTTCCAGAAGTGACAAAATAAAATCACAAAGGACACTCACCTGTGGTGATGAGAACTAGGGTTAAAAATGTATGAAGAAAACATTTGAAACACATGATATCATATAAGAAATATTTTCAAATGTGTATATACTCATCAAAATATGAATCCCATAGTCACATTTTAATGTATATAAATTGGATCATAAACATGTTTTTTAAATGTAAAAAATTAAATTGAGTTATATAAGTCATTTTTTTCTATTAACCAGTAATTAAATGTTGGATCTTTTATTCGTGTAAATGATCAGGTTTAAAAAATACTGCATTTCCTATGGAATCATACTTTATCTTATGCCTATAGGTAATAATAACATAGAAAATTTCAACACTATTTGCTGCATTTAAAGGGAGAAATGTTTTTTTTTAATGTGTTTAGAAACGACAGAATTGGGACAGGTGGAAGAACATTAGCATTATCTGACTGCTTACTTAAAATCACCAGAACAGACCTACAATGTCCGAATCTCTCCCTCGGTAACATTGTACTTTTTTTTTTTTAGAGCTATTAACTGTAGAAACTTATTCAATGAACCTCAGATATTAATAGAACCAAACAATCTTTTGAGTAAGAAATGAGCAATCAAGTCACATTTATGAAAGAATGCACACATAGTAAATGTTTATGTGTGTGTATTTGTGTGTGTGTTCATCTAATATTGCAGAGCACTGAAAAAGGTCTGTGGTACTTACCACCATCATTTAAAAATCATATGTATAGATAATATTAGCATTGTGGTAAGATAATCAAATATCTAATGAAATTTCTGCATAATAAAAGATCAACTACCTGAAAACAAACCAAATTTTGACAAAGGTGCAAAGAACTGATATTGTTGGAAAAAGGCTGTCACTTCTGTACATGTTGATGGGATAAATAACCGTGTACAGGTAGAAGAACTAATCAAGGTCGATTTCTCTCAAAGGCAAGAAATATCAACTAAAATTGATTAAATATTTAAATATCAGAATGGAAAGTCTGAAAGTTTTAAAAGAAATATGGGATAAATATTTCAAGATATTGAAATATAGAACAATTTTGACCAGACATGAACAAGAAACAAAAAGAAAACTCTTCAAGGTCAGTCACTGGCATGAACTCAGTTGCCTGCTCTTTGATCAACTCCCCCTGGCAAGGTAGTCTTACTAGTCCACAGAGAAAGAAGATATGCACAGTCCTGATGAGACCAGATAGGTTAGCATCAGATAGTAGGGGAGAAAGCCCTCCCCTATCAGAAGACTAGGGGAGGGGCAAAGGAGGGAAAGAGGGAGGAAGCATGTCACTGGGAGGAAATGAGGGAGGGAGCTAAAGCTGGGATATAAAATGAATAAAGTATAATAAATAGTAATAATAATAATAAAATAGAAAAAGCAAAAAACCCTCTACAAGTGAGATTTTATCAAACAAAAAATACTTATACAGTCAAGGAAGCAATAAACTGAAGTTAAAGTTTACTGACTGGAAAGAAACTGTTGAATCTAAGTAGCCAATAAGAAATGAATGTCTCTCTCTATATATACACACATATATATAATAGTTATATGTATATAACTATAGTATAAAATTACCGTGTGTATCTTTCACTGTGATTTTAAATTATAGTTTTAGTTATATACATACACACAAACCAGTGGTGATGATAACTAGGGCTGAAATATATATAAAGGAAAACCTTTGAAACACATGATATCATGTAAGAAATATTTTCAAATATAGACATATACATTAAAATCTGAATTCTTCAGTGAACTAGGGAAGGGGACTTGGAGGAAAGAGAGAGGGAGGGTAAGATCCGGAGGAGATGAGGGAGAGGACTACAATTGTGATATAAAGTGAATAAATGAAAGAAATGAAAAAAATAATAAACACAAAAAACAAAACAAAAAATCTGAATTCTGAAATCATATTTTAATGTATATAGATTGAATAATAAACTAATTTTTAAAACGTAAAAACTTAAAAAAAAAAAAAAGGAAAGAGCCCCCATGCTCATGGCTTGGTAGGATTAACATAGTAAAAATGGCCATATTACCAAAAGCAATCTACAGATTCAATGCAGTTCCCATCAAATTACCAACACAATTCTTTACATACCTTGAAAGAAAAATTCTCAACTTCATATGGAATAACAAGAAACCCAGAATTGCTAAAACATTCCTCTACAATAAAAGAACTTCTGGAGGTATCTCCATCCCTGATCTCAAGTTATACTATAGAGCAACAGTAATAAAAACTGCATGGTACTGGCATAGAAACAGAATGGTGGATCAATGGAACCGAATAGAAGACCCTGAAATAAACCCACACGCTTATGGACACTTGATTTTTGATAAAATGCCAAAACCACACAATGGAAAAGAGATAGCATCTTCAATAAATGATTTCTACATGTAGAAAAAATGCAAATAGATCCATTTTTATCACCCTGCACATAACTAAAGTCCAAGTGGATCAAAGACCTCAACATAAAACCAGACACATTACATTGGTTAGAAGAAAGAGTGGGGAAGAACCTTGAACTCATTGGTACAGGAGACTCTTCTTGAAGAGAACACCAACAGCACAGGCTCTAAGAGCAACAATGAATAAATGGGACCTCATGAAACTGAAAATCTCCTGTAAAGTGAAGGACACTGTCATTGAAACAAAACGACTGCCTACAGATTGGGAAAGAATCTTCACCAACCCTTTATCTGACAGAGGGCTAATAGCCAGTATATATAGAGAACTAAAGAAGTTAAAAAGCAACAAATCAAGTAATCCAATTAAAAAATGGGAAACAGAGCTAAACAGAGAACTCTCGATAGAGGAATACCGAATGGCAGAGAAACACTTAAAGAAATGCTCTACATCATTAGCCATCAGGGAGATGCAAATCAAAATGACCTGAGATTTCAGCTCACACCCATCAGAATGGCTAGGATCAAAACTCAAGTGACAACACATGCCGGAGATGTTGTGGAGAAAGAGGAACCCTCATCCACTGCTGGTGGGAGTGTAAACTTGCGCAACCACTCTGGAAATCAATCTGGAGCTTTCTCAGACAATTAGGAACAGTGCTTCCTCAAGATCCAGCTATACCACTCCTAAGCATATATCCAAAAGAGGCTCAAGTACACAATAAGGTCATTTGCTCAGCCATGTTTGTAGCAGCTTTATTTGTAATAGCCAGAACCTGGAAACAAGCCAGATGCCCCTCAACTGAGGAATGGATACAGAAATTATGGTACATCTACACAATGGAATATTACTCAGCAATAAAAAACAAGGATATCATGAAATTTGCAGGTAAATGGTGAGAACTGGAAAGGATCATCCTGAGTGAGCTATCCCACAAGCAGAAAGACACACATGGTATATATTCACTCATATAGACAGATAGGATGAACCTACTAAAATCTGTACACCTAAAGAAACTAATCAAGAGGAAGGACTCTGATAAAATGCTCAGTCCCCATCCTGAAAGGCAAAGCAGATGGACATCAGAAGAAGAAAACAGGAAACAAGTTAGGAGCCTGTCACAGAGGGCCTCTGAAAGGCTCTGCCTTGCAGACTATCAAAGCAGATGCTGAGACTTATGGCCAACTGTTGGGCAGAGTGCATGGAATCTCACGAAAGATGCAGGAAATAGTAAGATAGGGAGAGGACAGAAGCCCCACAAGAAGAGCAACAGAACCAAAAAATCTGAGTACAGGGATCTTTCCTGAGACTGATACTCCAACCAAGTACCATGCAAGGAGAAAACCTAGAATCCCTGCACAGATATAGCCCATGGCAGTTCAGTGTCCAAGTGGGTTCCATAGTAATGAGAAGAGGGACTGCCTCTGACATGAACCGATTGGCCTGCTCTTTGATCACTTCACCCAGATGGAGGAGCAGCCTTATCAGGCCACAGAGGAAGACAATGCAGCCATTGCTGATGAGGGCAGATAAACTAGGATCAGGAAGAAGGAGAGGAAGACCTCCCCTATCAGTAGACATGGGGAGTGGCATGTGTGGAGAAGGGGGAGAGAAGGTGGGATTGGGAGGGGAGGAGGGAGGGGTTTATGGGGGATACAAAGTGAGTAAAGTATAATTACCAAAAATAAAATAAAAAATTAAAAAATCTTAAATTGAGTTATATAAATCATTCTTTTTTTCAATTTATCAATAATTCAATCATGGGTCCTTTACTCAAATTTAAATTGTCTGGTTTAGGAAATAACACTTTTACTTTACATCCATATGTTACCCTTGAATATGAGATCTCTCTCTCTCTCTCTCTCTCTCTCTCTAACACACACACACACACACATAGAGCTTGTAACTTATGTCACTAAACATTCTTCCAAAGATGCATACAAGTGGAAAAAGTCATAGCAGGTGTAACATGTGACAAACATCACTGATCATGAGTGGAGTGCAAATCAAAATTACGGGGAAATGCCATGCTACTAGGATAAGAATGACTTCCTCCAAAATTATTACTGAAGAAGATGTAGAAAAAAAGAAACTCAAGTACATTGTTGATAAAATGTAAACTAGTACAAGATTGTGACAACTTGCAGATACTTATAATTTCTTTAGAATAGCACTATCCATATGATCTAATCCTAACACTTTTGGATTCATACTCACAAAGATAACAGATTTGGAGACTTGAGGTATGAGGTCGGTTGAAGGGTACTTCTTTACTGTAAAGGCTGTGAAATAAATAACAAGCACTTCAGTATGTGAAACGGGGTTTAATTAGTTATAATTACCAGCTCCACATCAGATAGGGGTATAGTATTTAAAATATACAAAGATCTCAAGGACCTATATATCAAAAAATCAAATAAGCCAATTAAAATGTGCTGGCATCGAAGCTTCACCCCTATATTCAGGTCTCTCTCTCTCTCTCTCTCTCTCTCTCTCTCTCTCTCTCTCTCTCTCTCTCTCTCTCTCTCTCTCTCTCTCTCTCTCTCTCCCTCTCACGAAGGTCATTCTCTCTCTCTGAATGTCACTGGAAGAGAAATCTGGACACCAAGCTAGCCACAAAAACCTGGACCTTCACTCTCACTTCACATGTCCTGCCAGCAAGACATGTGGCAATGGTGATAAAGAACTTTTGGGAGTGGTCAACTAAGGCCATGGCCCCATGTGGCAGGGCTGGCCAATCACAACAGGCTACTCCTCCCTACCCTTGAGTCTCCAGTTCCATCTCTCTTCATCTCTCTTTGATGCACACACCTCAAGAAGGTCCACATGCCTTATACTACCTGAGTGGCCAGAAACCTAGGGTCAAACCAAAACATGACTGTCAACAATAACAATCACAATAATAATTACAAAATAAATTCAAAATCATTGAAATGATTCTCAATAATATCGTTACACTTATAGATCAGTACCTTGGTGCTTTGTCCATTCAACTTAAAAGAGGCTTCCTCTGGCATCAGATGGAGCATGTGCATAGACCCACAGCAGACATAATGCAGAGTCAGTCTAAACTGGAGGTCTCTCCCTAGGGTTTCTTTTGACTCTTGGAGCTCAAGGAACCCTTCCACAGAGGGGAGAATCAGAGGTGATGGAGGACACCAGGAGAACAAGGTCCCCTGAATCAAATAATCAGAGCTCATATGTACTCAGAGAAAATGAAGCTGCAGGTACTCAGCTTACAAAAGCCTGAATCAGTTCCTCTGTTATATGTTGGCTTGGTGTTTTATAGGACTCCTAAAAATGGGAGCAGGTATGTCTGACTCTTTTGTCTGCTCTTGAGATTCTTCCTTCTATAAGCTCTCCTTGTCCGGCCTTGATATAAAGGTTTTTACCTTGTCTTATTGAATCTTTTTTTGTCATGTATAGTTGTTGTCTCTTAAAGGCCTTCTCTTTTTTGAAGAGAAATAGAGGGGTGTTGGATCTTAGGAAGACAGGATGGGGGGAGGAGCTGGAAGGAGTGGATGGAGGAGCAACTCTGATCAGGATGTATTGCATCATAGAGGAATGTATTTTCAATTTAAAAAAGGAAAAACTAATCACTATAGCTATAACATCACTTAAGTCACTCTCTACTGATGAATGGATAAAGAAAATGTGGCATCTATTCCTGATGAAATATTATTCTACTACAGAAAACTGAAATGTTTTCATTTGTAACAATATGCATGGATATGAAGGTTGCTACGTTAAACAATGTGCTTAAAATGAAAAATACAGTCAATGTATGGAATCTTAAAATGTGGCTCTCATATTACTGATCATAAAATGGTGGTTACCCAAGTTTATGAATAATAAAAGGAAAAGAGGGAGGGGAAGACATTGAGCAGCTGGTGAGGGGTGGGGTTAGCTCTTCTGAGCTCGTGACCCTGTGGGCAGTCTTCCTGACTGCTAAAGGTAGTAAGGGGCAGTGGGAGGCATTACCTCTGTGTCTGCACAACTACAAGGCAGATGAGTGATGAGGTCAGCTTAATGCACACCCTGAGATCCCAGCCATCTCCACTGTGCTGCCTAAGCTAGGCTCAGGATCCACTTTCCCAAGTGTAGCTCATAAGGGAGAGGTCCAGATCCCCAGATGGCAGCGTTTAGTGAGGGACAGGACCAGTCCTGCACAGCCCCTGGACATGCACATGGTCCAGGGACATCCCCATATTCTGTACTGGTAATATGAGCTATTGACATCAACGCTGACCCCTGCTGCCGCAGAGCCACTGACTCAGACATGGCCTGCAGCAGAAGCTTTAGCTAGGATCTCACCATGGCCCCATGTGGCAGGGCTGGCCAATCACAACAGGCTACTCCTCCCTACCCTTGAGTCTCCAGTTCCATCTCTCTTCATAATGCTGAAGCTGCACCACCTCTCTTTCTCTCCCATGTGACGACCACATACTCGCACATTGTGGTGGCTCCTGCTGCAGGCTGGCCACGCAGCTGGCCGGCCCCTAGGTGACATCTTCCATTCCTGTTATATAGTGTGGTGGCAAGTGGGTATGTATAGACCCACCATGCATTACGGTGGAGGAAAGGTCTGCGGTTGCCCCCTGATTGATATAAGAGCAACACACCAGCAACATGCCCCTTTGCCCATTGCGGGTGGGGAAATAACATCTTTATTCCTGTGAAGACATACCTACCACTAAGTTTTTTTTTTCTTTGACTTCTATTTTTTATTTTCTGTGTTAAACTCTATCAGTTGTTAACTGCATAAAATTAAAGAAAGAAAACATAGGCCTTTTTATAGAAGACTTTATACAAGGCCTGGGACTCTATTGTAAATTTCATGCATGATAATAAAATTTGCTAAGGGAACTCTTTTCAAAAGGATGTCATCATTGAAGTTTAGAGGGCTCTTCAATTACAAATAGGCTCATAGATTGTATATATGTATATAGTTGTACATAGGTGTGTATATGTAGTACCACTGTGAGTGTTAGGATGTAGCATGCTCTAAGAATTCAGTTGAGTGTAGATGTTAGTATACCCACAATTGTGCTTCATTAACCCATCATGGACAGAAAGGAAATGCTTTTTTTCCTGCCATCTTTGAAGTCAAGTATTCTGTTTAGTGGAAAGTACTTACTGTATATTTTGTGTAGGACAATTCATTCATTGGCTGTATAAATGAAAATTGAGACACGCTTTTTCCGTGTGAAATTGAAAGGTTCAGTATCTCGAAGGAAACTAATTTAAAGCTTTCCTCTCAAAAACGTATAAATTTACATTTCAAATAAAATAAATAATAACAATTTAAAATTTTGAGACTTTGTGTTTTCTCTATGAAACCAATATAGTATATATTTTCAAATTTGAATGTGTTTTTAACCCCATGTTACTTTTGTCACAATAAGGATTCTAGTGTCACAGTTCTGAATCTTGGAGTTTTAATTTTTGCTCTGCACATACTGTGTTTGCTGGCTCACAACATTGATTCAAGTCCTGTGACTCTAGAATGTGTGCTGATTTCATGAGAAAAATGATCAAGTTTACTGCATTTTCACCCTATAATTACTATGACTACTCCTAATAAAACTTCTGCTTTTGCTGTATTAGTTTATTGTTATGAATAGGTACCTGTTGTCATTTGTACTTTCTGCTTTCACATTATGAAATTGCTCAAAAACAGATGTTTGTCTTTCTATCTGTACAGCCTGACCCTTGTCTTTAAATTTTTCAATCAATTCAGGCTTTGCCAATAGATGATTCAATAGCTACAGAACAGAGTATTTTGCTTCCTAGCTCATTCTTGTACATTGTTTTATCCTGATTATCAGATTTTATTATAATCATTATTATGTGTTTTATTAAAAATTTCTACCATTTTGTCAAATGAGCTTTGTTTACCTGGCATAGGATCAAATCTATCTCCATAAACTATATGTGTAAATTTGAACTATTGAGGTTCCCCCAAAATGACCTCATCTGGAGAATATGTAGACACAGTTATTTACAGTGAAATCACACTTGAGTATGGATAGTTACTCCATATTACTGGTAGCCTACAAAGAAGGGGACCTCAAGAAAAAAACTCCCAAGCAGAACATCACATGACACAGAAGTGGTAGCATGCAGCTCTACACTGTGGTGAGTAAAGACTGTCAGTCACCATCCAGAAGGAAGGAAATGGCTAGAGAGGACTACTTCATGTCTTGCAGATGTCTGTTTCCAGAGTTGACACATACTAAACTTATCTTGATTTAAGTCTATGATATTTTAGTATGGCTTTCTGGTAACCTTGGCCTTGCCTCACAGCCCACTGTGGAACTTACACAACTTTCAGGTCTGAGAGTGAAATTTTATGGTTGATCTCTAAATTTTTGTGTCTCTAACTGATCATCATCAATATCACCCCTCCCTAGGAATGCTAACCATACTTTTGTTTTCTTTTTATTATTTGCCACATTAGGTAGACAACATTGATATAATTTTATTTTTATTAATGTTTTGAAAAATAATTATCGTATTTACTTTTCATTGACTCTTTTATAATAGCCACCATACTTTTTGAGCTGCACTTCAGTTTGTATGCAAGTGTTCTGTGTCAACCTTGTTATGAAAATATAACTTCTATGTCTCAGGACTTGTTTCAGATTAGCATACAGACAATGAGTTTGGAAAAGATATGTTTCCATGTTTATGTGTTTGAGCAGACTGACACAATTTTATTTCTTTTTCAGAAAACACATCACTTCATTTTTTAATCTTTTTTTTTTTACACTTTTCTGTATCACGTGAGGTTAACAATATCAACCAGTATTTTCACGGCTACTTTTTAATGTAATAATTTATTGATAATATTTGCTCTGGCATGGAAGTTTAAGAATTGGGCTTTAGATATATGAACTTCTTCAACTCTGTAAAACACATTTGCAATAATGTATCTACTGTTCAGAATAAGTCATCTATGGAATTTTCTTGTTTGTGAATATTTGCCTTATGATTTTATCCCAGATAAGTAGAAGCATGGCAAATATTTCTCATTGGATTCATGCTCGTTCACATGGCTATAACTGTAAGTGATATATTCAAATGTATAATCATAGACATTATCAAAGAATGTAGGAAACAACAATATGGATTAGTTTAACTGAGCTAATGTTTGTAGTATTACCTATAAACTGAAAAAAAAATGGTAGCTCAATAATACAGATTATGTATCTATGGAAACCAAATAACATATTGTTGTCTAAAGGGAGTAAAATAATGGGTAAATTCAGGCTGCACTGGTTACTAGTTCTATTTTTTAGTAGATATTGGATGAATTTATTTATAAAAAGCAATGTATTCCATCTTAAAAAGTTAAGATTATATTATTAAATTATTGTAATTAATTTAAAATTAATTCCTTTCTAATGGAATACAATGTGTGTTCCTAATTACCAAAGAAATCTTAAGTAACTAAGAAGTAAAGTGAAGGGGGATTGGGTCCACCCGAGATGTGCAGCCTGGGCAACATTCTGGCTCCCTAACAACGAGAACAGGAACTATCTCTGACTTTGTTGCCCTCCTTGACACAGGGCAACAACAGGATATCTGAGAGGAGTCAAAGTGAGGTTTCAGTACTGACAGAACAGCAAAAGAAAGAGGCCTAATACCAGACTAATGAGTCATTGCAATGAACATTTGCAATCACAGAAGTGTGAACAAAAGTGTATACTGTAGGACATACTGTAACACACTACAACTTCCACAGGAGATTTTGCTTTTATATTGGGAGGAAGGTTGTAAGGGTGGAAGCTAGGTACTCAAGGACAGAGAGATGAGTGTGACCATATGTGTAAGATATACATAGTATGTATAATTATGTAAAGATATTATTATGTATTATAAAAATATAAGACATTTAATGAATAATATATAATAAAATATATACTATATTAATATATCTATAATATATAATAGTGATATATATCATTACTGCTTAATTATTTCTTGTATAAATTATAAAAAATAATTATGTATAGCAATCAGTAATATATCTTAGTGGTTTTATATCAACTAGGAAGCTTTAAATTCATCAACTATAAAAAACAAGAGTTTGTTATGTATGATTTACTAATTGTTCCCCAAAGTAGATGTTTATCTTCGTGCTTGTTCACTGCTCACTGAATGAGATGTGTAAAGCTTGTTTAATTCCAAGTCTAGCTAAGGACCAGAGACAATGGCAAACATGCTCAAGCTCAGCTCACATTATCTTATGTAACTTAGGACCCATTACCCAGGAAATGGTACCTTTCACAAGTAACATGGTTCTTTCAACCTTAATTGACATACTCAAGATAAATCTCCACAGACATGCTCAGAGGACCATCTCCCAGGTGATTCCAGATTTTATCAAGTTGACATCCCTAAGCAGCACAATGAGGTTCATGATATCATTGCTTTTGATAATTTTGAATACACTTTTAGAAAATATACTATAATGCATAATGTCCTGATTGAAATTTCTTTCTCAGTGTTTATTATAACTATTTATAATGATTAGTCTATTAATAAGTAGTTGAAGAATGAATTCTTCATTCAGAAACTTTTCAAATTGAAAAATAAGAATTACTAGTACCTGAAACCTCAGAATTGCCTGAAAATAAATTATATAGCAAAATGTAGCATAGTAGTAGCAGTTTTAGGTATATATATCAATTGCTAATCATGTTCAAATTTATTCCAACATGATTGTTTTAAACACATCATTCTTAAGTTAACTTTTAATTTTAAAGACATTTTATTTAAGGAAATGAACCTCAAATCTTTAGAAGATACACAGCAATTTATTCAGAAAATATTTATATTTATATGCTTTATTCTTTAGTTCATGTTCTTTGTCTCTTGATAATTTTTCTTTAGGTCAAAATGTTAAAAAAATATGAACATTTGTTTTCTGTCTAAGAGTCACACATTGAAACGTACTGAATGCAAAATTCATTAAATGCCAGTTGAGTTTTATATTATTGTGAGATTATATAAGTATTTATAGGCTGGAAGCCATAGGAATATATAACAATTTACCATTCTGAAGGTATCTTTATAATTGCAAGTTTGAAGGTGAATTTTCACTAGAATCTACAGAAAAATAGGTAAATGACAAACAACTTCTCAATTCAGAAATTTATGTTTTAAGCTAATTTATAGGCAAAAAACCAAAATATTTAACTTGAAATTGTTTTAGAAAGCCCGTCTTAAATGTTATTAACTTCTCCATAAAATTCAAGCAAGTAGGAATAAATTCTGGGCAATAAAGGGCATATAACTTTCATCTTAAAAATAAAGAAAAATACTTATATTTGTGGTAAGGAAACTGGTTAAAAGTTCAGAAACTAAAATTGTAGAAAAGGGCATTTTGAAACATACTTCAAATATGGAAATATTCTTGTCACTGCCTTGTCGACTAAAGAGACATGTTACTTTGAGATGCTGTCTGAAGATTGAATTATCCACTCTGCAGTTTGATAGGTTCACAGTGCTTACTTCAACATTCTTCCCTTTGAAATTCCACTTGGATAAAGGGTCAAGTTCAACATGACCAAGAAACTGTAAGGACCAGTCAATCAAACCTGATCTAGAGCTGGAGGATGTATCTGGCAACGCTGCTTTGAACAAACTTCATAATATTAACACAACGTTTTTCTAAGTGAATAATAATGGTAAAGTGGTATTCTCTGAGGCTTGAGTTCCACTTTGAAGCACATGATTGGCATATGTGAGACCCTGGTCTCAAACTTCTATA
Source organism: Pachyuromys duprasi (assembly GCA_028658305.1). Taxonomy (NCBI): domain Eukaryota; kingdom Metazoa; phylum Chordata; class Mammalia; order Rodentia; family Muridae; genus Pachyuromys; species Pachyuromys duprasi. Next base: position 37,412,229 of record CM053745.1, on the reverse strand, counting down.
GCAAAAGCTGCTTCTGTCCCCACAAAATCTGTTTCTTTGCATTTTTGCTTCATTGTATATTTCTTTTTATTAAAATTTTTAATTATTATCATTAATTACAATTTATTCAATTTGTATCCCAGCTGTGTCCCCCTCCCTTGTCTCCTCCCAATCTCACCCTCCCTCTTCTCCTCCATGCCCCTCCCCTAGTACACTGATATGTGAGGTCTTCCTCCCTTTCCATCTGACCCTAGCCTATCAGGTCTCATCAGGAGGACTGGTTGCATTGTCCTCCTTTGGCAAGTGGGAAGTGATCAGAGATCCTGTCGCTGAGTTCATGCCAGAGAAACCCCTTGATCCCCTTATTAGGGTAGGGTCCTCACGTGGAGTCTGAGTCTATGGGCTACCTCTGAGCCAGCCAGGGAGTTTTAGGTCATCTCCATGTGTTGTCCTTGGTTGGGGTACCAGTCTCTGCACGGCCCTCAGGACTTAGTATTTTTTGGCTCTGTTGGTCTCCTTTTGGAGCTCCTGTCCCCTCCATTGTATTTTTCTTGTTATCAGCTCATTCCAGAAAAAATGGCAGGGCTCATTGACATTAACAATTGGGAGGCAGCTAAAATACTAAAAAGAACACTCAAATGTAGTATGTTCTACCTGAGTACAAGTCACTGATGTGTCCTTTGTGTCTTACAAATTTCTTGTGGTTTACTTAAGTACACTCCGATTCTCTCTTCCTTGTAGCCACAGTCATGATTTTCCTCTTCCAGGCGTAACTGGCTAGCAAAATGGAATCTATGGATGAAAAATGGATTCATGCTGTGAAATAATGGGTAGTTTAGAGATGAAGTCCTATTTCCAAGACAGTGTTAAAAGTGCTTCACAAAGGTTTATCAAATTTGGTAACAGGAGAAAAATATAAAAAAGAAATATGGCACAGTGACATATTCCTGAAATTCCAACCCTCAATTTGAGGACTCAGAAGATTAAGAGATTCATAGTTATCCTCTGCCTGATTGTTAATGGGTGGCAACTAAGGTGCATTCAGTCCTTTCTCAGTACCTAATCGTGAGCAGTTATAATAATATCCAATATATGAAATAAATAAGAAAACACAAAGTTTAAAAGGCTTTTGCAATTATCCTAAGCACTTGCCTTATCTAATGTTTTCCAAATTTTTATGTTCTTAAACCTTTCTGTAACATCTAAGTTTTTGAAGCGTTTCCTCTTCCCTTTTGTCTGAAATGTTTCATAACTTGTATGAATTATCTATATATAAACGTTTCATGTAGATACCTTATTTAACCAACTATAATTTCTTCCAGACACAAAAGTAAACAGCAAATTTTCATGCTTTTTTCTATCTACACATCTTATTAATATCTGATATTCAGTTACATAATTCTCTCAAACAAAATATGATTAACATAATTCTACTAGAAATATACATTTTACCTAATATTTGCTGACCTCTCCCTATCATGTTATTTTTGTTTGTGTGCTTGTTTGTTTGTTTTTTTACCCACTGCTCAACATTACCATGATTTCCATCACCTGTTTTCTCTATGGAAATAAGCTAGAACAGAGCACTATTATGTGCCATGCTACAGCAAGTGTGTCTGCCATCACTGAATGCATTTGGGAAAGATACAGGATTAAGCAAGAATCTTAAAAAGATTTAAATGGAGAAGTCAATAAACTGAGGAAAGTTTTCAAGTACCGCTGATTGGAAGCTAAAGGAAGTCCAAGAGGAAATTGAACAGTTCATGGCCGACATGATAAGTATTTTTCTCTGTATAAATATGTAGGCCTATTGATAATTCTACAAAATTGCCACAAATGCTGTGGCTTGTTTTCCTGATTTTGCTTCTTCTAAGGCTATGATGCGATGGATTTCGTCAAATCTGATTTCATTGTATCCGTTTTGTCTCACACCAAATGCTACTGAAGATACGGCCATAACTATTCTATAACATTTCAATTGTTAAACTTCAATATTTCCATCATTTAGATAAATTTAAACATATGAAGTTTTATTTTACACTAAGCAATAAGCATTTTCCTGAGGCTACAGTTACATTCTCAACTTTCTCCTCTGTAAAAATATAGAAATCACTCACTAATGGTATACTTATTATTAGAAAGAGAAATCAGATTTTTTAAAAGCCTGTTATTCTGCCACATTGGACCTAGCTATTGGTTGATATTTGCTGTACCAGAGAAAGAAACTCAACAAGATGCAAAGGAACAAAGGGGTTCAGCCTTCTTTGAAAAAGGACTGATTCTGACTAGCTCAATCCAGTCACTTTTATTCAATCATTACACAAAATTAATTGAGGCTGGGAAAGGTTCCAACTACCAAAGTATCTTGCCCTTGCTGCCCGAGAGGGCAGACAATGCACAGAAATCTCAGTCCCTTTTGACCATGGCTAGCCATAATCAAAACTAAGAGCTCTAATTTTCCTGGAATGTCTGAAGACCAAGGTTTGTAAAGCTGCAATCTCTCACATAGTACCAGGCACAGACTTTCCAGGGAGACACTATTTCTTCAAGGTTCAAACAGTCTCAAAACACCTTCAAAACAACCTCTAACGATTAACCCAAATATAGCAAAGGCTTTACTGAAACTTTTTCCCTCAAAGGCAGGCACAAAGACTTCACTTTATATATTTCTACAGAAGGAATTGCTTATTTCTAGAATATGCTTCCTGATACTGATAGGACTTTTGTCCATTTGGATTTTAGCTGTTTTATTTGTTTCTTTTTCAAAAATAATTTGATTATTATATGAACAATAAATATATGTCTCTCGTTTGATTTTATTTGAATCTTATGCGTTTTACAAAAGTCAAAACAACTTGTTTTAAAAGAAGATTTATTTATGTTATTTTATGTGTAAGTGGTTTGTTATATGTAAGGAAATACACCACATGCTTGTGGAGCTCAAAAGAGGGCAATGGATCCCCTGAAAATGGAATTACAGATGATCAGGAGCCATCCTTCTGGTGTTGGTATTGAACTAAGCACTCTGCTAGAGCATGAAGGGCTGAGCAATCACTTAAGTCTGTAAAGATTGATTATTTTTTATTATTTGTATGTGTGGATCTGTATGCATGACTACTGGTGCTCACTAGGGCCAGTGACCTCTGACCCTTCTAGATCTGGAGTTATAAGGAGTAGAGAACCACCTGAGGAGGATGCTGGGAATGGAATTCTTGTCCCTTGAAAGAGATGCAAGCTTTCTATAGCACTGAGCCATCTCTCCAGGCCCACAGCAACATAAAATCATATTTGTTCAAGTGTTTTCCTTTAGAATGTAAGTTTGGTAAGATCAAGTATTGCGATTCACTGTGAATTATAAATCTCACATAGTACTTTTATTATTCAGCAACATGAGATATATACATTTTCAGATAAAAGTCAATAAATGAATTACTCCAAAATTCTAGAGGGATGCTTGCTATTATCACCTTTCCCTCCAGAAATATTTCATGACTCCGTAAATATATTTAGGACTAAATTATTTTACTTATCTTTTAGGGCTGCATGAAAATATACAGAACTTTTAAAAAATCATTTTTGACTATTTTATATATTAAATTCAGAAGGTGTATACATGCTATAACAATGCTTTGGGAAAACGTACCTGAAAAAAAACCTGCATGTTAGATCTGAATAAAATGCTTCTGTGTTTAACAGACACAAACTGATGAAAAAGAGACTCTATGTCAGTAGAGATAAGATGCAGTCATTTTGGAAAAGATACTTTCCTTTTCACAAAAAGGGTTAGAGGTAAGAGAAATGACATGAGGCATAAGTCACTTTAAGAGAAGGAGGCAGCTATAAAGGATTACCACCTGTCAGTTTCAGTACAAACAGAAATTTTAGAAAATCGGGTTTTATTCTTTGAAAGTGCCATCACTCAAATAGCCCATTGCTTTGTGCCTATGAGGAACAACTCTGAATGCCCTTGATTAGTTGTGTAAAGCACATTTTAGGATAGCTATCTGCAAACAGGTTCAATCCAAAGGCATTAGCAATCTGGTTTATGATCTCCTGAAGAATTTGAGAAGGAAGCTGAGAATCCAAAAAGTGCAACAAAAATTGACTTTGTATTACAAAATATTGTTTTATGGGATGCAAGTCTGACTGAGGTTTCAGAGGTACAGAATTTGAAAATAGAATTAACATTTGAATATGCTTAATGACACAGCTGTCAAACTGAGAGCAATTAAAAGGAGACAATTTCTATCAATGGAAATGACTGAAAAATAAACTCTATCAACTCACTGGTGTAATAAAGAAGCATTGAGTATCAGCATTCAAATCAAAACAAATTAACTGCTTCCCAGACATATGACAAACATAGTTTTAAATACATTTTTTTAACTGTGAGATGTCTTTCCACGTTTAGCAATAACATGCATTCTATATTAGTCACTATAATATTTGGTTACAAACTCTTAGGTGTCTGGCAATCAAACCTTTTTCAAAAAATAATTTACTTGGAGGTTGAGCTGCCATGGGCTACATCTGTGCAGGGGGTCTAAGTCATATCCATGCATGGTCCTTGGTTGGAGTATCCACCTCAAAACCGACCACTGTGCCCAGTTGTTTGAGGGGGACAGGGGCTCTCTCTGACAATAATTCAGTGGCTGGCTCTTTATCCCCCCCGCCCCCAAGCGATGGAGAGGCTTCCACAGAGGAAGACAATGCAGGCAGTCCTGATGATACCTGATAGGCTAAGGTCATAAGGAAGGGGAGGAGGACCTCACCTATCAGTGGACTGGGGGAGGGGCATGGGTGGAGAAGTGGGAGGGAGGGCAGTGGGATTAGGAGGCGATGAGAGATGGGGTTACAGCTGTAGTACAAAGGGAATAAATTGTAAAATATTAAAAACTTTTGTAGTAAAAAAGTAATAATTTACTTAAGTAAAAAAGTTAGGAACCAAAAACATGCTACTCAAAGGAACTCCACTGGTATTTAAGACACCAACTACATTCTTGTTTAAAGACAAAAAAAATCATTTTTAATATGCTATAATTTCCTAATAGTCAATACTAATTTTAATTGGCTTAATAAGTCCTAATAAGTCCTAATAAATTGGCCTAATAAACCCTAATAAGTCCTCTATCTCTCATCATTACCATATCGAAAATTCGACATCACTACATGAAAAAAATTCCTTTCATAGTCAGCTTTCTGTTGATTTTAAGGGACAGAAGATTTGACAAGATGCCATCAAAAAAATGTAATAGTGCAAAAAAATGTATACTTTCAAAATGCAAACAAAATGAGTAGTATTTGAGTGTCTAGAAAAGAAATTATTACACAAATTAAAGTAGGCGTTTTAGGACTGATTTAAATTTAAGAAAAATACTGGCAAGCATGTTGAGATGCACGCACTTTAAAATACAGTGGTTTTGTCAGGAGTCCAAGATGGCTGCGAGAGCACGCGCCCTATCTGAGGGGCACAGAATCCAAAACTCGGAAATTGGTGAGTGGAGGGGCAGCTGAAGCCAGAGCATCAACATTGAGGCTGCCTCGGCTACATGTGACATTGAACTGGGAGAGTTTGGATCCAGGTCACCAGTGGTCTCCTCAGGGGACTGAGAGTGATGAATATTCAACCCCTCTGCACTTCTGCTTGCCTTAAGCACAGGCCTCCCTGCTCAGCAGAAGTGTCACTGGTTACCCCAGGTTACCTCAGTCACTTGGTGCTCAGTGACTGAGACAGCAGAGGTGGCAGCAGTAAGGGCCTCCCAGTTCTGCATCTGTGGTGGGGCAGCTACTAGCCCAAGCAGGAGCCTCCATGCTCAATGAATAAGAAGGCAGAGGCCACCACCAAAAGCAAAAAAGGAAGCTCTTGCCCCTCCCAAAGCCAAGGCCAAAGCAAAGGCCTTGAAAGCTAAGAAGTCAATGTTGAAAGGACTCCACAGCCACAAAAAGAAGAAGATCCACACATCATCCAACTTTCAGCAGCCCAAGACCCTGTGGTTCTGGAGGCAGCCCAAATACACTCGAAAGAGTGCACCCAAGAGAAACAAGCTTGACCACTATGCCATCATCAAATTTCCTCTCACCACTGAGTCAGCCCTGAAGAAAATAGAGGACAACAATACACTTGTGTTCATTGTGGATGTTAAGGCCAACAAGCACCAGATCAAACAGGCCATGAAGAAACTCTGTGACATTCATGTGGCCAAAGTTAATACCTAGATAAGGCCTGATGGAGAGGGAAGGCGTATGTTCGGTTGGCTCATGATTATGATGCTCTGGATGTTGCCAACAAGATGGAGATCATCTAAAATGAGTACAGCTGGTTAACTCTACATATATATATATATTATATATATGTATAATATATATATATATACTTTTTCCACTATATATACAAATACAGGTCTCCATGTCTGGCAGCTAAACAGTGGACACCTCTGAGCTGACTGATCATCTATACTCTCATATGCCCCTGTGGGCCCAAATCTGACAATAGTGTGCTTTCTGATTAGGCCTGGAAGCCAGTGACTGGACTTTCAAGTGAGTGCCTGCAGAGCTCCAGAGCCAGGGTCCCTCTACTCAAGCAGCCAGACATTGGATCCCTCCCACCCACACTCCCAATTGTGGACAACATGGGTATCCTTGGAACAGTTTTCTCAACATTGAAGCCACTGTTCTGTGGGTCTACCAGTGGAGTCCAGGAAAACAATTTCTGGGGCCCAGACAGATCTGAACACCAGGAAGACAGTACCACAGGCCTGTAGGCAACAGCGGTGCTCAGGGCACCTGCATATGCTCATTGTGCCAGCAAAAGTGAAACGGACATCTTGCCAAAAGCAATCTACAGATTCAATGCAATTCCATCAAAACACCAACCCAGTTCTTTACAGACCTTGAAAGAACAATTCTCAATTTCATATGGAAAAAAAACACAACAGAATTGCTAAAACAAACCTTTACAACAACAGATTTTCTGGAGGTATCTCCACCCCTGATCTCAAGCTGTACAGCAGCAGCAACAGTAATAAAAACTGAATGGTACTGGCATAGAAACAGAATGGTGGATCAGTGGAATCAAATAGAAGACCCAGAAATAGACCTAGACACCTAAGGGTAGTTGATCTTTGACAAAGAAGCCAAAACCATACAATGGTAAAAAGACAGCATCTTCAAAAAATGGTGCTAGTCTAACTGGATGTCTACATGTAGAAAAATGCAAATAGATCCGTATTTATCACCCTGAACAAAACTAAAGTCCAAGTGGATCAAAGATCTCAACATAAAACTAGACACACTAAATCGGTTAGAAGAAAAAGTGGGGAAGAACCTAGAACTCACAGGTACAGGAGACAACTTCCTGAACAGAACACCAAGGCTCTAAGAGCAACAACCAATAAATGGGACCTCGTGAAACTAAAAAGCTTCTGTAAAGCAAAGAACACTGTCGTCAGAACAAAACGACAACCTACAGACTGGGGAAGGATTTTCACCAACCCTGTATCTGACAGAGGGCTAATATCCAGAATATATAAAGAACTCATGAAGTTAAAAAGCAACAAATCAAGTAATCCATTAAAAAATGGGGTACAGAGCTAAAGAAAGAATTCTCAATACAAGAATACTGAATGGCAGAGAAACCCTTAAAGAAATGCTCAATGTCCTTATTCATCAGGGAAAATGAAAATCAAAATGGTCCTGAGATTTCAAATTACACCATTTAGAATGGCTAAGATCAAAAAATCAAGTGACAATACATGCTGGAGAGTTTGGATCCAGGTCAACAGTGATCTTCTCTGGTGACCACTGGAAGGTAGGACCACGTCTTCACTGCTGGTGGGAATGTAAATTTGTAAACCACTTTGGAAATCAATCTCGTGCTTTCTCAGACAATTAGGAATAATTGTACCTCAAGATCCAGTTATGCCACTCCTAGGCATATATCCAAAAATGCTCAAGTACACAACAAGGACATTTACTCTACCATTTTGTAGCAGCTTTATTCCTAATAGCCAGAGTCTGAAACAATGCAGATGTCCTTCACTGGAGGAATGGATGCAGAAATTTTGGTACATTTACACAATGGAAAGTATACTACTCAGCAATTAAAAATAAGGAAATCATGAAATTTTCAGGCAAACGGGAACTATAAAACCTCATCCTGAATGAGGTATCCCGGAAAGACACACATGGTATATACTTACTTATGAGTGGATATTACATGTATTATATAGGATAAACATACTAAACTTTGTACACCTAAAGAAGCTAAGCAAGAAGGAGGACCCTTGGTAAGATGACCAATTATCACTCAGAAAAACAAATGGGATGGATCTCAGAAAAAGAAGAAAACAGGGAATAGGACAGGAGCCTACCACAGAGGGTCTCTGACAGACTCTACCCAGCAGGGTATCAAAGCAGATACTGAGACTCATAGCCAAACGTTGGTCAGAGTGCAGGGAATCTTATGAAAGAAGGGGGAGTTAGACGTGGATGGTACAGGAGCTCCACAAGGAGAGCAGCAGAACCCAGAAATCTGGGCACAGGGGTCTTTTCTGGGACTGGTACTCAACCAAGGACCATGCATGGATATAAACTAGAACCCCTCCACATTTGTAGCCCATGGCAGCTCAGTATCCAAGTGGTTTTCCCAAGGAGGGGAATAGAGCCTGTCTCTGACATGAACTCACTGGCTGGCTCTTTGATCATCTCTTCCCGAGTGGGGAGCAACCTTACCAGTCCACAGAGGAAGACAATGCAGACTATCCTGATGAGACTTTATAGGCTAGAATCAGAGGAAAGGAGGATCTCCACTGTCAGTGGACTTGGAAAGGGGCATGGGAAAGGAAGTGGAAGGGAGGGTGGGATAGGGAGGGGATAAGGGAGGGGGCTACAACTGGGATACAAAGTGAATAAACTGTAATTAATAAAAGATCAATACATTAAAAAATACAGTGACTTTGCTATGCCAGAGTAGAGAGAGAGAAAAAGTTCCTTGGGATATTTTGATAAATTAATAGGTTGGGTTTTTTTCTAATAATTTTGTGAGATTGTCACACTATAACCTGCTATTTTAAAATTTTCAAACTTGTAACAGCAGACAAAGGAAGCTTAGTAATGCATTCTATAAGCAGGCAAAGAGTCAGCTGATAGGATGATAACTGTCCTGGTCTATTGAAATTGATTAGCTCCAATGGATTTAATTATTTTTTATTACTTTAGATATGTTTTCAAGACAAACTACTAAGCATATATTAAAACCCAGTTCTATAAAACTGAAGTGAATCTTAAAGTGATCTTACTTTGAAAATGTTCTTTATGGAAAATCATGTTAATATAATGATGACCTCTGGAAAGTTCTTTATCAACTTTCACAGAATATCATTTTTGACTGCTAATAATGAATACTTCTTTAATTGGTGAATGTGAAAACTGCTTGGTAAACATTGAACTGATTTGACTCTCTCTTCCATCTTTTGAGACCAGAATATTGAAAATAGAGCTAGTTTTAATCACTTAGATACTCAGGATCTAGGTTTCTTTTAAATTGCAAATTTGACCCCACTATATAGCATATATTATGCTCTGCCAAGAAAATGCATATTTTTCTATGAAAACTATTCACTTTTAAAAACAAATCTGAAGCAATTCACTGTTTAAAAAATGTTTTTGAGAAATTTATCAGACATAGCTGAAAGAAAAATTGACATAATGGCCTGTGGGTAAACAGTCAACTATTTAAGAGTCTGTAAAACATATAATTTATAGAACAAAAATGTAATTAACACTGAATTTCTGTTTTTGGGAAGATTACTTTGTGCATTTATTAGGATTTGTGCATCTGTGACACAGCGGGTTGTTAAATTGCTTAGTCTCTCAGATAGCATCTGCCGTTTGTTCAGATGGGTTTGTTAGCTAAAAAGAAAAAAAAAAATCACTCTTATCTGCAAGAGAAAAAGTACCACAAGATCTGTGCTAATTTTCTTCTGTATTGGAGGCTAATCCTCCACAATAGGTAAATGCTTCAATACATAAAGATTTTCAATAGAACTTTCTTAGGCATTTCCCAAAGTATAGTTTAAATTCACTGGCTGGTGGTTAAGTTTTGCTTATAATACATCTCTTAAGTTTTACTCCATATTTGTCAGAAACTTAGAATATTAATTACACCTACTAGGCTGACTATTGAACCTTTATGAGGTTGTTAAGAAAATTCACAAGGCTCCGGAAAGCCTGGACCCATTGTCCTAGTATGATTATCAGTTCAAATATCAAGACTGAAGAAACTTTTCCACAGTTTAAATATTTTATAAAATTTTGTTAACTTCTTAACAATAACTATGTTAATAGAAAAAAAACTTCACTTGAAATTTAAGCACATTATTCTGAATATTTTGACAACAATATAGTTTTCACACAAGAACATACTCTTGTGGCGATGCTGGAAGTATAATTGTTAGCATTTCTTCAGCATAGTATGTAGTTTTCTGAGTGTTACACATGTGCTGTTTCATTCAGCTACCACCACCAACAACAGAATCATCTTCCACAAAATATTTGTATACGCTGCATTGCACACATAAAATGCTAAAGTCAAGAACTCTCCCAATTATTCATAACTATTAAGCATTCCTAAATTTTAACATAGCATTATCAGTCTGGCTTGGGAGCTTACAAATACGTAAAACAGGTTGAGATTTCTCTATCTGTCTCTCACAGACAATAACAGGAACACAAATATGATTTTTACTACAATTTAAATTTTATCTGTATTGTTTTTGAAACTAGGCTGTTGCACGTGGTTGGGAAAGACTGTGTTCATAAACTGTGATTCTGCTTCCGGTTTGCTCTTGATATGGGGATTAAATTACAACTTTTCTCCTTTCTCTTTCCTCCCTCCAGCCTATCCCGTGTGCCCCTGCACATTCTCCTCAAATGTATACTCTCTTTTCACCAATATTATGATGTGCCTATATGTATTTGTATGTGCGCATGTATTTCTAAACATTACTAGTTTGAGTCTGTATACCATTATTTGTATATATGCTTTCATGATTGATTTTTGAAGTGTTTAAATCTATTTTTATTAAAATTTGTATTTTTTTCTCTTACACTACATCCAGACCACAACTTCTCCCCTCTCCACTCCTCTCAGCTCCTTCCAAAGCACCCTTCTCCTCTAGATTTACTCCCCCTTTTGTTCCCTTCAGAATAGAGCAGGCCTCCAAGAAACAACAGCCAAACAGACAAGATACAATAAGGCAAGGCAAAGGTATTGAGACTACATGAAGCAATCCAACAGGAGGAAAAGAGTCTTAATCAGGAAAATAGTCAAAGAGACAGCTGATCCCATGGTTAAGAGTACCACAAAAATAATGAAACAACAGCCCTATCATGTATGCAGAAGACCTGCTGCAGAGCCATGCAGGTCCTCTGCTTGGAGCTTCTTTCTCTGTGAGCCCACGTGAGCCATGCTTCAGTGGGCCATGTTCTCCTGCTGTCCTCCATCCCCTCTGACTTCTGCAATCTTTCCTCCTCTTCATCTGCACAGTTCCCTGAGCTCAGAGGAGAGGGACCTGGCATTTTTAACTTTTAATTTAAAGACAAGCTCTTACTATGTTGCTCAGCCTATCCTTGAACTCACTTACTATGCCATTTTGGCGATGAAAATGATATCCTTTTGGCTCAGCTATTGAAATAGTTTTAATTACAGGCTCACATAAACAGGCCTTATCACTTCATAGAAATTTGCAATCTGACATTCATAACCTTTCTATGAAGAATCTAGATACCATTTTTTTTAAATGAAGCCATTTAAAAACACAGAGAGAGACTCACAGAGAGACAGAGACAGAAGAGAGATAAACAGATGCATTGAAAGAGACATATTAACAAAATAAACTCTATTTAATCCACTATTCCATGTGCAACTAATGGGTATAAATTCCCTTAATGTTGTAGAGAATTGTGGTAATCATCACCACAAATAATGGAGTTTTTGTTTTAATCACCCAAATAGAAGCAATTTCCATTAAGCAGGAGCACTCACTATTCTTCATTAACATCATCCATGCCAGTTTTGAGCTTTGTCTTTCTATGATTCCACCTTTCTAGATACTTCAGTCAAACATGTTTTATTTAATGTTTTTTTGTACATACATGTAGTTAAACCACACAACGCTTTCAGTAGTATGTATCAGAAATGTATGTATTTAAATCTCCATTGCATATGGAAACAGATTTGGTTTCTCCACTGAGTTTATTGTACACACATAAGTCAGGCTGGTTTTACTTCTGTGATAATAATGGCTACAATGGATACTGAACTACAAATTTCTAAGCACCTCATTCTAATTCTTTTTTTATACGCCTAGAAGGAGATTTTCTAGGACATGCAATAATTTTTTATTGATTTTTATTGTGGTTCAATCAGAACTATCCCCACAGGCATGTGTTTCAACCCTCAGTCTTCAGCAGTTGTCACTAGTTGAAGGCCTTGTAACCTTGAGAAGGTGGAGTTTGGCTGGAGGAAGTAAGCGGCCAGGGCTGGGCCTTGAAAGTTTGTAGTCATGCTCTATTCTTATCTTTCTTTCAGCACTCCTGGCTCACCTTCCTGGAAGAAAATCAACACATGTCATGTGTCCATTGCCATAAACTAAGCTGTTCCCATCACGTGTTACTCACCACAATAGACTAAAATCCCCTCAGAAACAATAAGCCAAAATAATTCCTTACTTTCTTAAATGGTTTCTGCCTGGTATCAGCTCACAGTGTCATGGAAGTAAGTAACACACTGTTGAATATTTCAAGAAATATTTCAGAAATAGAGTTTTATATGTCTCCTAGTGATGTATAGTTTTGTTACTTCCTGTACCCTTGCCAACAGCTTACATGCTTATTTTCATAGACTAATTAAAGATTAAAATAACATCTCATTTTTTTCTGATGAGATGATTGGGTGATAATTTTAGTAATATATGTTTGCCCCTTACATATCTTGTTTGATGAACTATTCTTTCCAGTATTTTTTGCCTGTTTTCGTTATGTAAAGTTCTTCATGTCTTCTGAGTAACAAATGCTTATTAGATCTAAAAGTGTTTTCAACCCATCTCTAAATTGTCTTTTGTTGGAGGATGATTTATTTTTTTTGTAACAGTAGATTTTATCTTTTTTCCTACTTAGTCATGCTTTTGTTATTATGTCATAGAATCCACTGGCAAGTTAAAAGTTCTAAAGATGTATCACAGTTTTATTCATAGAATTTCATCATTTCTGCACTTAGATTAATGTCGCTAATGAATTTAGAGCCTGTTTCACTGTTCAGTTTTTATATTTGTGTTTGTATGTAGTGTGTGTGGGCAAGAACTTGTAGGCAAAAACTGAAGCAGAAACTATGGTGGAAAACTGCTGTCTTGCTCGCCATGATTTGCTCGGCTTTCTTTCTTTTACAAACACAAATTACTTCTTGATTAATTTAGAGGTATAGGTAATAACAATGATTAAATAAGATGTGGTTATTTATGTAAGGTGATAATCAATAAAGGATTGGATAGGATGGAAAAGGTGAATGGGAGAAGTGGTGTAATTATGCTTTAAATTAAACAAAGTAACATAGAAATAATGCAGTAGGGTTTTCAGTTGTCCAGAACAACTTATAAAGCTATTGGCAGTTGATGGCTGCTGACGGAAGGTGATTAACTTATGTGGGGCATCCGTTGGTAAGATATGACCCACAGCAGTAATTAGACACAAGGAAAGGGCCAAATGGTTCAATTTGCCAGGAGACATGCTGCAAGGGGTCAGTAACTCCAGGAAGAGAGAGCAGATGATTATCATTAAGATATATTATATATGCATATGAATTTTCAAAATATATTTAAAAATAAGACACACTGTCTATTGAGATACCTAATGTTAACACCTGTCCTACAAACACACACACACACACACACACACTAACACTATAATCATACATGCATATACATATTGCACATAGTACCACACCCAAGTACCTATATTCACTACACAGAGACAAAAAAAGAGAGAGAAACAAAAAGAAAAAGAGAATAAAAATACAAAAAGAAGTAGATAAAAAATACAAAAGAACATTTTGTATCCAACTGAAATACACCACATGATTGTGAGGAGCACCATCAATATTTAGCTTATGAGACCTGAAGTAGAAGAATTTCATTACTTTTCAAATAATTAAGTGTGAAAAATAAGAGTCAAGTACAGAATATGGTAAAATACAATGAAAAGATCAACTAACATAAATATAAGGATTTCATCTGAAAAAAGATTCAAATAAAAACCATTAAAAATAATGAAATTGGAAAACACAAAAAACTTAATAATTTTTTAAACTTTAAAAACATTATTTTAGCCATGACATATATGCATGATTTATGTGATGTGTGTTACTAGAGTCAAACAATTTTAGGTGAAATGTCCCTCTTCTGCTGAAAGTAATTCAAGAGAGGTAAGATTTTTTTTTTAAAGCAGGTATATGTATAGGAAAACACCTAACTGATATTCACAGACACCAAACTAGGTATAGTGTGGGTAAACATATTTGAGTGTGGGACAATGCATTGATATATGCATGTGTGTATGGTGTGTAATTTGTGGATGTCAAGAGTTAACATTAGGTTCTTCCTCAATAAAATGGATAAATTTATTTAATTTTCTACTTTGCATATAATTTTTTCTCTGTCATATTATAAATTAGTGGTCTATACAACAGCCTGTAGTATGGATGAAACTAACTTTTTTGTATACATATCTTAATTTTTTGTTAGAATTATCTCTAATTTTGAAAGATTTTGAAAGATCTAATTTTGAAAGATCTTTCAAGTGATACTTGAAAGATTTCTTCAATGAATTTCTTCTATGTTCTTCTCTTCTTCTGACAGCTTCTTACTGTCTTAACAATTATAAATTTATGCAAGTTTTCCACTACATCTGGGCTTCCCATATCTACAAAGTGTAGTCTCCTGTGAAACAAATCTTCCAAGTTATTCATTGCCAAATTAACCTTATCTTATTTAACTATCACCATCTGAAAAGACTCTGAGCTGATGCCAATTGTTTGTGTCAAATGCACCTTCCCTAAGAAAATCATGGTACTTTCTAAAGAATATTTCAGCAAGTGTAAAGGAATTTGCCTTGAAGAAATGAATTTTAGAAATTTATCCCAACACTGAAGTCAAGTGTGCCAGACATATATTTGGTGAATAAATTACCTTATGCAATAGCATTAATAACTTTTCTTAGATTTTAAAATGTTTTCTTTGCAAAAGAGCAACTGTCAAACTTCAAGGATCCAGACATTATATCTAAACAATGAACTGAATTTGAAAATATTCTGTACTGTAAAAACACAGTGTGTAGATTCATGTTCATAAAAACGTGTGCTAACTAAGAATGTAGAGAAAATTCAAAACCCATGTAATAAGACAAGTGCCCAAAAACATGTGTAACTCCAGATCTTTGGGGATCTGATGCCATCTTCTGAGTTTAAAAATAAACAGGCACCTGCACTCAAGTGCACACATCCACATATAGTCATACCAACATATACACACAAATCGTTAAATAGGCCCATACATAGAAGATTTACTAAAGAACAACATGAGGTTTCTGTGAAATACAATTATTTACTCTGACAGACAAAAATCACTATGAGGAAGGTGGTTTAGGGAAGTAGTATCCCTGCTTAGCAAAACATAATTTTCAAATTATTTGTAATCATAAGTGAAATCATAAAGGGTCTGGATAAGTAACAACAAACAATATCATTAAAGGTACAGGCCATATAGAGTCTTTGAGAGGCCCTCTTTGGTAGGCTCCTGTCCTGTTGCTTGTTTTCTGCTACATTCAATGTCTATCCCATTTGTCCATCTAAGCGAGCATTGATCATCCCAACCTGGGTCCTCTGAAAGACTCTATATAGCAATGCATCAAAGCAGATATTAAGACTCACAACCAAGCCTTCAGCAGAGGGCAGGTAGTAATATGAAAATAGGGGAAGTTAGGAAGACTTTGGGAGAACAAGAGCTCCATAAAGATCAGGGCAAAGGGGTCTTTTATGAGACTGTTTCTCCAACCAAGGACCATGTATGGATACAACCTAGAACCCCTGCTCAGTGGCCCACGGTAGCTTGGTGTCCAACTGAAGACCCTAGTAAGGGGAACAGGGACTATTTCTGTCATGAACTCAATGGTTGGCTCTTCGACCCTCCCCCACACACACTGGGGAGGAACAGCCTAGCTAGAGCCCAGAAGAGGACATTGCAGCCAGCCCTGAAGAGACAAGATAAACTAGGGTCAGATGGAAGGGGAGGAGGTCCTCCCCCATCAATGGACTTGGAGTGGGGGAGGAGGAGATGAGGGAGGGATGGGGAGAGTAGGAGGGAATGAGGGAGGGGGCTATGACTGGGATACAAAGTACCTAACCTGTGATTAATATAAAACTAAATAAATTACATTTTTAAAAAAGATACAGGCTAATGCCTATTTTGATATGAAAAGCCACTCTGTCTCTCTTTCCCTCTCCCTCTCTCTTTAATTTTGTGTTTTAGATATGCAGCCCCCTCCCCTGGATGTTACTTGTCTTCATTTTCATTATATGTGGAAACCTAGCTGCTTGGAAGTTTAAATTAAGCTCAGAACATTTCAGGATATCTTTCTTGTTGGAATTTCTGTACATTTAATTTAAATTTTGAATTAAGTATAGTCAAAACTGCTTCTCGTTCCTTCAGATAAACCCCAGAATTACTCATTTTCCTATGGTTCCTCATTCTACTTGTGTGATATTTGATGTTCAGTAACTCTCTATCGTGAACAAATAATTATATAAGGGAAAAATTAGATATTTATAGCACCAGAAAAGCACTGTGAATTTAATTGCTACAAGATATCATATAGTAGCTGCCTATCCCAGAATAGTTTGGCATCTGCTAACAAATTGTGTATAGCTGTTGAATTTATTGTAAATCTACAGTTACATTGTGACTTTGCAGGTGGTATTTTTAATGGCCTTCAGAGTTAGTGTGAAAAATTAGATGAACCCAATATTCTATGGTAGGCACTTTCACTATCACAATATAGACAGAGAAAAAAAATTTAGCTGCAAATAGTTAATGAGCATCTATATTGCACGGCACTGTAAAGAGGGCAGATCATTTTATTTCCTTGGAGCTTATTTTGGTGCCAGAGTAGGAATTTTATGTGCTGAGTTGACTAGTCCAGTCTTTCAGGTAGGGTACTTTCTGCATACTGTAGAAAAACATCAGACAATTTATTTTCGGGAAGACTTTCAAATACTGCCGCATTAGCAAAGCTTGAACAAGGGGCAGTGTGATCTTAAACAAACCTCCCATCTTTCTAAGGATGTTTGTGTTGGGAGAAATGATCTTTGAAAGTGTTTGCTTGGAAATGTCAGGAGCACAGACACAATTAGCAGACCTGGTGGTGGTGCCCCTTGGAGAAAGAGAAAAATTGCATTGGAGCAAACCCTGAAGGGGTGATAGTCATGTTACTAAACTGCCAACTCTATAGTGTTCAAATCATAATAGTGGGATGAAGAAATTTGAATTGAAATGATAATTGTCAGGACAGTTATAGTCATGGCATTACCTATCACAAAACAGGGAGATTGTATCGTTTTTATAAAGAGAAAATCCCTTAGGCAAACCATATTTAATTTGAAATAAGTAGAAAAGTATGCTATAATCCTCTATTTTCTTCTTTTTTATTTTTACAATCTATTCACTTTTTATCCCAACTGTACTTCCCTCTGTCGTCCCCTCCCAAACCTACTCTCATTCTCTCTTTTCCTTCTATGTCCCTCCCCTAGTTCACTGATAGGGGAGGTCCTCCTCCCCTTCCATCTGATCAGAGCTTATCAGTTCTCATCAGGACTGGTTGCATTGTCTTCCTCTGTGGCCTGGTAAAGCTACATCCCCATAGGGTGGTGATCAAAGAGTCAGTCACTGAGTTCATGTCAGAGACAGTCTCTGTTCCCCTTACTAGGGAACCTACTTGGAGACTGAACTGTCATGGGTTACATCTGAGCAAGGGTTCTAGGTTATCTCCATACATGGTCCTTCATTGGAGTATCAGTCTTTTTAAAGACCCCTGAGTCAATATTTTTTTCGTTCTGTTGCTCTCCTTATGGAGTTCCTGTCTCCTTGATGTCTTTCTATCTCTCCTTCTTTCATAAGATTTCTTGCATTCTGCCCAAAGTTTGGCTATGAGTCTCAGCATCTGCTTCGATACCCTGCTGGAGTCTTTCAGAGGCCCTCTGTGGTAAGTTCCTGTCCTGTTCCTTGTTTTCTCCCTCTTCCATTATCTATCCCATTTGCTTTCTGAGTGAGGATTGAGCAACTACCCTTTAGTCCTCCTTTTGGTTTAGTTTCCTTAGGAGTATAGATTTTAGTATTTTAAAATAGCCTTGATAATATTTCAAATAATTTAAAATGTGCTTAGATGATCAATTAAAAAGGAAAATTGTTTCAACTTTGTAAAAGGTAAAATTTTCTTTTTAAAGGTTTTAGTAAGTAAACAAAGCTTTCTGTTCATCTATGTTTTAGGATTTCAGACTTAACTGGGAACTTTGGAACTCATGATCTATTTTAAACGGTTATTTTTCTAAGAGAGACTACTGCCCATCAAAGAAAAGGCCAAGTTCTCAATGGCAGGACATCCTATTTACAATTGTTGGCACTTGTTTTAAAATCTAATTTATATTAAACTTTGAGACATTAAAAAATACTGTGCAAGTCAGAGCTTGCTCTGTAGAGTTTTTTTTTAACTTTGCCATTTATGAAGACTATTTTATGTTTACTTTTAATTATAACTTCCATGGTACCCTTTGAGAAAAGAATTAAGACAGAAATGAGTCAGAAGACTTGCAGAAGGTCAGACTGTAAAATTGTGAGTGGCTGAGCCTGCAATCGGAACAAGCAGTCCTGACTTACCAGGAGTATTTCATTTTTGAATATTCAGAATGAAACCATTAATCATCACTACATGTATTATTTGCCACTTTCTGCTTAAAAGTTTTCCGTGAACAGAGCACTTTGTGAGTTCACCTGGCACAGTTATTATTTTGGAAAATTGCAACTCTGTTTTTCTTGTTCTAATTAGTGTTCTTGTATGAGTCATTCAGCAAAAAAATTAATAATAATCTGTTCTCTGAATATTTAAACACATTTATTCACAAAATGGAAAACTGACATCAAAGTACAATTAGTGTAGGAGAATCAGGTTCACTGAAAACATTGTCCAAAATGGTTCAGTAGCCTTTCTTTAGG
This sequence comes from Pachyuromys duprasi, assembly GCA_028658305.1. Lineage (NCBI taxonomy): Eukaryota > Metazoa > Chordata > Mammalia > Rodentia > Muridae > Pachyuromys > Pachyuromys duprasi. The sequence continues at coordinate 37,392,937 of CM053745.1, read as the reverse complement.
CAAGTGTACGTATGTGATTAGAAGATCGTGTCAATCAAAATTTGGCTTTAAAAGCTCTATGCAATGAGGACAATTCAATTGGCTAATTTCATGAATGTACTAGTGCATTAATTCGGATATGTGAATTTAAATACAAAGAAAACCACTTGAGTCAAAGATGGCAGGACCTCACACGTAGTCATTTTTTGTTTTTGTCTAAACAAATTATTTGCTTTTTTTTGTCCTAGACTCACTTTGTAGACCTACCTGTCCTTGAGATCACCAATGATCCCTTGCCTCTTTTTCCCTGAGTGCTGGGATTAAAGCCATATGCAAACATGCCAGGCTTCTTTTCCTATTCTTATTGTATAGGTTTGGGATTTCCATAGTGTCCCAGATTTCCTGGATGATTTGTATTAGCAATTTTTTTTATATTTTCATTTTCTATTACTGATGTATGAATCTCTTCTATCATCATCTTTATGTTGGAGATTCCTTTCTTCCATCTCTAGTCTTCTCTTAGTGATGCCTGCATCTGTAGATCCTCTTCACTTATCCAGGATTTCCATTTCCATAAATTCCTCAGTTTGTGCTTTTTTTCATTGCTTCTATTTTTACTTTCAGACCTTGAACTGTTTCCTTTGCCTTTTTCTTTTCCCCTTGGCTCTCTTGGGATTTTTAAAGGGATTTTTAAATTTTTTCTCCAATTTTTTTTTCATTTTAATTTCTTTAACAGATTTTTTTCTCACTACTTTGTAATAGAAGTTTTGGGGTTTTTCTTTGTATATTATGTAAATAGGCTTTTGTTTTAATCCCAAGTGTGGGATTTTAATTGACCTATAATTTGTCCACACTTACTAATTGTCTCTTGTGGAGTGTGGCTTTTGCCAGGTGAGGCAAGAGAGAGAAATGTGGTCTAGGACTCTGAGAGAATAAATAAGAGCATCTAGAAAAAGGTGTAGTGTTTGGTATGGCATTCCATGTTGGCGTGCGGTGTGTAGCTGTTTGGAGAGACCAGAAACCAGAAACAATGTGGCAGTTTGGAGCAGAGAGACTGAGTAAAACGAGTCGGGGCCCAGTGGCAGGGAGGAGTCTGACGCATTTGCGGTTGACAGAGGTTGCTATAGAGCCCTAAAACTATCTCTTGACCCTAAACAGCTGGGAAAAGTAAACGGTGTTGGCCCCCCTCTCCCCACTAACTTTTTCTCTCTCAGGTTGGGAGGCTGGTCCAGGGGAAGTAGAGGCCTAAAGTTCCCAAATAGGGTAGAGTTTTAAAGAATACCACTGCCGGTCCCTGTACATCACTTCTTTAACATCCTCTTCGTTTTCATAAAGTTGGTGAAATGGGAAGGAGGAGGCATAGGATGGGTCTTTGGAAACTGAGTCTAGGGAGTGTACCTGTTCAGTTGGCAGGAGGTCACTCACCTGTGCTTCTCTCACTTTTTTATTTAGAGGAGTGTTTGTTTGTTTGTTTGTATGTTTCTGTGTGTCTGTGTATCTTTGTGTATCTGTGTGATTATCTCTGTGTATGCATGTTTGCGCATCTGTATGTGCATGTGTTAGTCATATGAGCACCACAGCTGACTTGTGGATGTCAGAGTCAACCTGAGAGAATATATCTGTGTTTTTAAACATGGGGAAAAAACTCAAGTCATCAAGCAAAGTCATCTCAGAAAACCTCAAACCCTGATTTGGATAATAAGTTTTCTTTTCCCCCAGCAATTACTTTTTGTTTGATTTGAGTACAAGAGGCTGTTTGTGTTATTAAACTAGTTCATTTACCGTTAAGTAAGAGAAAGGTAACAAGAAATAGGAACGCTCTTAGAAAAAAAAAAAAGATAAGAAAAATGATTTTGCTTTTATATAGACTAAAAATGTGAAATTGAAAACCATTTCAAGACTGAAGATATGGCTCAGTCATTGAGATTGCTTCTTTTCCAGACACGGGTTTATGTCCCAGCACCCATGCAGTGGCTCCTAACTACATGCAACTCCAGTTTCAAGAGATTTAAAATGATTTTCTGCTCTTAGTTGGCTCTTGCTGGCAGGTGGTGCAGATAAACTCAATTTAAGCACATACACATATTGACATAAATTGAAAAACAAAAAAAATTGACTATAAAATCTCCAATGATTTTATCAAATCTTTTTAAAATTATTTTTATTTGTGTTTATTTATTCACTTTACACCCCACTCTCAGCTTTCCCTCTTTCCTCTCCTCCTGGGTCCACCCTTTCTCCTCACTTCCCTGCACCCACCATTCATCTCCTTCTCACCAGAATAGGGAAGAGGCTTCCCAGGGTCATCAACTGACATGTTAAGCCACAGCATGTCTAGGTACAGCCTTTTCCAGAGGCTAGACAAGGCAGCCCACTTAGGGAAAAGTGATCCAAATGCAGGTAATTTTAACCCATGTGTGTGTGAGAGAGAGAGATGTGTGTGTATGTTGTGGTGACTGTGGTGTGTGTGTGAATGTGTGTTATGTGTATTTGTGTTTAGATGTGTCTGTACATCTCTATGTTGGTGCCTGTGAGGACTAAAACTCAATTTTCGATCAATTTTTCTCCACTTTGTTTTTGGAGACAAGGCCTCTTGTTCTTCTCGGATTCACTCTTCCTGCTGTCTGGCCTGGGCTTCCAGAGCCATTGATTCAGTATTGGGATTACGAAGGCACTTGATAGTGTTTGGATTTTTACACAGGGGATAACTGGAGTTCTCATGCTTGTATCACAGGCACTTTGCCCAGTGAAACTTCTCCCTATTGCCTTCTTTAAGTCATCTTAAGGAGGAGGAAATTTCTTTTTACGTGTATGTATAGATAGGTGAACAATCAAAAGCACAGGCTGAGAGATAGGTATTCAACCTAAGTTACAGAATTAGAACCAGTTTTACGCCAAACTCACACCCATTTAAACAGGTTATATCCTCAGTAGCAATGATTGTGGCATGTGACAAGTATTTATGGCAGGAATTCATTCACTCTTTCCACAAGGAAGTCCATATATGCATGATTGTTCTATACTCAAGAATATTAGTTTGTATTATCCATGATATCACAGTTTTTTAATGTTTCTAAATCTATAAATGTACAATAATGAAAATTATGAACAAAGCTTTCTATTTCCCTTGAGGGGAAATATTTGCTTGCTTGCTTTCCTTTCTTTTTTCTTTTTTCTTTCTTTTTTAGTTCTTGAGCCAAAACAACTCTGTCCTGAGGATTATGCTTCAAAATCAATTCCACTATTATCTCACTGACATGTTATTAAGTATTTTTTAATCAAAACTTTCTGTCTACAATTTTCTGAAGACATTACCAGATATATGACATATAAGTCAGATCTAAAAATATAACTTGCTAGAAAAATATATCTTATATATTAATTTATGTCTTTAAAAGTATATAATACTGTATTCATTTTGCATACCTTTACTTGATAAGTTGATTTAAAATATGACTTATAATTTGAATGACAAAGCTTTAGAAGTATTTTCTATCAGACTTAAATATTAATGGCTTATACTTTTATAATGTATGTTCAGAATTGAAGTCTACTTCAAACTGGTTTGTATGCTTCACTTGTATAACTAATTTGCTTGCTCTGACATAAAAATTTTAAAGCTAATTTTAGTTCTTGCTTTGTTTACCCTGGTGTATTGTCAATGGATCCTTTCACTCAGGAGTTGAACAAGTTCTTTCTTTTGGGGGAACATCCTTTATTCTTCTCCTGGTAATTTTATCCCCCAATTTCCCTTTCATTTGCCGCAGTCATTAGTAGAATGTTTTATGCCCTAAATGGATCTCACATTCATAATTATATCTTAGTTTTTTGTAAGCTTTTGTTCTATGTTCTGAGACATATTTATTCTCTCTACTGGAAGTCAAATGGCCGTCCATAGTTTATTTTATTAGTTTTTTTTTCTGTTTGCATATTTTTATCCTCATATTTATTGCTGATGTAATACATTGCATTTTGCCTTTTATTCCACTCCCATTGATTTATCTTATTTATTTTTAATTTAGGTTTTGAACAAGAGTTTTTTATATGTATATTATTGTTTATTCATTCTTGCTATTGATATAGACTTGTTTATTTTGATACATTTACTGGGTCATATTTCTAGTTAGTATATTAATGAAATGTGAGATAAGACTGATGTTTAAATGCAAGTTAGCATTTGTGTTACATGCTATGCTTTTAAATAAAAGCAAGCGACTTTTCTTCTAAAGATACACATCTTTAGAAACATCTTGAAACATCTTTAAAATCTTATAATAAAGAACGTAATGAGAAGATATGTTTCAAACTAGTTATGGCTTACATTTGTAATCCCAGCCCTGGAAGCCTTAGCCAGTGATATCTAAGAGTTCAAGTCCAGATAGGACTACCAGCAGCAGCAAGGGCAGAGGCCTCTGACCTCTGCACCCCAGATCCCAGGTCCCAGCTCTGCCTGCAGTCAAAGAGACAGCACCCACTGAGGACTACCAGCAGCAGTAAGGTCTGCCCTGTGACCTCATGATTTCCCCAGACTTAACTCTGCCTGCAGTTCCAGAGGAGGCAGCCATTGGGGACTAGACTACCAGCAGTTTTGTGGTCTGTCTTGTGACCTGTGTGCACCAGCTGCCTAGTCCTCGCTCTGCCTAGAATTCCAGACACAGCAGCCTTCAGGGACTGCCAAGGACCGCCAATCCTGCCAATGCTAGGAACAACCAGATGGCTAAAGGACAGTGTAAAAACACATTCAACAAAACCCAGGGCTACAAGGACCTAGCACTCCTGACACCCTGGATATATAACACACCTGAAGCACAGGAAGAGTTCAAGACCAGACTGGGTTACACAAAAAGGCACTTATCAATAAAACAAAACATACGTTATGTATTTGATTCTCACAAAGATATCAATTTGAGCTTATTTATTAATCATTGCATGGTGTAAGTGATAGTCTTAGATATCTAGTGATTTCCTTGACTTCTGGAACCACATTTTTATCTAGGTTCTGAATAAAATCAGTATATGTGTCAAACATTCTTTCAGAGATTGTGGATTTTTATGTTATCTTAACCACACCTTCAAATTATTATTTATATATTAGGATGAAGGGACTGGGCTTTCAATTTTTTTTTGTTATCATTCATTACAATTTATTCAATTTGTATCTGGTTTGTGGCCTCCTTCCTCATCTCCTTCCAGTCCCACCTACCCTTCATCTTCTCCCCCATGTTCCTCCCCAAGTCCACTGATAGAGGAGGTTCTCCTCCCCTTCCATATTACCCTAGCCTATCAGGTCTCATCAGGACTGGTTGCATTGTCTTCCTCTGTGATCTGGCAGGGCTGTACCTCCCTCAGGGGTAGGTGATCAGAGAGCCTGTCACTGTGTTCATGCCAGAAAGAGCACCTGCTCCCCTTACTAGGGACCACACTTGGATACTGAGTCTATGGGCTACAACTGAGCTGTTGTTTTATGTCCTCTCCATGCTCCTTTGTTGTAGTATCTGTGTCTGCAGGGCTCTTAAGGCTCAGTTTTTATGGCTCTGTTGGTCTCCCTTTAGAGCTTCTTGCCCCTCCAGGTATTTTTATCTCCCCCTTCTTTCATAATATGTCGTGCCCCCTGCCCAGTGTTTGGCTATGAGCCTCAGCCTCTGCTTCAATACCCTAATCAGTAGAGTCTTTCAGGGGCTGTCTGTTGTAGGCTTCTGTCCTGTTCCCTGTCTTCTCCTGCTTCCGATGTCTATTGCATTTGCCCTTCTGAAGGAAGATTGAGATCTTTACTAGGGTCTTCTTTGTTGTTTAGCTTCTTTAAGGGTATAGATTTTAGTATGTTTATTCTATATTATATGGCTTTAATCATATAAAGTAAATATCCAGTTACCAGTCAGAGATTTGGCATGTAAAAACACTTACTCAGAAAGCCTGCAGACATGTGCTCCTTCTCAGATTCCACAACAGAAAAAGAAAACATATTTCTACGTGTTATGTTCTGCCTTTCACATATATGTTCTGGCTTCTGAGCATCACGTTTGCACATACATACACATGTGTGTGTGCACATACACATGTATGCACATCCACCCCCACATGCACAGACACACACACATAAAACAAAGACAAATGTTTACTTAAAAATCACTCAGAGACACATAAATATGGGTTTGCACATGGAAAATAGGGATCTCCAGCTAGTCTTTTACCATTAGCATGCTAGTCAGATATTTAGCATATAAAACCATGTACTCAGAAAACCTGAAGTTCTGAGTTCCTTCTCAAGTTCTGCAGTCTCATTATCCATGTAAGTCTGAAGTTCTTTCCTGCATTTATTTTTTCTGGAGGAGTACCTCTACTTAGTTATCCTTGTTGTATTCTTTTTCAGTTTTAGTATTATTATTACTATCATTATACAATTTATTCAGTTTATACCCTAGTTGTACTCCCCTCTCTCATATCCTCCTGGTTCCACACACCCTTCTTCTTTGTCCTCTATCTCTTTCTCCTAGTCCACTGATAGGGGAAGTTCTCCTCTCCTACTGTCTAACCCTAGCCTATCAGGTACCATCAGGACTGTCTGGATCCTTTTCCTCCATGGGCTGGATAGGTCACCCCACCAGGGAGAAGTGATCAGGGAGCAGACAACAAAGAGCTTATGTCAGAGACCATCTCTTTTCCCCTTAGTAGGAGACCCACATGGAGACTGAGCTGTCTATGGACTACATATGGGCGGGGGGGGGGTCTATGTCCTCTTTAGCAACCTAGATGTTCCTCAACTGAAGAATGGATACAGAAATTGTGGTACATTCACACAGTGGAATACTACTCTTTATTAAAAACAAGGAAATAATGGATTTGGAGGCAAATGGTGGAACTAGAAAAGATCATCCTGACTGAGAAGCAGAAAGACACACATGATATATATTCACTTATAAGTGTATATTAGTCATATAATATAGAATGAACATACTAAAATCTGCAGACCTAAAGAAGCTAAACAGCAAGGATGATCATAGGGAAGATGTTTAATTTTCATTCAGAGGAGAAAACCGAATAGGTACTGAAGCAGCAGTAGAGAAAGAGCAAGATGAGAGTATACCACAGATCTTCTCTAACAGACTCCACCCAGCAGGAGATTGAAGCAGACACAGAGATTCACAGCCAAACTTTGAACAAAGTGTAGAGTCTGATGAAAGAAAGGAGAGATAGAAGGATCCAGAGGGGAAAGTAGCCCCACAAGGAGACCAACAAAGCCAAAAAAATCTGGGCCCAGGGGAACTGCAGAGACTAATGCATCAACCAACTGATGCATAAAGAGAACATAGAAACCCTGTCTTGCTGTATTCTTAACTCATACTGCTTCGTCAGTCTATGGGTTTAATGTTTATATTTGTGAGTTCATGAGAATAAAGCAACATTACTAAATATTGTTTTTATTAACTAAAAATTAACTGAATTAATTTAAATTAAAATTTTCTGTAGTTTAAACAATCTTCCTGGTTGGAGAAATCTGATACAATTTTACTTGACTTGACAGTTTATTTTTCCTTTTTTTTCAACATTTATATTATTTATTTGTCAATTTGAAGAAACAGGGGTCTCTACTGAATAAGTAGAAAAATAGAAAGTTTACTACTTTTAAAAGGCAACTATAACAAACCAGTATATAACCAGGAAAGGGGTTTCTAGGAGTCAAACATCCAGTTTGCAGTGCTCCTGTGACAACAAAAATGAACTTGTGTTCTCTACATCCTGAGATTTGAGACTGGCATTTCTCCAGAGCTGGGCTGAAGCCAAGAAGCCTTTTTCACCCCGACTAGCTGGCCCAGTCCTGGAACCGGAAGCAGTCACTTGCTATCTTCCATACTGTATTACTGGGTGAGGCCTGAGCGGTCAAGATGAAGTTCTGGTTGAAGTCCCGCTGTTTGTTGCCCTCAAACTTCACTGTTCCACAGATCACCACAAGGACTGTGGTCTGGCTTGGTGTAGCTTCATCATGGACAGGCTGGCAGTCTACCACGTTGATTTGGAACTCACTGGAAGGCAACATCTCAAAAAACTCACTCAAGGATTCTTGTCCGGAAACAGCATTTCCATTCCATACTAAAGTGGCTGTGCCCATGTACAGCCGCTGCCACTTATCCATGGTGGTGTAGTAGACATTAACAAACTCCTCTGCAGCTCTGCAGGCCTGGTCCACATAGGTCTTGAAATCTACAGATGCCATCTCTGGTTCTGCTGCCAGACACCTCTGCCAGAGCGCCTCCTCTGTAGGGATCCAGGGACTGCTCAGTCCTGTCCAGCGACGCGGTCCCGGGCCAGAAGAGTTACGCTCCTGCCTTCCTCTTCCTCGCAGATGCTCCCCAGTTTATTTTTCTTGCTTGAGAAAAGAATCACAAACATTTGGATATGTTACATATGTTGAACAATATAAATTTTGGTAGTTTAATATATTGTTAAAATGTTTAGTGGAATGTATTAATCTTATAAGTACAAGAAAAAACTATTTAACTCAGAATGAAGACCATGTGGAAAATATGCATGCTATTCTTTAAGTCTACGTCTTAGTAATATCCTTTTTGTGATAATGTTGAACTTTACAAAAACAACATCCAGTCAGAAATATGTGGCAGATTTCAACCAACAAACAGCTGGTTGAGCAGATAGGAACAGCACCCCAGGCAATAGCCACGGGGGATAATTTTAAGCTTGCAAGTACTCAATGTTTATCAAAGGCTTCATTCAAAGATACAATATTTGGAGAATATTGCCTAAAGGATGTCAAAATCCATGTGCTCCTCTGATTTCTATGAAATATACCTCTAGGTTGTCCCACATTTTCAGACTTCTGGATGATATTGCTTACGCAATGGATATTCTTTTATCAAGTGAAATTTTCATGAGAATCTATCAAGCAGTGCTGAAATGCCTTCTCAATGGTAGAGAAGAATATTAATATAATTTCAATGAAGAAAAATTTTATTTTAATATCAATTGTCTACAAGCAAACTACTATTCCCATTTTGTTTTCTTTTTAGATTTTCAGAACTATGACTAAATGGCTCTTCTTAAATGTACCTATAATAAGCGGAGTGGCTTAGAGACTTTGATGCTCTAGGATGTTGACATCAATTTTGCTATTTTATTTTTAATGGTCATTTATATTATTTTGATCTAACTTCATAAAAATGATAGGTTATGAAAATAAAATTAAAATGATGCTTGAAAGAAAGAAATATATGAAATTAATAAAATTAATTAATCATTTGAAGAAATCAATAAACACCATTTTGATAAACGATGCTGCTTTCTAGAAAATCTCTACATAAATACTTTCAAGTTTACTATAAGTTAGAATACAAATAAAGTAATACTAAAAATATAATTATTTTTTAACCATGCCAGTACCAGTGACCTTAGGTAAGAACCCACCCTATTTTCTATGCCACCAAATCTACTTAAACACACACACAACAGTTGTAAACTGCACCCCATCTCATGACCTACAAATTGTAGCCTACAACTTTGGCATAAGACCTCAGCCTTTCTGTAGCCCACACTAGTTCTAGGGAACCCATAGGAATATTGGCATCCCAAACCCCTTAGGTCACACAGGACACAAAAAACCTCAGTGATGACATCCTACCGGTCCTAAAAATCACTGGTCATCAGAACCGTGGGACACTTATGCCAGTAGACCAGAAAGGAAACAGAAACCTAGGGAAAATATTTTAAAACACCCATTCAACACTGAAAACCCATAAATACACATGTAAACCTATCATAACTCCAAAACCCAGAAGACTACAAGCTAATCTAAGAACAGTCAGAAACAACCAAGGCAGCACCACCAAAGCCCGGGTGTCCTACTACATCAAGCCCTGGATATTCCAGCATACCTGAAACCACCACCAACAACAACAAAAAAAGATGACCATAAATACAATCTTATGAAGAAGATAGGGGCCCTTAAAGAAGAAATTAATACATTCCTTAAAAGAATAAAGGAAAATACAATCAAACAGGTGAAGGAAATGAATAAAACTGTTCAAGAACTGAAAATGGAAAAAGTTGCAAAAAAAAAAAATGAAGAAAACACACACACACTCACAAACTGAAGGAATCCTGAAGATAGAAAATTTAGGTAAGTGAGCAGAAACAGCAGACTCAAGCATCACCAACAGAATACAAGAGATGGAAGAAAGAATATCAGGCATTTAACAAATGAGATAAGAAATTGATACACTAGTAAAAGAAAAAATCTGCGACACCGTGAAAAGACCAAACCTAAGAATAATAGGAATAGAAGTATGATTATAATTCCAACTCAAAGGCCCAGAAAATATTTTCAACAAAATCATAGAAGAAAATTTCTCCTATCTAATGAAATGCCTACTAATGTACAGAAAAGCAAATAAATTGGACCAGAAAAGACCAGCCACATAATAATCAAAGTACTAAACATACAGGACAAAATAGTAAGAGCTGATTTTTCTTACCGCAGTAGTTATAAATTACAAAAAGCTTATTGGTCAGGGGTGGGTTTTGTGCCCATTTTCCTTTCACCATACCGAAATTTTGTCTGGATTGAAATTGAGTGGAATATGTGCATGCCCAGAATTCTCAAAATATAAAATATAAATGGCTGAGAAACGCATAAACAAAAATTTTAACATCTTTAACCTTCAAGGAAATGCAGATTAAGAATGCTTTGAGATTTTATCTAACTCCAACTAGAACGGGCAATATCAGATCAATAGAGGATGACCATACATGGAAAGAATTACAGAAAGGAGGAAAACTTAATCATTGGTGTTAGGAGTACAGGTATGCTGTCAGAAGTGGGAAGTAGTACCATGAAAATCAGTGTGGCAGTTCCTCAGAAAGCTGGGATTCTGTATCTTACTACGAAGATTCTTATTTATCAGTGATAATTACCTCACTATGCATAAAAGCAAAAAAATTAAAAAGCCAAGGTTTTCATTAAATAATGAATTGGTAACGACAATGGGGTGCATTTAAATAATTAAATATCACTCAGCAATAAAGAAAAATGAAAAACCCAAGTAAATGGATGGAGATAGAAACAAAACCTGAAGTTAGTTAACCCAGACCAAGAAAGACAAACTTTACATATTTTCTCTTAAATGTGAATATTAGATTTTATGCTTTAGACATGTGCGTTTATCCATGTTTTACACAGAAGTTATGTTTGTAGTAAGAGACCAGGGGGCAAGAGATGATCTGCAGAAGAAAAAGAAAAAGAATAGAGTGTTCCACAAGAAAGTGTATAGGGGTGTGGGAGTCAAAGAAAGAAGAGGGGATATTAGGAGGTGTAACCCAAACCAAAGTCCTTCTGAAAAGAAATATAGGGACCTTCTATTGTTCACATTTTCTAAAATATATACATATATATAACAACTTAAGTGTAGTTATCATAAATTGAGAGTGCCAATTCCCCAATGACATCTTATGCTACCAAATTAAACTCTCAGTACCAGGAAGTTTCGTGTTTTTGAGTCATTTGTAAATGGGGTCCTATAGATAACATTAAACACTAGATGATACTGATACCGTTGTTTACTCTCCACACTCTGACAGTAAGATTCCATTGCTACAGATTCCACATATTATATCCGCACCTAGAAACCTACATTCAGTGCTCAACTAGAAGCTTTACCTTTACTGACTAGTGCTAACAGACTTTAAGGACCTACGCATAGTGTTAGAGGAAAAAGGTATCATCTCTTTTACACTGCTATAAACTTCTCACGCTATATTAGTGACCTGCCAGAAACTTACACTTAATAATACAATAATGGCACAAACTTTTCCTGAGTAACCAACAGTTTTTATGTTGGATTTTAGGCCATGAACATGAGGTGGAAACCATGCCTGATACTGTTAATAAGGTCTTGAACCTCAGACGATTATATCATGGGTTCTAGCAGAAAGCCTACTAATATTTTTCTTTTTTTTTAATTTTACGATTTTTAATTAAATTGTTAAAAATATATATTAGTGTAATTATTTCATTGAGATCTTCATGTATCATTTATGTCAATTTACTTACATTATTCTAATAAAAGCATAACTATGATAAAAGTGTATTTTGTTCATCAGAAAACATTGCCAAGAGACTTTTCATAATTGGATAAAAAAATACAACTTAAAATAACAAATATTTTCATACATAGCTTAACATTATGCTGTGTATATAAGTAATTTTTATGATTCAAATAGTTTATAAACTGACTTCATACTATTAAAATGGTTTGGTTATATAATAATCATGTTTGGATAATAAAATATTATTATTAATAAACTATATATATTGTTAGACTATGTAAATTTATCACTAATAAGTACATATACAGTTTTCCAATATGTATTCTTAACAGGTATATTTCATTTTTCATTTTGAAAAAATAGTAACGTAATATATGCAATCTCAGTACTTCCTCCTGAATTTGTCAGGTACAGAACCTGGGAGGCTCCAGCCAGCACAGGGTTGAGACAGATGCTGGGACTTTTAGCAAAGCATGGGGCAGAGCTCCATGAGATCTGTGGAAGTATTGGGGGAAAGATGGAAGGAATTGGAGGGGACAGGAACCTCACAAGAAGACAAACAGAGACAACTAACTCAGTCCCATAGGGTCTTACAGAGACTGAGATATCAAAAAGGAGCGTGCATTTTCTGGTGTTAGGACCCCTGCACATATGTGGCCAATGGGTGGCTTGATACCTCCAGTGAGGCACCTGGCCAGTGGAAGGGATGGGGCTGTTTCTAACATGCATTCCTTTGCCTGCTTTTGGATCACTTAACCCTGTCAGGGCTTTCCTGGCCTCAGGGGATGAAAATCAGGGCAGTTGTGATGTGACTTGATATGTTGAGGAAGGTTAATACGGAGGACTCCCCTTTTCTGGAGGGGAAAGAAGGGAAAAGGGAAGAAGGAGAAGAGGACTGGAAAGAGAATGGAGGAGTTACCTTGGGATGTAAAGTAAAGGAGAGAAACGGAACTGAAATATCTGGGCACAGGGATCTTTTCTGAGACTGACAGTCCAACCAAGGACCATTCATGGATATAACCTAGACCCTCAACACAAATGTAGCCCATGGCAGCTCAGTATCCAATTGTGTCTCCTAGTAAGTGGAACAGGGACTGTCTCTGATATGAACTCAGTAGCTGGCTCTTTGATCACCCCTCCTGAGTTGGGAGCAGCCTTGCCAGGCCACAGAGGAGGACAATGCAGCCAGTCCTAATGAGACCTGAGGAGCTAGGGTCAGATGGAAGGAGATGAGAACTTCCCCTCTCAGTGGACTTGAAGAGGGGCATGAGAGGAGATGAGGGAGGGGGGATGAGGTTGGGAGGGAATGAGGGAAGGGGCTACAGCTGGGATACAAAGCGAATAAAATGTAATTAATGTAAAAAATAATAATTAATTAAAAATAAATACACTGAAAATAAAATAAATTTCTTAAATATAATGGACAAAATATGATGTGCGGAGGACACTCACACATTGTCATGGGTTGAAGAGCGTTAGAGAAACTGTATGTACTTGATAGTATTGCAACTCCTGCTGATTTAGAAGAAAAAAATGTTTTTTTCTGTCAGTGGACTGAATTAAAATTGAAGTTTTCATTTACAATTGAAAACAGATTTAAATAATTGAGGTTATATTTATCTATGATGCACTGTAATTTAACATATGTGTGATTAATTTTTGTTCTCTGATGATGAATGAAGTTAATGGAAGGAATTCTGTCAAAAGTAAATGTTCCTAATGAAAAACATCACTAAGTTATAGTGTCCTGATTAAGCATATCAGATATTAATCAAATCTAAATGATTTTACCTTTTAATTGAATTTTTTACGTTGATAAGAACACTTTAAATTACTCATTTCTTTTTAGAAGGAAAATAATATTTTAAGAAATGATAATGAAATTGGCAGTTTTATGCTGTCATATTTAATATTTTGAGTAATTTTGAAACTGCATAGTAATCTCTTGTTTCTGACAAAATTGTATGATCATTTGCCAGTATGCTTCATAAAATAATAAAATATAGATGGAGTAATATTTAAGTATCTATGTCTATTAGAGAGAATTGCCTTCTGGAATCATGCATTATTAAAAGTTTCTAACAAGTTATAATGGATGTAAGATAATAGAATATCATGTATAATGAGTGATTTAAAAAATTCTTCTAACTGTGCTTGTTAATGGTTTAAAATAGAGATATAGAGAAATTATAAAAATGCTAGGTTTTAAGATTCTTATTTACAAAGGTGGTTGTAATTTTTAAATGTTTTTTTCAGACATATTTTCAAACTTTTAATAATTTTCTAAAAATAACTTCAGGTACAGAACATGCCTTAATATTACTTAGAAAGTCTATGGTGCACACTGACTGCTATATAATTTAGTATAAAGCCATAATAAAACCTTGTTTAGTGTCATCAAAGGATGAAACATTTTCATAACTACCCTCATGAAGTAAAATAATCTAATTGATTTTTAGTTCTAATTAAAATTAGAAATATATCTGACAAATAATGAAATAGTTTACTTACTAGCTGCATAAAATTCCATAATTCCTTGATATTTTCTCAAAGAAAACCTTCAGCAGAATATAAGGAATTTTGTGTTTTATGCTCAAGGACTTCACATATATCTTCTGTCATGTATCTAAACAGTTTTCTAGAGGTATTAATGCTAGCAACATGTTCTTTACAAACAGTGGCATTGCTTGAAAGTGTTAAGAATTTGCCCAGAAATATTAAAAATCAAACTACTATGTGATTCAGGTTTTTTGATTATATATTTCAAAGTATTACTATCTGTGTCTCAAATAAAATCCTTTTTATTTTTTGCATACAATTTTATTTTATTCAAAATATTTAACCTAACCTACAAGGCATTTGATATCATTATTTTATTTTTGAACAAGTATGCTTTAGTACATTTTCTCAACTCACCTTCAAACTCTTTTATCACCCCCCTCATTTCTCTATTTTTCTTTTTCTTATGTTTTGAAGTTTTAAAATTCTATAATCAATTTTAATAAAGGACCAGCTTACTTTCTCCTGAACTCCTTGAAGCTTAGTTGCATTCACCTCCACTTCCAATGACAAATACAGAGTATACACAGTTTGTTTGTTTATGTGTCTGCGTATTTGATTTAGTTATTTTTTTCTTTTAATTTATTCACTTTATGTCCCATTGTAGCCCTCTCCCTCATTTCATTCCAGTTCCACCCTCCCTCCTTCTTCCTCCCTCATCTCCACACACTAGTTCTCAGAATAGGGGGGACTTCTTTCCCTGCCAACTGACCCTAGCCTATCAAAGTTCGTTAGGTCTGCCTGTATCCTTTTACTCTGTGGCCCGGAAAGGACATCCCACCAAGGGAAGTGATCAAAGAGCAGGCAACAGAGTCTGTGTCAGAGACAGCCCTTGTTCTCCTTATTAGGGATCCCACATGGAGACTGAGACGCCTATGGGCTATATCTGAGCAGAAGGTCTAGGTGTTCTCCATGTTCATTCCTGTGTTGGCTCTGTTGGTCTTCTTGTGGAGCTCCTGTCTCCTGAGTGTCCCTCTATCCCTCCACTCTTTCATAAGACTCCCTGTGTTCTGCCCAAAGTATGGCTGTGAGTCTTAGCATCTATTTCTATGTCCTGGTGGATGGAGTCTTTCAGAAGGCATCTATGAAAGAGTCCTATCCTTTCATCTTCAATTGTAAGATTATTTCCGGTGTCAACCCACTGGAACCTATGGATGGGGTTACTCTAAATTGATACAAGAACCAATAAAGTAATTGTAATACAGATATTCAGTGAAATATTACTCAACATTAAAAAGAAGCAAACTATGCCTTGCAAACAGTTTGATAAAGAAGAAATATGCAGACCATAAGTTTAACAATATACTAAAACTATTCAGGTGTCAGAATCATGTGTCTGATTTGAGGTTCAACTCTATTATTTGAGAGACTTTTAAAATCCTTATAACTTTTCTGATACATTAAAACTATTTATGGAAGTTATATGAATCTATATGATTTCTCCTATAAAAATCAAGGAAGTAGTTAAAGCAACACAAAAGTCAAATATCACAATAGACTTAGAGAATTAGGAACTTTCACAATATTCCAAGGGGCCTGTTAGGAACACCGAAGTCTTACAACACTAATGTGGAGAAACATAAGGGAGGAAAAAAGACTATAAATATATGCCTCATGCCTGAGCAGTATAGTTTGAAACAATTCCACTCCTTCATTCACTCAGAGAATGATATTATTTCTTTTATCAATGTTGCTCAGGCTTTGAGTGTAAATGCAGCTTTTATTTGTCTAAGAGAAAAGGATGAGACTAGAACCATACTAAAGCTGTTACAAATACATGGCTCAGTATTAGCCCAAAGTGTTTCCTTGTATATATCCCTGGGTCTAGGACTGGAAGCTTCTAGCCTCCTTACAGTCTAATCTTCTGCAAGCCTGTACCTTGAAGGCAGCTTCCAGTCTCCTTCTATTAACCCAGGCCTAGAACTTTTTCAGCTAAGTAAACTAAACTGCTCTTGCTCTTTTTCAACTCTGGATGGCTGGCTCAAATCAGCTGTTCAGTCTCAAACTTGCTCTCAAAGTGGGCTCATTCAAACTGGCTTCTCTTGGCTTCTCACTGAATTGCTCTGCTTAGAAAAATTGCCTCTGACCTCCAAGAATTGCACTGCACTGATTGCACCGAATGCACAAACTGAAAGGAATTGAAGGAACTCAACAGAACTCTACTGTTCCCCTCCCCTCCCCTGTACGGCTGTTAAGTGGCCTCTCATTCCAGACTGATTTCCTGAAAGTTGGGTATATCCTATCTCTGATTCATTTTGTCTAATCTTTCTCTGATTCATCACTCTGTCCGCCCATCAATTAGATAACATTGTCTGGGGTTAAAGTTGTTTTCTCTGTATTGCAACCAGAGGAATTAAAGGTGTAAACTAAGGGCAAATCCCATTCCAGTGGGATGACATAGACCTAGGTACTTGGATGTGATCCCTTGCTACTGTAGCCATGTTGCTGGATTAACATTTCTCTGCAGCTGTAGTATATTTAAATTAATCTTAAAATTTTATCATATTAGAGGATGGGTCAGCCCGAATGGGTAAATCATTACTTGAGTGTAGAAGATTATTCCCATTTTCAAAGATCTTTAAGGATAGTTGTATTTGATGTTCTGAAATATGTAGATTATTTGCTAATAATATTGATGACTCCCTGTTAATGAGCTGTCCGCTTTTATATATAAAATAAGCAGAATAAAATAAACCTTTATGGAGACATAAAAATTTAAAAAACAAACCTGAAGTTTGATTAATAGAAAATATATTTGATCTCTTTATGACAGCATGAGGAATATGAACATAGAATTTAAACTTATTAGTACATCGTTTGGTTTTTCAAAAGACAATTTGACAGACAGAAAGATGTATGCCTATATTCATTTTGGGGGATACAAATCAAGTAGTAAGTAGTCTTTAATGAGAAAAATCAATTGTTTAATTTCTATGTACTTTAAAAATTCAAGCCGGGGAGTGACAGACTGGCTAGATCCCAGGGGAGGACATTGCAGCCAGCCCTGAGGAGACAGGATAAGCTGGGGTTGGATGGAAGGGGAGGAGGTCCTCCCCTGTTGGTGGACTTGGAGGGGGCAGGGAGGAGGAAGATGAGGGAGGGAGTGGGAGGGTGGGAGGGAATGAGGGAGGAGGCTACGCCTGGGGTGCAAAGTACCTAACCTGTGATTGATATAAAAAATAAATTAATTAATAAAAATAAATATATTTAATGTAAAAATATTCATATTTTTACTAATTGGGAGTAGAGCTAAAATCTATGGTGAAAAAACAATCAAGAAAGCACACACCTTTAGTTTCAGAAGTCAGAAGACAGAACTTAGGTGGTAGCAACTGTGGAATTTCTGTTGGTTTGGGGCCAGCCTAGGCTATGGAGTAAACTGAAGTGCAGTTAGGGCAACAATGAGAAACTCTGTATCAATACAACATAATCCTCAACAAACCTGAATTTATATATATATATATATATATATATATATATATATATATATATATATATATATATATATATATATATATA
>CM053745.1:37335847-37360032 GCA_028658305.1 Pachyuromys duprasi | reverse complement strand
GATCTTGATGGCTGACTCTTTGACCCTCCCCCATACAAGCCGGGGAGTGACAGACTGACTAGATCCCAGGGGAGGACATTGCAGCCAGCCCTGAGGAGACAGGATAAGCTGGGGTTGGATGGAAGGGAAGGAGGTCCTCCCCTGTTGGTGGACTTGGAGGGGGCGGGGAAGAGGGAGATGAGGGAGGGAGTGGGAGGGTAGGAGGAAATGAGGGAGGAGGCTACGCCTGGGGTGCAAAGTACCTAACCTGTGATTGAGATAAAAATAAATAAATTAAAAAAAAAAAAAAAACAAAAACCCCAGAATTGCTAAGACAATCTTGTACAATAACAGATCTTCTCGTCATAGCTCCATTTCTGATGTCAAGCAGTACTGCAGAGCAATAGTAATAAAAACTGTATGGTGCTGGAAGAGAAACAGAGTAGTGGATCAGGAGAATCAAATAGGAGACTCAGAAGTAAACCTGCACTCCTACAGATACTTGAGTTTTTTACAAAGAAGCCAAAACCATACAGTGGGAAAAAGACAGCATCTTCAACAAATGTTGCTGGTCTAACTGGATGTCTTTATGTAGAAAATGCAAATAGATCCATATTATCAGCCTGCACAAAACTAAAGTCCAAGTGGATTAAAGACCTCAAAGTAAAACCAGACACACTAAATTGGTTAGAAGAAAACATGGTGAAGAGCCTTGAACTCATTGGCATAGGGACAACTTCTTGAAGAGAACACCAACATCACAGGCTCTAAGAGCAACAATCAATAAATGGGACCTCATGAAACTGAAAAGCAAAGGACGGTGTCGTCAGAACAAAAAGACAGCCTACAGATTGGGAAAGGATCTTCACCAATGCTATACCTGACAGAGGGTAATTATCCAGAATATATAAAGAACTGAAGAAATTAAAAAGCCAGAAATCAAGTCGAACAATTAAAAAATGGGGTATAGAGTTAAAGAATTCTCAATAAAGGAATATCAAATGGCAGAGAAACACTTAAAAATGCTAAAAGTCCTCAGCCATTTGGGAAATGCAAATCAAATGGACCCCTATATTCCACATCACAACCTTCAGAATGGCTAAGATAAAAAACTCAAGTGACAACACATGCTGGAGAGGATTTGGAGAAAGGGGAACCGTCCTCCACTGATGTTGGGAATGTAAACTTGTACAGCTACTCTGGAAATCAATCTGGCACTTCATCAGACAATTAGGAATAGTGCTACCTCAAGATCCCACTATATCACTCCTAGGCATATATCCAAAAGATGCTCAAGTACACAACAAGGACATTTGCTCAACCATGTTCATAGCAGCTTTATTTGTAATAGCCAGAAGCTCGAAAAAAAAACAAAACAAAACAGATATCTCTCTACTCAGGAGTGGATACAGAGATTGTGGTACATTTACACAATGGAATACTACACAGCAATTAAAAACAAGGGAAGTTATGAAGTTTGTAGGCCAATGGTGGTAACTAGAAAAGAATATCCTGTGTGAGGTATCCCAGAAACAGAAAGACACACATGGTATATACTCACTTATAAGTGGATTTTAGACATATAATATAGGATAATCATAAATCTTTATACCTAAAAAAGCTAAACAAGAAGGAGGACCCTGGGTATGATGATCAATCCTCATTAATAAAGGCAAACAGGATGAATATCGGGAAGAGGGAAAAAACAGGGAACAGTACAGGAGCTTACCACAGAGGGCCTCTAAAAGACTTTACCCAGCATGAAATTGAAGCAGATGCTGAGACTTTTAGCTAAAATTTGGGCAGAGTTCAGGGAATCTTATCAAAGAAGAAGGAGATGGAAGACATGGAAGAGACTTTAATTCTACAAGGAAAGCAAGAGAAAATGGGCAGTGGTGTCTTTTCTGAGACTAATACCCCAACCAAGGGCCATGCATGGAGATAACAGAACCCCTGCACAGATGTAGCCTATGGCAGCTCAGTGTCTAAGTGGGTACCCTACTAAGGGGAACAAGGACTATCTCTGTCATGAACTTAGTGTCTGGCTCTTTGATCACCTCTCCTTGAGGTGGGGGCTGCCTTACCAGGCCACAGAGGAAGACAGTGAAGCCAGGCCTGATGATAATTGATAGGCTAGGGTCAGATGGAAGGGGAGGACACCTCCCCAATCAGTGGACTGGGAGAGGGGAAGGGAGAAGTAGACAGAGGGAGGGTGAGTTTGGGACGGGACGAGGGAGGGTGGCTACAGCTGGGATATAAAGAGAATAAATTGTAATTAATAAAAAATAAATTGATTAATAAAGATTGAAGAAATATACTAGCCACTCCCCCCAAAATAAAAAGTTCAAAATGGTTTAAACCATGCAGTTCATTTTTCCACTCATAAGAAAATTCAGTTAGAGATGAGCAGAAAAATAATACAAGAAAGGATTGAAAAAAAGGAACTTGGAAAAAAAAAAGAACTACTGCATATAAAGACAAATGACCCTTAACAAAAATATATCAACACTGCAGAATTGTATTCATCCATAATGGACAATGTTTCCAAAATAAATTTTGGATATATACATGCAATAGAGTAAGGTCAGAATTTTATAAATCTTTTTTTTTAAATGGTGCTGAAGGGCTGATAAAATGGCTCAGGGAATGAAATATGGCTGGACATATCTGAAAGCCAGAGGCTGTTCCCCCAAACACCAAGCAGAATTTGAGAATTGACTTCTTAACCTTTTTTCTTCGTATCATATGATGTGTGTCATCATATAAGTATACCTACAGTTGGACACACACAGAAGCACACATATACCCTCCATGCTCACAATGAAAATGATGAAAATATAATAGCAGTAATAAAAACATATATATATATATATATATATATATATATATATATATACACACACACACACACTACGTATATATTTTTTTGAAAAAAAAAACCTAAAAGTAGATGATTCATCAAAATACTCAGTGGTAAAGCTCTAAATTTCTGAAGAAAACAGGAAGATCTGCAAAACTCTGAAGTAAAGAGCGTTCACAAAAATAAAAATAGTGAAATTGGATTCCAAAGGACTTAAAATTTGAGAAAAAAACAGTCATCAAAATGCAAATACACTGTAAATAGCATGCATGATAATGTGTGAGTAAGAGGACTGCATTTGAAACCACCCCAGTGTTCAACAACAATAACATAAAACACTATTTGAAGATGGGCTAAGGACTTGAGCAGATGTTCTTCAGAAAAAAAAAAAGTGTAACAATGAGTAGCAAACACACATTGTAATAGTTATAATTGTAAGCTAAATGAAAATAACATCCCCCGAGATTTGATCTCATAGCCATTAACAAGGCTTGTATTAGGAAAAAACAAACAAACAAACAAACAAAAATAGGTGCTGTTGAGGCTTCAGATCAGTTTGAATCCTGTGGTCTGGATGTGGTAATGTACTAAAGTAAAACCTGGCAACAAGTGCTATGTGGTTCCTCAAAACCTAGAAATACAGTTATCTTACAATGTTCTTTTACTTTGGGGGACACAACATGCTAAAACATGGCTGGACCTCTCCAACACAAAACTCTTAAGCTAAGCAAAGTTATAGTCACCAAAGAACAATTACTGTACTTTGTAATTCAGTGAGGTATCTAGATAGGTAAATATAAAGACAGAGAAATGTGAAAATGTATTAACCAAATCTGAGCAGGAAATAGGAGGAACAGACTGTGTGAATACAGAATTTTAGTATTGCAAGGTAAAGATGACCTAGAAATTGCACCCTATGAAATCCATTATCATCACCAAAAATGCATGTAAAATTAAGATGTAAATAATGTCAATTATTTATTTTTGCTTTTTAATAATTATTCATTTTATATCCCAACTGTAGCCCCCTCCTTCATTTCCTCCTGGTCCCACCCTCCCTTGCTCTTCCCTCTATCACCTTCCCCTAGTTCACTGACAGGGGGAGCTCTTCTCCCCTGCCATATGACCTTTGCTTATCAAATCTCATCAGGACTTCTGGATCCTCTTCCTCTGTGGTGTGGGAAGGCCACACTGCCAGGGGGAAGTGATCAATAGTAAAGAACCCAATTCATGACAGAGGCAGCTCCTGCATCCCTTACTCAGGGACTAACATGGAGACTGAGCTGCCTATGGGCTACAAGCGAGCAAGGGGTCTAGGTCCTATCCACGCATGGTCTTGGTTGATGCATAAATCTCTGCAAGCCCCCCACCCCCCCTGGACTCAGATCATTTGGGTTTGTTAGTCTCTTTGCAGAGCTGTCCCTTCTGGGTCCTTTTATCTTTCAACAAGGACATTTGCTCAACTATGTTCATAGCAGATTTATTTTTAATAGCCAGAATCTGGAAACACCCTAGATGTCGCACAATGGAAGAATGGATACAGAAATTGTGGCACAGTTATACAATGGAATACTACTCAGCTATTACAAACAAGGAACTCATGAAATTTGCAGGCAAATGAATGGAACTAGAAAAGATCATCCTGAGTGAAATAACTCAGAAACAGAAAGACATGCATATTATATAGTCACTTATAAGCAGATACTAGCCATATAATATAAGATAACTATACTACAATCTACAGACCTAAAGAAACTAAGAAAACAAGGAGGACCCTAGGGAGGATGCTTACATCTCATTCAGAATGGCAAACAAGATAGACCCCAGAAGCGTTGGAAGAAAGGAAACAGGACGGATGCCTAATATAGAGGGTCCTCTGAAAACTCCACCCAACAAGGGAACTAAGCTAATGCTGAGACTCACAGCCAAACTTTGCACAGGGAGTCTTATGGAATGTCAACTATATTAATTGAAAATAATTCTTCAATTTTTTTTCTCAAATTCCACTCTCAACATCCTGTTTACTTGAAGCTTTTTTCCTTTTTCAGTATGTGCATGTAGCATGGCATTTGAGAGTACTGAATACAGAGCCTCTTATGCATGGTATACTAATACTCTAGGATTGAACTCTATATTTAGCTCTCCTTTTACTCTTTATTGTGATACAGGGTCTCACTAAGTTGTCCAGTTGGCTATGAAATTAATTTGTAGCACAGTCAGGACTTTGACTTTCAGTTTTCTTTCTCATACTGTGAAGAAGTTGGGATGGAGTTTCAAGCCTCCACTGTAGCTTACAGTTAATACTATAAATTTCTTTGTTTCGTAGTGGTAGGAAATAAGAATTCAAAACATTCGTCATATAAAAAGACTTAAGGGTATTTTTCTTCTTTATTTCAGTGAACAGTAATATCATCTCATTCTGTTAGTTTTTTCTTGCAATGTCCTGGGGTACAATACAGAAAAGATATCTAAGAACTCTCAAAATAAATTCATAGCTGTACTTAGCTTTCACATAAGTGTCACAATGGGTACTGAAATTTCATGCTTTAGACCTTAGCTATGTTTTCATTTGCTATTCTTTATTTTTAGTGTATATACATACATATATACTATACATATATATATATATACTAGTATATATATATATATTCACAGGAAAGACCTTTCACCTTATAATAAACAAAATAATCACAAACTCAGATATATCTATAAGTATTTTGTATACATATGCTTTAATTTTTAAACCTTTAATTATCTATATTATAAAACAGAGAGACTTATGAGATAAAGCAAATCACCCAAGTATGACTTGTGGTGGTGCACTATTATTAGGATACTGGATGAAGTAGTTCAGAAGTTTATATGAACTGACAGGCTATCCTGAAGTCCACATAGGACTAATACATACCTATCCAAATGCTGTCATGAAAACTTTCTCATGACAGAACATGTTTCCTGCATACAAAAAAGAAAGAAAGTATGTATGGAGGAAAGGAGAAAGGTAGGGAAAAAAGAAAGGAAGGAATGAAGGAAGGTAGGAGGGAAGGAAGGTAGGAAGGAAGCAGCAGCAGCTCTGGGACTGTGGAATCTTTTCAGCACTTAAGAGTACTTACTCCTCTTGGGTAGGACTTGGTTTAGTTTGCAGAATATAACAGCAGACAACTCTGTGTAACTCCAGTTCCAGGTGATTGTACACTTCTTATGATCTTTGCCAACTCCCCATACATGTGGTACACGTAAATACACATTACACACACGCATACACACACACACATACTCTCTAAAATAAATATTTAAAAAAAGTTTTTGGAGCAATATGATATTTCAGTGGAACAAACAAATAGCAATGCTCACTGTTTTACTTAAGATTTTATTTAGCTTCTTTAAGAGTACAGATTTTAGTATGTTTATCCTATGCTATATGTCTAATCTCACTTATAAGTTGTAATTGTGTCTTTTTGATTCTGGGATACCTCACTCAGAATGACCTTTTCTAGATTCACCCATTTTTCTGTAAATTTCATGATTTTCTTGTTTTTAATTGCTGAATAGTATTCCATTGTGTATATCCATTCCTCAGTTGAGGGACATCTAGGTTGTTTCCAGAAGCTGGCTTTCAAAATGAAGCTGCTAAAAACATGGTTTGAGCAAATGTTCTTGCTGTATACTTGAGCATATTTCATATATATAAGCTAAAAAGGAAGAAGAACCCTAGGGAAGATGCTCAATCCTTATTCAGAAGGCCAAAGGGACAGATAGCGGAAGTGGGAGAAGACAGAGAACTGGACAGGAGCCTACCACAGAGGGCCTCTGAAGGACTCCTTTGATCAGGGTATTGGAATAAATGCTGAGACTCATAGCTAAACTTGAGTCAGAGTGCAGGAAACCTTAAGGAAGAAGAAGGAGAAGATAGAAAGACCTGGAGGGGACAGGAGCTTCACAAGGAGACCAAAAGATCCAAAAAACCTGGGCCCAGGGGGCCTGCAGAGGCTGATGCACCAACCGAGGACCATGCATGAAGAGGACCTAATACCCCTGCTCAGATATAGTTCATAGGCAGCTCAGTGTCCATTGGGTACCCTAGTAAGGGGAGCAGGGGTTGTCTCTGATATGATAGTGGCCTGCTCTTTGATCACCTCTCTTTGGGGGATTCAGCCTCACCAGGCCAGAGAGGAAGACAATGCAGGCAGTTCTGATGAAACCTGATAGGCTACAGTCAAAAAGAATGACAGAGGAAGTTCCCTATCAGTGGACTAGGGGAGGCACATAGGGGAAGAAGAGGGAAAGAAGAAAGTTGGGAGGAGATGAGGGAGAGGGCTATAGAAGGGACTCTAAGTGAATAAATTGTAATACGTAACAATAAAGAAACAAACCAAAAAAAAAAAAAAAAAGAAAATGCTACAATATAGATAAAAAGAAGATTTTATTTGAGCTCCTCATTTGACTCTAGAAATAAAGTGGCTATTTATTGTTAAATAAGTACCAGAAACCATCAGTAATATTGCAGAAGTTTCTAATATCAACTCATCTACCTATTACCATAGTTATATTTTTCTTTGAAGAATAACAATTAAGTTAGCTTGACAGAAAGCCCGGTCTAGCTCCAAGTATGTGTGTATCTCATGAGTAGACTTCAGTGTCAGGAGCAGCTCTTTATCTCCGCAGTAAATCAGAAGCCCTGGTAGAACACAGGTGGAACGTCATCTGTCTCCTTTCTCCTTGAAATAATTCTCCGTTTCTGCTTCACTCTCTTTCATCTTGGACAGGCTGCATTCATGTTCAACACACATCGTTTTAAGCTTAGACACTTCAATGTCTTCTATATTATACTCAACTGTGAAGTCAAATTTGCAACTAAGACCTTTTAATTGGTCAATATATCAGAAGTGACTGTGTAGATACTGCCGTTTAATTGATCAGATAGTTCTGGCAAATGCTGGAATCAGACTTACTTCAACTGTTGTCTTACAAAGGGGAGCAAGAAGTAGATGGTGAGTAATCACTTGCTTGTGGTCAGATGACCTTCTAGATACTGGGATGAAATCACTGTCAGATATAGCCTAGTGAATCCATTTTGAAACTTTCACCTGCAATAGAATAGCCTGAAGGAAATTTTAATAAACAGATTGCTGGGCCTCACTCCCAGAATTTCTGACTCAGTATGCCTGGGAAAAAATCCAAACTGTGCATTTCTAAGCTGCCAGATTATTTTCATGGTTCTATTTGAGTTTCATACTTGAGGACACAGAGGGTATTTGAGTTCCCCACTTAAAAAAAAAAAAAAAAAAAAAAAAAAAAAGCAAGGTATACTGTAAGTAGAATACACCCAGTTACTCTCTTTCTTATAACCTAACAGTAATCCCAAATAATGGTTAATCAGTTGAGGTGACTGTGATCAAGTTGTTAATTTCCCACTGCTTGTTCAGAAAAATGAGCAATTTCCATAGGTAGTGTGATTGTTTTGTTACATTTGGAAGCTGCAACGTACAGATTGTGTTGAGATGTCTTTTTTCCTTTTATTTCTTTTTATTTTTTTAGATTATTCACAGGTTATTTACTTTGTATCCCTGCCGTAGCCACCTCCCTCATTCCCTACCAACCCTATCCTTCCTCCTTCATCTCCTCCCTGCCCATTTCCAAATCCACTGCTAGGGGAGGTCCTCCTTCCCTTCCATCTGACCCTAGCTTATCAGGTATCTTCAGGACTGGTTGCCATGTCCTCCTCTGTAACCTAGCAAGGCTGTTCCAGACTCTACCTAGCAGTGTATCAAAGCAGATGTGGAGACTCATAAGCAAACCTTGGCAGAGTGCAGGAAGTCATACGATAAAAGGGGAAGGTACTAAGACTGGGAGAGGACAGGAGCTCCACAAGGACAAAATACTTTAGGACACGGAGATACGTCTTATGGTTCAGAATCATACTGGGATTATCCCCCGCATAATTTATTAAATTATTGCAACATTTCCTTTTAGATTTTTCTGAGATTATGTTTCTGCCTTCAAGATTTCTAGTATCAACGCTGCCATGTGTGGTGCTAGTGTTAACACTTGTATCCTCACAACCAAGGACCTGAAGCTCTTGGAGAACTATTTACTTCCCTTGAGAAGTAAAGACGGAAGGAAAGCCAAATCTCCAAATTTAGAAATATGCAATCATGATTCCATAGCAAGTATCTTATCTGGAACGAAAATACCATAAGCCATAGTTAGTGAGAGCAACTGATTTCAGGAAATCCTTGTGAGTGGAATATACATTTATAGAAGAACAAGATACTTCTGGAGTTTCACAATTAAGATCAAAGGCAGTGTAGTGACTTTTGTACAAAATATCAAGATATGCCTTACACGGGTATTTTAATTATTTAATAGAGAAGAAAAATGTAAAGAACGGAAGAATACTTGAAGTAATAATCATGATGAATTTACTAAAATTAATTAAATACTCAGAACATGCTCTGGAATATTAATAAAAACATAAACAAATGATTTAAATACACAATACCAAATTTTGGAAAAAAATACTTTTCAGCATGCACTAAAGCCTAAAAATGAGAATTACAGTATACCTCTCCTTGGAAATTATTTACAAACGGAAAGAAAAGACTACAGTCAAAATTTTAAGTATCAAAGTAACAAAAATATAGAAAAATGCAGTAAAAATAGCTTCAAAATTGGAAAAATATAAGAGTTTCTGAAGTTAAAAAAGTATCTTACCTCCAGGAGAAGTAGTCTGCAAGAGATATTAACAGTTCTTTAGGTAGAATTACTATAATAAGAAATTCATATCTACCTAAAAGAATATATTCACATTAAAATAGCTAAATATAAAATAATTTATACTTACAAAAATATTTAATTTATATCTTAAAATCATAAAAGTCTATACTTTATGTATAACAATCATCAAAATAAAATAATCATGAAGTTGGATCATATGAAATAAATAATAACAATGCTTAAAAAAATAGGGAAGGATGAGTTAGGACATAACAGTGCAAGTTTCCTTTACTACAGTTGGTAATGAGGACTATTTGGAATGAATTAGACTAACTAAACCTATGTTGCAAAATATATGTAACCACTAAAACATTCTAAGGAGCAGTTTAAAAATTTAAGAATGGAAACATAAAGTATATGAAATGTGAGGGAAAAATAATTAAAATAGTATATTAAAAAAAGAGAAAGAAAACATAATTATGATGGCCATTAAACTCACATAAGTAAGTGACTATTCTAATTGTTCTCATAAAATACATTACAACTGACTTAATAAAGTTGTGTTTTAGCCCTGTGTTGGATGGCCCAGCCCAGATCCTTAGGTAAAGCAGAATGTGTGAATGAATGCTGACCGCTTGTGTTGACAGGGCCTCAAGGACTGTGTTCACCCTGTATCTCCAATCAGGCACAAAGACAGATGGACCCTTGTATTGCACCCATTTTCTTAGTCCAGTAACTCAGTCATTGGCATTGTGAATCCCACATTCAAGGTGGCTCTTATTTTTTCAATTAAATGTCTCTACAAACTCATACATGCTAACAGGTAGGTTGTCTACATTATGTTAATCTTATGGACGTAACAGTCAAGATTAACCATGTCGCATCCTTCCCTACTAGATGTACATATTACTTTCAAAGTATAACATTCCACCCCATGCTCATACAGGCTCACAAGAACCTCATAATGTTAAATTAAAATGCAATTTTTCAGTTTCTAAACTCCCTATCATTAGAGGTGGAAATGATTGCTCAGTGCTTAAGAGCACTGGCTACCCTTCCAAAGGACCCAGGCTTGACTAACACCACAAATGTGACAGCTCACAAGACTGCCATATTTAATATTTTTTTAATTTAAGCTTTACCTTACTAGCTGGATAATATTTCTTTTCATTCTAAGAACGTTGATGGTGGGGCATTTTGCCAGCTGATAATGGATTTGTGAGTCTTTTGTAACATGTGTGCCTGAAAAAAAAATCTGGCAGCTAGATATGTATCCCGAGACCTGATATCACAGGCTTGGTGGTCTTTGCCTGCCCTAGTGACTGTTCCTGATAAACTGTCTTCTTGGAAGTTGTTTAAAAGCAGAGATCCTTTAAAACAGCAATCTGTCAGAAGAGATTCTATTCCACAAGACTTCTTTACAAAGAAGAAATTAGATATATAATGAGCTGATTTGATTTTGAAGCAAGAATATTAATCATTTTAGAATTGTCCTTCTTATTTACTCAGGTTTTTGTGTAAATGCAGGAAAAAAGTAGCTATTTCACAGGAACATAGAAATAAATTATATTTTTAATTAATTTATTTTTTATTAATTACAGTTTATTCATACTGTATCCTAGCTGTATACCCCTCCCTAATCTCTTCCCAATTTCACCCTTTCTTGCTCTTCTCCTCCCATGCCCCTCCCCTAGTCCATTGATAGGGGCAGTCCTCTTCCATAAATCCTGGCAGGAAAGCTATAGAAGTGATTGAGCCTTTATAGACTATGAGCATCCATTTTATTTAAAGATCTAGAAATAATAATAAAAGATATTAGTGATGCAGGGCTCTTGGCATTATCTGATAGATGATTTGCTATGTGGGCCATTAGAATTTTAAAACAATGTTCTGGCACTATTTGCAAATATATTTATTACTTTTGATATGTGGATCTTGGCCATCTATCATGCCTTCAGTTGGTACTGAGTGGGTAATCATGAGCTGATTGTCCATGAACCAGTTGTACATGACAAGTATGAAAATATTTATTTTATATTCAGTCTAAATTACCTTATGTGTACAAATAAATTATATGACAGAGCACTTCACTTTCTCCTCTTCTACATTCTCCATTTTACCATGCGCTTACACCCAAAAGGTTTTCTATAATTATTTGACAGAGAAGGAGGATAAAGGCCTGGTTTTCATTTGTTTTAAGAAATATCCTGAAAGGTTACAGTCCCATTGTCATTTCTCTAGAATATCCTTTAATGACAGTGCCGAAGGCCAATTTTACCAATAGACAGTCAAGCAACACACTAGGTTTTCCTATAAAAAAAAAAATATTCACTTTCCTAGGAAAATGTTTTCCAAGGAAAAAATATGTGATTGCATAGTTTTATGTGGTCAGTCAAGAAAGTGGAAAAACTAAGTGAAAATTCAATGACAAACATGTGGGAGAGGTATTTTAGCAGAGCCCACTATATGATCAAATTGATGAAGACATTTCATTCTATGTGAATACCTACTTGATGATCTTAATGAAGAAAGACATTAACAATTAAGTGAATATGTTGACCTGTATTCTAGAGTATGAAAGGATTTCACAAAGGCTCATGAGTAAAGTAGCCATGGTTTTGAACTGTATTAGGAGGGGCACTTTTTAGAACTCACCCTAGCCCCCAAGTAATTGGAACACAGACCTATTAGATTTATTCAGTAAGCTTTAAAGCACTATAACTGGGAAGATATTCATCTATGCTAACCCAATTATGCTAGTCTGGTTATCTTCTAGGCACATGCTCTTTTACTTGCCATTTCAGTCTTGCCTTGGCCTTCTGATGTAACTCCCTGTTCTCATGGTGAACTCTTTCTGGTCTTCTACATAGCACATTTTTATTCTTCCTCCCTCTCTGGTCCCCACTCCCTTTGACTGGGAATGGAAGTATTGCCTTATTTCCTCTCTAGCCCAGCTATAAGCTGATCAGCTTCTTTACTCACCAGTGAGAGATGATGGAAAACATGTTTTAAACAACATTGAGATAGAGCACTCTTCATAGAAAAGACAATGTCCACGTACAGACTGCAACCACATCTCAAGGAAGAGAAATCAGCATCTGAGTACACAGTTCACAAATTGATCCACTCACACCATGTTATCAAGTACAGTGGTCACTCATAGGCTTAGAAACATGGGCTTCCTTTCTTCACTCTTGAGATAGTTGTGAAGAGGCCAACATAAAATCCATTATAGCACAACTGCCCTGGGTGATTGGGTGTGATCTACTTGATGACAGGAAGGCATTTAGAAAATCTGAATGGAATATGTGATTTTTTAATCTCTGTTGTGGATGTAAACATGTTTTTGTTTTGATCCCAGATGTAGGATATGGGACTGATTCAGATTGTCTATAGCAGCAAACAATTTGCCTCGTTGAGGACCTTTGCCAGCTGAAGACTCTGGGAGGAATTAAAGCCAGAGTCCAGAGAGTGTTGAGGGGCTCCAAGAAAGAACAAGGCTGATGCTGCTTTCCCCCATCTGATCCTCTTTTCAGTTGGTGCATTTTGACAAGAAGCTGGATATATTCCAAAATGAAGAAATAAAGATTGGACTTGCCCCAAGGAAACTGAGGACGCTAACCAGCAGGAAGTAGCTAAGAGAACTCCCACTAATGCTTTCTATGTCCTACCTGGTGTTGGGGTGTTGGAAGGGATTGGAGTGGAGTAGGGAGAAAAAGGCAGTAAGAGGCATGAATAAAATAGAGATTAAAAAAAAAACAACAACAGAAGAGCACCTGCAAATCTCACTATAATAAGTGTTTTCTCTTGATGAAAGTTTTTCCTCTTCATGGAATGATTTTTATTAAACTATCAGTCATGGGCTTTCAGAATATTTTTTTTTATCCCATGGTGGTATTCTGTATAAAGCTACTTCTGATCATAGAACTCCATTCAGAATAGAAGACATGTGAAGATAGCCCTGACTGTAAGTACTTCACTGTCTTACTGTGCTCTTCACTTTCCTGATGCAGCTGAATACTTGAAGAATACAATGGACTTTGGAAGACCTATCAAATCCTCAGTGTCTTTGCTACTGTTTTCCTCTAAAATCATCAAAGACTACTCATTTTTAAAGCAACAAAACAAAACAAAACAGTGTGCTTACTAGGTTTTTGAAGAATACACGGATTGTTCTTGTTTGTTTTTTTGTTTTTGTTTTTATTTATCTGTATCTATCGATTTATTCAATCCATGACCTTCGTTGTATGCAGGCAATAGCTCAAACACTGAGCCATATCCTCAACCAACAGTTTCCTTTTAAACATTAAAAATCAGGCTGGGACACATGCTCACCTACCACTGTGGGATAAAGAGACGCTGATGGTAAGTGAGTTTAAATAGATTAAAACTATTTTCAGAGATTTCTTCAGGAGAAAAATACAGGACTTTGTTATATAAAATCATGAATTTTACATGAAAATATTTTAAAATACTACAATTGTGACCAGAGGCAGATTTCAAGTTGGCTACGTATGCTGAGAGAAAAGTGACAGATTTTTTTTTTTTTATGCTGAACTATTACTGAAAGAAATGTGTAATAAAAGAGGTTGGATAGAAATGTCAATCTTATCCTTTGGGATGGGTCAGAGTTCTGTGGTGACATCTGTTGAGGAGACATTTAAAAAAGAATTAGAATGATTATTTCAGGGCAACAAGACTGCTAGGCTATAGCTACTGGATATTCAGTGACTCTTTTGCTGTTTTTCTTTTTTGTTTGTTTGTTTTATTTTTTTTTCCGTAACTTTTCCCTGAATAGACCAGCATAATCATTCAAGAAAGAAGTACTTTTGGAAATAAGTAAAAATAGCAGAGAAAGTGAACTTTGCTACTATTCTAGACCTGTATACCTGGAATGAGGTCAGTAGACTTAGAGATTTGTTTGCCCTTGATGACACCTTGTAAGTTATTTAAACTTAGTTAGCTATACACCCTTACAAAATAGTAGGGAAGGATATGAAAACATGAGGTCTTCTCATTAGTGGTAAAAGTTAAAATGGAGAAAAAAGATACTAAGTGTGTCTTCTCTTATGATTACCAGCTCTGAGACTCAGTGGCTGCAGCACTATGGAAAATTTTCTACTAATTTGAGATGTGATGGTCACCTAATATTTTAATGATGTGATTTGTTTCTAGTGAGTGAAATACTATCGTTCTCAAGATTTTGTGATAGCCTTTATTTCACTCCCATAATCCTTCAACGGCTAGCTTTGTATTTATGGCCTTATATTCACATTCAGCCCCAAACTCTGAATCATCTAACCCATATTTATTCTCTGTGATTTCACATGCTTACAACTATTTTCCTGAATTAAACACTGTTGTTTTTTTTTTTTTCTCTTATCCTTCCAATGCTGGAGATCAAATGCACAGCCATGGGCATGCTAGGCAAAAGTTGTTGTCTTTAGGCAACAGTTTTCCTTACAACATGGAAATGGGAATGAAGTATAAACTTTCTGAGCCACATATTTCTGGATTTCCAGTATTATTGTTTCCATCAATTTTTTTCAGGGATTACTTTATTTTAAGTTCAAAGGTATAATTATCAAATGTCAAACAAAATAACCAGTCACTAATCATGTTTAGTGCAATGCTTCTGTGAAGTGGTTATAAATTGCCTTTTAATGTGTAGATGGTTGAAGAAACTCAATTAATTAGAGTAGCAGTTTAGGAAAATTGCACAATCCTAAAGAGTTCTGCAGTACTGTTAAGTATCCATTGTTAAACACATACTTTACCTATCATTTGCTTAATATTTGGTTCATTCACTAAATTAGATAATGTTCTTTATTTTTTTAATTTTAATTTATTTATGTTTCATTCACTTTACATCCTGGTGGTAACTCTACCCCTTCCCCTCCTCCCTTCCTCTCCCCTCTGCATTCACCTGTTCCTCAGAAAAGGGGAGCTCCCATTCCCACCCACCCTGGCTCATCAATTTGCATTAGAACAGAGCATGCCCTGTAGCCTGGCAAGGCAGTACCCCCAGGGAGAAGTGATCAAAAAGCTAGCAAGTGAGTTCATGTTCCAAGCCTTACACACTTTCCCTACTGAAGGAACCACATGAAGCCTAAGCTGACTATCAGCTACATCTTTGTAGAGGGCCTAGGTCCTTGGTCCTTGGTTGATATTTCCACCTAAACAAGCCCCTCTGGGTCCGGGGTTACTCAAGGTCCTTTTCTCTTTCCTCCCACTTTTCCACAAGACTCCCTACATATCTTCCAATGTTTAGCTCTGAGTCTCAGCATCTGTTTTGAGACACTGTTGAGTAGAGTCTCTCAGGGGACAACTCTTACAGGCTCCTGTCTATAAGCTTAGCAGAGTACCATACGTAGTGTCAAGGCAGTCTCCCATAGGGTGGGTATTTGGTGGGGCCGGGCACCAGTTGCTTATTACCTCAATCCGCCTTCTGTCTTTACCTCTGCACATTTTGTAGATAGGGTAAATTTGGGGCACAAGTTCTTGTAGGTGTGCTGGTGTTCCCCTCCCTCTTCAGTCTCTATGGCCTCTTCTTGAATCCTCCTCATATCCTCCCAGGAGCCTACCCTGACTTAGGTCTCCAGGTTGTCACCAAGATACTCCCACCCCCAGTTTCTCTTTATCTACAGGCTTTCATCCTTTCTCCCTCTATCTCCCCAGGCCTTATCTCCACCCTCTTAACTCTCTATACCTCTTCTTCTACCTTGTTCCCTCTCTTTAACCACTATCTCTGTCTAGTCTGTCTTCCTTTCCAAGTGATATTTATGTATCCTCCCCTCCATCCTCCTTGTAATTTATCTTCTTTCGGTCTATGCCTTATTGTCTGCTTATCCTCCATTCTATTGCTAAAATCCCCTTATAAGTTAGTACCTGCAATGTGTGTCTCTATGGTTTTGGGGTACCTCACTCAGGATGAGCTTTTCTAGTTCTATACCTTTCCGTGTAAATTTCATACTGTCTTTGCTTTAATAGCTGTGCAGCATTCCATTGTGTAAAGGTGCCAAAGGGTTTTTGTTTGTTTCTTATTATTATCACTTATAGTTTATTCAGTTTGTATCCTGGCTATGGCCCCTTCCCTCATCTCCTCCCAATTCCTCCTTCCCTCCCTTTTCTCCCCATGTGGCCCTCCTCTAGTCCACTGATAGGGGAGGTCCTCCTCCCCTTCCTTCTAGTCCTACACTATCAGGTCTCATCAGGACTAGTTGCATTGTTGTCTTCTGTGGCATGGCAAGGCTGCATCCCTTAGAGGGAGGTGATCAGAGAGCCTGTCACTGAGTTCATGCCAGAGAAAGTGCCTGCTCCCCTTATTAAGGACCCCAGTTGACTCTATGGGCTACATCTGAGCCGGGGTTTTACATTCTCTCCATGCATTGTCCTTGGTTGTGGTATCAGTCTCTGCAGGACCCCCAGGGCTCAGTTTTTATGGCTCTGTTGGTTTCCTTTTGGTGCTCCTGTCCCCTCCAGGTCTTTATATCTCCCCCTTCTTTAATAAAATTCTATACCCTCTGCCTAAAGTTTAGTTATGAGTCTCAGCCTCTATCATTAGAGTCTTTCGGAGGACCTCTGTGGTATACCTCTGGCCTATTCCCTGTCTTCTCCTACTTACAATGTGTATCACGTTTGTCCTTCTGAATGAGGATTGAACATCTTCCCTAAGGTCTTCCTTGCTGTTTGTCTTCTTTCGGAGTGTAGATTTTAGTATGTTTATGATATATTATATTGATAATATTCACTTATGAGTGAGTATATACATTGTGTGTCTTTCTGCTTCTAGGTTACCTCACTCAAGATGATCTTTTCTAGTTCCCATCATTTGCCTGCAAATTTCATGATTTCCTTGTTTTTAATAGCTAGTAGTATTCCATTGTGTAAATGTACCACAATTTCTGTATTCATTCCTACATTGAGGGACATCTGGGTTGTGTTCAGATTCTGACTATTACAAATATAGCTGCTATGAACATGGTTAAGTACATGTTCTTGTTGTATACTTGAGCATATTTTGGATATATTCCTAGAGCTGGTAAAGCTGGATCTTGAGGTAGCACTGTTCCTAATTTTCTTAGAAAGCACCAGATTGATTTCCAAAATGATTGTACAAGTTTACAGTCCCACCAGGAATGGAGGAGGGTTCCTGTTTCTCCATATCCTCTCCTGCTTGTGTTGTTTGTTTGTGTTGGGTTTTTAATCCTAGCTATTCTGATGGGTGTAAGGTGAAATCTCAGGGTTTTGATTTGTATCTCCCTGATGACTAAGGACTTTGAGCATTTCTTTAAGTGTTTCTCTGTCATTCGATATTCTTCTATTGAGAATTCTCTGTTTAGCTCCATACCCCATTTTTAAATTGGATTACTTGCTTTTTTGTTGTTGTTGTTATTTAACTTATGTTCTTAATATATTCTGGATATTAGCCCTCTGTCAGATATAGGATTGGTGAAGATCCTTTCCCTATCTGTAGGCTGTCTTTTTGCTCTGATGACAGTGTCCATTGCTTTACAGAAGCTTTTCAGTTTCATGGGGTCCCATTCATTGATTGTTTATCTTAGAGTCTGTTGCTGTTGGTGTTTCTGTTCAGGAAGTTTTCTCCTGTGCCAATGAGTTCTAGGCTCTTCCCTACTTTTTCTTCTAACAGGTTTAGTGTTGAGGTCTTTGATCGACTTGGACGTTAGTTTTATGCAGGCTGATAAATATGGATCTATTTGTATTTTTTTCTACCTGTGGACATCCAGTTAGACTAGCACCCTTTATTGAACATGCTATCGTTTTTCCATTGTATTGTTTTGGCCTCTGTAAAAAAATCAAGTATCCATAGGTGTGTGGGTTTATTTCTGGGTCTTCTATTCTATTTCACTAAGCCACCTTTCTGTTTCTATGCCAGTACCATGCAGTTTTTCTTACTGTTACTCTGTAGTACAGCTTGAGATCAGGAATGGAGATACCTCCAGAAGATCTGTTATTGTACTGGATTGTTTTAGTAATTCTGGGTTTTTTTGTTTTTCTGTATGAAATTGAAATTTTTTCTTTCAAGTTCTGTAAAGAATTGTGTTGGTATTTTGATGGGAATTGCTTTGAGTCTGTAGATTGCTTTTCATAGGATGGCCATTTTCACTATGTTAATCCTATTAATCCATGAGCATGGCGGCTCTTTCCTTTTTTTCTTTTTTTTTTTTTTTTTAATTCATTCTTTGGTTGAGGGACATCTAGGTTGTTTCCAGATTCTGGCTATTATGAATAAAGCTTCTAAGAACATAGAGGAGCAAGTGTCCTTTTTTTTGTGGTGGAATGTCTTTTGAGAATATACTCAGGAATGCTGTAGCGTGTTCTTGAAGTAAAGCTATTCCCAATTTTCTGAGAAAGTACCAGATTGGTTTCCAAAGTGAAGTTTCCACTCCCACCAGCAACGGAGTAGTGTTCCCCTTTCTTGACACCCTCACCAGTATGTGCTGTCCCCTGAGATTTAGACCTTAATCATTCTGACTGGTGTGGGATGGAATCTCAGAATTGTTTTGATTTCCTTGATGACTAAGGAAGTTGAGTATTTCTTTAAGTGCTTCTTAACCATTTGAGATCCTCTGTTGAAAATTCCTCTCTTTAGTTCTGTGCCTTATTTTTCAATTGGCTTATTTTGTTTATTGGCCTTTGTTTTCTTGAGTTCATTAAATATTTTGGATATTAGCCCTTTGTTGAATTTAGGATTGGTGAAGATCTGTCCCCAGTCTGTAGAGTGGTGTTTCCTTCTACTGACAGTGCTCTTTGCCTTACAGAAACTTTTCAGTTTCAAGAGTTCCTATTTATTAATTGTTGCTCTTACAGCCTGAGCAGTTGACATTCTGTTCAGAAAGTTATCTCCTATGCCAAAGAGCTCAAGTCTCTTCCCCACCTTTCCTTCTAACAGGTTTAATGTATCTGATTTTATGTTGAGGTCTTTGATCTTCTTGGACTTTAGTTTTGTGCAGGGTGCTAAGTGTGGATCTATTTGCATTTTTTACATGTAGACATCCTGTTAGATATGCACCATTTGTTGAAAATACTGTGTATGGCTTCTTTGTCAAAAATCAAGTGACCAAAAGTATGTAGATTTATTTCTGGGTCTTCAGTTCAATTGCATTGACCAACCAGTCTATTTCTCTGCCAGTACCATGCAGCTTTTATTATCATTGCTGTGTAGTATAGCTTGAAGTCAGAGATGGAGATTCCTCCAGAGTCCTTTTATTGTATAAGAAGTTAATAATTTCATTTTCTTTCAAAGTCTGTAAAGAGCTTTGTTGATATTTTGGTGATGATTGCATAGAATGTATTTATTCCTTTTGGAAAGATGACTATTTTCACTATCTTTATTTCAATTTTTACATATTTGTGAAATTTCCAAATTTCTTACTAAATTAAATTGTAACTACACTCCATGCAGAAACAGAATATGCTTTAAAAAAATTCCATCCTTATAATGCTGTCTT
The DNA here is from genome assembly GCA_028658305.1 of Pachyuromys duprasi. Lineage (NCBI taxonomy): Eukaryota > Metazoa > Chordata > Mammalia > Rodentia > Muridae > Pachyuromys > Pachyuromys duprasi. The sequence goes on along the minus strand of CM053745.1, from coordinate 37,340,004 downwards.
TTGTGATTCACTATGTAGGTGTTCTCAATTTGATGACCCTTATCCCAAAAGTACTTATGAAAAATATACATATTCGATGGTTAAGTGGATAGTTTTTAGCTCTGTTAATAAAAAAAAATGTCTTTAGTCAACTACTTTTCTGTTGATTTTGACTAATTTTTTTCTATTATTGTAATGTTGGCAATTATTTCAATGTTTTTTGTTGAATTATCACTTTGCTTTTTAAAAATTTACAATGAGTGGCATAGATTTGTTTTAGTACACAGGCATACAATTTTAATGGATACTTGATTTTTATTATTTTCAATTACTGTTAAGTATTTGCAGTTCTTTGTTTTCCTCTTCTAATGTGTTAATATTATACCCCCTCTCTAATCACATGTACTCAGGCTCCACAGCCCAGATATTGAACTCTTATCTTTGAAAAATTTTTCAGTAACATGTAATAGCAAGTAGAAAAGTAAAGTTGTCTTCATCTGGTTGTCAAAATAAATTGAAATTCCAGAAATAAGCATTATCTAATAGGAATTATATAATAGTTAAGCCATTATTTTCTAAATAATCATCAGAGAAATAGTGTTTGTATGGGAATAGGTGATTCTGAGATAATCATTGATAAAATCGTCACAATTATAAAATCTGTCTGGTTAATAAAAATTGTTCATTAAAATAATTTAATAAGTAATCTTAATGAAAATTTCATTATTGTTCAAAAGGTATTCTATTGAAAGCATATAACATTCTACAAATTGGAATTTGCAGAATAACACACATGAATTTTATATAAAAGATTAGCCCTAAGAATAACCTATAAAGATTACCAGCAACCAAATCTGGAGAGGATTTATGGGAGGAAAGCAGTTTCAATTTCCACACAACAAACTCAAAACATAAAATGACATCCAATTAAAGAAGGTATTCTAGAAAATTTATGCAAGGAAAAAAACCTCCAAATTCAGGAATAATAGGCAGACTCATATTTTTTCATCAAGGGATGATGATCTCTTAAAATTGGTTTAGAAATATAATGTTTTAATTTAAATTTATGAGACATTTATGAAGATTTATGTTCATAAAATAATTTTTGAGTTATTGTAAAAATCTTCATGGAAAATATATTACCTGTATGTATGCTGCATAGAAAATGAGATTGTCTGAAAGTGTATTGAGTTAAAAGTATATCACTGTTATAGATACATTTCCTCAAAAAACAGAAAACAGAAAAGCTTTTTTTATTAGCTAAGCAATCATCTTTTATTGATTGATTGACTGACTGATGGATGGGTTTTTGAGTCATTGATTTTCATTTTGTTGTTGTTTTCTTTTGTTTGTTTGTGTGTGTATCCTCATCTGTCATGTAACTTACTCTGTAAACCAAATTTGCCTCAAACTCAGAGAGGTCTGTCTGCCTCTGCTTCCCAGTGCTGGGAATGAAGGCATGTGTCACTATTTCCTTGCTTCATGTACTAACCTTTGTAAGACAGACAAATATTTAAAGATTTCAGTGAATTGTTTTAAAAGAGTACATTTAATAAGACTGTATATTTAAAATTTTTTTGTTAGCTGGATGCAGTGGACTGTGCCTGTAATACCAGCACTCTGGGAAGCAGAGACAGGTGGATCCCTGTGAATTTAGGCCTGCCTCACCTACAAATGTCATTTGTATGTCAGAGGGCTACCTACTTCCTTATTTCGTTTTCTTTCTTTCTTTCTTTCTTTCTTTCTTTCTTTCTTTCTTTCTTTCTTTCTTTCTTTCTTTCTTCCTTCCTTCCTTTTTCTTTTTCCTTCTTTTTTTCTTTTGTATTTAACCTTGTGTACAGACACACTCAGAGGTACTTACCAGTGGTAGGTGTTCCCTGGTGAAATTTTAAGGCTCACTTATCCATACTATAATATCATTTGCAAATAATTATACTTTTACTTGTTCCTTTCCAATTTAAAACCCTTTGATCTCCTTCAGTTTTCTGATTGCCCTAAGATTCAAGTACTATTTTGAATATGAATGAAGTCTTTTCCCTGATTTTAGTAGAATTTCTTTGAGTTCTTTTTTTATTTCATTTTACGTAAGCTATATGTTTGCAAAAAACTGCCTTTATTATTTTTAGGTATCTCTATCGTATACCAAATCTCTCCAGGACTTTTACCATGATGGGTGTCACACGGTTTTGTCAGAGGCCTTTCCTGCATCTAACTCAGTGCTCATTGTGTGTGTGTGTGTGTGTGTGTGTGGTGTTTCAATCTGTTTATATGGTGGTTTAAATTTACCTATTTTCATAAATTGAACCACCCTACCTCTCTAGAATGAAGCCTAATGACCTTTGTGTTGTGTCCTTGCACTTGGTTTGAAAATATTTTACAGAAAGTCATTCTGTAATTAGCATTCTTTGTTGAGCAGTTATGTGATTTGTAAATTATGGAAACAGTGGCTTCATAAAATGAATTTACGATTATTCCCTCTGTTTCTTTCTACTTTCTGAAATAATCTGAGGACAATTGACATTAACTGTTTGAAAGTAGAAGACCACCTGTTTTTTTGTTTGTTTTTGCTTAGTAGACCGTTAATGACAGTTTCTATATCACTAGGGGTTATAGGTCTGCTTAAGTATTTGATCTTGATTTTACCTTGGCAAAAAGAGGTATCTTTTGATGATTCTACCCATTTCTTCTAATTCTGTGGAGTGTAGTTTTTTTTTTAAAAGTATGTTCTTATAATTCTCTGATTTCTTTATTTATATCTCTCTAATTTCTTTATTTAGAAACTCAGTATTATAAGCTTTTCCTTTACCAACATTTTGATTATGCCTGTATTCATTTCATTGAATTCTAGTCAGTCTTTAATTTCTTAGTTAATTTCTGTCTGGACCCAAATTTTACTCAAGAGAGAATTATCTAGTTTCCATGAATTTGTAAGCTTTCTGTTGTTTCTGTTATTGTTGATATCCAGCTTGAATCTGTGACACTTGGATAGGACACAGGGAATTATTTCAATTTTCTTATATCAGTTGAGAATTTGTGTCTGTCTTTATTCTGTGACATTACTATTTTGACTATTATAGGGCAAGGGGACTTTCTTTTCTGGTATAATACATTTGGTGTTCTCTGTGCTTCTTTTGCCTTAAGTTAGATTATTTTTCTACTATGGTTTTGTTGAAAATATTTTCAGGCCTTTTGTGCTGGGATTCTTCCTTTTCCTTTACTCCTATGATTTTTAGGTTTGGTCTTTTCATATTTTCCCAGTTTCCTGGATATTTTGTGTCAGGAATGGTTAGGATTTCATATTTTTTGGCCATTGTATCCATTTCTTCTACCGTCTCGTCAGTACCTGAGATTCTGTCCACAATTTCTTATATTCTTGTTTTCAGTCTCTTGTATTCTGTTCATGAAGTTTGTCTCTGTAATTCTTTTTTTTTAATTAGTTATCTTTTTAATGTGTCAATTTTGATACACTGTACTTCCTAATTGTCTAAGTACACACTAATTGAGATTTCTTTTATTTTTTTGCTTTCTAATTGTTTTTTATACATTTATTTATTTTTATATCAATCACAGGTTAGGTTTTTTGCATCCCATGCATAGCCCCCTGACTCATTCCCTCCCACCTTCCCCAACCCTCCCTCATCTCCTCCCTGCCCCTTCCAAGTACACCAACAGGGGAGGACCTCCTCCCCTTCCATCTGATCATCTTGTCTCCTCAGGGCTGGCTGCAATGTCTTCCCCTGGGATCTAGCCAGGCTGTTACTCCCTGGCGTGTATGGGGGAGGGTCAAAGAGCCAGCCATCAAGTTCAAGATTGAAACAGTCCCTGTTTCTCTTACTAGGTTCTTCAGTTCGACAATGAGCTATCATGGGCCACATCTGAGCAGGGGTTCTAGGCCATATCCATATATGGTCCTTGGTTGGAGAAACTGTCTCATATAAGACCCCTGTGCCCTGCTCAGTTTGATCTTTGTGGAGCTCTTGTTCTCCCCAAGACTTACTAACTTCCCCTATTTTTATTATTACTTCCCATCCTCTGCCAAGGGCTTAATTGTGAGTCTTAATATCTGCTCTGATACATTGCTATAGTGATTCTTTCATAGGTCCTCTTCGGTATGTTCATGTCCTGTTGCTTGTTTTCTCCTCCACTCAATGTCCATCCTATTTGTTCATCTAAACGAG
>CM053745.1:37288069-37335347 GCA_028658305.1 Pachyuromys duprasi | reverse complement strand
CATTGGTTGTTTCCTCTCTGTTTATCTTTAATTATTCCTCTATGTGGGCAGTCAAATTCTTCTCCATTTCTTTGAGGGCCTTGTTCATTTCCTCTTTTGTCTCTCTTTTTGTTCCTCCAATATCTGCATAATCATAGCTTTAACATAATTTTCCTGTGTCTCCGCTGAATTAAAATCTCTACTGCTTATGGGTGTTTCTGGTGGAGCCATGGTGACCTAATTTTTGTTGGGTGAGTTCTTTTGCCGATTTCTGGGCATTTGTTTATATATAATCAAGGAGCTGTTTGTGCTTTAAGGCTGAACTTCAGGCTGGAACTGTCAATCTCTTGTGTCAGGAGTATTCTTCAAGAAGATCAGGGAGTTCTGGTGGTTTGTTAGTGTGTGTGTTGTTGTCTCAGTTGAATTCTGTTGTGGGCTCTGTGTACCCGACTTCGTGCTCTGTGCTAGAAGCTGAGAGCACTGCAGGCTGGTTACCCTTCTGGTCTGGAAGCTTTGCTCCTCACTCTGTGCTAGATGCTGAGTGTCCCGTTTTGAGATGTCAGCTGGGGGCTCTGTGCTCTGCCCTGGGCTTGCTGCTAAGGGCTCTCCCTTAGACTGGAGACTTGGCGCCCCCTTCTGTGCCAGGGACTGTGCACCATGGTCCGCGATGATATTTGGGTCACACACAGTGGGTCTGGGTTGGTTGCAGGCGTTGCCGAGCAGTGTGCATCTGCTGTATGCAGGCATATCTGAAATAGTGCCCAAGGCCTTCTCAGACAGGCCTGTGGACATACACAAGCACTGAGGTGGTTGCTGGCAGACCCGTGTGTGTAGGCCAGTTAAAACTGTCTCCTAGGCCCTCTCAGTCTGAGGTGTTTCTGGCGGAAGCGATTGGTGTGCAACTGCTGAATGCCTGCCAGTAGAAGCAGAACCCAGGTCTTGTGGACACACACACACACACACACACACACACACACACACACACACACAGACTGAGGTGGTCGCTGGCAGGCCTGAGCAGTGTGTGCCCCGCAGTGTGCAGGCCAGAGGCGATTGGTGTGGGCCTGCTGTATGCCTGCTGGGTCTTTCTCTGACTGGCATGTGGACTCACACAGGGACTGAGGTGGTTATTGGCGGACCGCAGTATGCAGGTCAGTCAAAACGGTATCCGGTTCCTCCTCCATCTTGTCCAGAGGCTGTGAGACCCAGTCTGGTATTGTGTCTGTGGGCGCCCAGTGTGGCTGCTTGTTCAGATCAGAGCTGTGTGCCGCTGATCACCCCGAGATTTTTCTGGGGAATAACTGGGTGTCCCTAGGATTTTCCCACTTGATTTCCTCGCCGTAGGAGTTCTGTTCACCTGGCAATTACAAATGCTGGTGTTTTAGGTCCCAGAGTTCAGTCTCTTGGTAGCTGCAGTGTTTCTGCTGTCCTACTCCTCAGACATGGTGTCCTCTCCTGGCAGCCATCTTGGATCCTCTCTGTCTCTGTAATTCTTGTTCATATTCCTAAATTTTTCATTTCCAGAATTTCTTCTTTTATGTTTTCTTTATTGTTTCTATGTACATTTTCAAGTCTTGAACAATATCATTTATCTCCTTCAACTCTTTGTATTTTTCTTAGCTTGTCTTAAGGGATTTGTACATTCCCTCTACCTGTTCGTGTTTGTTTTTTTTTAATTCTTTAAGCAGTTTATTAATTTACTCCAATTTATGTCTGTGCTTTCCTGGATTTCAAGGGTATTTATTTTTTTCCTCTTTTAGGAACTCTATTACCTTACCTTCATACAGGTGTTTTTAAGGTCTTCTACTTCTGTTTCAGCTATATTGGAATATTCAAGACCTGCTGTTACAGGATAGCTGGGCTCTATTAGAGACAACTTCTAAAGTAAGTTATTTGTTGAAAGCTTAAGACAGCAACAGAACAGACAATGGATGGCATAAAACAAAATTCCCTTGCATTGCAGATCTTAAAATACTAATGAACAGTGAAAGGCACAGAAATTCACATAAAACAGCAAAAAGCTAAAGAAATGTGCTAGGAGCTACTTGATTTGATAGTAGGAGATAAAATATCAGAATGAAGTTTTAACAAGTATTGTTATCAGTGTCTGCTGTGAAGACCAAGATGAAGGGAAAAACAAATTTGATATAAGGATATTACCAACTATTTCTGATGTTTGCAGGCTAATTTATCTTTGCACACTAAAACTAATTCAAGGATCAGCTAGAATCTGAAGCAGCTGTCCTCAAAACTGGCTAGGATCAAACAAATTATTTATCACCAAGCAAGCTTCTCTGCCATTCTTTCAGCTGACATATGGATATCTTCCAGTTCTCTTAATTTTCAATACAGTTGGGAAACAATCACCGAAGGTGACATGAGGCATGTGTTACAATTACACTCTTGGGACCAAGCAGATGTTTCTAGAGAAATCATATACATACAGACATCAAGAGACAATTCTCTACATAAATGTTTTTGAATTGTTATATTAAAGCCCATATAAATATGAAAATAATGGACACATTGCCAAAATTTCACTGGCCTGGTTTAGAGACCAAATCAAGTTTCTCTATGTACTTCCTTGTGTTTATAGTGCATAATTAATTAGAGCTAGAGAAGTTCTTACTCCTGAAAAGACTCTAAACTGGGAATATTGAGAACCTCAGTAAATCATGAGATGACTTTATTAATTTGCCAAAACAGTATATTCCGCATAGGACACCATATTGTGCAGTAAATCACTCTGATAGTCATAGGCTAAATTATAACTCTACTTTGTATTTGGATGTTTTCATTTTAAGTACAACAGAAATATTAGATTTAACAAATTCATGAAGTTTTAAAATTTATATTTGCATAAATCGATGAGATACTGTAGTAAGATTTCATCACATATCTTGTTGAAATTCCTTTCTCTACATGGTTATCTTCCACTGGATTTTGACTATTCATCAATAATCAGATAGTTTCATGAATGTTTATTGTATGAAATTTAATAGAAGTCATGTATCATTCTACAAATTTTATGTAAAAGTACAATATTCATTGTGTTATTTGTATTTATGTATCTTAGAAATTATGAGAATGCATAAGAACAAGTTAGTAAATTCAGTTTAAATTACTAGGATTATTGTAATGGTAAAAGATTCATAGAGAAAAGACTTATTAGATTTCGCTTAAAGGTTTGAGGGGACTATGTAGAGGAATTTTAATCTAGCAACTTGGTTCCCCTGGCAAGGGATCACACCTAAAGACCTTCTAGATCAATATTGTCTGGCTATAATACAGACTCACCTTGCATTACATTATTTTCTGACTGGAATACAGACATACCCTGAGTACACACCTTTAATCCCAAACAATGTAAGTCAAGGTTATTTTGTAGAAGGAAGCAGCCATGTTTAAAAGAGACTCAGCCCAGCAGGGTATCAAAGCAGATGCTGATACTCATAGTTAAATTTTGGGGTGAGTGCAGGGAATCTTATGGAAAAAAAGGGGGAGGGATAGAATGAGCTGGAGGGGACAGTGCCACACAAGGAAACAAACGGAGTCAAATATCTAGGTCTATGCGGCTCTGTATAGATTGATGAATCAACCAAGAACCATGCATGGAGAGAATCTAGACCCCCAGCTCAGATGTAGCCCATGGTCAGCTCAGTCTCCATGGGGTTACCCTAGTAAGGGGAACAGGGGCAGTGTCTGGCATGAACACAGTTGCCTGCTCTTTGATCACCTCCCCCTGCAAGTTGGCTTTACTAGGCCACAGAGAGAGGATTCAGATGGTCCAGATGAGATATGATAGGCTAGGGTCAAATAGTCAAATAGCAGGGATGGAAGGCACCCCTATCAGTGGACTAGAAGAAGGGCATGAGGGAGAAGAGGGAGAGAGGATGGGACTGGGAAGAAATGAGAGATGGGGGCTACATCTTGGATACAAAATGAAGAAATTGTAAATAATAATAATGTGATATCTAATTGAGAGTCAAAGTGATTAATCAGAAAGATTTGACAATATTTTACATGCTCAATTCTCATGAAAACAGAAAGTATGGTAGAGGAGAGAGAGAGAGAAGAGAGAAAACAATACAATAAAGAAAGGTAGAGTAGAGAAAGAGTAGAGAAGGCAATACAGTAGAATTGAGCTCATGAGTTAGGAATCAGTTGAGAGGCAGAGCAGTAAAGTTGAGGTCATGGCAGTTCAGTCAGTTGCAGTTCCATCTGTAGCACTCAGAGGCAGTGTTACTGAGACAGTTGTACAGTAATTGTACAGGTATGGAGGTATGTGTGTGCGTGTGTATATATATATATATACATATGATATATATTATACAAATACTATATAGTGCATTCTCTCTTTGTTTTATATACATAGTCAATGCTTGAAATCCTAGTATTGGATATATATATATATATATATGAGCGTTGGAAGTCAACAGTATGTTTTGAATGTCAAGATGAAGTTCAGTTTATTTTTTTCCATGTTAGGTTTTATTTTATTTTATTTCATTTTTACTGTTCTCAGCATTTTTACAAACCATTTTATTGAGTAATCATGCAGATAAGACCGTTTGTTTTTTTTTTTACATTTTTATTTTATATTAATCACAGGTTATGTACTTTGTATGCCAGCCGTAGACCCCTCCTGCATTCCCTCCCTATCCCTCCCATCCCTCCCTCATCTCTTCTCTGTCCCTTTCCCAGATAGGGGAGGTCCTCCTCCCCTTCCTTCTAATTCTAGCTTATCAGGTCTCTTCAAGACTGGTTGCAATGTCCTCTTCTGTGGCCTAGCAAGGCTGCTCCTCCCTCGTGGGGCTAGGGAGACGAAGAGTCAGCCATTGTGTTCATGTCAGAAATAGACCCTGTTCCCCTTACTCGGGTACCCACTTGGATATTGAGCTACCATTTGCTATATTCAAGCAGGGGTTCTAGGTTATATCTATACATGGTCCTTGGTTGGAGAAACAGTCTCATAAAAGACCCCTATGCCCTGCTATATTTGGTCCTTGAGGAGCTCCTGTCCTCTCCAGGTCATACTAACTACCCCTTCTTTCATATGATTCCCTGCACTCTGCCAAAGGTTTGGGTATGTGTCTTAATATTTGCTTTGGTACACTGCTAGGTAGAGTCTTTCGGGGGCCCTCTGTAGTAGGCTCTTGTCCTGTTACTTGTTTTCTCCTACATCAAATGTCCATCCCATTTGTCTTTCTAAGTGAGGATTAATCCTCTTACCCCAGGTCCTCTTTCTTGTTAATCTATAAGTATATAGACTTCACTATGTTTATCCTATCTTATAGGTCTATATAAGTAAGTATATACCATGTGTGTCTTTCTGCTTTTCGGATACCTCACTCAGGATGATCATTTTCAGGTCCCACCAAATGGGAAATTTCATGATTTCCTTGTTTTTAATTGCTGAGTAGTATTCCTTTATGTAAAAGTACCACAATTTCTGTATCCATTCCTCAACTGAGGGACATATGCGTTGCAAACTTGTACAACCACTCTGGCAATCAATTTGGTGCTTTCTTAGACAATTAAGAATAGTGATTCCTCAAAACTCAGCTATACCACTCTTAGGCATATATCCAAAAGATGCTCAAGTACACAACAAGGACATTTGCTCAAATATGTTCATAGCTGCTTTATTCATAATAGCTAGAACCTGGAAACAACTCAGATGTCCCTCAGTTCAGTTTATTTTGGATGGAAGAAATTCTTATTCAAATTATAAATATGTGTGTCCCTTAGTCATTTTTGTTATACAAGAATGGAACCCATCTAGTTTCTGAAAAGTATAAGCTAGCAAACATACAGAAAACTGTATGTTGCTAATAGCCACCTAGCTGAGACGAGGTCTTTTTGAGGACTTTTTAAAAAGCAGGTTGCTATGACAGAGGCTGTCACTTGCTACTTTTGAACCAAAACCATAATATAAGGTCGACCATTTTCTAGGTCAGGTGTATTAGTTGGTCTTTATGTACACTAACACATGAAAGTGATAGATAAAAGTCTTTTAAAATCTCCAGGCCTCACTTGCTTAAAAATCTTGAGCTTTCCCACTGTGTTTGCAAAAAAAAAAGTTACTGACAGGAACTTTCAAGTTTAACCATGTATTTTCTTCTCAACTGTGTACTGCAGAGACAGATATTTTGAAATCAGATTTTCCTTAAAGGGACAGTTTCTGGAAGAAACAAATTTAGCGAGACCTTCAATTTGCAGCAAATCACGTAATGGTTTATTTGGACTCAAAGGCCATTAAACAACTGTCACACTATGGCACTGACACTTACAAAATTACTACCTCCCATATTCACATATTCACAGCTACTACATGCTTGAATTCCATAATACCTCATAAGAAAAGCAAAAACCAGTAGTGCCCATTCATTATGAGGTAACCTACCTATCCATAAGCTATGTGTTATTGTGATAATCACCTTGTGGTGGCTTTTGGCTTGTTTGTCAAAGAGATTCTCTTTGCAAAGACCACTGTGGCTACTGTTTGCATGTTGATATTGTTTTAAATGCTTTTTTTTTTCTGCATGCAGACGAGAAATGGAGTCAAACTCTCCATTCCAGCATCACCACACAGTATTTGTTCACTGAAGAGAAGCCTAAACAACTCTTGACTACTCAGTCTTATCTTATCTACTCAGTCTTGGTACCTCGTTCAGTCAGAGGATAGATATTCTGTAGAATGAAATGGTAACCTGATCAAGGAAAGATGACATTCCTGGGAACAAGTGGTATTTCATGTTTCTCCAGTAATGCCTTCAGGCTCTGGGTAAAAGTATGCATTTCTTTCTGGCTTATGAATCTAGCCCTTAAGTGCACAGGGGCTTGGACACAGAGGGAAGACAGGGCTTTAGCATCTACTAATGTTCCCACTACAGTGTGGATGGATGTATGAAGAAGGCAGCTGATAACATCATGCTTCATGTATACCATGCCTCAATTCCTGGCATAAGGCTGAGAGGAAAAAAAAAAAAAAAAGGAAAACAGTGTCAAAAGCAGATGGTAATGGGATTTGGTTTTAATTTGGGGTAAGTTTGAATATCTTTTCTGAAATGAAAAGTTGTTTTCCTGATAATTGATAGCAATATCAAGAAGAACCCAACAATGCTGTCCTGTTCACATCACTTGGACCTTCTCAGTTTTCTCCATGTCTCAATTAGTAGTCTTGAAAATCTGAAGAAATGCATGTCTTACTCCTGAGGAGGCAAAATGTTCCATTTTTATAATTTTTGAATGGTTAGTTACATATATAAAAATGAACTGCTATTATCCTAATTTATGATATATTAATTCATTTTATGACACTGATTTAAACACAGAAAATATTATAATGCCGAAACCAGTCTTTCACGGTTCCCTGAAATTGTGATGTCACCTTGATTGGACTAAGAAATACCTCAGGAGTTGGTGAAGTACATTATTGAGTATATCTCCAGGTTGTTTCCAGACAAAAAGAACTAAGAATAACAAGAATAATTTATCCAGATAGAAGCAATATTAGATCACACACTGTGATCATTAACTAAGTGAAAGGAAAAAAAGCGGGGGGGAGTTTAGCTTATCACCTAGAATTCCTCTTTCCCTGTGTCCTGGTCCACTCAGAGGCAAGCAACCTGTGAATCTGAGGTCACCACACATCACTCCTGCCTCATCATGATTGTCTGCATCCTCTCAACACTGAGACAAAAAAAAAAAAAGTTCTTAATTTGTTTCTTGCAAGGTTTTTTTTTTTGTTTTTGTTTTTTTTTATCACAGCATGGAGTAAAGCCACTCATGTGTACAGTAACGCTGAACAGGTAACATCAAAGAAAGTGAAACCATGATACTCTGAGAAAATGTCATGTTTTATTACCAAATTATAATACTATGTTTACGTATGTTATACAAATAGAAACACATACAGATAGTGAAAATAAAATAATATTCAACAGTATATTAGTTAGATCATATATATTCAAATTTAACAACTGAATATTTGCCACCTCTTGTCATCTCATTAAAATAGGCAAAATTGTTTCTCTTCTATAGAGTAAAATAATTGTACATCACAAAGACCCCAAGTTCATCTAGACAACATAGGGAAACAAGGTAAAATAAGTGACAACTTGTTTTTTTTTTTTTCTCCTCTAGTGACCCATTACCTATCCTGTAATAAAATATACCTGGTGAAAAATTCATCATTTGTCTGCAAGGGCACAATAGCGGCTATACAGAAAGCTTGCATTCATATAGAATTTGAAAAGGAGAACTCTCAGTGTGGAAAATAAAGTACATCTAAGGTATACATTTTAGTGTTTATTGCGAATGCTTTCTGTTTCTGTAAAAATTTATCTTTTAAAATAAGTGTGTGACAGAAAAGCATTAAGACTCAAAACCAAACAATGAGTATTACCGAGTCTCTGGTTAACATTAAGTAGCTCATGTGCACTATGGAGTTTTGGTGCCTGGAGGCAAGGTCACATCTACAGGAGAACACTTAATGGGGGAAGTTCTCAGCTAGCAGCATGCACACTGTGGTTGTTTCTGTAAGATTCTCAATGGACCCCAACATTCCTGCTGGTAGACTTGTCTGGAAGATGACCTCTAGTTATTATGGTATGTTGTTTTCAGAGTAGTAACAGTGTGTGCTCATCTTGGGTTTTCTGCTACATGGATGCATTAGATGAAAATGATCGTAGACTGGCTCCTAATCAAAGCTCACAAACACTTCCTTGAGGTCTGTGCTTCAGTGCATTGTACAGATTTTAGAATACCTAAGGATGCTTGAATAAAGAATGTGGCAACATGAAAACAAATTCTGGCTCCATTTTTTTCTCATCTGTGTAATCTGTTTAACTCTTTTCTTATCTGTCCTCATTTTTTTTCTAACATGCCTGGCAACCCATGGCTTCCACTTAAAATTTATTCATTGCTTTGAAAGTAGTGTTCTCCCATGTTTAAATTTCTCTGATGTCTTTAGAATTTGTCTGCTCAAACAATATGTCTTCTGTGGGCTTTGAGTTCATACAGATAAAAATCTCAAACTGTATTTTGCCTACTAACACACAAGTAGCTCAGATAGTCTCAACAGTCCCTTCAAGTCTTTCTAACACACCCATCACATGTAGGAATGCATTTATTATCTGTCACCCATCAATGTAAATTGCATTGTCATTTGTATTATTTTAATAGCCATAATAATAATTATTAGAATTTTATTAGTATCCTGATACCTGATATACTTTGAGAAATTTTTATGGATAATTGTGCCCACACACACATACAGACACACACGTCATTGAAATAAACTGAAAAATAAATATTTTCAATCACAGAATTCTTCATCTCCTAACATTTTATGTTATGTATGATATTCTTATCTATAGTTTTAGAACTCTATATAGCATTTGATGAATGTTGCAGAGAACCAGGGACATTCTCTGCAGAGAACTCCTGCTGGAGGCCAACAGAGTGAAAGTGGATAATTATGGGATATAAATTTTGCCTCTAGATCAAACCTGCTTCTCTCCCAACTACAACCTTTATATGTATAGTCTTTGCAAATTATTGCTGTGTGGATTCTCTGGCTCTTTCAAATAAACTGCCAGTGCATTTATGCCAGTGCTTTTGACAAAATTAGTCTGTCTCAAGTTTTGATAGATTCAAATAACATTCATTAATTCTATGTCTTATAATTGGAAAATATTCACAAGCAGATTACAATCATAAAATTACAAATTTAATTTATCTTGAGGTACTGGCTCTTTGAGGCAAAATATCAATATGAAATTTATATATTTAATACTTTTATCTATTCTAGAGATAAATATTACCAAATATAAATGATTTTTCAACATGATATTTATGAATGGCATCAAGAATAAGACACTTTTAAATGCCCTCTGAAAGAAGTATGTCATATTGATTAATGTAATTGAAACTATTACACAAGTTCAATTTGCCAGCATTTATGAAGCTTCACATACTGCAATAAGACCAAATAAGATGCCGTTCTTTTTTCTTGTCTTCTGAGTTATCATGAAAGGAAAGGCACCAATATTTTTTTTTGGATTAAGGTTTTATTTTATTTAATATTAAAATATTTTCAATTTCCATCAAAGGATTTGTAATGTCTAGTTTAACTGTTTTATTAATCATGGATGTAGTGTATCAGTTGAACCATGGAAAGTGCGCCCTCAGAAAAAATGGGGCCTAATTGTTGAAAATGGTTTCACTGCTCTGTAATGTGCTTAGTACCACACTGGTGCACTACACACAGGCATTTGCGGGGTTTTCCCGGGGTGAAGCAAGGACTTCAAAAAAGGGTAAAAGGGGTGCCATTTTCATAAGCTATGAAAAAGTACTTACTAGGTTCAGTTATAAGATAATACAATATTTTCAGGGATATCTAACAAATATTATTTTGCACAAGGGACAAGGGATTGGTTTAAGGATCTCACACATGGTAATGACGGGTTCTACCACTGAACCAAACACCCCTGCACATCCATGTTTATTGTTCTTTTCACAGTGACCAAGCTATGCAATTAGCTATAGTGTCAATTAAGATATGAACGGAAGGGTGAACACACAGCTCAGTGGTTATCAGTACTTGATAGTCTTGCAGAGGACCTGAGTTTACTACCCGGCACCAATGGCTGCTTACAACCAGCTGAAGAACCAGTTCCAGGGGATTCAATTCTGTCTTCCGGCAGAGGTGCAGATACATGCACATAGCCAAAATGATTGCATATTTTATAATTATATTATAACAGAATAAAATATAAACACATTATAATATAAAATCCTTTATAAAAAGAGACATTGGTGGAGATAGAAAATATGGTATATATACTTGAGCAGCTTTCAGGAACTAAGAAAGAAAAGTTTTTGTATTGAAAAATAGTATGGTACTAGAAACCATCATGTCAAAACATAAAAACCAAAAGACAGGATAAATCCCAAAAGACAAATACCACATAGTTTTCCATGTAAAAATGAGAACGTATATATGTGAACTTAAATACACAATGTTTGGAAACAGAGGAGAGAATTATTTTCTTAGAGGAAGAAGAAGGAGACAAAGAAGGAGATGAGATAATTCTATCATCAAAGGACAAAACATACATGTGTACATATGTAATAATCAAACATATGCTAGAAATAAATATTCATTCATGAAAAGTACTACATATACACTCCAGAAGTACCTAAAATTTAAATTTCCACAAAATATACAGGGATTAGAATTCACTAACAATAATTAATTTAACTGCTATTTCTATAACAACTTCAAATATTGCTAATGTAGCAACAATGGGAAACCTTCACTCTTCATGCGTTACAGACATAGTGGGTAAAGACAAGATTGTCTTTTAGGTATTTATTTATCTTGGTAATCCTTCATTGTCTTATTCATCATTTCATTGTTTTCAGTTTCACCTATAACTAAAAGAGTAACCAACCTAGAAAATTATTTTCCGGGAATATTTGAAACTAAACTTGGTCTTTCCGAGGTCCTCTGTGGTAAGCTCCTGTGCTATTCCCTGTTCTCTTCCTCTTCCAATGTCTATCCCGTTTACCCTGGGTCCTCCTTATTACTTCTTTAGGTGTACAGATTTTAGTATGTTTACCCTATGTTATATATCTAATATCCGCTTATAAGTGATTATATACCATGTGTGTCTTTCTGTTTCTGGGATACTTCACTTAGGATGTCTTTTCTTGTTCCCACTATTTGCCTGCAAATTTCATGATTTCCTTGTTTGTAATTTCTGAGTAGTATTCCATTGTGCAAGTGTACCACAATTTCTGTATGCATTCCTCCGTTGAGGGACATCTGGATTGTTTCCAGTTTCTGGCTATTACAAACAAAGCTGCTATGAACATGGTTGAACAAATGTTCTTGTATATATACTTGAGCATATTTTGGATATATGCCTAGAAGTGGTATAGCTGAAACTTGAGGTAGCAGTATTCCTAATTTTCTGAGAAAGCAACAGATTGATTTTTCAAAGTGGTTATTGAAGCCGATGCTGAGACTCATAGCCAATCTTTGGGCAGAGTGCAGGGAATCTTATGAAAGAAGGGGGAGATTAGAAAGCCTGGAGGGGACAGTTGCTCCACAAGAAGAGTATCAGAACCAAAAATTCTGGGCCCAGGGGTCCTTTTCTGAGACTGAAACTCCAACCAAGGACCATGCATGGAGGTAATCTAGAACCCCTCCAGGAGATGTAGTCCATGGCAGCTCAGTCTCCAAGTGGGATTCTTAGTAAAGGGAACAGGGACTGTCTCTCACATGAACTCAGTGGCTGGCTCCTTGATCACCTTCCCCTGAAGGAGGAGCAGTCTTACCAAGCCACAGAGGGAGATAATGAAGCCAGTCCTGATGAGACCTGATAGGTTAGGGTGAAATGGAAGGGGAGGAGGACCTCCTCTGTCAGTGGACTGGGCGAGGGGCAGTGGAGGAGAAGAGAGAGGGAAGACATGTTTGGGAGGGGATGTGGGCGGGGGCTTCCGCTGGGATACAAAGTGAATAAATTGTAATAAATTTAAAAAACAAAAAAAACTGAAAACTAAACATAGAACATATAAGAGCTTCATGGTTTCTGAGAGACTATCATAAAACAAATTATGAATTTTATTTCTCTTTGAAGTGTTTTATTTTTGTTATTTTATGTCTATTAATTATAATACTTTTGTCATTATGTAATATGAAGATAGTACATATATATATATTAAATTTTCTTATAAAGTGAATAAATTGTAATAAATACTAAAGAAAGAAAAAGAAAAAAATAAAAATAAATAAAGTGGATGTCCACAGCTTTAAAAAATAACAGTTAAATATGGCTTATCAATTTAGGATCCTTTATAAAGTGGTAAAATTAGGTTCTCTCTGTTACTTAGTAACAAAGTAAAAGCTTTGGTAAGTCATGTACTTCTTTTGCTTTGACTCTAAATAATGCATTTTGAATATATAAACTTTCTACATAAGATCTATGCAAGAAACTTTGATTGTTGAGATATAATTAGTTTATTTTTCTCATTTCAGAGGCTATTTTACTAGTACAGTTTGGAAAAGAGAGAAAAATGTAGCCTAGATTCTTATCCTTAAAGAGACATAAGGAATCCTATCCCTGTGTTACATTCCAACAGTGAATTATTAAGCCTAAGGATTAATAATTGATGGGTTTATCTGATTTGATTCACATTTACCTCTGAGGTTTGTAAGTTTTCAGAATTTTTAAAGTAATTTTAATTACTTCTTCCAAACATCTGTGAAGGAAGTTTTAAAATGTACACTTGAATAACAGAGTATCATGCTTTGAATCAGTAAGTTTGAGAGATCCTTTAACTTATGATAGTTTTCCTTAATTACAGTCAGTTGTGCCAACTGACAGAGAAAGAAAAGGTATTATGAATTATACTCATTTTAATTTAAAGGTAGAACATAAAAATCTAAAATTTTAGTTTATTACCACATATTTTTTCTTTACTTTGCCAGCTATCCCAATTATCATACAAAGATTCTCATATTCGTCACAAACACATAAAAACAAAAGGTGTAAGAAATGATTAAATTATTCATCGCATCATTAAACTACCCATTTCACAAATGAGAAAATTCAAATATCAAAATGATGGTTTTTCTTTTGAAGTTCACACAAGATGTTGGAGTCAGCATTTTTCTGGTTTACACTATTTGTATATGTTTAAATCCAAGAAGCAGAACTATCCAACAGTACTACATTGGGCATAGGACAAGAAATTGTCATCAGTATTGAAACTGTGTCAGTGCAACCCCTCAACAACCAGCAGGTGCTCTGTAGTCACCATGGCAGTTTAGAGGTGGTTGTTATAAAGCATCCATGCAAATCCAATTAACATGTGGTGCTGATACATCCTTAGGAGTTTTTGAGCTTAAAGGAAATACAAACAACTCTTTTGCTCTTTAGTCATTAATGGTAGAGGCTGTGGAAAGAAAAGCCTTTTTGAGAGTGCAAACATTAGTCTTTTAGATGTTATCTATTATGCAATCAAAACCAAGAACAAAACAAGCCATATCCAAAGAAACAAAACATAAAAACAAAAATATCTTAATTCAATATATATGTCATTCAACACTTAGGGCCTTCAACTAATGTAAATACTTTCTGTTACTAGAAAGTTAAAGATTCACATTAGGTACAGAAATATCTGTGATTATAAAGAATCTCAATTTGACATTTTAAATGCTCAGGAAATAGAAATGGTTCAGTTGATAAAACTTTTATTTTACCAATACTAAGATCTGAGTTCAATGCTCAGAAACTAAGTGAAAAAATCCTTGGCAAGGTGGCACAGACTTTTAACCATAGTTCTTCAGAGATGAAGACATACAGATCCTGAGTACTCACTGACCAACTAGACTAGCCTATGTGACATGTTTCCAGGACACTGTAATAAGCCCTGAAGAATGGTTGTCATCCAAAATTCCCATGCACATACACATACACAATAGTGTGAAAATTCATAATAAAACCCAGATGAAAGGAAGTCAAATGATGATTGTTAGAATACACTACCAAAATGTCTTTCAATGTCAGAAAAAAATTCAAACAAGGCTATTGTGAGGGAAAACACAGCAAAATTCTTTATAGAAATTGTAACCAGCAATATAGGGAAACTTCAACTGTCAATAGGCTAACCAAAAAAGAGTTGAGGAACTCAGAAATGTTAAAGATAGTTTTGCGTTTCGCTATTAAATTCTTTATCCAGAGTATATGTCTGATGGCAGTTGCAAATTACAAGGGATTATTTAATATTTTCTTCAGTGTATATTGCAGAAATGCCTTTCTTTAATTTCAGACCATCTACAGAGATGAAGCTCATGAAATAACAATGTATCCAAATCTTTCAACTTAGTAATGTCACTTCAAGTTTTTCACATTTGCTTTATCTTCCTTTTAAACATAATTGAAAATAGTTTGAAAGTAGTGAATATATGTGAAAAATAAACAATTGAGCTCAGATGTTTTGATCACTTAGTGTAGGGTAATTTGATAGTACAATGATAAAATTGCTGACAGACACTGAAAAATGGTATCATCTTCAACAAATAGTAATGGTCTAACCTGATGTCTACATGTAGAAAAGTACAAATAGACCCATATTTACCACCCTGCACAAAAGTAAAGTCCAAGTGGTTCAAAGACCTCAACATAAAACCAGTTAGAAAACCTGTTAGAAAAAAAGTGGGAAGAGCCTGGACCTCATTTGTACAGGAGACAACTTCCTGAACAGAACACCAACAGCACAGGCTCTAAGAGCAACAATCAATAAATGGGACCTCATGAAACTGAAAAGCTTCTGTAAAGCAATAGTCACTGTTATCAGAACAAAACGACAGCCTACAGACTGGGAAGGATCTTCAACAACCCTATGTTTGGCAGAGGGCTAATATCCAGAATATACAAAGAACTGAAGAAGTTAAACACCAATAAACCAAGTAACCCAATTAAAAAATGGAGTACAGAGCTAAACAGAGAACTCTCAACAGAAGATTATCAAAAGGCAAAGAAACACTTAAAGAAATGCTTAAAGTCCTTAGTCATCAGGGAAATGAAAATCAAAACAACCCTGAGATTTCACCTGATACCCATCAGAATGGCTAAGATCAAAAAATCAAGGGATGATGCATGCTGGATAGGATGTGGAGAAAAGGGAAGCCTCTTCCATTGCTGGTGGGAATTAACCTTGTACACCACTTTGGAAATCAATCTGGCACATTCTCAGACAATTAGGAATAGTGCTACCACAAGATCCAACTATACCACTCCTGGGCATATATCCCAATGCTGCCCCACCCTTCAATAAGGACATATGTTCATCTATGTTCATAGCACCTTTATTTATAATAGGCAGAATCTGCAAACAAGCAAGATATCACTCAATGGAGGAATGGATAGAGAAATTGTGGTACATTTATGGGACAGAATATTACTCAGCAATTAAAAACAAAGAAATCATGAAATTTGCTGGCAAATAGTGGGAACTGGAAAAGATCATCCTGAGTGAGTTAACCCAGAAGAAGAAAGATAATATGGCTTATACTCACTTATAGGTGGATACTAGCCATATAATACAGAATAATCACACTAAAATCTATAGTCCCAAAGAAGCTAAACAATAAGGAGGACCCTAGGGGAGAGGCTGAAACCTCACTTAGAAGAGCAAACAGGATAGACATCGGAAGTAGCAGAAGACATGGAACAGGACAGGAGCCTTTCACAGGGGACCTCTGAAAGACTGTACCCACCAGGGTATTGAAAGAGATACTGAGACTCATAGCTAAACTTTGGGCAGACTGCCAGAAACCTATGGAAGAAGAGGGAGAGAGAAAGATCTGGAGGATACAGGAACTCCACAAACAGAATAACAGAGCCAAAAAAAAAAATTCTGGGCCCAGAACACCTGCAGAGACTAATACTCCAACTCAATAAATGGAGAGACCCTGGACCCCCTGCTCAGAGGAAGCTCATAGCCTGCTCAGTTTCCAAGTGGGTTCCCTAGTAAGGCCATCTCTGACATGAACTCAGTGGTAGGTTCTTTGTTCCCCTCCCTCTGGGGGGTGCAGCCTTACCAGGCCACAGAGGAAGATGATGCAGCCAGCCCTGATGAGACCTGATAGGCTAGGGTCAGATAGAAGAGGAAGAGGACATCCCCTAACAGGGGACTTTGAAAAAGGCATAGAGAGAGAAGTGGGGGGGGGAGAAGATGGGTGGGACTAGGAGGAGATGAGGTATGGGTCTACAATGGGGATACAAAGTGAATAAATTATAATAAATAAATAAGAAAATGGAGAAAAGCTAATGATCAATGTGATAAATAAAACTTTTGGTGCATGTGCCTTTTTAAAATAAAGATTTTTATCCCTGGAAGATATAATAACATAGTTTTCACAAAAATTTAAGAAAAAGTATCTATATAATAAGCAAGGATTGGCCACTTAGTTAATTTCCTGGTTATTACAGTATTCTCCATTGGCAAATGTGTAAAAAAATAATCTATCACATTTCTTGTGAGTTTCCATTGATCTCAAAAATCAATTCCTTACTAAAAGCCTCTAAAACATTCATTGCTTAGGTCTCTGAATATAGTGAGAGAAAGTATAGGTAATGAGTATAAACAAAAGAGAGAGTTCTCCTTAATGCATTGGGAGAAAATCCTGTCCTATTTTTTTTTCCATTTTGTCTATCAGCATGACTTACTTCCACCTTTTCCTTCAGCTCATTGAGCTAAATTTACTCATAAAACATTTTTTAAATGCCAGCAAATAGTCCCTTGGTTTCTGGGAATGAGAAACACTACCTTTAGTCCACTGTAATGAAAAATAATTCTTGAATGTGTCGTGAAATTACAGATGTACCTATCTCGCAGGGCAGTGAGAAGCTCATTATGGCCTTCTCTGCAATTCGAAGCTGGGGTGTTTAAGACAGTGCAGAATCATTTCTTAGCATTGCTTCCCATTTGTTTCAGTGTAGATTAAGGAGAGGCAAATGATTGCACTCGAGCAAGAAATTGGAAAAGCCATCTGTTTTAGCAAGAGAGAGAAAGAGAGTAAGAGAGAACTAGAAACATGGAACAATGTACAAAAGCATAGAAAGAAAAGAGCTATTAGGCTTTCTAGAGAAGAAGAGATGGGAAATAAAGTTGGTAAATTGGCTTTCAGAGGAATAAAGGAAGTTGTTAATCCTGGTAAGAGTCCGGGAGTGAGTGAGCATAAGTATGGTGGGTTACATTGGGATGGATTGCTTAAAGAGACATTCAGGTCTGATAAATGCTTAAATCTTACTTTTTGAAATGAGGTAAATGCACTTGCACTCTCCTTCATTTCAAAAGTGTCTCCAGTGACTGAAGTTGGTACTTGCTCACCACAAAATACGATGTTAAAGTATTAGAGGAATAGATAGAATTTACATAATACTGAAAAACATTTATCAGATCACTATTCTCTTAAATATTATGTTTTGATTTGTGTAATTGTTCAGTACTGGGGATTGTTTGGAGGGCTTTGCACATAGTAGGGAAGTGTTACTAATCTGAGCTGTGACGTTAGCCCTCAAAAATCTAGATTACAATTATGGAAAAATGCATAGAAGTTCATTGTGTTTTATATAGACATAACAGATTTTTCATCTCCATTATATGAGCAAATAATTTCAGTTCATTTCCTGTGATGTGGCCAGTTTGTTAATTGGCTACCTGCACACTTTACCCTGTTAATTGTAGTAATTAAATGTCCATCTTTATAAACACTTTGCTTTAGGGGGAGAATGCAAAATTATAGCACAGAGCAGTAATCAGACCTCCACATTCAGTAAGGACCAAAGACTTTTGCTGAAACATACAACTTTGCTCTCATATTCTGATTGGCCACAAGAAAAGTTCTTAAAACGTCTCCCGAGAATCAATGTTCATGTACGTAGCTTTCTATATACTTCTCATAAGGAGGAATACTAAGGTATTCTTACAGCAGAAAAAAAATTACAGATAGGAATAAACCAGTTATTATTTTCAGCAGTGTTTAAATGGTGTGTGAACGTAAACATAAATTGCATATGATTAAGAAACAAACACAACTGAAGCCAAAATTTGGTTATCTTTTTCGATAGACATAGAACTTTCTAAAGAGTTCTATGCTTATTATAATTGTACTTGCGAAACTCTATTGTTCGTCGCTAAGAATTTCTTATATGTACAACACATATTATTTACATGCTGTTTTTAATTATGCTACTCTTCCTAAATGACTTTTATTAACTGAGTCTTAATTGTTGTACACATAGTTGGACAGGAATTGTATCCATCTTGTACAATTAGTAAATATTCAAGAAAAAATATGCAGCATCTGTGTTAGGACTTTAAGTATAGAGAACAGCAGCAGGTAAGTAATGAATATTATTTAACCTTCCAAACATGGTAAATAAACTGAACAAAACAGTAATTGTATAAGCACAAATCCATTCCATGTTTTGTGGGCTTTGGGATCTAGACTGCAAGTGGTCTGAGGTATGCTGTTCACCAACACTATTTATGGGCACATGCATGAACTGATTCTCTTTTTCACAGTAGGGACTTCTTAAGCATCCATGTAAAGAAAACTATTTTTTAAAATAAAGTCTGTATAATAAACAAAAGTGTGGGATGTCTGTATGAACTTGGACAGGCTTCATCATGGTCTACAGAAAGCTATTACTCCCCTTTGCTATCTCTGAAATAACAATGGGTTATTTGGCACTTATAAATGAAATGAGAACACAAACACACACACACACACACACACACACACACTAATCTTAGTTTTCAGGTATAAAAGTCAATATACGGATTGACTCCCCTGAGATTCTAGTAATGAGGTTTTATAATTTAAATTTTGTCTTCTAGTCAGGAAAAAAAATTAAAGTACGAGAAAATGATCATAGCTCTGCTAATGAGTTTTGAGTGCCATGAAAGTAAATATTCCTTATAAGGTAATTACCATTTTACCTCTGATCCAATAAAAGGAATGAAAAACAACAGACGGTTGTATCATACACAGTGATACATAAGAGGTTTTTCTGTTAGAATGTATAGTATTTCGTTTTATTAAATTGATTTATTAGAAATTATAGAAATTGCTATTGTACAAGAAATTCTGTGGGACAAAAGTGAGAAAGCTCAAGGAAAAATTTTAATCATTGACCTTGTGAGAAAGGTCAGTACATGCCCATTTCTCCCTTTGTCCAACTTTAAATCAATCGTTTACAATTCCTACTTTTCAGAAACCATTATAAAATGTTTTAAATTTACTGCTTAATTTTCAAACAGAAGCACTTTTGAAATTTCTTATGCTACTCTACCAGAGCAAATACAAAAATAATTGCATTCATAATAATACAGCATATTACACTGATAAGAACAAATACTACACTTGATCTTAGCCAAAAGGTATCGAAGCAGGTGCTGAGACTCATAGCCAAACTTTGGGCAGAGTTCAGGGAGTCTTACAGAAGAAGAGGGAGACATAAAGACCTGGAGGGAACACGAGTTCCACAGGGAGACCAACAGAGCCAAAAATTCTGGGCCCAGTTGGGCCTGCAGAAACCGATATGCCAACCAAGAACTGTGCATAGATAGGACCTAGACCCTGTGCTCAGATGTAGCCCATAGGCAGCTCAGTGTCCAAGGGGTTCCGTAGTAAGGGGAACAGGGGCTGTCTCTGACATGAACTCAGTGGCTGCCTCTTTGATCACCTTCCCCTTGGCGCATCCTTGCAGGCCACAGAAGAAGAAGACAATGCAGCCAGTTCTGATGAGACCTGACAGGTTAGGGTCAGAGGGAAGGGGCAGAGGACCTCCCTATCAGTGCACTAGGAGAGGAATATAGGGGGAGAAGATGGAGGGAGGGCAGGACTAGGAGGAAAGGAGGAAAGGGGCTCTAGCCAGGAAACAAAGTGAATAAATTTTAAAAAAATAATAAATAAACAAACAAAAGTGAACTAAAAATGCAGCATATTTATATGGACTAAACAATTGTTATTATGATTTATCATTATGAGGAATATGTTTCATTTCATACCCATCAATCTTCTACAAAGTCTGCCCCTGTTCCCAGCGTGAGAATCTTTTGTGTGGCTTCCTATTTCTTACTTGTAGTTTCAACATCATTCTTTCATCAACAATATAAATTTGAAATTAATATTGAACTATTAATTTGAACTATAACCAAGTTCATTTACCCAGTAGTAATATCTTTCTCATTCTTTTTTATTTAGAATTTTATTTTTAAATTTTTTTATTAATTACACTTTATTCAGTTTGTATCCCCCCATATGCCCCTCCCTCCGCCCCTCCCAATCCCACCTTCCCTCCTGCTTCTCCACACATGCCCCTCCCCAAGTCTACTGATAGGGGAGGTCTTCTTTTCTTTCTTTCTGATCCTAGTCTATTAGGTCTCATCAAGAGTGGCTGAATTGTCTTCCTCTGTGGCCTGGTAAGGCTGCACCCCCCTCAGAGGGAGGTGATCAAAGAGCAGGCCAATCAGTTCAAGTCAGAGACAGTCCCTTTTCCCATTACTATGCAACCCATTTGGATACTGAACTGCCATGGGCTACATCTGTGCAGGGGTTCTAGGTTTTCTCCATGCATAGTACTTGGTTGGAGTATCAGTCTCAGGAAAGACCCTGGTGCTCAGACTTTTGGGTTCTGTTGCTCTCCTTGTGAAGCTCCTGTCCTCTCCTTATCTTATTATTTCCCACATCTTTAGTAAGATACCATGCACTCTGCCCAATAGTTGGCCATAAGTCTCAGCATCTTTCTCATTCTTAATAACTACTATAGACGTAGTATGTGAACTTGCCTTTGCTCCTGTGTTATAGCCTTATATGATTTGTCTATGTCACACATCAGGATAAATAGTTCTCTTAACCAAAGAGCTAACAGGTCTGTTATCACTTCCACAGTAAGCACCTGGGTAAGAGTCCAAGTAACTGATTATAGACATTGCTATTTCCTCTCCATGGGCCATGCTTTTAGGAGCTTATTTTTTTTTCAACTTCAAAAACACAGAATATATCATGAGCCATTCATCATTGGAATCTAACAGAGCTCTCAAAACTGTAAATAAAATAACATTAATGCTAATTATGACCTAACTTACCTGTAATGGTCACTTTGCTGTTATTCCTCAGTACTGTAACATGGTAAAGACAACATTAGCCACATACCACACATTAGATAAAACAAAGAAAAAATGCAAAAACTAGTATGACTTCACTTCATTATAAAATGAAATAAAAATCACAAGATTATCTGTTTAAGTCAAAATTTGCAGATGTTCTTGTTGTATGATGGGGCATCTTTTGAGTATATGCTCAGGAGTAGTATAGCTGGGTCTTGAGAGAGAGCTATTGCCAATATTCTGATTAATTTCCAAAGTAGTTATACAAGTTTGCACTCCAACCAGAAATGGAGGAGTGCCCTCCTTGTTCCATACCCTTGCCAGCATAGAAAGTTGAGAATTTGCTCAACTATGTTCATAGCAACTTTATTTTTTTTATGTTTATTTTTTTTCCTTGGGTGAACATTTTATTCACAACTTTTGCTTCCCCCCCCCCAATCTTTCTAAGAATTCTTTGTAAGTCTTGCCACGAGTCCTTGACAGATATGCATTTTGCAAGTATTTCCTTTTGCTCTGTTGTCTTGCTGGTGTTTTTTTTTTTTTTTTAGTTGCGGATTTTCTTTTTTTTTTTTTAATTTATTTATTTTTATCTCAATCACAGGTTAGGTACTTTGAATCCCAGGCATAGCCTCCTCCCTCATTCCCTCCCACCCTCTCACTCCCTCCCTCATCTCCCTCCTCCCCGCCCCCTCCAAGTCCACCAAAAAGGGAGGACCTCCTCCCCTTCCATCCAACCCCAGCTCATCCTGTCTCCTCAGGGCTGGCTGCAATGTCCTCCCCTGGGATCTAGCCAGTCTGTCACTCCCAGCTTGTATGGGGGAGGGTCAAAGAGTCAGCCATCAAGATCATGACTGAAACAGTCCCTGTTTCCCTCACTAGGGTCTTCAGTCCTACACCGAGCTATCATGGACCCCATCTGAGCGGGGGGAGGGGGGGTTTCCAGGCCACACATGGTCCTTGATTGTACAAACCGTCTCATACAAGACCCCTATGCCCTGCTCAGTTTGGTCTTTGTGGAGCTCTTGTTCTCCCCAAGTCTCACCAACCTCCCCCAGATCTATCATTACTTCTCGCCCTCTGCCACTTTATTTTTAAAAGCCACGAACTCGAAACAACCTAGATGTACCTCAACCATAGAATGAATAATGAAAATGTTGAACACTTACTCACCTATTAAAATTGAGGGAAAACTGAGAGAACTAGAAGAGATCATCCTCAGTGAGGTAACCGAGACCCACATGGTATATACTCACTTATAAGTGGTTATTAGTACAGGAAAACCATATTTCAATTCACAGACTCAAAGAAGCTAATTAAGAGGGACGTCCCTAGGGAGGATGCTTGAATATCACTCAGAAGGATAAATAAAACAAATAGCAGAACTGGTTGAATAGGAGAAGCAGTGCAGAGGAAAAGAAGGGTGGGGATCAGACGTGAGGAGGGCAGGGTCCAGAGCACAGAGGGCTTGCAGAGAGACCAGAACCCATGGGTTGGGACATCTCTGAGACAAACTGGAGTATGTGTTGAATACACGTCTCTGCAATCTATTTTAGACATCTAAATCAATAGTGCTGTGGATGGCAGCTTTGATTACGTAATTTTAATACTTAACTTAGTCACAGAACGTATATTCATGTTATTCCTTCATAGGAGAATTTTATGGTTAAGTATTGAATCATTTGCTAAAACTAAGAATCCAATAGATGCTTTGGCTATAGTCAGCTTAGTCATGAGATAATGTAAGATACATAATATATGCCCAGTTGAAGAAGTGCCTACAATGTCTTTCTCCTTTTTTTTTTTGAGACAGGGCATGCATATAGATAAATAGATGGATAGATAGATAGATAGATAGATAGATAGATAGATAGATAGAAAGATAGAGTCATTGATAGATGATAGTTAAACACACAAAGGTCACCATAGGAATTCATAAAAATGCACATATATGCTAAAGTATGTAATTAAATCATTATTAAAATATAAATATTAGGAGGCATAGTCTAAAATTTCATTTGTATTATTTTAAAATGCATGTGTTTCATTCTTTCATAAATTTTAACCTCATTTTTTAAATCTTGAATGTGTACATGGCCCAAAATCTGTCCGTCAACTTCTGTTGTTTAGATATATAGTGTGCACATTATTTATCAATGACTATTAACAAGATTCCTTTTGTGGTAAGCTTAGTATTTCATTTTTGGTGGTATTTTCAAATTGCACCAATTTCTAATTAACATCATAGTTTCCACAATATTATTACTAAATTTATAGCACTAAATTAACTGCTTTTATTTGTGTAGCAAAACCTAGGATTCATAAAGCATTTAATTACATATAACAGTGAATGTTTTCTCTACTAAAATAGTGTATATTCATGAGACATTTTACATATTACTGAATTTTAAAAACTTAATATATGTGATTCTTATAGGCAGTGTCACAAATCTTGATAGTGTCTGTTATCACTTTGGTAATATAAAAATTATTAATTACATTTGTGTGTTTGGGGATTGTAGGTACATATACCTATATTAGAAAGGGCAATTACCAAGCAATATCGGTGGGGTTGGTTCTTTTCTTTCACCCATCTATAGATTGAATTGACTTAGGTGGTAAGCACTTTAGCCCACACAGCTATCTGGTTTATCATTCATTGTTTCAATTTTTGATGGTTTTAAATATTTGTTTTATATTTTAGAATTTGATAAAAGCATATAACATCTTATTCTGAATTCCTCCTCATTCCTTACACTCCAAATTTCCTATAATCCCCACATTTGTTCTTCTCAAATTTCATGTGTTATTATTTAAAATTCACAGAGTGCATTTATTCTTGATAATATATAGATTTAGCAAACACTCTCAAGGACCACACACTTGGAGAAAGCTAATTTTTCCTCCCCTGGCAGCCACAAATTTCACAAAGCTTCTCAGCTAACATTGGGATTTCTTGACCACCACTATTCTCCATGCTGAGATCTGTCTGACATCAGTTTGCATATTCTGGTATGAGCTTTTACAACTGTTATGAGTTTATATGTACCACTTCCTTGTTTTGTTTTGTTGTAATTATCTATTATCTTTCTCTTAGAATCCTTCCTTACCTCTTCTGAGGTAAGGGATGTGGTATAGATGTATAATTAAGGCTCAGCAATAGTTTACAGAGAAAACAAAAATAGTGCATTTCAAGAAAATGTGGAATAATATCAATATGTCTATAAACGTGATTGCTGTAAGCATACATTAATTTGAAATTATAATACAAGAGATACAAAGTATAGTTGCTGAATAAAATAGTTAATATTATTTCTAGGAAACTATTATTGTTTTACAAACTTACATTATTTAATAAATTATTAATTATTTCCTGGTTAATATTTGCTACATTACTGAAATGGAAATTCAAAATAATGACTGAATCTAGGTGCACATGCATGTCTAAATTTTAAAATGCCTTACTAACTTTTCTACATATGTAATTTTAACTACTAATACACTTTAACCTTTTATTTGAAGTCGTCACAAGACATAGTGCTAAAGAGTTATGTAATAAATTTTCATGATATGTTTCTATGAGTAATGATATTTCTGGTTCATAGGAACACTCTAATCAATGATTTAATAGAATGTAATTATAATTATCTTTCCCAATAACCATTGTGTCTTTGGTCCCTAGATATTACTTCATATGTACCCTCTTCTTTCATCAAGAATCTCTAACAGAAATAAATTGGTAATCTATTACTTAGGAAAATGATACAGAAATTAAACTAATTATTTCAAGTAAGGTCAGAAGAAAAAGTATATTAACTACTTTTACAAGTTCTGAGCATAAATTTGGAATGAAAGGTAAACAGTTCTCTTTTGTATCTTCCACTATGTTTTAACTATGACCTTCACTTACTGAGCAGACTTACTGAAATTAGAAGAGCTAATGCAAATCTAATACATAGGAGGTGCATTAGATAAAAAGTTTAAAAAGCCTTAGCAAACTCCCTGCCATCGCACATCTCTTAATGGAATTGTACTGGAGCAAGACCATGAAAGTGCAAGAGAGAGCAAAAGAGAAAAGATGATCACAGAAAATTAAAGGGGGTGGGAGGTGACTGCATTTTTAACTTACTCGGGTTTCTCTACTTTAGTCTTCCTTGAAATAAAATAGCAATGTCCTAACTTCATGAGTAAACATGATAATTAATTGAAATAAAACATCAAATGTGTTCAGAATAGGGCCTCTTAGTATTTTTGCTGATAGGGCATCCAGGAAAGACACTGTTTTTTAGTGTGATTAAGTTTGATAAATTAAATAATTATCCATGAAGCATCTGAAAGTAGAATTAATTCATCACCAGGGACTAAGATACTGAGAATGAGCAATATTTTTCAAAATGAGCTCAAGACAAAACTGAAATGTGACCATTTTATGTACTGAATTAGTCTGAAAGGGATCACAGCACAGTGAATGAGTCAGGAGCTCTATAATCACTATGCTACATGCTGTCAAATTTCATGTAAACAGATTTTGAGACAGAGTTTCACTGTTTAGCCTTGGCTCTCCTGTATTTGCTTTGTAGACCAGGCAAGCCTTGAACTCACAAAGATCTGCCTGCCTCTGCCTCCATGAGTGCTAGGATCAAGGCTTGAGCCATCACTCCTGGCTAGATAATTTGTTTATTGATGTAAATCCTTTGGCTGGCAAGTGGTCTCAATACCCATGCCAATGGATACCTTACAATATACACCAAAATATCCAGGATACAACATATAATTACCTTCTATTAATCAAAAAGCTTTTCAAGATGATTATAACTGTACACTTCATCTGGAAATGCATTGGAATTCAGGATTTTATTGACATTGGAATGATGTCATTCTTCTTTTAGACCTTGTACATGTTCTATAATTTTAGCAGACTGGGAATGTTTTTCTCATGGATCCTTCAAAAGCAGTGTGATTACGATGCAGTCTAAAGCACTCGGAAGTTGTTCACGTCACTGCTGGGAGCACAAAGATCCTTGCACTCACAAGTATTACTAGAAAAGACAGGAATGTTAAATATGCAGAAACAGCTCTTCAAAGGAAGGGGTGTACAATCTATTTTCTGCCCAGAAGTCTGGGAACAGAGGTGGTTAATAGCCAACTGACAACTGAGCTATTTTTTGACTGAAAGAACACCAGCTCCTCTTCTAAGCCCTGAAGATAGCACATGTAACCTGTATATGGAAGCCATCTTTATGGAAGAAGTTACATGTACTTTCAAAAGAGTTTCAAAGTATTTATGCCTTATTGTGCACATGGGGTTGTGTTACAACAGAAAACTTTTTTTCAAACTGGATTGTACTGAAATATGCCTGAAATAAACTGTCTGTGCTCAGACTCTAGAAGCTTGAACCAACACCAGCTGCTGAGTGTTGTTAAACCTATTCCCTTCCTGCCTCCTATGGACTGTTACTCTGACGATGATTCTGATTTGCAGAGAGCTGCATAGCTGTCTGCCTTGGAATTTGAAGTGAAACTATGCAATTTTTAGCAAGTGTTCAGACCATTAATTCATGTCACCGTGAATGGTCTCTTATGTTTTAATGTTAATGTTTATGTCATCTATGGCTACTAAGTGATAACAGGTGACCTATCTCCTTTCTTGATTTTGAAAAAGCTGAATGAAGGTTAGGTAATTTCAATCACAAATGGTCCTTATATGATTACTAGAATTCAGACCGAACATCGTTTTATCATACTTCACCAAAAACAATCATTTTACATCATTTTTATTTTGAAATTTCAGGCAGATTATTTTCCTAATTTTGTTATTGTTAACACGTTGAACAGATTTCCTATTATTTAACTCTTCTTGTGTCTTTTGAATAGCACGTTATCAAAGATTTTTTATGTCAATACATTGTATACTATTGCTGTACTGAAAATTTCAAAGGTCTTTTAAACTGACATATAACAGTTGTACATACTTCTGAGTTAAAATCTGAAGTATTGATCTCTGAGTATATGGTAACTAAAAAAAAAACACCTCACCTTACTTAGTTATGTTTTGGGGATCTTTCAACAATATTTAAGAATATGAAACATAGTTATTAAATAAGAGGGACACACGTCACTTACTTCTCCTGATGCTTTGCCCTAATGAAATTTTACAACTTTACTATTTTTATTAGCCTTTATTGTGATTAATATTCTTCTTTTTCATACTTCTTTATCCACAGTCTCTGATAAACAATCCATTACCTTGTTTCTATAGTGTGGGCTTTTCGTGTACAGCACATGTGTGTAAGATACAATAGCATTTGTCCTTGTGTGCATAGTGTGTTTCACAGAACACAGTAATTTTAGACTCATTCATGCTGTTACAAATTAAATAATTTTAGGATCTTCAGAGATGGCTGAGCAGTTAGGAGCAATAGATATTATTTCAGAAGAGGAAGGGCTCAATTTCCAGCATTTATGTGGTAACTCACAACTACCTGTAATTCTGGTTTCAGGGAATCTAAGACTTTTTTCTGGTCTGTATAGGCATCAGGGATGTATAATGCATGTAGACATATATGTAGGCAAAGCACCCACAAGAGTAAAATAGTAAAAATTTTTAAATGAGCAAATTTTTAAAGAATATACAATATTTCGTTGTATGTGTACATACATATTTAATAATGAATTTCCATACAAACACACACATCTGCACATTATTGGGTAACTTTCATTGTCAACTTGACATTTGGGTAGAGGGAACCTCAACTGAAGAACTGCCTTGCTCAGACTGGCTTCTGGGCATACCTCAGAATAATGTTCTTAATTGTTAATTGATGTGTAAGTGATCCTCTCTAGTCTGTGCTTCAGCTCTTGCTTCCAGGTTCCTGTTTGGGCTTCTCACATCAATAGACTGTGACCTGGGAGTGGTAAGGTGACATAAACACATTGCTCCCAACTTTTTCATCAGTGTTTTAGAAAAGCCATAGAAAAACAATTTAACACACACAACACACACACACACACAAACACAAAGGTAACAGACCACTTTCTGATTGGCTAAGACCTGCTCCATTAGGGAACACATGAATGGCATGGTAAACTTGGCCCACAACCCATAGTTAGAGAACTCAGAAGCCTTTACTGATAATCCCATTACTCTTATGGCACTAAACGGCCATAATGACAAATGGTATTTCTCTACTCATAAATTAAGACAGATATTTCTTGTTGAGGTGAACAGGGATTAATGCAGAAACTCACAACTATTCAAAGTACATGCAATGCCTGTTGGTGGAGTGCTCAACGTGGGATGTCTATATTACACATGTTTCTCCCTATAACTCAGGAAGAGTCATGAAGGAGGGAACTAGAAGACTGTAAAAGCAAAGTTTGGGGAAGAAGAAAGGAAAGCAGTATCTTTTGGACATCACAGGACTGCTGCATTGATACACTCATAGCAGCTGTTATTACCAACATAAGACACGGAAAAGATCAAACCAGTATATATCCTAGCATGGAGGGGGATGGTGTACACTGAGCTCTACCCTGAAATGAGAAATTGTAGACTGTTTGTTGCTTGCAAGGAAGGGGAAATGTGTTTTCTTTAAGGGGATGGTCTGTAGTGGGTACCTCACACTCTTCTGTATAGTCTTAAATTAGGAGAATATGCACAACCCAAATTGTAGTTCATGGATTATAAAAAAAAAAATAGAGATAGGAAGTTTAGGGGTTTGGGTAGTTAAAGTTGATCAAGAAGAAATTAATGGGAAGACAATAAATGAATTTGATCAAAATATATAATATGTAATTCTCTAAGAATTAACACAAATAGTGGGGAAACCATGCAAGAGTACTGGGTATATAGCTCAGTGGTAGAGTGCTTGCCTAGCCTGTATAAGGCCTTAGGTACCAGCCTTAACATAAATATACACAAAAGAAAACATGATAAAACTCTGAGGTTAAATGAGAATGTTCTAAGGAAAAAACATATTTTAAATTATTTTTTGATCTGTATACAGTTTTCTTGTAAAATGTTTTATATCCAACAGTTTTTCTGGTTCAAAGTCAATGTCTTCGTACATTTTTGTCTCTTACTTTGCTGTTGAAATCAAACAGAGCAACAGAACATGCCATTCTATAAATCCTAATTTCAATCAAAGATCAAGTAAAATGTCTGCTGTATTCAACCCGGAAAAGAATGTATTTGTTACTTTTAAATCTTTGTTTCTGTGGGTTTGATTCCAATGTAAAAGAAAATGCATCTACTGAAGCAGATGGTCCTGCTACCCTTAAGAAGTGCAATTAAGCCATGTTAGAGGGGAGGTCACACTAGAAATCACAGAAATTAAACATTTATAACACTGGCTCAAAACAGTTCCTGCATCATGCTGATGATCCTCCATTTATACAATTATCCAATGCTTAGATTGCTTGGGTCTCAAAACACAGAAACCATTAATAGCGCAAAAATAAGTATGAAATGAGTATGAGATGAAGTTTCTAATGAAAAATGTATTAGCCCATGCTAATGCAAGCAAATAGAAGTTTAAAAGATCAGGGTAAGCACAATCAGCTGCAATGGAGCATAATCATTCTTGATGCTCCAAGCAGGAGGAAAATCAATGTTTCCAACAGCCTGGACAATTTAGCAAAGCATGTGAACTGTGATAAAGTTTCTTGTTTACAACAGAACAACCTTTTTTGTTTTCAACAACACATCTTAATCAGAAGATGAATAAAATAGTGCATATATGAAAATTAAGTATACTTTAGCACCTGTTACACAGCATGCTAAGTATATTAAATGAAACATATACATATATACACATATACATATATACACACAGAATATCTATATTTGCCTATCAATTCAGCCTGTGGTCAAGGAGGGGAGACAAAGTCAAGAAACTGCCCTAGAACTTTTAAAACTTATTTGTAGACGTTGGAACAAATTCTTTAGATTGTTAGATAATTGGATTTCTGAATGTTAATGAATGAAGCATTGGAGTAAGAGATTGTATTAAGGTAAATGATTCTTCTCCTTGAGTGAACCAATCACTGAATCCACACACCTTCCCCTACAGGCAGGCTTCTACTTAAAGGCATAACCATCTGATAAAATGACAAAGCCATTCTGGAAATACTGAAGCATATCTTTAACCCCAGCTCTCAGAAGGTAGAAGCAGATAGATCTTAGGAGTTCAAGGCAAGTCTCATCTGTACAGTGACTTCTACACCAGTTAGAAGTACGTAATGGAAACCTGGCCAAGTTACCTAAAGAGGTCCCAGGTACCTAATTAAAATTCAGCAAAAAGTCTTGCCTCTCATAGGCTGGCTCTTTGATCACCTCCACATGAGGAAGGAGCAGCCTTACTGGTCCACAGAGGAAGACAAAGAAGCCAGTCCTGATGAGACATGATAGACTATGCTCAGATGAAAGGGAAAGAGGACCTTCCCTATTAGTGGACCAGGATTAGGAGAAAAAGAGGGAGGGAGGATAGGGTTGGGAGGGGAAAGGGGATGGGGATACAGCTGGGAAACAAAATTAATAAACTGTAATTAATAAAAAAAAGTCTTGCCTCAATTTGCAAGTTTGAAAGCCCTTGAGGAAGGCATCCAATAGCAATCTCAGGCCTCCATTTAACCTCATAAACAAGCATTTGCACTTGTGAATATACTTACACACATGTGAACATGCTCACATATATGCCACTTACATTAATGCACAAATAAAATCTAGTCTTTTAATTACAGGTTCAATCAGTGACTACATGGTTGAAATTGTGTACATCATAAAATTTATGAGTGCAAAGTCTTTCTCTTGGCTCTCATTGAGATGTTGGGAGATTAATGAGTTCTTAGCCTCCTTTACTTATTCCAATTCCTCCATCCATGTATATTGAATTTTATGCTATTTTGAAACCATGTTCAAGTGAGGTCATTGAATATTAAATTGCTTTTCCTTGCTTGCTAATATTGTTTTATGGGAATTTTTGCTGGAAAGGTAACTTTGTTTCATCAATGCTGAACAATGCCCAACAAGTTTAGTGGTTGAAAAAAATGCTCACAATTTAAGAAAGATAAATATTTCATTTTAATTTCAAGTTTCATTTTGTTGTTCTATCATTTCCTTTAAAATATCAGTTTAAAAATATGGATGACTATAACAATACTCTTTAGATTGAATCTTCTCAAAAGCAGGCCTTTATTGCTCATTGTCCTACAGACTGTAGACACTAGTCCATTCATAAGGAGCCTCCAACTTCATTGTTTCTAGGCAGCAGCCTGTATGCCATATCCTCACAAAAGCTTCAAATATATCTCTAAGGTATATTTGATAAGGATAGTAATATCATCCAGTAGAATTTAAAGTATGTTTCTAAGGTCTAACATTTTAGCAAAGGTCTAACACTGCCACACTGACAAGAGAATTTCAGTATGATTTTGAGCAGGACTAACTTATTTGTTGGGATCATTAGGAAAGCACATACATTTACTACCAATTTGAGTATTAATGTGTTAAATTTTAAGACAATGGATATTGACAATCAAAGCAATATATATACATACATATGTGTATACATTTGCAATTAAAAATTGCATCAAGTGGAAAACAGAAAAAGAGGGGCTTTAATTGAAAGTAAGTGAAGGAGGTCAGTATGGAAGGAGAAGAAAGCATGAAAGACAAAGCAATTTAGTTGTTTAATTAAAAATTAATGACTCAATATTTTATATTTGTCAAAATTATGTATAATACATAGAGTATATATGTGTACATATCAATGCATACATGCACATATACACACTCACACAGAGTCTAGATCTGACTTGAGCTGACAATGTTCCTCTCCAGAAGCATAGACTAACCATAAACCTAATATCAAACAAGAAATACTTGCTTCTTGTGGTTGGGCCTCAAATGATAGAGATTATTGATGTAGTCCTTCAGTTGCCTCTCAGCAGCTGAAGATAAGCCCTGTTGCTGAAGACATTACACACTTAAGACACAGGACTTATGTGACTCAAGATGGATCTAACCCGAATTCCTGTCTAGTTTCCATAGTACCAAAAATACTATTCAAGCTGCCAAGAGACAGAAACTGTTTGTAATCCTAACCCGTTGCATACCTATAAGCCACAATAATGACCATCATGGAAAATTGTCTGTAAGGGTCAGGTAAGTGGCACTCACAATTTGGTTATAACCAATAGCTGTCTAATTGGACTTATGTGTACTCAATAGGAAGGAAATCATGCCTGGTACTGAAAACCTACCAGAACTTGTAAGGTCATGGATCATAGACAAAAATGTACTACTCTAACTTTGCTAGGCGAGCATAATTCCTTAATACATTCTAAATCTGATTCTTATACCCACAGATAATTGTAGTTAGCAACCCTCATCAAACAAGTATATTTACAGCAAATTAAGACCATTAACAAAAACAACAAAAATGGACAAAAATGCAGAGATAAGTGAATCATGGGTAGCCCAGCTCTAATAAATGCATATATATCACATCATCTTGCATCTATGGCTTGGAGAGCACTGTAAAAGAGAAGGGCTGAGAGAATGTAAGAGCCAGAGTGCCAGGAAGTCTACTGTGAAATATTTCTCATAGAATAGCTGCATAAAAAAGACCAAAAGCAGGGAGGGGGTAATTTCAACAGACAAACTAATGTAGAAAAGTGAAATTTCACAGGGTTTTTATTGTTAAAATCAAATGATTGAGTTTTTGTTAAAACAACAATGGGGGTGTAATGTAAAGGTTAGAAGGAAGGTACATTGAAGGCACTGGAAGAAGGAGCACTTGGAATTAAAGTAATTTTATATTAATTTATGAGGTATTAAAAATATCCAGACAACAAAAGTATTAATTTTTACCCTATACTTTTGGGTTGTTCCTGGGACCCTGTCCAGAACATTTTCAGATTTAGTTTGGAGTAACTCTGTGATAATCTGAGGTAAATGTTCTGACCCTGGGACAAATACCAGAGAGAAAACAATAAAGAGAAAGTGCGATTTGACACCTGTTGGTTATACCTTTTCAATTAGAGGGAAGCCATGCTTGGTATTGGAAAAATAGTTAACTACTCATTGTCAGTGAAGCCATGTTTTTTGCAGGAGAACATGCTTCATAAAACAGCATGATTCTTAACAACAGTCAAAAATCATTAGTGATTAAGCAAAAAGATAAACGAAGTCCTCACTCACTGAGGAAACTTTTCTTAACACCAGATGGAGAGCACTACACAAAACCACAACCAAACAAATTGCAGATTGTGGAACTCGGTTTAAATGAATACATCTATAAAACACCTGAGGCTCAGTAAACATTGTGGAAATGGAGTCAGAAAGATAGTCAAAACATCATGCAGTTTGCTGTGAGACTGTGCCCTCCTGTTATATCAAAAGCTACACAGCTATCATTTCACCATCATGACCGCTCAAAATTCAGCTGACCAAGGATGGCATCAATGGACATGCCAGAGCGAACTGGCAAAGGACCAAGAGACCTCAACCCTACACATAAACTATAGGCAATTGAAGAAAGCTAAGAGTGAAAGAGGTGGTTTATTCCATAAAAGAACATACCAATCGGCGGTTCATTAACAATCTGTCAGCTCTGCAAACATTCATATAAGTCAAATAGGAACTCAATTTATATATTTGAACTCAACTTAAATATAGAGTTATTTGTCCCGGATATTTTGTGTGCTGTGCTCTGGGACACACAAACACACACACACACACACACACACACACAAATGTGTGTGAGAGCCAGCCAATAATCTAGTAAAACATAGGTCAGCAATAACCCAGTAAAAATAAAAGACTTTGAAGGATTGGAAGGCAGGGATGGGATATATGGGAGGGTTTGGAAGGACATGGGAGGGGGGAAGTAATGTATCTATTCAATAATGTCAAAAATAAAACAAAATGGAAGCTTTGTGTGATCTTAAATTGAAGGTTTTCTGTCTGTGCTGGGCTGGTGCCATCAGTAGGCCAGGGAAGTAAAAGTATGACAGTGGGAACATGCAGGGAAAGTATGACTCTACTCATCCCATGAGCATGAGAAAACAAAGGCAAAAACAAACAAACAAAACAAAACAAACAAACAAAAAACGCAAGAGTACAAGGAAGTTTAAAGACACACCCCTTTCCACATGGAGATAGGGGTAAATTTCTTCTAGGCTCAGGAGTGAGAGGAGATGCAGGAAGTCTAAATTTATCACCCTTTATTACCTTATTGTAGCTTTATGTCATCAAGGTGAAGACACAAAAGTTAAACTAATTATCACTACCAAAAATTGGGGGAAAATCAAAGAGAAAGGGAACTCTAACATTCCTGAATTCTTGCATACTTTAAATTATTTACATATATAATTATTCATGAGTCTATGTTACAATAGTTAGCATCAGAGAAACAAAAATCCCTATCAATTCTTATTTTCAAAGTGGATTTAATAAGCAAAAGTAAATGGATTTAATGGCAAAAGTAAACATTTCTTTGCTTTTAGTGTCGCCTAGCATACCCTCAACCATACTCTACCAAAAGTGTTGTTAGAATGCGAAGGAAGAGAGAAGAGAAAGTAATCAGAGATAAATTTTAAAATTTCCTATACTATTTTGGAGTGAGGCAGATGTTTGAGATAAGGAGGCATCTGGGGGATTGATGTACTGATCTAAAACACACTCACAGCGGCGGCTACTCCTAGAGCTTGGAGCTCTCTGAGAGGGAAGGAAAACCAGTGTGCTAAGCATTCTGTGTGTGTGCCTACTGGGAGCATAACTGGAGAGTGAAGACAAAATTATCATAATCACCCAGAGTTAATTATCTCCTTCAGTAAACAGGAATTTAGCAGAAAGGAAGTTAAATGAGAAAATAGATAAGGCAAAATACTCTTAAGGAGTGTGAGGGCCAGGGAAATGAGGCACTATGGTAACTTATTTGAAGTCTTCCCTGCAGCTGGACACTGACAATATCAGGGACACAAAATAGAAAGAAAATGGCAGAGTGGAGGGCGAGAGAAGAGAGAGAGAAACACACACACAGCCACGCACACACACACACAGGGACGTGAAAGACTTTAGTATGTATCTACACAGTTAAAGAGGATTTCTAGGTGATCCTTAGAAAGAAAAAATTTACAAACTAGCCACTGTGTTCCACGTAAGGGCAAAAGTCATTTTCTACCATGGCCAGGAAAGATTGCGAGGTAGGAATACCTTACAACATAAAGAAATCCATTATCATTAAATAGCCAGCAAAATTAGAAAATAATTAAGAGTTCAGCAGAGTCTTAGGCTGAAGGATATCAAAAGCTATTGACTTGCAGCCTGGACTAAGGAGGCCACAGTTTTAACTCTGAAGATGTCTATTGTGGTTTAGAAAAGCAAACAGCACAGGTGAGAGGTGACAAACACACAGTAATCTAACTTTTCTACTAAAAAAAACATTTTCAAAATAACACTTTTCGGTAGTTGGGTACTGCGTACCCTAGTAAGGGGAAGAGGGACTATTTCTGTCATGAACTCAGTGGCTGGCTTGTCGACCATCCCTCTTCCCCCTCTCCCCCAGGGAGGAGCAGCCTAACTAGATCCCAGAAGAGGACATTGCAGCCAGCCCTGAAGAGACATGATAATCTAGGGTCAGATGGAAGGGGAGGAGGTACTCCCCTATCAGTGGACTTGGGGGGGCAGGGAGAAGATGAGAGAGGGATGGGGAGAGTGGGAGGGAATGAGGGAAGGGGCTACGGCTGGAATACAAAGTATGTAACCTGTGATTAATATAAAAATAAATAAATTACTAAAAAAAAAGGAAAAGAAACACTTCGGTTAGCCATATCATGATATCAGAAGGGAAATATTAGTTATTATATTATATTGATGGGGATTAAATTTACAAAGAAAAACTCTTCTAACCAATATATACATAAACCTTGAATATTTTCTTTGTAATAAACAGTTTTCAGAATAACTTTTCATCATTTTAATAAAGTTACTTTTAAATCACTATTACTTAGGAACTAAATTAAGTAAATTATATTGTTTCATGTTACTCTCTGAATATTTTACAGGAAATAATTATAGCAATGCATTAATTTTTGTCAAAATCAGAATGATGGCTGTAAAAGCTGCCAGTAATATTTTAAATGCATAAGTAGGCTAAATATACTCAGCATTTTTAAAAAACATGTATATGTTTTTATAATTTTGAATTTCTTCTTCTGCTTCTTTTTTATGCTGAAATTACTTAGAATACCACACAGATTTTGCAAGCCTTGATTTCATTAACACGTTTTTTCTTCAGATCATTTTATAAATTAATATAAATTACATACTCACACATGAATAAACACCAAAAAAGAGCACACAGATGTTTGAGTTGAAGTACACATCTGTTGGCAAGTGAAGATATTTTATGTGCTTCTATATTTATAACTAAAATAGTATTTTATCCATTAAAATAATTATAACCAGGAAACAAATCTTGCAGTTTTCTAATTGCAATTGTACTTTTGTGCCATTTTATTATACAAGAAAAAAATCTATGACAAACCAGTGAGATTTACCTATAAAGTCATGTTTGTAATGATTAATTATATACTATTAACATTATTAGGAGAATTGTGTTGAAATACATGTCATCAACTGACTAGGTTTTATTGTTATTAGAAAGCCAGATAGTAATTAGAATCACTTTTTAATTACATATCTGCATATATTATATTGATATAAATAGCTTCATTGTTTTCTTGACACCACAAATTTTTTTTGAAAATCCATGATTTATTGCCAACAGTAGCAACCTGTGAAAAGTCAGTTAAGTGAAACTGAATTAGCAAATTCCAAACAACAGAGTACACACTTAAATGGTATATAATAGCAAAAAGATTAAGTAGCAATGTAAATATATTAAGCAGGTGACATTTTACATTTGCATACTGTCTGCTTCAAAATCAATCAAGAATACATTTAAGAGCATCAAACAAAGGGGAAGGGGCTATGGATCAGCTTTTATATGGCCTTCCTGGTCTTCCAGATGACTGGTTCAGAAGTTGTCTCTAAACCCAGCTTTAGTGGGTCTGACCTATGTGAGCAGCTATGCACAAGTGGCATACATTTACACAAGCACAGCTTACACATAAATGAAAGTAAAAGTAAATATTGTAAAAGTAAATATTGGTAATACGTTTTCTTTATCTATTCTTTGATTGAGGCACATGTAACCTGTTTTCAGTTTTGGGCTATTATGAATAGAGCCGCAGTGGACATGGTTGAGCAAGTTACTTTGCGGTAGGACTCAGTGTCCTTTAGATGCATGCCCACAAGTCATATTGCTGGATCTGGAGGTAGATGACTTCCAAATTTCCTGAGGAACCTAAAAATAGATGACCATAGTGATGAATTCATACTATCAATGGAGGTAGCCTTGCTCCATATCCTTGCAAGCATGAACTATTACTTGTATTTTTTGATCTTAACTCATTCTGATAGGTGAAAGATAGAATAACAAAGTAGTTTTAACTTGCATTTCCCTGGTGGCTAAAGATGTTGAACATTTCTTTCTATTATTATTTTTATTATTTACAATGTATTTGTTTGTATCCCTCCCTCATCCCCTCATCTCTTTCTGGCCCCACACTCCCTTCCTCTTCCTCTTGTATCCCTCCCCTCTAGTCCACTGATAAGGGAAGTCCTCCCCCTACCCCCCCTTCCATTTGACTCTAGCCTATCAGGGCTTATCAGGACTGCATAGATCCTCTTGCTCTGTGGCTGGCTAGGCTGCCGTACCTGGGAGAAGTGATCAAGGAGCAGGTCACTGAGTTCCTGTCAGAGACTGTCTCTTCTTCCCTTACTAGGGAAGCCACAGGACAGGAGTCTAAGTCCTCTTTATGTGTGGTCTTTAGTTGATACATTAGTCTCTGCAGTCACTCCTGGGCCCAGTTTTTTTTTTTTCCTTTTGCTTTGTTGATTTCCTTCTGTGGCTCCTGTCCTCCCTCCAGGTCCTTTTATATCCCCCTTCTTCCATAAGACTCCCTGTACTCTATCCAGAGTTTGACTCTGAGTCTCTCTGCATCTGCTTTGATCCCCTACTGGTTGGAGTCTTTCAGAAGACATCTCTAGCAGGCTTCAGTCCTGTTGTTCCCTCTCTTCTACGCTACTGCTTCTGTGTCTATCCTGGTTTCCCTTTTGAATGAGAATTAAACATCTTCCCTCAGTTCCTTCTTGTTGTTAAGCTACTTTAGCTATGTAGATTTTGGCATGTTTATCCTATATTATGTGGCTAAAATCCTATTATAAGTGAATACCATGTATATCTTTCTGCTTCTGGGTTACCTCACTCAGGATGATCTTTTCTAGTTCTACCCGTTTGCTTGCAAATTTCCTTGATTTCCTTGATTTCCTTGTTTTTAATATTTGGGTAGTATTCCATTGTGTAAATGTACCATAATTTTTGTATCCGTTCTTTGGTTGGGGGACATCTAGATTGTTTCCAGATTCTGGCTATTATGAGTAAAGCTGCTATGAACAGAGTTGAGCAAATGTCTTTGTTATATAATTGTGCTTCTTTCAGATATATGCCCAGGAATGGTATAGCTGGATATTGAGGTAGCACTATTCCCAAAGTTGAACACATTGGCAGAGGAGACAATTTCCTGAAAAGAACACCAAAAGCTCAGGCTCTAAGATTAACAATCAATAAATAGGACCTCATAAATCTAAAAAGCTTCTGTAAAGCAAAGGTCATGGTCAACAGAACAAAACAACAGCCTATGGATTAGGAAAGGATCTTCATTAACCCTACATCTGACAGAGGCCTAAGATCCAGAATATATAAAGAACTCAAGAAATTAAACACCAACAAACCAAATAATTCAATTAAAAAACAGGGCACAAACCTAAACAGAGAATTCTCAACAAAGGAAGATTAAATGGCAGAGAAACACATAAAGTAATGCTCAAGGTTCTTAGTCATCAGGAAAATGCAAATAAAAACTGCTCTGAGATTCCATCTCACACCAATCAGAATGAATAAGATTGAACTAAAGTGACCACACATGCTGATTGGTATGAACGTAAACTTGTAGAACCACTTTTAACATTTCTTTCAATGCTCCCAATCATTTGAGATTTCTATGTAGAGATTCTCTTTAGAATGTTAATCCATATTTTTCAGAGAGACGAATTTCTCTGCTGTTAAAATAATGACACCATGACATTTGCCAGCAAATAGATGAAAGATAAAAGATCATCCTGAGTGAGGTAACCCAGACTCAGAAAGATAAACATGTTATGTACTGATGTACATTAGCTGTGAAGGACAATCATGTTACAATCTACAGACCCAGGCAGGGTAAATAGCAAGGTGGGCCAAAGCGAGACAAATGAATCTCTCTGGGAAGGGGAAATAAAATTTATTTTGCAGATGGGGATAGGGACAAGAGGAATCAAGTGGAGGTGAGAGAGATGGATGGAGAAAATTTGGGGAGAGACAACTGGAATTGTGGGATGGGACTTGGAGAGTCAATATAGAAACCTAGTGCAGTGAAAACTCCCTGGAATCTACAAAACTGACCATTGCAAAGGCTCTGAGTAATGAGGGATACAGAGCCTGAACTGACCAACTTCTGGAACCGAACAAGGCTCCTGGCACTGGGGCTGGGACACAAACCCATTTACATAACGTTCAATGTTCAGTATGCCCTGCCGGTAATATGTTCTGGGTAAATGATGACAGGTAACCTAGAGTGTGGTCAACCCATGGCTGGTCCAACTTGTGGCACTTGCCATGAGAGGGTGGCTACACTTGACACTGCCTGGATGATCAGGAACTAGTGGTAGGACAGCCTGGTAACCTGGGACAGTACCAAACTCAACTGGTAAAAACAAACAAACAAACAAAAAATAAATGAAATGAAAATGAAGTCAATGAAATTATTTCTAATTATATTCTGTTATGCTTTTTAAATGTCATTATCTATTTATTTATTACAATTTATTTA
Source organism: Pachyuromys duprasi (assembly GCA_028658305.1). Taxonomy (NCBI): domain Eukaryota; kingdom Metazoa; phylum Chordata; class Mammalia; order Rodentia; family Muridae; genus Pachyuromys; species Pachyuromys duprasi. Next base: position 37,294,673 of record CM053745.1, on the reverse strand, counting down.
CTTTGTATCTTGCAACTGTCCCCTCCCTCAATAGGTGCCTAGGCAAGTTGTCATCAGCATCACATAATAACCAATGGAAGCCGTTGCAGAAACCCACACAAATACTAGGAATAGCCAGGGGAACCCTGAAGAAGAGGAGGAAGAACGATTTTAGGAGCCAGCAAGGTCAATGACACCACAAGAAAACAGCGCACAGAATCATCTAAGCAGAGCTCATAACAGCTCCCAGACACTAAAGAAGCAATCACAGAACCTATAGTGATCTGAGCTAGGTCCTCTATGTCTGTCTTAAGGCTGTGTACTTTGGTGTTCTTCTGAGACTCCAAACAATGGGAGCTGTCAGGGGGTCGGGACCGTCTCTGATTCTTTTGCCTGACCTAGAGACCCTTTCCTCCTGTTGGGTTGCAGTGATATGAGGGTTTGTATCTTGGTAGGCCTTGTTAAGAGGATATCCCCAGGGAACAGCCTCCTCTTCTTCCTTCTCCTCCTTGTTCTTCGACAACTGTAGGAGGATTGATCTGGCAAAGAAAGCTTGTGGGAAGGGGACTGGAAGTGGAGGGTAAACTGGGGTCTGGATAAATGTATGAAAAAAAGAACAAAGTTTTAATAAAAATATTTGTAAATCGAGAACATTAAATAATTTCTTAAAATGACTTAGTCAAAATCCCAAGTTAAGGTCACAAAATAAGTTAGTTTATAAAAATACGGAGGATATTAACATATCCATAAACAATACTATAAGAACCTATTATTTTTAGAAATCTGATAATTTGAGACATGTTTCTTTTTTAAATTTAAAGCATGTATGTTAATTTTCATGTAGAATATTAACTATCTTTTCACCACACCTATGATAGCACCCTCTTGATATCTACCAAGACAAAGCCAGTAATTTAATGGAGTAAGTAAACCTTATTCAAATATTATACAAATTTGAATAAATCATAAATTTTGCATAAATGTTCTGACCTCCACATTTTTTGGTCAGAATACCTTAATTTTTAACATAGTAATTTACATAGTATCAAATTTAAATCTCACATTATGCTACTCAAACTCCGTATCTATACAAAAATGTCATCTTGGTTTAGAGAGAAGTGTTCAGTTTCAGTTAGTATACTTATATGTCTAATGAAGAAGGTACCTATAGAGGATAATATTTAATTAAAAGTGCTTTAAAACATAACTTTTAAAACTTAGTGTTATACTATGTGTTTAGTATAACTATTATATAAGTAATATATTATATAAATATTATAAAAACATGTGTTTATTTACATAATATTTATATATTTAATTTCCTTGAATTGAAATACATTTTATTCCAAAATCTGAAACTAGTTCTGTCTATTGGTGAAATGGTGCTATCTCAACAAAGATATTTTAATTTATTTAAAACATTATTTATCTTTATACTTTTCTTTAATTAAAATTACCTACTTTTCAAAAACATACCTAGTTAAAAATATGTTAAAGTTACTTAATAGAATGCGCATAGTATATTCAATAAAGAAATGCTTTAGTTAAATATGATGTCAGCATCATAGAAATATTTCTATATGTTACATTTAATCTTACCTGTGTACTGAAATAGATAAGATTATAAACATAAATACTGAATATCATAAGTATAATGCTAAGATAATACCTGTAAGGTTGGTTGAGATTATATTCCATTATAAAAATTGGATGGTGTGTGTTTGAAAGTATACTTACAACATAACATATTACATCTTAGATATGGAAATCAGACATTTTCCTCCTAGAAATCATGAAAAATTTTATCTTAAAATTATGAAATATATTTACAATGTAGACATTTCCTTTCTCATATAATCCCTTTACATGAACATCCTTTGATAAATGTCTTTGTTCATAAAAGAAAATACTTTCATGTATTTTGTCTATCTCTATTATGCACATTTTCATAATCCTTTATTTAGTTCAAGAGGAAAGAGAAATGAATGTATTATAGTTTCATAGTGATTTTATACAGGAACAAATTTATAGGTATCTCTTATACACATTTGCTTGAGCATAAACTTTGAATTCTCATCAGATTTATCCATTTACTCATTTGCTGTGCAATGTTAGTTTTGAATTCTGTTTATTTTTTATTAGGGTGCACTATCTGTATCAAATTATGGATGGAGCCATTACTTCCTTGATACTTACTTCACCTAGCTAGTTGTTTAGCTCTTCCCACAATTGTTTTTGCTTCTCTTTTTGTTTCATTGTTAACATTCTAATGTCTCCACCCTTCCTATTTTTCTTCCTTTTTTTTCAGATTCCTTACTATGACCTCCTTTGTTCAATGTGGTGATTGTGTTTCCATAAACTTTATGCAAATAATGTAATTAAATTATAAAAATCAACAATCAAGATTAAGACAAAACAAAAAATGCAGAATCAAAGAAAACAAGAAACGCATACAAACACTGAGAAACACACATTTAAACATACAATAATACCCAATAAAACATCAACATTTAAATCAGAATATATAATTGAAGACTGATAAGAAAAAAAAATTACTAGACTAAGCATAATTAAGGAAAAGAGGGCTTCTCCCAATCCCACCCTCCATCCCTTTTCTCCTCCTATGCCCCTCCACTAGTCCAATGATATGGGAGGTCCTCCTCCCCTTCTATATGACCCTAGCCTATCAGATCTCATCAAAATTAGTTGCATTGTGTTCCTCTGAAATCTGGCAAGATTGTACCCTTCATAGGAAGGTGATCAGAGAGCCTGGAGACAAGGGAGGGGACCAGAGCCAGGATACAAACTGAATAAATTGTAATAAGTGATTATATATATACATATATATATGTATGTATGTATAAATATACATACATATATATATATATATATATATAACTGTTAAAGATACAGGAAAAATAGCTATCAACCTTGAAAAACAAAGACAGAAAAAGAGGTATTAAGGGAGAGAGACAGAGACAGAGGGAGAGAAACAACTTCAAAAGGACCATTGAGTTTGTTTGGTTTATCATGTACTGCTACTTGTAGAACCTACCCTTAGGTGTGTTTGTATCCCCAGTGAGACTTCAATAAAGAAAATTATTTTTCTATTGTTAGCTACTATCAGTTGGAGATACCTTCTTGGATAGGGATGAATGCTTATGTCTACTTCCCTACTCAGTGGTGGTAACTCATCTGGCTTAAAACTATGCAGACTCTGTGCATGATGCCACAGCCTGTGTGAGTTCAAATGTATTTCAGTCCTCTTGGGTCTAGAAATCTTTGTTTCCTTAATGTCTTCTATCTCCACTGGCTCCTAAAATGTTTCTACCTCCTTTCCCATAGGGCTCTGCAAGTAGGGGGTAGGGAGGAGGGATTTGATATAGATAACCCACTTTAGACCGAGTGCTCCAACGTCCTGACTCTCCACACATTGTCCAGTTGTGAGTCTTTGTATTTGTTCTCATCTACCATAAAATGAAGCTTCTTTGATGAAGACTGACAAACAAAGAAACAAACAACAACAAACCAGATCTACGAGTATAGCAGAATTTCATTAGGAGTCATTTTTATTGCTACGTTCCTTTAACAACAGTGATATTTGGTTTCCCCCTAGGTTCCTGACCTATCCAGTCTCGTGCTCTTGGTCTAGGCATAGTTTCCACCTCACAGAATGGTTCTTAAATCCAATTAGATAGTGATTGGTTATTCCCACAAGATTTATGCCAGTAACGCACCACGGTATCTTTCGGGTAGGTCGCCACTGTAGCTTGCAAGAATTATAATTGGGTTGGTGCTTATCCTTGCTTGCTGGTAGTATGCAGTCACTATTCTGGAAAGAAAAAGGGAGATAAAAATATTACGTGATTCAGAAATACCACATTTTTTTCATTGCTGAGGCTCTAAAGATGTAGTGGAATTTTAAAGATTTTCAGTCTCTTCATTCATTTATATAACCTAGAAACCCTGGTCAGATCCACTGTATCCGAGTGGATTCCCTAGTAAGGGGAACTGAGACTGTCTCTTAACATGAACTCAGTGGCTAGCTCTTTGACTGCCTTCCCCCGGATGGGGGAGCAGCCTTGCCAGGCCAAGAGGAAGACAATGCAGCCACTCCTAAGGAGACCTGAGAGACTAGCGTCAGATAGAAGGGGAGGAAGACCTCCGCTATCCTTGGACTTGGAGAGGGGTATAGGAGGAGATGAGGGAGGGAGGGTGAGGTTGGGTGGGAAGGAGATGGGGGACTACAGCTGGGATTCAAAGTGAAGAAACTGTAATTAATATAAAAAATAAAAATTTAATTAAAAAAATGAAGATGATGATGATGTCCTCATAGGCAGCTTAGTTTCCAGTAAGGGAAGCAGTGACTATCTCTGATATGGACTAAATTCCCTGCTCTTTGATCACTTTGTCCTGGCAGGGAGGCCTTGCCCAGACAACAGAGGAGGATGACCCAGACAGTTCTGATGAGATTAATAAGCTAGGGTCAGATGGCAGGGAAGAAGAACCCCTCTTTCCATGAGGTAGAGGAAGAAGATAGGGGAGGAAGAGGGAGGGAGGGTGGGACCAGGGGGAGCTGAGAGGGGGCTGCAATCTGGATATACAGTGAATGAATTAAAGAATAAAATAAAATAAATTAGTCATCACAAAAAGAAGTTACCTAAAAGAACACAAGGATGAAATAAAGTTTAATGGGATGGGTTTGTTTGTTTATTTATTTTTTTAATGAAAGGAAAAGAAGAAGATGTCTACCAGTATATTGTCAGAAAGCTCCTAAATTCTGAAGGTCAAAAGTCCAGGACCAACACTCCAAGATTCAGCCTCTTATTCCTTCATGTGTCATGCCACACAAATACTGGTGATCAGAAGACATAACACACTAAGGAAAATATGGAGGATTCAGAACATGATAACCTTTGGCCAAGAATGTGAAGGATAACAGCAAAGATGCCAAGAAAATATTGACAAGTGATGTAGAATATTCTCTCTGAGAGCTTCTATTTCCAATTTGACTCTAATCAAAAATAAGTTTTTAAAACGTTGAATCTATTATACTTTTACATTCCAGGGGAATATTAAAAGACCTGGAGGAGACAGGAGCCATACAAAGAAACCAAGATATCTGAAAAATGCTGGGGCCAGAGGAGACTGCAGAGACTGATGCATCAAGCAAAGACCATGCATAGAGAGGACCTAAACCCCCTGCTCAGATGTAGCCCATAGTCAGCTCAGTCCCCACGTGAATTTCAAAGTAAGGAAAGAAAAGACAGTCTCTGACATGAACTCCGTTGCCTGCTTCTTAATCATGTCTCCCCGGTGGGGAAACCTAGCCAGCCCACTGAGGAGGAAAATCTAGGCAGTCCTGATGGGAACTGATAGACTAGTGTCAGACAGTAGGGAAGGAGGTCTTTCCTTATCAGTTGACTAGGGAAGAGGAAGAGGGAGAGAGGTTGGGACCAGGAGACCATAAGGGAGGGGGATACAACTGGGATACAAAGTGAATAATTTGTGAAATAATAATCATAATAAATAATTTTTCCATTCCAGAAGTTTTTACAAGTATTTTAAGAGAATAAAGGATGCTATACATTGATGTAACATTTATATACTTAACCTAAGTACTATAAAATATTTTTAAACATAGCATAACTTTTATTAAAATCACAATACTGTGATATCTAAAAGAAAAAAGCCTTTCACTCTTCTGTAAATATTTAAGGACTCTTCCAAATATAATCCTTCAAATGGTAGTATACCTAACCATCTTTATTAAATTTTATTTTCAACTATGTGTTAATCTAAAATGTATACCACTTTTATACTAAATATAATTTTTCATGTGAAGTGTTGATTCATTTTTAAGCTTTAACTCTGAGACACCACTATGCTGAAAGAATATTTATCCACATTCCATTAAAGTAAAGATTATAGACAAAGTTAATTATCTAAGTCATTTCCCAATTGTAGATCCCATTTAAATATCATTCAATGAACAAAATTAAAAATAAGCCTTTATCAGAATATCTAGTTATTTTAATTTTCCTGAGACAAAGTAATTATTTTTAAGGCTCTTCCTTTTCTAATTAATTAATTAATTGATTGATTAATTAATTAATTAATTATAACGTACTCACTTTGTATCCCAGCTGCAGCCCCCTCCCTGGTCTCCTCCTAGTCTCCCTCCCCTCCCTCTTCTTCCCCTATGCCCTTTCCCTAGTCCCCTGATAGGGAGGGACCTCCTCTCCTTCTGTCAGACCATAGCTTATCAGGTCTCATCAAGACTGGCTGAATCATCTTCCTCTGTGGCCTGGCAAGGCTGCTGCCCCCTCAGTGGGAGGTGATCAAAGAGCCAGCCATTGAGTTCATGTCAAAGACAGCTCCTTCCCCCTAACTAGGGAACCAGCCCACTTGGAAACTGCCTATGGGCTTCCTCTGAGCAGGAGGTCTAAGTCCTCTCCATGTATGGTCCTTGGTTGGAGTATTGGTCTCTGCAGGACCTCAGTTTCTTTGGTCCTCTTGGTCTCCTTGTAGAGTTCCTGTCCCCTCCAGGTCTTTCTGTCTCTCTTTTTCCATAAGGTTTCCTGTGCTCTGCACAAACTAATTATTAATAAGCCAACCTTTTATT